>JACJUM010002971.1:12561409-12720223 GCA_020976665.1 Heortia vitessoides
AGACAGACAGACAGACAGACAGACAGACAGACAGACAGACAGACAGAGTTACTTTCGCATTTATAATATTAGTAGGGAAATACAAGGCCACATTATCTTACTTTACATAATTGTATTTCAGCTAAAGATATGTTTACCCGATCTGAAGTTTGGTTATTGTAGTTAAACAAGACTTTGTTTTGAAACTCCAAAAAGGGAATCGTTGAATTTTTCCCAAACACTCCAAAAGACGCCAGATGCCTGCCTCTAAACTTCTATTTAAATACTCCATGCAATGTACGATTTAGTGCATTTTAAGCGCTCAACAAACGAGGTCACGTACGTGAAAGCACATTAAGCCCTAATAGGCATAACTATTTATCTTACAACCAATATAATCTAAAATATAAAAAATGTAATTCTACTTATCATATCGGCCGAAAGCAAACATAAGGTAGCGGTCTACCTACGACACAAATTTCGTCTGCATTGAGGTAGCGGTCTACCTACGACACAAATTTCGACTGCATTAGAATCCTATCTATTTCTACCGTTAATCACAGTGTTCCCATTACTGTGTTCCCATTAGGGTGACAGAGGCAGTAAAATTACTGAATAATGTGACATAATATCTACAAGTCATAAAACCCAAAACGCGCTTGTGATATTCTTATATACGAGCGTTTATTGGCTGCTGTGACGCGGATCACGCGAATTGAATGCCTGTTTGTCCTCTGAGTCTAATTAAAAAAAACACGTCCACTACTGGGGCGGTTTTCCCAAAAAAAAGCGTAATATTATAAAAATGAAACCAAATCACGTGCAGTCAATTGACCCACTAGCAGGTTGGGTAGTCATAATTCGCCGGTAATCCATTAGTCAGGCGCCACAATAATTGCAGTTTGACTTGGCGCAGTTAACAGTCCATCAAGTTGATTGTTCGCGGTTTAATTTATGGATTACTCGGAAAGTGCGCAAGTGGGCCAACAAGACGCGGAACAGCCGTAGTGTCAATTGCCGCTATGAATGTCCGCGGGTACTTAGGCCTTATCTTGGCCGATTAGTTTGGAAGATGGATTGTCTGTTAAGTGGTTCGCCAGAAATGTATGTTTCATATGAATATATAACAAGTACATAGTTATTATTATAAATTAGCAACAATGATCATCAAAAAACGTCCACTGCTGGACATAAAAAAGCCTCCTTAAGAAAGGGGGAAATTGCCCGCGCTGGTCAAGCGTGGTGGCAATCGCAGGTGGTAGCTTCGCGATGGGAATGCCGCCGCCCTTACCCGCCCATACCACCATTTGCCGCTTCTGGCACCTCAGTTGCCACTTCTACATCTGGTATAGAGGAGGTACTATTCTTCTCAGTTGGTACCACAAGGTCTCAACAATAATAAGCAATAATTATTAAACACTGTCTAACCCGACACTAAACATTTAAAAAAAAGATTTAAGAACAAAGAGTCTGTTTTAAACGAAAATATCGTATAAAACAAATGCAGAATGCATTATGTCGATCGCTTCAAGTGTCAAACGACTGACAGAAATTACTTAAGTCTCCATAGGTTACTTTAAATTTCTAAATTATCTTATTTTTGATAACCATCTTATCCTATACAAATAAACGGGAAAAAATTACAAAATATACGAGATTGTACAGGCTATACCGACTTACAATTGGCGGTCGTATTAGTGCAAATTCTTTGATACAAAAAAAATAAGTAGCCAGTTTTAAGTGCCCTCCATCTTCAACAACGGCTACATAGATAAAATATATTTAAAAAATAACACACTCGTGTCTCTATTGATAGATTTATTTATTGACATATATGAGGTTGATTATCTTATATATATTTACAAATAATAAAGGTATTTTAAATAAGGACGAAAACAGCAGTATTTACGATGTGAGTTTCAGAGATAGATTAAATAATAGTGTGAAATAGATATATATATATATATATAATAGAGATCGATGTGGTGCAAAATATGATGTTGTGCCAACAAAAAAAGAAATTTGAGATGGTTTGGACATGAAGTAAGGATGAAAGCACAAATATATAAAACGAAAGTAAATAGTAGTGTTGGTATAGGACGACCGAGGTGCACATTTCTTAACCAGGTAGAAGAGGTATTCAACAATAGCCATGTCAGAAGTACTAAGTAATGCGAGAAAAGGAGGCCAGGGAGGTATGCCTAGTCGCAACTACCTGATGGACACAAGCGTGATGTTTGCACGTAATATAACGCTATTAAAGCGGCATCAACAATGGTGGAACAATACTTTCAATCACAAGACCCAATTGATAAATCCATAAATAATTGTCGTCTAACCGCTTGTCTGCCGCATTCGCATAGATTACATAAACGTTGTATAATACCATTGCCCGGTTTCGCCGACGGGCGTAATGCCTAACATCAAAATGTCGGAGCAAAACAAATCCTTTTACACGGCTGTTTGAACTCAGTCTCGCATTGAACATACGAGAGAATGGCGATCACGTTGACCAGTGATTCTCAAACTGGCCATTAAAGGCCCTGGAGACATCGGAACCTAAAGTGCATTTGGAAGTAAAGGACTCTAATTTCTAATTATCACTTTATGAGAGCCTCTGCAATAAACAGATTTGGATATGTTAAACTTAAGATTTATCTTGCTTTTCGCTTCATCTGATATATCGAACCACTGCAATTATAACATAGCTATCTTGATTTAATCTTGATTAATCTCTTGGAATTTATTTCAATTTGTTTCTAGAAATTTGTTTTGTTTCAAAAACAATTGTTTTACATAATCTGTACGAGACTCTTTTGTCTAAAATTCAGCGGTACGCGAGTAATACAACCGAACAAATTTACGTCTTGTGAATTAAATCGTCAAACCAATGTCACCCTGTTACCATTTATCTTCCTGCGCCAAAGGTCGTGGGTTTGATCCCTACCTATTATTATTTATATTTGTAGATATTTAAGCAATTCCTCTGTTGTCTGATATCCGTAACACAATTGGTTTTATTTACTTATCTTGATACCAGGACAACGTATGAGATGTGTGAATTTAATAAGAAATATATTAATTTAATAAAAATATAATCGTGGAACATATGGTGAACTAAAAACCTATCACATAAAACAAAAATCAATAAGGTTTTAAAATATTAAAATAACCAACTTATTATTTTTTGGTTTTTCTTGTGGTCGAAAAGTCAAATATGACTAAATACTAGTAGCAAGAACAAATTCAATTTTAAATACAAAATTAGGAAACGTTGATCTCAAGAAACCACCCAAAAAGCTGTTTTTACAGATTCTATTTTCTCAAGGTTATCTGTTAACAAACACTGAGAACTAGGCATAATTGAAAAATAAAGGTCGTTTATTCAGAAAATGAACACAATCTAGCGTAACTTCATTGGCGTAAAATTCACCGCTAGCTAGTTTCAACTGAAATTAATATGGAAAAGTAATTAGAACTGATTGCTAGATGACATACAACATTTTACGTGGAAATTGGAATACATACGACTGCAAGTACGTTGTTGGTGAAAACTCAAGCAAATTAATGAATTGCAACGCTGTGAGGTAGTTACCGGCAGAGTATTTCCCGAGAAAGCCTGCCTGAAATAGTACCGGGTGTCGAAAGGGGCCACTTAGGTACCAAAATTAACAATATAGGCAACTTAACATAATATAGATATAGTGAAATGATTTTAATTAATGACATACTGGAGGAGCATACATGGCGTGATCATCGGGACTTTTGATTCTCACAGGAATATCCTAGTTAGAGTACCACTAACATATTTACAAACATTTTAACTGGTTACTAGTTTTATAAGAGTATCTGAACCCGAGTGCGAACGCAAAGTTCTTTTTTAAGGCAGTCTCGGCCTTAAAAAAACTGCACAATGATACGCAGTTTACAGAACGAGTTACATCCATCATTTCACAGTGATTTTTTCCTGCTCACCTATCAGCGAGATAGATTACTCCGCGTCTAGATCTCAGCGCGTGACGTAATGCCTTGAAAAACAACTTACATTTCTATCTATGCTATGCAGATGAGAGTACGTGCCGATTAATGTTCCACGCACGAAGTGGGTATTGATGGTTTTGTGTTGGTTACATTTAATCTAGCAACGAGCACAGGTTGAAATGTCTAGATAGATTATTTCGTTCGATTTTAGAACAGTTACCAATGCCTCTATCAAATTTTTCGCCAAAGAAAATATTATCGACGCATTAGAATGGGGCGTCACCTGTAGCAGGTTACATTAAGAAACGACTGAGATATCGAAACCGACAGATGGCAGTATATAGCTTTTTTTTATTCTCTATTGGTATGTTCACCGCACGACTTCATAGTTTAATAGTATTTAAGAAGGGTATCATTTATAAAGCATTTATTTAGTCTAAGTTATTATACTTATCCCTACTAATATTATAAATGTGAAAGTAACTCTGTCTGCTTTTCTGTTACGCTTTCCCACTTATACCTCTATACCGATTTTGATGAAATTTGGCAGACAATCTTTAGACACTGAGAAAGGACATTGCTATTTTTTAATTCGAAAAATGTTTGTGAGGGGTCGAAAGGGGGAATGAAAAGTTGTATGGAAGTATCGCTATTTTTGGAGCTAGAAACTTGAAACTTATTTTTCAAGCCATTGATTCTATATAAATAAACATGACATTAAAGTTTATATAAGTTAAGGTAAAGAGGTCAACTAGCTGTCCACGCGGACGAAGTCGCGGGCACAGCTAGTTTTTTATAAAACCAGGTCGGAATACAAGCATACATTCCACGTGATAGTAAACGTCACTGCAGCATATAAGACGCTCGTTAAATCTTAAGGATATCACTGGCGCGTTGCCAACCTGGTAACTTGAGGATAATATGTCACATTACCCAGTAATTTTACTGCCTCTCTCACCTTAACAAACTGGAATAGAAATGCGAACACTGCCACATGGCGGTAGAAATAAGTAAGAGTGAGTGTTATTGCAGACAGACAGACTTTGTAACAGGTCTACCTCATGTCAGATATATACAGCGTTGTTTAAATGCAATAGATGGATCGGTAGTAGCGCTTGCAACTACGCTTGAACAAACCTCCTAGGCAGACTAAGTCCATCACGTCCAGTGACGTTATGACAACCCGCGGATTCACTCGCCTTCATTCAAACAACAAGTCTAGTGTTACTTATGTGTTGCCTCTATTGCTCTTAGGGTGATGATATACAGCCTGCAGGCTTTTTCGGAAAATTTGCTAACACTGAAAGATTTTTCAAATTCGACCAATCGCTCCAGCGATTAACACATTTGTTAATTAACACATTACAACTTTGGCCCGTCAATTGCATCTCATCATTCTCATACCAGCTATTGAAGGTCCACTACTGGACTATGCCTCTCCAAGAAAGGAGGTTTTTTATCCCATAATTGCCTCGCTAGGCAAGCGTGTTGGCAATCGCAGAGCGCAGCTATCCCGACGGGGATGCTGCTGCCCATCCCCGCCCTGTGCATTTAAGATGCACTATTTCGGATGGATATACCGCCATCTGTCGGTTCTGGTACCTTAGTTGCCTCTTACGACACCTAATGCAGTGGGAGGAGGAGGAGGTACTATTCTACTCTGCCGGTACCCCACAGCGTTAGCCTATTAGTATAGATATTACGCAAATATGACTTTCAAATTAAATTGACGCACACAAAACGATCGATAGATAAGTAACTAAACAAATTTCAAGTCAATCCAATAAAGGCCTCGTTACGCCCAACAAATGACAAAGAGCGTCGCCCTAGAGCTAGCAGGGTCATCAACCCGGCTAGACGTAACTATCCAAACCAACTGATGTAGGGTTACCTTAGGGGTGACGTCAGACAAACCAGTGCCAACAGTGATGTCAGCATATTAAACAGCGATGCAATTCCGTTCCGTTATTGGAACGGATATTTACGACAACAGCAGCTGTGTCCTATAAAAATCGTCAAAACATATAAAAAATATCCGTTTTACGATACACGCTTACTTTCTCATAGTTTTTGTCCGCAAAATCTTTACTTTATATCTCATTCTTGCGACTATTTCGTTTCCTGACAGCTAAGCGTATAAGCTTATACCTGTTTGATACTCCAGACAATAATACTTGTGCACAATTTTTTCCAGATCTGATCAGTCACTGCGGGGTGAAAGAGTAATACACATCCATACTCACAAATTGCACAAGGATCACATCACATTAGGATTACATCATTTACTCATCATTTACAGAAACTAGTTCGAAAAGCAGGATCATAACCTTATTGTTTGCGAACTTAATTAAACATAAATTACCTAGATGAGAGCTGTTATAGTAACGTATTTTTAAATGATTGCAATGCTTTTTTTGTCAATAGTCCATAGGCCTCCCCAAATAATCTTCTAATACGACCGGCTGCATGCGGCCTGTGTCCAGCGCGTTCCTGCGATTTTAGTCAGATCGTCTGTCCATACTGCGGATCGGCGCCCTACGCTGCGATTGCCGGCACGTGGTCTACATTCTAGAACGTTGCATGTTGAATTGTCACTGCTTCATTTCAAACCATTTTAACGAATACAAAATTAATTACAAATCATGATGTCAAATACCACAATGCCAATATGAATAGCTCTCAGAAATTGATATTTATCATTTTAATTAGTCTATAAAGATACAGAAGTATAGTGCATTTATTTACATTAGACTATATACATACTTTCAGAAATGCATATCTTGCAGCTTCAATTGGATTAATAATATCTAAAACATACCGATTAAACTATGTACATTTTATAATATACATTTATTTCATGACTTAAGTATTTATTGTATTTATTAATAAAAGTAAGTATATCGTATTATGTAAATATATACTTTCTGCATCACCAAATTATTTAGTATTTAAAGTCATCTCATACATTGATATGGTTCCGCGGTAACTCGCTTAAAGCATTTATTTGTGTTACAGACATTAGACCATGGCCATCTGGGCCCGTCATTGGGCCCATCTATAATGCGAAAAAATATATTTAGTCTAATAATCGACTTGGAAATAATGCCAACTGGCATTAAGTCCGCTATTACATTTTTTCTTATTCTTTTCAATAATATAATAAAAAAGCTGACGTATCCACTTGTAACAACCAAGGCTTGTTTAGGAAACTAATTTTCCGTATAATATTAGTTCTGTGTATACGCAAAATACCCACAAAACTAAAATATATATCCAGGACAAATAAGGATCCTTAACACGTGTGGTAAGAAGAGTTCACAAGAGCTATCCATCAGAAAAAAAACATCCCGAGTGTGAAAGGTTGACATTATTGGGACCTACTTTCACCGCTAGATTTATGGTTTCCGCGTATGTCTTTGATATTTCCGTGAAGGTAAAAATGTGCCAGTATCATAGACGACCACCACTCTATCGGCAATGGTCCCTAATATATCGATATCTTTGAAATATGTGAAAGCGTTTACAAATTTTTAAATAGTATATTTGTGGTACCTCTGTTGTCTGATGTCCGTAACACGAGTGCTTTAAGCGACTTACCACGGAATCAGGTCAATGTATCCAAAAAAACTACCCGAACGTTTTCAGCGCTTACGCTATGATCACTTTAACCACGCAACGAATTTGAAAGCTGTTTACAGCAATATCTAGAGAAGGCGTGAAAATATAGAGCTATGTTTAATATAAACAAGTGCATAGATTCAAAGATTTGTTTTTTTTTGCAAATACTGGCTCTGGAGGTAAAATTGTATCTTTAAAAAAAAGCAGATTAAAGCCCGCGATATAATCATCATCATACCGGCCATTGGAAGTCCACAGCTGGACATAGGAATTCCCAAGGAGGAATTTGCCAATAGTTGCCGCGCTGGGAAAGCGTGGTAACAATCGCAGAGCGTAGCTTCACGACAGGAATGCCGCTGCCCATTGATGACCTGTTGCTTTATTCAGCCAAAACAGTGTGTTTCGGAGGGATATACCACCATTTGTTAGTTCCATTACCACGTCGTCTCTTAAGACACCTGATACAAAAGGGAGGTACTATTAACTCCGCCCGCAGCCCACGGCGATGGTATGTACTCGCATATTTATCTTATAAAGATAACGCACAATAGCCGTTTTATTATAATAAATATATCTCTGTCCTGTTGTATAAGATAATTTCAAAAACTACCGAGAGCACAGCATTATAATGTTTTCACCCATGAATAGAGATATTCGTTAGGAAACTTTATAGCATACAACAATAAAAATCGTTTAAGTTTAAAAGAAAAACATATGTAATTAGCTCGAAGCAATTCATCTTGGATAGGTCACTTATTGATAATCTTATATTTCAGATGCCCTAACACTTACCTACATAATAATAATTTGATATAAAGCCTTGACAATAAGCACCACCTACAAATACCTAGTTATACAGAATTAATTCAGTTATGGACAAAGATACGCCAGCGACGAAATCACTTCACAATCAAAGGGAACAATAGTACTAACTTAGTTTGGTTTGCTCAAAGAGGCATGATACAATGTATTTATATTGAACAGCTTATGAAATTACAGATACAATACTGCTTTACAACACAACGAATTTCACTCTGAAGTACGAAATTGGAAAAACATTATAAATATAGATCAACAGAACACGGAACAGACAATAGATAAAAAATAATAAACTTCTTATTTATTGCGGCCGTTAATTCATTTCAAACAAAAATGTAAAAATATAAATAAACCGAGTTTTACAGCCCGAGTAGTTGTAGTATAATGCTCATTAACAAAATTATCCATCAGTACGAAATAAATATTCTAATTGGCCACCACAAAATTCTACGCACAAACATGTGCGCAGTATCATTTCGTTCCTCTAGTGGTTGCCTCTAGTGACACATCGGTAAACAAGCCAAATTAATTTCACAGAAACAAGTACTCAACAGTAGTCCCTTAAGGGAAGAGCACTCGAAGGTCTAACTAGCCCTTACCTATCATAAGGTTATCATAAGGTTAGTTGGCATCGATGATCCTTACTAATATTATAAATCCGAAAATAAATTTGTCATCTGTCTGATACGCAATCAAGCCTAAACTACGGAACTGATTTAAATGAAATTTGGTACACAGATAGTCTAAAAGCCTAAGAAAGGACATAGGCTACTTTTTCATTCGACATAAGGGTTGTAAGGACAAAAAGGAGGGATGAAAAGTTGTATGGCAGTATCACTATTGTTAGAGCTAGAAGCTTATAAACTTATTATTTAGGCTATTGATTTGTATATATAAATAAATATAAAGTCGTGAGCACAGCTAGTTTACTATTCAAGTCATATATTTCAATAGACAAGAGACGAGGCAATTTTTAAATCACTCTGTTATATGTACAATATTTTTTAAACATTTTCACTTTTAATCGCCTTTTATTTATATACACAGCATTGTCAGAACTGATAAAGATAATAATTAAATAAGCTAGTTTAAAACCGTTTAACAATTTTTTTTTTAAAAAGCTATATTTTGTTCCTAAATTCGTAATTTCCAACCACGCCATCTATTATCAATACTAGGAACTACTTCTAACCTCTGACGCTGTCCCAAAATAAATTACGCTTGTTTACTGACAAATACGGAGTCAATTGCTCTCGTGGTGTATTCTTAGCAACTCTTTGTTTTTCTATTATGTTGAACAAGTGAGCATTGGACATGTTGTACAAAATCGATTTCTAGGAAACACCCGCCTGCACGCCGCGGCTTGGCAACCCGCCAAATAGGTACCTGTTCATCATTGCCAATTATGTCAAATTTACGGAGCCGTTACTCTTTTTGGATCGAACATTCATTTTATTGGCTCATCAGCTTCTTTTTTGTGAATACGTGTATCAAAATTAATTGTACACCATCACAATATCGTTTAAAGTCGTTGCCTTAACTTGTATCCCAGTATAAATTTGGCATTGTGAAATGTATTCAAATTTAGTGTGGACCTACATACGTAATGTATATATTAATTTCTTTATACATCGAAAGTACAATGTACATTGTATTTGACAACAACTAGATTACATCAGCAAAACTGTAAGTTTATATCAATGAGAAAAATAATTTAAACACTCAATTCAAACACGCAAATCATTATGCAACCGCAATGTAAAATCAAATTAAAAATACACAATACTTTTATTTTCTATCCCTAATATTAACTTTAGAATACTGCACGGGCAGCTAGAGCGATAAAAGTGGGTTTTCTCTATTTGTGACAGGGTCCGAGTCGGGATGATATAAATAAGGCCGAGGTCACACGACCAATAAAACGGGTCTGTATAAAAAAGGTTGTAAAAGGTTTAGATGCAGCGGGGCGCCAGTTGGTATTCGTGTGTACGACCAGATGAAAGGCATACAATTGCTGTTTAAGATTTACCTAGCTTCGCACTGGTCATCATTATATCATTGGACCACCACTGGGTTATAGACCGTCCAGCGAGATTTCAAATAGGACACTGCTGCCCATCCCCTCCCTATTGCATTAAATGTAAGTTGTTTCAAATTGATGTACTACCATCATTACCTCGATCACCAAATCTGACACTTGGAACACCAAGGCTACAATTTAGTATGAGTATATTTTCAAAGTATTTATCATTGCCTACCGGTCTCCTCTCAATTTACCCGAGTACCATCAACTGATTAACTAAAAATATACATGTATTCCAAATTCCCCAAAATAGTGTCAAGACTGCATTTGCTAAAACTCATATAAAATATAAATTACCTTTCATATACAATGTCATTGCCCGGTCCTGTGATATAAGCTAAGTTTAGGCAAAGAGGCTAAAAATAAAGTAGAAAAAATGGCTACTTAATCTAACGTATGCACAAACTGAATGTGCAATTGGAACGCATTGCACACATGCACACACACAATAAAGGGTTATTCTAATACACATCCTACTTTACCCTTACATTAGGAAAACATTGTAATAGTGAAAGTAGACTTATCACGGAATCAATGTATAAAATGTTCTGTAAATTATCTTTATATATTAGTCAGGTCAATGTATGAGATGTGAGCATTTATTATAGAAGATACTTCAAATAATAATATTATTTGAAGTATCTTCGCTTTTCAACTAAATTAATATAAAATTTTACTTCGATAGAGAAAATGTTATATCCACCTAAGATCGGAGGCATCAACTCAAGTGTCATAAAAGACGTGATCCCTGGGGTCATCAAGTGCAAGGAAATTAAGAACGTAAACTTTTGATGTCATAAAACAGTAACGACACAGTAGAATCACATTTTATTGCAGTGGGAAATCCAATTCTATCAGTTTAGAAACAACAAATATACTTGGCTTTATTCGAAGTTTTCAGAAGGTATACCTTATACAAACGTCGTTTGCATTGGTACATTGCTCTAACCAATTTCTACCGCCAAACAGCAGTGTTCCAGGTGTGCTTCAGTTTAAAGTGTGAGGGAGGCAGTGAAATTACTGGGTAATGTGGCACAAAGTTGGCAACGCGCTAGTGATAACCTTGATGAAACGAGCGTCTATATGCTGCGGTGACGTTTACTATCACGCGGGCTGTATGCTTATTTTTCGACATAGTTATATACTTACAGGCAAAATTAACCGCCCACCTTTATCTTTTGTAACCCTGTTTGTTTACGTTAACTATAACTTGTGCAATGTATTATTTTTGTCAAGTGTGTACTTTAGTAATGAATGAAACACCCTTACTTTGTTGCATACGTTTGCGTCACGGATGCATTTTTGGGTTTAAGTCGTTGTTAGACATTTTTCGAATTTGATCTTTGTTGTTTTCGTCTACCACTACGTGGTACGTCTATAGAATTGTACGTCCCTTTTACCGGGTGTCGTAAGAGGCAACTAAGGCACCAGAACCGACAGATGGCGGTATATCCATCCGAAACAGAGCTCAAATGCACAGAACGGGGACGGGCAGCAGCATCCCCGTCGGGAAAGCTGCGCTTTGCGACTGCCAACACGCTCAGCACGGCAGTTATGGGCAAAATTCCCCTAATCTTGGGGAGGCCTATGTCCAGCAGTGGTCTTCCAAAGGTTAATATAATGATGTTGTCGTCTTTTTTACCGTTACGTTAGCTATCAACATAACCTGTGATCAAAAGTGCTCTAAATTTGTTGAAGTACCAAAAATTCAAGAAATAACAAGGTGGACGGTTATTTGTGCCTTTGAGTGTATAAAAAAGAAAAGAACTTCATTGTTATAATTCTGCAGCTGACAGAAAGGAACGGTTCCTTCACTACAAAGAACGACCTCCTTAATTAGCTTATGAACTTACTGTCTGTGGTCGACAGATTTTTTAAATTAGATGTTCTTTCACAAGGCAATTTTATAATAGAAGTAGCAGTAACCAACACACACACACACACACACACAGACACTAAATTACGATTGTGTGATTTATAATATTGTAACGTACTATACAAATATCTGTCCTAGGTAGAGATCGAACCCACGACCTTTATGCTATAGGATAAGGACACCGACTACCAAGATACTAAATATTCTCAGTAAGTCATAGATCCATCCCAAGTTTGTACACGATGCGTCTTTTGAGTTGGTCTAATTTATCTCGGCTGGACCGATTTTCGTGAATATTAGCGCGCATATCGGCTAGAGTGGAGAATCGGTTAACATTTATTTCTCATCCCCCTAAATTTTAAGGGTGGTCTACCCCAAAAGGTATTTTTATGCAAAAATTTTAATTCTATTTTTTTGTGATTCAGCATACACAAAAACATACAAGGCTAAATTTTCACCCTTCTGTCACAAACCCCTATTGTTTTCATAGTCATTTAAGTAATTTCAATTAATCTAATTGGCAGAACAACCTTCGCCGAGACAGCTAGTTTCCTTTCAGATATATCGCACAATAAACATTTTTTGAACTTGATCCCTCGAGAAGCCGGGGCGAGTTGCTAGTATAATCTAAAAGAACTAGATCATACAAGCTACTGTCAAACAGCACATATTTTTTTCGAAGTGTATCTAAAAGAATATAATTGCAACCAGATGCCAAAAGTGAAAACAACCCGTTGAAGTTTATCTGAGTTAATAGGGCACCGCTCCGTTTGACACTCGCGAAATAATGAATCCAATGACGCGAGGTCGCGAGTTCGCAGCGCGAACGGGCGGACAACGACCTCAGCGTAATTTAGCAAAAGTGTTGGCATCATACGCCAGCTTTTACCAAGTTCAATGATTAATATTACAACGCTGTACAAAAGAGTCAATAAAGTGAAAAGTACACAGATGCGAGCGCAATGAGAAATCGCACATTTTCAACAATGCGAATTTTGAAATACTTTGGCATCTCGATGCGCGTTATAAATTATTTATTTTCGCTTTTGTGTGGATAAGCTTTGATATAATTTTAAATTACTTTAAAGGTTTTATACGTAGAAAAATGCTAAATTATATTTAAGATAACATTCACTAAAAAAGAAAAATCCTCTCAGGTTTCGGTTCAGGCGGGATGCGAACTTGCGTCATTTTCGTGCCGGGGGACTGCACTAGCGTTGTGGTACCGACACTTAAGCAGATTTTTTCTAGTGTTATTTTTGTCCCTATATTAGGCGCCAAGTGCCGTGGGTGCAATCCCCGCCGAGTACACATATTTTATGATGAATGATCTTGTTTGTTCTGTGTCTAGGTGTTCAACTATATAGTTGTGATTCCTCTGTAGTATGATACCCGTAACTCAAATGCTTTAGGCTACTTATCACAGAGTCATGTCAATTGACGAGATGGATGTTTCTTTTTATTTATTTAACGGCGTATGCAAAGCAGGCATAGTAAGTTTCAAATAAGATTTTTGCGGAATGCAAGAAAACCGGGATAAGCCGATAAGATAAGATGTCCAATTATAATAAAACCTTAATTTCCAATTACATAAGTACAACGACAATTCATCTTAAAGGCAAGCTGCAACAAACGGTGTCACAGAAAAGATTTTCACCGATCCTGGTATACTTTCCTACCTTCTAAGATAATGAATCTTACTCTCAGTTTCACTATTTATAACACTTTTTAACTAGTAAATTAGACATTGTAGTGGACGTATAACTAAATACAGTTTCTAAGATTACTTTCTTAAGCCATTTACATTTAAATAGAGTTAGTGTACCTAAGAGTGCTAACATAAAGAAACGTTAATTACAAATTAGCCGGCGCGCTAACCTCCACTCACTAATAAAAAATTAAACGGTAAAAAGGTGAACGTCACTCCAATATCTCAATGTTAAATAATGAATGTAATGAAAATATTTGCTATTTATTAGTAATAACTCTAAAATATTGAAAGCACTAAGCTGATATTTTATATAGATGGAATAATCTCCCATCCATATAAAATATAAGTTTTAAATTTTCTACAATACAAGCGAACTATCGTAGAGTAGGTACCAACGGAGTAGAATAGTACTTCCTCTGTACCAAGTGTCATAATATGTGTCATAAGAGGCGACTTAGGTACCAGAACCGACAGGTAGCGGTATATCCATCCGGAACAGCATAGTTCAAATACAATAGGATGGGAATGAGCAGAAGCATCCCCGTCGCGATGCTACGTTCTGTGATTGCCACCACGCTTGACAAGCGCGGTAATTATGGCAACAAACCCCGTCTTCGAAAGGCCTATGTCCAACAGTCGACTTTCTACGACTGATATGATACGCGAACAGAACCGTGGGCAACGGCTAGTATCACATAAAACATATCACGTGATGGTTCATATTTTTACACTTAATGAACTCACAAGAAAACAACATATTTCACTTCACTCAGAGAGATAAAAGAAACTGTGGCGTCATCAAGTAATACCGCTCACCCAACACTCAAATTTAAGGAAAATAATGAACAAATAAAGTCCAAATTGAATTAAAAAGTAAAGGAATATAAACGAGATATTGATGTAACCCACGCGCCAAATAATATAACAAGTTTCACTACAACATTAATGAAAGTACTGAGAACCCATTTTACTTGAAATTAGTTTTAAAGGCTTTGTATATTTCTGATAAATATTACAACGGCTAGAAATTAATTTATACAAAACTTCATACAAAATTTTACAGATTATTGATGAATAATGAAAATTAAGAAATCGACTTTTTATTTATGTCATATATTTTACTTGGAATTAACGTAACATTCATTGTTACGAATAAATTCACTAGTTTATTAAAAAAATGCGCGCCTAGAAGTCTGTATGAACACTAAACAATATAACATTTCCTATAATTCTATAAAAATTGCCATAATTCGATGGCACATATGGTAGTGATCCTGTCTTGTGCGCCAGATAGTGGGTTCGATATCCACCCAGGACAAATAGTTATATGATAATATTTGTGTTTGTTCTAGGTCTAGGTGTTAAATACATCATTTTAAGTATAATATTTGTGATTTGTGATATTTGATCTGTTGTGTAATATCCGTAACACAAGTGCTTAAAGCAAGATCATTTTTGGAGTCAGGTCAATGCATAAGACGTTGTGTGTGTAAATGTCAAATTTACAAGAAATGTCGGATTAACAGGCTATATGTACAGAAACGTTTTCTTTCCTAATAAGAATGCGATACATAACCTAGTGCTATTTAGTAGAGTCTTCTTAAAATCAACATAAAAACTCAGTTTACAGTTGTTACGATATAAGGATGCGATATGTCAGGCAGTATTTCTTAAATCCACAAGAATTTGCAATATATCGTACAAGAATACAATATAAAATTCACTGCGTTCACGGACGAGTACCGTCTCAGCGAATATATGGGGCCGACCCCAAAAGTACCCACCCGACCTATCAAAGTACACACAAAAAAGGATTTACTTCTGTACATAATCCCTTTTTAACACGATGCACTTTTCTATGAAACATTGCCAAATGCTACATTGCAATACGCTTTGTTCTATTTTGAGAGTAGCCGTTGTAATTTATGTTTTCAGTTGTGTCGTACCTATTAACTTTCTACTTTTTTAGCAAAGAGACGACATTACACACACTTTTTTCACGATATTACAAATTCTTTTATACTAATATGTGTATATTGTCTTTCATTTACGCATGTCTAACACATTACGCATGTCTAACACATTACGCATGTCTAACACATTACGCATGTCTAGAACATATTTTTTTGTATCAGATTTATTTTACCAAAAACTATTCCACGATATTCATTACAGTTTTTTTTTCAAATCATCGAATAGTAAATCATCGCTTTTTTATTTAATCGAAAAACGTTACTTACAAATATTTCAAAGCTGTTGTGATTACCAGAAGTACGGTATATCGATTTAAATTTCATAAACGTATTAAGTTATCAATTTTACTAACTGTAGAAACGAGTTACAATATGTATTGTAACCTATAATATTTTTCACATAGCAACTTTTTATCGCAGTAACGGATGCATTCGCCTGAAAGCAAGCATACAGCATGCACGGTTTCTGTCAGGGCTCGGGCGCTGCAGGGCTGCAGGGCTCCAGGGTTGGTCACACGATGGATGTAACTTTCACATGAGCTTTACATTCACCTGCTCCTCACCTCACGGGCGGCCTCGCTCCTCCGCGCTTTTAATTTGTACTCCACTCCAGGAATAAACTGACAATTTAAATACCTTTTTTTTTAACCCATCCAAATTTATGTTTTAAACAATGCTGTCAAAAGATATAACACACGAAACCAATGAATTGCATGAAATCGTATTTTCGATGTACATTGATTTATTAAAGTAAAATTTGATATTTAATTCATTTTGCAAACTGAAACTTACGAAGAAACAAAAATATTGGTTACAAAACTTTGATGTAACATTATTTCGATAAAATGTATAACATGAAAGAAAAATAACAATGAACTGTGTTTGTAGATAAATTAATATTCGAGAAAATGAAATTACTATGTAACCTAATTCTAGTATTTGTTGAATATTGTACAAAAAGTTCTGTGAATCGTTTTATGACTGAAAATGATTGAA
This sequence comes from Heortia vitessoides, assembly GCA_020976665.1. Taxonomy (NCBI): domain Eukaryota; kingdom Metazoa; phylum Arthropoda; class Insecta; order Lepidoptera; family Crambidae; genus Heortia; species Heortia vitessoides. The sequence continues at coordinate 12,578,446 of JACJUM010002971.1, forward strand.
AGTAATTGCTACAAATGATGAATAGGTACTCGTTCGATACTCATAATAGGATTACTTCTCAGCGACTTTAATACGCAGTTTATTAAACTTTTTACATATTTCGTTGAACGTTCCATAATTAATTTCTTTTATAGGCTATAAATAATAGTTTTATTTTAAAATGTATGTACATTTCTTTTACTTCATTTGGCTTGATAATATTTTTATAAACATTAGTTTTCTGTCATTATTATATCAAAAAGCATCTAAATCGTAGTGACCTAAAAGCAAAAACAGAAAATCACTATTTTCTAAGCTAAGCAAAATGCGCTGACCCGCATTCCTCTCTTGAATTTCTTATATACGGTTTAAATATAAACAGCTATGTATATATGTAAATGCTAATATATGTGTAAATATGTTTGACCCAATACCATAACATGCAACCTGGCACGGGAGAAGGTATAGTTTAAGTTCTATTGTCTTCTATTTTGTGTATCGATACCAACTATTATTACTATCATCATCAAACCAGCCATTGAAAGTCCACTGCTGGACATAAGCCTCTCCAAGAAAGGAGGTTATTTGCCTGTAATTGCCTCGCTGGGCAAGCGTGTTGGCAAGCGCAAATTTCGTCACGGGGAAACTGCTGCCTCATGCATTTGATCTGCACAGTTCTCGGTAGATATATCGCCATCTGTCGGTTCTGGTGCAGTGGCAGGTACTATTCTACTCTGCCGGTACCTCACAGCTTTGATTTATTACTATACTATTCTATATATCGATAAAATCCATAACCTCATCACGCTCTCACCTCGAAAGAGCATCAAATCCAGTCACGTACACGAGTGTCCACAAATGAAGCCGTGTTTAACATAAACGCGCTATGCTATCGGAGCCGGTATTAACCAGCCCGTGGACGTTAAACGTGGCAGGCGAATCCACGTGGCGGCTATATACAAATTTACTTAAACATAAAACAGGAGAACACTCGAACACCGCCGCTAGTTCGGCGCGCTTTACTATCACTCCAGTGGAGAGTGCAAGCAGCTATCCTCAACTAACTGCCAGTCATGTTAATCTCCAGACGTAAAATTCATTCCTATTTGTGTTTTATGTCAGTTATCTTAAAGCTTTTATGTAACTGCACTGATAAGGAGTGTTTTACTGAATCCACATATAGATAAGTGTTCGTAGTGTTCGTCAAAATGTTCTTTAGGGCAGGACAAAGGTACTGTGCGTATTGTCGCAACGAACCGTTTCGTTTCAGACTAAGCAAAAATTGAAATCGTTAAAGTTTGATGTATTCCGAAAAATGTCCGTGACTTTTGTTTATTTCAATAAAACCAAACAAAATATCATATCATTCATATCATCGTTTTTAGTAACTTTCAGGATTGCTGAGACCAACGCTATCACAAACCAATTCATATAGATAAAATAATACATTATCAATCATGTAAGGATTATATAAAGATGAAATTCGGGTCAGTCATCCTCGCTTAGATAAAAGGCGTCCTACGCAGCGTTACCATCATGCTCCATCCCACCCACGCATTTGTGACCTTTGTTTATTTCACGATTTATTATATATTACATTAGTCATGCTTAAAACCTACACGACGCCGACACTGAAATCTGAATACTTCACACGAGAACAGATTAAAAATATCTCCAACATGAAAATGATAATCACATTCATAAGATAAGCCTTTCTGTTTTAATAGAACTTATAATAAGCTAATTAATCTCATAAATATACTTAAATAGCTGCTTTGAGAAAACCAACAACGTAAAAGTTAAATATTCCGCGTTTTAAAGTAGTTTTATTATGATAAGTGAACATAAATGTCAGAAAGTATTTATATCTGAAATAAATATGTCAGGTTTTTCAGTCCGAAAAATGGATAATGTTTTCCAATCGACTGTATTTTTTTCTGTAGTAACAAAACATTGTTACTACAAAATGGAGTCATTAATTGGCTCAGTTGCTACACTTTTGAATTTGATCCGTATTTTTTGCCTGACCTTTACTAAAACATTTTCATTTAAATAAAAAATAAATATATGACAGTGAAACACTATTAGTTTCCAGTCTTTTAGATGCTTTTAATTACATATTGATTAATCAGACGCGGGCGATACCTAGAAATTTATGAATAGCTATAAGCTAGATTTAGTGACCTTGAGACTTTGTAAAAATTAATTAAGAAAATAGTATTTGTTTCTTACTTAATCATAGCTTAGTATAAGTCTTTGCCATTGGCTTTTTTAAGCTACAAAGATTTGAAACATAACACTAAAATCTACTAAAATCAATTAAAAGCGTTTTATTGAACCTTGTTCCATGAAATGTCAGCAAGAAAAAGCGGAATATTTTCTATCTCTGGTCTCCAGGCAGCGAGACCGCCTCCGGAGGGAAGAAATCACGTAATGTTTGAAATTACGTAACTACTCCTCGTCTCATCGCTGGATGCCACTTTAATAATATGAGATTATTTATCAGTCATTGGAAGTCCACTGTTGGACATAGGCCTTCTCTAAAAACAAGGAATTTTGCCCATAATTGCCGCGCTAGACATGCGTGATGGCAAACGCAGAACTCGCAGCTTTCGCAATAAGAATGCTGCTATACATTCCCACACTGTGCATTTGTTAGGAAGGATATACCGTCATCTGTCGGTTTTGATTCCTAAATCACTTCTTACGACACCTGGGTACAAAATGAGGAACCTCACGGCATGAGATCATTACAACTATAAATAAAATCAAACACATGAGATTTATTAAATCAACCAATTAAGCTTTACTCAATCAATTGACTCAAAAAAATACGTAATACTTTTAAAGCTATTTCTGGTCTCCAGGGAGTGAAATCGACTCCGCTAGAAGGAAAAGCCGTAATGGATTACATAACTGCCTCTCATCTCATCCCGGCCTGTCACTTAAGTAATGTGACGTTATTTTCGTCAATCGACGATCGGCAAAAGTTGCGAGCAAGGTTTTATCGACAGATCCGATTTCCTAATGTAGCAAAAATTTTAGCGGCAGTAGAAATCTCATTAATTCTCGCCTATCGAGTTCCTGATCTGTACTTAACCTTCGGGATTTTTTAATGATCAATCTGTTATTTTATCTCTTGATACAGCGAGGATAGCATTATGATATTCAGTCTTTTCTTGGAGAAGATGTTCATATACCATATTTTTACGAATACTGCTTATTCAGAATTGCACGAAACACATAGATAATTGTTTGAATTATTATTAGCTATGAAATACAGACGGAGTAGAATAATATATCCCACTGTAACAGCTGCCCGAAGAGGTGACTGAGGTACCAGAACCAACAGATGACTAGCTCAAATGCAACACGGCGGTGATGGGTAGCAGCATTCTCGCCGCGAAGCTATGGTCTGCGATTATCACCACGCCTTCCCAGCGCGGCAATTGTGGGTCAAATTCCCTCTTTCTTGGAGCGACCTGTGTTAAGCAATGGACGATGTGGCTGCTACAGTGATGATGATGATGATGATAATGATGACATTTAGGTTATTTAAAAACTAACAAAGTAACAAAGCGAGCGTTAGCAGAAGTGACCAATGCTTTTACTAATGCCATATTTTAGTATTCTTCATAAAACATCATATTTGTATTTTTAATAAAAAAAAATGTCGTCCTTAAAGACAAATATTAAAACTTGACTTTTTAATACATAGCAATATATTATTATAAATAAAAATATATGTACCTCTCATATATTGAACGTAAAATGTAAATGTGTTTAATGCAATATAATGTAAAATGTACATAATATTACAATGTACATAACTCTATAAACTATGTATGTACGTGCGTATATATACAGTACAAGCAAATCGACAAACAAGTATAGATATGTAGCCGCGTCTTCGTTTATCTATGCGTCATAAATTATTATAAATGTCATCGGTCTTCGTATTACATTGACATATAGGTTTGACATTTAGGAGACGCGTGTTTGCAGTTAATATAGTACATGCGTATGTCTGCTTATATAACATTTTTCTTATTAATTATATACAAATTTATTGTATATATACTAAAGTTTATGAAACAAAACGTTTTAGAATTCAATAATTGGATCGTAGATCAACATCCCGGCTATCTCTTAAGATAAGAGGCCAAAGATCACGTCAGCGGCTACTGAGGATACTTTGAGTGAAATAAGAACATATAGCTTACGATTCGACCTTAAAATTAATCGTGAAATTAGCCCTGGGTTTTGAGTACTAGTGCTAAAGAATGCTAAAAACTACAGACGTCTAGACTTCCGAGTAAGCAGACTGGGAATTGGGAATATTTGTGTATCTTACCAGCCGCTCGAAGCAAGCGTGCTTTACTCGTAGGTAAGCTGCGGAATATTGTCCGACGATATATCTATTATGCTATACTATTTATCATCATCATACAGCAATCAGAAGTAATGCTGCACAAAGGCCTTCCCAAGAAAGTGGGAATTTTGCCCATAATTGCCGCGCTGGGCTAGCGTGTTGGCAACCGCATAGCGCAGTTTTCGTGACGGAGATGCTGCAGCTTATTCCCATAATTTGCATTTGAGCCACACTGTTTTGGATAGATATACCGCCATCTGTCAGTTCTGGTATCTTAGTCACCTCTTACAACACTTTTTACAGAGGAAGTTACTATTTTACTCTGCCGGTAGCTCTCGGCTGACTATACTATTAGTACTTCCATAAATGACATAGTACCGATTTCCTACACCATTTTTTTTTCTCTCGTAATTGTATGCAAGACGTGACAGCTTCTCAACAATATGTATGTAAAGAAAAAGTTATTATAATATTATTTTAAACTAAAAGTGATGTTATTGAATTAAACATAACTTGGTTTTATTTTTGGAAAACAATTGTAGGTCTTAATTAAAAAAATAAAAACAGTTGTGAAACAGAGTATTAATCAATCCCTCATGCAGTCTAAATCCTAGACAATATTTGTAAAATTGTTAAAAAAAGACCTCGTTTATTAAGGTTGAACTAAATGTTTACCCCAGACGATTGCCTTACAACTTGTAGTATAAATATCCTGTATCCACTTTCAGTACACATTAGTCTACAAATAGTCTCGAAATGTACAAACATCTTTCAGTAACTGCACGACAAATATGATTTTAGACACGAAAAGGCAGTGCCCTACTATACAAAGTTAAATGGATTTGCCAAATTGATCCCTCCTCTTCTTTAAATAGAGTGCACAGTTGACGTAGGGTGGAGCTAGCGTTACGTACTAGACAGACAAACAGATATCAGGCTGAACAAATACAGACGGTAACAAAAAGTGTTTTCAGCAGCGAAGTCTATAAAACGAGACTAATTCATACAAATGCTTATTGAAAAAAAAATATCAACAAAAAATAATAATTCGTCAAATAACGACAACGATGTCTCCCACACTAAACTCGGAGCCATCATTATTACAAAATTGAAAAGAAATATTCCTGATTAATTTCTTACATTAAAAAACTGGCCAATCATTCTCTTACACGAGTTCGGAAAAATAATATATAAAACCTATATATAACCGATCATCGATATAACTTTTAATGACCCAGATTACTCGAATGAAATTTCATACTTCATCTCCACAGTTTAAATAAAAGCTTTCTTAAAATAAAAGTAAGTAGACTGATATCTTTGTATTTATTACGGGAAAGGAAGAGAGAATAGCAACGAGTGCCCTTGATGAGGAAACAATGGAAGTAACAAAAGAAATAACAAATAGATAACGATCGCTCCGCAAGCTGATGTTGTATTGAAAGGGGGTGATTAGAAAGAAATGAGACTAATCCAGTATACTTACGATTGTCCGCGATGAGTGTGTAATAACTTACGTACGATTCGATATCAAGAAAGTGGGAATTTTATTGAATGTATTTTTGTTAGTGTTATTTTTTAACGATATAATATAAAATAATACTCCTTTAAAAAAACTGAAATTAATTCTGTTTGAAAATCATTAACAAGTGCTTGGTTAACAAAGCAAATGTTGTAAAATGGATTAATCAGAATCGACAATTTCTTGGAAATGCCAAGGGGGCTTTCGAACATCGCTAATCTCGTTAGCCTAGTTAAATTCTCGGAAAATTTAACATGCATGAACTTTTTAAAGTATACCACTGTAATAAAGTAATTTGCCGTGTGGTGCCGGCACAGTAGATGCAATGGCGGTATATTTATCTATAACAGAGTAGCTCAAATGCACCGGGCGAGGATGGAAAGCAGCATCCCAGTTACGAAAGTTACGCTCGGCGATTATCAACACTTTTGCCCAGCGACGCAATTATGGACAAAATTCCCCCTTGGGGAGGCCTATATCCAACAGTGGACTTCCATTGTCGTATGATGACAGTAATAAAGTACCAATATGAATTTTTCCCAGTGTCTTTTTCTGAGAAGTTAATTATTTCAATATAATTGAGCATTTTCTATAAAAAAAAAATAGCCTCCTGTTATTTAAACTAAAACAAAGAATAAACCTCACGATCTTTGACATTTCTTAATAATAAAGCATTTCTAGAAGTCTCGGCTTTGTAATTAAGTCTCGGAACTGTACCTAATACTAGGTTGCTGGATTAAGGGTATTTCGCTAAGGCAACGGTCCAAGGTTTCATTACTACCAAGGTCACATGAAGACGACAAACGTGAAATAACAATGTGAAGGTATACGAAGGGGCACGACGGCAGACTGTAGTGATCCTATCTTGTGCAAGTGTAATGTGTTCGATCCCCATCCTGGTCCTGGGTGCTAAATATGTATTTATGTGTTATATTTGTAAACCTTCTGTTACTGATGTCCGTAACATAAGCGCTTGAAGCGATTTAACTCGGAGTCAGGTCAATGTATGAGATATTGCGTGTGTATTTAAGAATATCCGCTAAGATTTCATCTTTGTCATATTGGGAAGAACAACGTAATACTGAAATTAGTTGATTACGTTTGGTGTGCGGTACAACAAAATCAGTTGCATGGATACAGAGCAGTAGGTAAGGTCTGCAAAAAAATGCCAAATAAATCTGCTGTATAATATTCATCATCCCTTTAAACGTCTTAGTTAAAACTTAATGAGTTAACCCACATCTAATGCATTATGCACGTGTAATAATAAAAATAAATGTTACATTGCTTTTGCTGACCATACGTATATTTGTTTAGTGCGGTAACGTTGGTTGGCTGACTGCTTTATGTGCTCACTGGAACGGATTTCTGACCCGAGCGGGATACGTCACGCATTCCTCAACGTTCCACCATTTTGTACTTTAATTAAATATTCAAAGATACGAATACAATTAGTAGCGAGGAATCGTAACTTTCTGTTCCATTAAATAGATCAGTCTGGCTTACATTATTCATATCCCTTGTTATAAAAACCAGAAAGTTATTAAATTTATTGCCGTAAGTTGCTTGACTGGTCCGATGGCGCACACGATAGTGATCCTATCTTGCGCGCGAAGTGTCGTGGATTCGGTCCCCGCTTATTTATATTATGGATATCACTAATTATCCTGTGGTACCAGCAGAGTAGGATAGCACCTCTACTTTTAACAGGTGTCGGAAGAGGCAACTGTGGTACCAAAACCGACAGATGGCGGTATATCCATCTGCAACAGTGTAGCTTAGATTTACTGGGCAGGGATGGGCAGCAGCATCACCGTTGCAAAAATAACGCTCTGCGATTGCTAACACGCTTGCCTAGCGTAGTAATTATGGGCAAATTTCCCTCTATATTGGCGAGACCTTCAAATTGATGATATGCTAGTTATGATTATTGGTGTTCGTACTAAGTCTGAGTATTAAATGTATATTAAAGTGTTATATTTGTGATTCCCTTCGGAGTCAGGTCAATGTATGAGATGTTGTGTTAATTTATCTGCTAACGAGTTCCAGTCAAATCAATACAATACATTTTAAAATGGATGTATAAATGAGTTAAGTAAATAGTGCAAACAGTTTTAAAATTTAATAGCGATATAGAGCAGTTTTGAAATATTTTTAATTCAAAACAGGTCAGCGCACAAAGGTCGGTATTCCAGCACCAGAAATATAGTGTCCTAGTTGAGAGTTAAGAGGCTTTGCATATACCACTCTTGTTTACGGCAAAATACTTTAAACGGCTCAATAAAAACGCTGGCGGATTGTTCGCAAGGATTTACTGCAATATTTCATGGAATCAATTTTCATAGCTTTTAGCCCAACGTGAAAATATGGAATTGATGCGAATGTTTGTTCATTGTCGGAGTAACTGAAAGGACCAAAGAGGGGGTTTGTTTAGGTATATATAATCATCTTTTATTGATGGATTCAATTCCGCATTAATGTTTGTTCTGGATTTGGGTGACATTTGTAATAACTTTGATTTCTGATATCCGTAACACATGTGCTTTTTTTTGCATCTCGGAGTCAGGGTAGTATAGGTTGTTAAGTGAAATTATTGATAATAACCGCAAGCTGTATCTATGACTACCGGCAGAGGAGAACAGTACCTCCCAGCGACCAGGACCGACAGATTCCGGTATATCTACCCAGAGCACTGTAGCATCAGGGTGGGGATGGACAAATTTCCCCTTTTTGTAGAGACCTTTGTCCAACAGTAGACGATCAACGGCTGCTACGAAAATGATGATGATAACCGTAAGTTAAATGAATTATGAATGTTTTTTCCCCGTCTATATTTCCATTTCGAATATAAGCTATCGTGTTGCATAATTCGACCTCATATCGTCGATGATAGTTCAATACCGCGTAAGTAGCAGATGCAAATAAAGTTGAAAATTCAATTAGAAAACTTGGAAAATGTACCTTATAAACTTAAACTATATACGCAGTATTGAAGTATCATCGACGATATAATTAAATACCTATAACACCAAAATGTATCTACTCGCACACACATTTTTTTTATTAATCTATCATACTAAACAAATTATATTTTAAAATAAACCCAATTCACATTACGTTCATTACAAAAATAAATATTAAACTAAATACCTCGCATTAATATTGAATTATTGTCTAGCTTTACTGCTTCTATTGCCACCGCAATAAAACCACTCACTTCATATTCATGGCACCGCATAACTGGCATCTGTTATGTTACCTATCGTAATATCTCTGCGGGATGACAAATTGGACATGAACTTTAATTTATCGGATATTTTTTTATTGTAACTAATGTATAAAATATATAATGTTTCATAAAAACTCTTGAATAATTTTGGACTGAAAGAATGAAGAATCTCACTTATATCAGAATTGGATAGAAATTTAAAATTATTAAGTCATTTATAAGTCATCGATAAGAAAAATTGTTTTGGTAATAATTTAACTAAATATTAATGACACAAAATCTCATCTATTGAACTAACTTCGAGATACTACTACGTGTACCTTAAACCACGAATATCAGACACAGAACAAACACAGATAGTTTCCTGGGGACGAATCCCTGATCCTCGGCGCACAATATTAAGATAACACTAGGAGCTATCAAGCCAATCTTGCGTAATTACAAACGGACATACTTACCATGCCCTGAGGTACCAGCAATGTAGAATAGTACATGTACCAAGTTACGTAAGAGACGACTGAGGTAATGGAACTGACAGATGGCGGTATTCATCCGAAGCAGTGTAGCTCAAATGCATATTTATGCATTATATATATATGAATAGCCTTAATTAGGCAGCAGCATTTCCGTCGCGAAGCTACGCTCTGCGATCGCCACCATGCTTGCCCAGCGCGGCAATTATGGGATAATTCCCCGTTATTTTTGGTAAGGCCTGTGTCCAGCAGTGGTCATTTTACGGCTGCTATGATGATGATGACACTTACACGGCTTAACTATTGAAATTATTTCAAATTATTTTTCAATACGAATAGCTTACTAATGGCTAGCTAATTTGAGATCCCCGATAAGATACGACGATAAATTTGTGTAAGTGAAGCAGAACATTTTATTAAGAGATATTAAAATGTTTATTAACACAATAAAAAGATTTAGATCTTGTTTTGAAAAAACCAATGTAATTTCTAATACACTCTTCAAAGAATTCATAGGCAATCTGGATGATTGATAAAATTACTCGTAAATTACGCAATTAAGTTAAATATCTCATGATTCAGCGACCGAAGGTACGCCGTCCATCCAAATTGCTTTGTTATCACTTGTCATAAAAGCAAGATGGCCGCTCGTCCCGACATGGGCGAAACAGTGGCATTTGGAATAGCATTATAAATCGAACTTGAGACAATGTGTGCTGTAAACTTTGCAATTCAAACCTATATGCTTAGATAAGGAAAATCTATATATTTATATGAGGTAGACTTGATACAAAGGCCGCCTGCAATGGTACCTCTCTCAATAGGTGAACTATTTTCGGTAAAGAGTGAGAGGGGCACAAAACAGTTTTTAAGGTTTTTCGAATGCAATTCAGTATAAAAGTTTTACATTGAAAGTTAAGAAAGTCGTTTTCAAACATCATCCCTTAAGGGAGCAAAAGGGGGAACAAAGTTAGTATTAAAGTACAATCTAACGCGGACGATACCGCAGGGCACTGCTAGTAATTCCATAACATTCAATTTGAATTTAAAATTACAATATTTCAATCTCTATCTGTTATATTTTTATTTTTAACCCTTTGATAAGATACCGATAAAAACCTCGAAAGTATGGGTGTTAATAAAAAAACATGTGAAAGTTACGACTATCCGAGTTATCAATAATATATCAAAGTACTTTCAACATCATCGATATTATACTTTGAAAAACGATACGCATTCAGTCCTGTACTGGTTCATACTTTATTCGTATACAATGTAGAGTAAGCGAATAAACGCAAACATACTTCGACAGTTTTATTGTCTTTTTATATGAAACAATACCAGAACGGAACAACAAACAACGCCGGTAACAAAAAAGAGCCAATATCAAGATAATCGGATAGTTATATTCATATATGTCCGTCTGTGCCATCAAAGTTATGTTGTCGGTTAGAGAGACAATACGGAAAACTAACATTATGACACAATTTGTATATGTACATCTATTTCAAGGTAGGACATTGAATAACTCTACGAATAGAATATGTGGTACTCTTCTCAAATAATAGTATAAATGTTCAGAATCTGTTTAATATTTAATGATTTGACGTGAAAAAATATAAACTGCGATTTAGAGCCGTTTAAAATAAATTTTAAAGTATTCTGTATGACATTCAAATAAAATATATAAAAACCATGCCAAAAATATAGCTTATTTTTACAAATCGATCCTTACCGTTAAGGAGTTCAATTTATATTATAGGTACGAAACATTGATATTTATTTAAACATTTATTAAAGTAACATTTGGAAGTTTTGTTGCTGTATGTCCCTTCATCATATCAGCAATTCGAAGCCCACAGCTGGACACAGGCCTACCCAAGAAATGGGAGATTTTCGCCCAAAATTGCCGCGCTGGTCTAGCCTATTGGCAATCGCAGAGCGTAGCTTTCGCATCGGCGACACTACTGCCTATACCTACCTTGTGCATTTAAGCTAAACTGTTCTGGATGGATATACCGCGGATGGAAATATGACGGTTCCGGTACCTTAGTCGCCTCTTACGACATCAGGTACTATTCTACTCTACCGGCACTCACGGTATATCACTTAGGAGTTCTAAAAATATTACTCTCACTGTACGATCGTAATAACTAACTAAAAACCTTAACTCAACCATATAGTGTTGTTACCTTCAAAATCAGCTGCAAATGGAACAGATGTCTTACCTGAAAATAAACAAAAGGAACATGATTATAAAAAGCACATCGGAAACACAGTTTGAATTAGAGCCGATACAAATCTTCGATTCAGGCAAATCTTCGGTCTAAAGCAAACGATTGGCTGAACATGAACACCAATCGCATACAGATCCATCATTCAACAGTTAAAGGAAAATATTCCGACCGGAGGCCGGCCGACGGAAAACTGTTTACAAGTTCAATATTTACATTGTTCCAATTTCATACTTCCATACAAGTCTGTTTTGGAACACATGCCTTGTGCTTCGAACCAAATAATACAATCATCTTTAGTGTAAAGGTATAGGTGATATTTTTATAAATAAATTCATTCTTTCTAAGTAGCATATTACCACAAGTAAAGAGGACCTATACAAAAAAGAAATCGAAAACCATTTTAAAGTTATGAAGTCAGCAAATAAGCATACGGTCCGCTCGATGATAAACTTGACCACAACCTATAGACACTCGTGTCATCACAAAGATATCACTAGTGTGACGCCAACCTTGTGAACTTCAGATACAATACTACATTTATCCAATAATTTCACTGTCTCTCACCCTTCAAACCGGAACACAGCAATGCGAACACTGCTTCTTGGCGGTAGAAATGGGTAAGAATGAGCTACCAATGCAATACGATCTTCGTAAGAGTGATTGTTACTAGCATATTAAAACCAACAACGATTTTCATCATAATCGTGACGCGGTACTATTAGCGACCAATAAAATGTCATTGGAATACGATTTGTCAAATGAGGTAGACATCATACAAATGGTCGTCGGTATTGGTACCTCACTCTCACCTATTTCTACCGCTAAATAGCATAATAGTTCTGGTCGGAAGAGTGATAGAGGCTTACTGGGTATCGTGGCATAATATCCTCAGGTAAGGTTAGCGAAGCATTATTGAAATTCCTGTAACATTACAAGCGTCTACATGCTTGTTGTCGATCTGGACTGATGAAAAAAAGTATATTGATCAATTGTTAATATGGTCATTGTTAAAAGTTTTGTACCAGATTCTATAGAGTAATAGAATAAAAGTTTCAGTTGCGGACTACAGCGATTTATCATGAAAATAGCTCGTGGCATACCTACTCTGATTTGAAATCTGCTGCTAGAATTTTATTTCTATTTAACTTTATATGCACGGGTGCAATAAAGAAAAATGTGGGTTATCTTTAAGAAATTTTCATATACCAACACGACTTTAAAAAAGTCGTGTTGTTATATGAAAATTTAGTATACGATAATGAAAATAAGGTATACGATATTTTGATCTATCTCGTCGGGTTCAGCCAACGTCTGCAATATAATCGTAAAAATGTGTTTATTTACGACAGCCCATTGGAAGTCTCTAAAATTATTAGCGTCTGACTATTGTGCATGTATATAGGTAATATACTAGCTGTGTCCGCGAGTTCGTCCACGTGGAATAGTTTTTTTGTGTAGCATACCTCTTTACCTTAACTTATATAAACTTTGAATGTCATGTTTATTTATATGGAATCAATGACCTAAAAAATAAGTTTCAAGTTTCTAGCCCTAAAAAAAGCAATTTCTCCATACAACTTTTCATTACTTCTTTCGACCCCTTACAACTATTATTTCGAATTAAAAAATAGGCTATGTCCTTTCTCAGGCTCTAAAGATTGTTTGTGCCATGTTTCATTAAAATCGGTTGAGAGGTTTAAGCGAGAAAGCGTAACAGACAGAGATAGGCAGAGTTACTTTCGCATTTATAATATTAGTAGGGATCACTAATATAGTTATTAGTTATATTAGTTATTATTAGTAGAGATATAAACCATTCTCTTTAATTATTTTATCAAGCATTAATGGGGACAGACAGCGGAAAGTGACTTTGTATTATTATACTATACTACAATCATGCGAAATATTAACTATAATTTGAATTGACATCAAGATCATATCAAGATTAATACTATAATCGTCCAGTAATAAACATGTTTGAACAAGGTAACAATTCAAAACAAAGGCCCTTGCCATATGTGAGCTATAATTTATGACAATAACACCTATAATTTAACACTATTGCATCGTGAACAATACCAAGGTGAGACCTTGAGATAGGGACCGCAAACTGCCTTAACATTAAAAGCAGTTACGTATGTTTACGAGCAACTTGGTATATCTTAGGTCATTACTTCTAGGGGACGGGGGCGCGATTATGTCCAACGTTTTTCTTTATATTTAAACGTAACTAAATACGTTACGTTAGGCGGCAGCGTATCGAAAAATAATTTTACATGAATATATCAGTCGATTAGAGAAATAATAATAATCTTATTATTATATATATATATATATTGTGTAAATATATATATATATTTGTATATACAAAATGTCATACTGGTATGGATGGTAAGTCACTTAAGGCACCTATGTTATGGTTAACAGAGGAAATCACAAATATAATACTTTATTACATATTTTTAACATATTGTGATTTGAGATATTTCTCAAGGGGTATGTTAGGGATCAAACCCACGACCCTTAGCGCATGAGATAGGATCACCACCATCTTCGCCATCGGGACCGACAAAATTTGATAAAGGTATTTCTAAGTAAGGTAGTCGGCTCCGATACCTCACTCTCACCAATTTCTACTGCGAACTGCGAACGTAGTTATTCGCACTGTTATGATACTATTTGAATTTGAGAGAGGTAGTGAGATTACTGGATAATGTTATATTATATCATCATGTCACGTGGTTAGTGTGGCATTATATACGGACAAGATATCACATTTTTATGATGGCGTCGATGATACTACATATACTTGTTTTCCAACATAATTAACACATATTAGAACCTTTGAAGTTAACTACATTACTACATACTACATTTACTTAATTTTTATCCATTGGTTAATTAAACCGATAGCCGACTATCAAAATGTAAGGTGCCGTTAAAAATATTTTATTTTAAAATTAAATACCGAGCAAGCGTTTAAACAGATCAAATAGCAAAGAGAGCAATTTAATCGGTCTGCATAAAAAAATCGTAGAACTGACACTAATGTTAATATTCACGACTGAGCGCACAGAATTACTTATTTTGCCGAGCACAAGGATAAATCAAATAAATTCTATTCAAAATAAACTGTATCTAATAAATTTTATACAAACTAAAGAGATTGCGTGCAATTAATGTATACAATGGTAAGTACAAAATGTATTCATAATAATACCAGTAAAAAAAGTTGTAAGAAGAAGTAACAAAAATCTCGAGGCAAGAGATTTGTATAGTTCCCATCGTCGTTTCAAGCTCAGGAGTCATCCTTAAGCAACTCTTCTCCAGTCTAAAATTATTAGATCTAAATGACGACAAATGCTTTTACTTAAAAAATTGTATTTCAATGATTAAGCCCGTAAATGCAATGCAAATTAACTAGCCAAGAGCTGAGAAAAAGAGAACAAAAGTAATTATAACCATACTCTTTATTGTCCCAAAAAAAATCATAATGAGAAAGGATAAAAGTGACAAGTTATAATACAATAAGCGACCTTATCGCTCAGGGCTTCTCAAGACAACCTTTGGATGGACATAGACGAAGAAAATATGACAGGGCAGTTGGATGTGCTAGTTTATATATAAAAGAAGATAAAGTAAATTAAATAAAGATGATCATCATTACAGCCATTGAAAGTCCACTGCTGGACATAAGCCTCCCCGAGAAAGGGGGGAATTTTGCCAATAATTTTCGCGATGTGCAAGCGTGTTGGCAATTGAAGAGCGCAACTTTCGCGACGAGGATGCTACTGTCCATCCCTGTTCTGTGCATTTGGATGGAAATACCGCCATCTGTCGGTTCTAGTACCTTAGTCGTCTCGCGCGACACCTGGTACAAGGGAAGGTACTAATTACTCTACTCTGTCCGTACCTCATGGCTTAAACGGTACGAGTAAAAGTTGTATTAGGTACATAATTATTGTGTGCACCTAGGTAATGTATTAGTTAGAGAACTAAAAACGGTATTAACGGGATAAAATGTTATTAGGTATCCGGACAGGGCCTAAACTTTAGGGGTTTGAAACTGGAAATTCCATGAACAGGAGTTCTTTTTATAACATAGGAGAGCATTAAGAGTTTTTGAACATCCACCTCTTAAGGGAGTAAACACACAGTTGTTATGAAACTTCGCTGTTTTTATGAAAGTTATTCAGTATAGAGGTCATTGAAAGTCATGAAACACGTGTAAAGTATTTTTTTCTACAATCATTCCTTAATAAGGGGTAAAAGAGGGACGCAAAGTTAGCATCAATGTTCTACAACTTAATCGCGGGGTGCCTGCCAGGAGAATCATTACTCGTGAAGGGAATGCTGCTGCCCACCCCAGTCCTATGTATTGAGCAACACTGTTTCGGATGGATATGGTACAGAGGGACGGTACCCTATTCTTCTCTGCCGGAACCCAATGGCTTTACGTTACTCATATCAAATTATTTTTTTATACAAAAGGTATCTCGCTCATAAAGCTACTATTTCATAATAGTAAAGTAATATACAAACGGAAAAACCCAACAATAAAGATCATAGAACGCGTCACATAAATAAATTAAAGATGAGCTAAACGCAAATAAAACAAGTACTGCTTATGCAGTCATCGAGCCGTTGAGAGGCAATTATAAGTCAAGCAACACATAAGGAGAACATTCAATTCCATACTTACAAACTAATCTTGTTAACTCTGCTGAAACCGAGTTACACTAGCGTACCCACAAAGATATAACATCGCTGCTCTTACGTCTGAATCGGAAAGAGAATAAAATAAATTTTGCAAGCGTGTCTGTAAATAGTCTGAAAAGTTTTAACACTCTGGCTGACTACTAGATAAAACAAAATCAAAAAAACACTGAGCTCACGTTCGCTACACGTAAAATTGCTAACAGCAGTCTAGAAATTTCACTGACTCTCAATCTGCTTTATCATCATCAAAGGTAAATTGTTCAAAATAGTGTAGATTCAGGAATATCCTATCATTACCAACAACTATCTACCTGTCTCAGTTTGAAATGGGTCGATACCAGACCATAATCCTAATATTTTTAAATACCAATTATTTCGCTATTGGACAGTATCAACTTACCTACGCCTACCTATCAACAATAGTCGTAATCTGCACATCCGTCATCACATACTTAGATATACCTACATCTAAGGCATCTACATCTACAGCCGTGAGGTACCGGCAGAGAAGAATAGTACCTCCCTCTTTCCCACAGGTCGGAGATGGGCAGCAGCATCTCTATCGCGAAAGTTGTATATTAGTAATTGCCAACACCCAGTAATTTCACTGCTTCTTTCACCCTTCAAACCGGAACACTGCTGCTATATGGCAATACAGGTGACCTTTGTAAGAGGTCCATCTCGTATAGATCATTGAAAAAAAGTATATAAGATTTAGTAAGTCATTAATAGCAATAAGATGTTGACTTTCTATATAATTCAGAATATTAAATAATTCTAAGCCGTAATCCATTACAAACTTACAGAATTCAATTAGATAATCTTATAGAAAACGTATTCATTTATCATCAAACGCAAATAACTAAAGGCGCGAACTATTTAATCAAATATGCTATAAACACTATTAATTTTCTGGCACATTATTCACGGGCAACGAGACCTATTGAGATGTGCATGGTTCATTTAGCACCAAAGGCGAGGGTCTTAAACCTTACTGTCAGATCATTGCTTTGATGATTCACCTTCGAGAGCTATACGTTTTCAACATTAGTGCTATTTGGCATTTAAGTATCCAATATTTAAGAATACATCCCAAGGAACTTGAAGAAATCAATCTATCAACTCTAACAATACTGCCATGCGCATGTCAATTGGCCATATCTCTCTTACTTATCTTACTTATTTTTACCGCCCTACGTGGCTTAAAGTCGACTGTAATTAACGTATCAATTAAAAAAAACCATTTTTGTTTTCAACGATCATACAGTCCACGTGAGACGTGGACTGTATGCTAGTTCATAAGGATATCACTAACGCGTTGCCAACCTTGTGACTTGGAGATGTTACGTCACATTAACCAGTAATTTCGCTGCTTCTCTCACCCTTCAAACCGGAACACAGCAAAGTGACCAAAACTATAAGGTGGAAAAGCGATCTGCTTAGAATTGCCAGATCGATTAAAGCCGCATACAGCCAATCAGATTTCAAATCTACCGATTGGTAATCTCCCGAGGGTTCATGTCCAGCAGTGAACGTTTACAGTAACGATAAGGTAAACATTGCTAGAGTACTAACATTCTGAACATTGCTAGAGTAATTATAAACATGAGATACTGAGTGTTATAATTAAATACTTGCATTCAATTACAGACTAATGAGAAACAGATTATATTTACAGTTACGGAACCACGAAAGTTCTAGCTGCCTAGGAAGACAAACAAACTTATCTAAACTAGTCTGACAATACATATGCACAAGTCTAAATCCGCACAACCTCTCACATTGACACAACTTCGACTTAAGCAACAAAACTTAAAGCAACTTGTGTTGCGGATATCAGACAACAGAGATAAATAAATTTAGCCACATAAATGTTTGACCCGGATGGGAATCCCATAACCCACGTCGTATAAGAAAGGAACACTACCAAAGGCTCATCGAGATGGCGCCACCGTCTATGAAGAAAAGTTTATATCAATAATAAATCTACTTATAAGGTATAAGAATAGATGAAAGAGTAAGCCAAAGAGTCTAAGTATATGAAATTTCACACATATTTCCATAGTAAGCTACACTTCAGGTAGACCTCATACAAAAGGTCTGCATTGGGACCTCACTCTCACCAATTTCTACCGCCAAATAACAGTGTACGCATTCCAGTATTCCAGTTTGAAGAGTGAGGTAGGCAGTCGTAGTTACTAGGTAATATGATATAATACCTTCAAATCACAAGGTTTGCCATGTGCGAGTTAGAAGCCTTGTGATATTACGAGATTTTATAGGCTGCGGTGACGGATACTATCACGCGGTTTGTACGTTGATTCGTCAACCTGGTCTAATAACAATAATACACAAAAATTCGAGTATTAAAACGAGTCGGCTGATAATATTCGCCTTCCATCGCACACCAACGGATGTCCCGCTTATGTGCATTATATTTTTAAAGGCAGCTTGATATTTATAAAACAGTTATTTCTGAACTCATGCACAACATCCGAGTTTTGTTTGTGGACCGCCGCTTTGGTGGAGTAAGTGTATTGTGTACGGAAATTAGAAATTTAAGTTTGTGACAAACTTGTACCTAAGTTTGCTATAAACTAAATAAGTTAGCGAACTTCCACTGTTTCCCAGGAATTGCATATATACATTACACCTGAAATCTCTCCGCCACTACTAAAATAATATATATGTACATACTTTATGTATTAAACGACTGCATTCTTGTGATACTCAGTTTATAAGACGAAACTTAATTCAAACATATTTTCTAAATAAATGTTAACGGTAACATAATAATTCCAATGGTAATGCAGCACTTTTATAAAGCTATCTAGACATGGGAGTGATTTCAAAATCGATTTAGCTATTATTTAACATTAATATATAAATATTAATATAAGTTAATATCCAACCGAAACAAAGAGACAATAAAATAAAAAAATAATAATCGTTTTACGTAATGGTATTTAAAATCGTACTTATTTTAAGAAGATAGATTACTTATTAGTAGTCAAAGTTTTCAAACTGCTAATTAAAAATAAATTAGAAACACGAATAAAGGAATACCTTAGCTCATACATTTTAAATGTGCTATAGTACATTATATCTTAATTTTAAAACCAATATACCTATATTGAAATCTTTATTAACAAACGCCCAATACACAAATCAATTGGACCAACCCCTAGAAAAGATTGCAATAGTCGTCTGAATGCCTTTATATAACCAGAGTAAAGAGAACCGCAAATTGAATTTGAAAGCAGCGGTGTGTAAACTATCAAAAACGAGAAATATCAAAGAGCTCATATTGGAAGATGGAACAGTTTCCATCGCGGAGCAGAGGCAGGTTTGTGGGGATTCCATGTTTGTATTTATTTTTATACTAACGACCTGCCCCGGCTACGCACGCGTGCAATGAGGATAAAAATGTTAATTGTGGGTTATCCCAAAGAGAGACAAATGCCATCGCGAGATATTTTGTAGAAAATTCGGCTGTCGGAAATGTCTGGACCGATTTTGACGTTGCTTTTATTGCTAGACAGCCGATGTGATGAGGATGATATACGCGGGCGAAACCGCAAACACAGACAGCAAGTTCATATTTTAAACGCGATAATTTACGAGGATATATAGATTTTTATTTCTCAGCCGTGCCAAAACTGCATATTCGAAATAATATAGTTCGATCAAAATAATACAAGCATATAAATTATGATATTAGGTAGTGTTCGAATCCTGTGTGCCTAAGGCCGTGAGTTCGATCACCAAACAGAACAAATATTTATATGATGAATATTTGTGTTTGTCTGAGTCCGGTTGTTAAATATGTATATAAGTATTATATTTATGATTCCACTGTAGTCTGATGTCCGTAACACAAACGATTGAGGCAATTTAGCTCAAAGTCAGGAGAATGTATAAAATATTTTATAATATAAATCTCTAACACAATATAAATAGTATCTTTTGTTTTTGCAGTTTGTGCTGACATATACATTGTTTGGTGCATTGACATTAATAATAATTATATACTTAAATATATATTTATATATTTTTCTATACATATCATTTATTATTCTAAAAACATTATGCACTCTATAAAAGACATGTCCGACCCAAAAGTCCCCAGAATGCTTGCAGCATTTCCGCGCTGCACAGCAAGCGAGATCCTCTGCATCATAAAAACCCCGGTAGTCCAATCCTCGATCCACCAAACGCCTTCCTAATTCTTTGATAAAACTGTTTCCTTCTTTATTCCATACTCCAGATGTTTCTACAGCAACAGGCACGAAAGAATAATTAGCTGCCAATAAACTGTCTTATAGCACCCAGACACAGCACTAATACAAATATCATCATATAAATATTTATCCTGGATGGGGATCGAACTCATGACCCATAGCACTAAGATAGCATCACTACCGTGCTGGAGCTGGAGAATCCAATCAGTGTATTTGCATTAAGACGGAAATAGAAATATCAATAAAAATACTAACACGCAATTACTTTCACACTAATAGTTTAAAATCAAGTATCATTTTTGTATCGCCGGCTGTTCAATCGACGTCTGTAATCTCTATATATATAATTCTATTGTACGTGTGCACTCCACTGAACACCTGCTAAGCGGCTGAACCGATTTGAATGATATTTTTGTATGCTTTTGGTTGACGCTATGGATGGTTAAAATTTATAAATCAGCCCAGCAGATGGCACTGCAATCGGTATCTAGAAACTAAACAGCTGGGTCTAATTTAGTGAATTTTTGGGAATGCATTCAAGTGGGGAGCTGGATGATTTATATCCTATCAATCAGGCCGGCAAATAGCGCTTCATTCGGTATCTAGGGTATTTAACTATACTGTAACCATGCAGGACAACGTCTGTTAGGTCTGCTATTGCATATATAATATATCAATGAAGCAAGCAAGAAAAGTTTGTCAAGATAGGAGCAAGTAGAAAAATTATTAGTCTCAGCGTTATCTTAATGTATGTGCGAAGTTAAGATAAAAACAGTCCCTGAACTTATAATAAAGTGCAACTATCAGCACCTAGAACTCTCTATGGAAAGAAGACTGTACTGTTTGGAGGAGCACAGCTGTTCAATGAGCTGCGTAACAACATAAAGGAGTGTGAGAGTATAAATATGTTTCGGAATAGGCTGAAATTGTATTTGGAGTCGAGTACCGGCTAATTTGTATATTATTTGTTATAACTGTAATATCTCATCGTTAATGAATGTAGATTCGTATGAGAATAAAGATCTTTAAACACAAATACATACTTTACTTTTCAGTCACGACACAACTGATTTGTATCTATGGTCGGTTTTGCATATACCATGTAGCACAAGCATAATTTACTATTTTAATACATAGTATTATGCAAATTAAATCATATAAATTTCTAAATATAATACAGAAAATGTATGGCAAAATAATAAGTAGATATATAGGATAAAACATTCGTACGAGTACTAAATGAACACACTTCAAGCTTAGACGTATTAAGACTAGTCGGCGCCTACTATTCTGTTCGCTAATCAAATGTTTGTGGAAATACCAGAGTTCCTTTGAAATTCAGTTGTGTGAGTTAAAATCTCGTCATACTCTTTGGATATAAGATACGTCACACAAAAAATAGTTCTTTATAAACACCGTTTATATTATTTGGTATATTTATCTAATGTATGAAATTCTCGTGTCAGTGTTAGTTACCATACTCCTCCGAAACTGCTTGAGCGAACCTCATGAAATGTTATATGCATATTTGTAGGTCTAAGAACCGCCTTCTATCCATTTTTTATACCCCGGGGAGATAAGGGTTATCGAACCCCAACATTGTTTTATATTTTTTGGACATGTTTTAATTTTTTTTTTAAATGTGGCATTAAAACGTACTTACAACCCTAAATTTTCACCCTTCTACTTCAATCGTATAATAGTTGTTCAAGTATTTGAATCATTTTTAAAATTTATATGGCAAATGTATAATAAAGTTTTGTTAAAAAAAAGAACGGAGGTTTTCAATTTCATATACACATCGATAGCTAAAACGAATTAATGTAATTGTTGTTTTTGTATGAACCTAATGCAGGACTATTAAAAATTTATTAACAGAGTTTTGTGTATTCTAATCTCAGAATGTAAGTAAGACTTATAAATTGTTGTACTTTTGTTTGAAATAAACTACTGATTTTATTATATTTTTTGCTTACTGTGTACACTTAAACAGATCTTCAGAAAAAGATTAGTTTAATATATCAATTTAAGAAAATTCATCATAACATCTATTGTCATATAAATACATGACGGGCCCGATGGCGCAGGTGGTAGTGATCTTGTCTTGTGCGCTAAAGGTCGTGGGTTCGATCCCCATCCAGCACCAATATTTATATGATAATAATTATGTTTGTACTGTGTCTGGGTGTTATATATATATATGTATTTAAGTAGTATAATTGTGATTTCTCTGATGTACGTAACACAAGTGCTATAAACGACTTACCACGGAATCAGGTCAACGTATGAGATGTTGTGGGTATTTATTTATTATTATTAAATAAAATTGTTATTATATATAACCGATTCAGGAATGTTTCTGCATAAACATACTACAAATAGTATGTATTTTATACAAATAGCCAACAAACAATTTAGAGTTAACACACACACACGAATAAAAGGATTAAAAATGTGTATAAAATGTAATGCAACAAATCCTCTCCTCAGCACTCGGAAGGTTGTTTAAAGAAATTGTAATCTATCATTTAGTCAGCACGCTTATCGCTTACGATGTATCAGAATGAGCGACCTCTATAACAGCCATGACCAAGACTTGATGAAAAAAGGCCACCGTGAATCAGCATAAACAAAACTAATATAAAAAGGAAAACGCAATTAATTGTACAACGAATAAACAATAATGTATGTTTGCGTGTGTACAGATTATTAGTAAATTAAACAATTACTGGGATTAAATATGAATAACTGGTTATGCGAAGATAATTATTGGAAATATTTTAGTTATCAGATTTCTTCTTTGAGAAAGTATTTTCTATAAATAAAAGAATAGTTACTTATTATTCCAATACACATAAGACTTTTATTCCTCACGTGATGTAATTAAATTTATTACATTTATTGAAAAGAAAATATGTGCTCAATATATAATTAAAAGTCTAACTATGATAAAACTGTAACATATAAATCCAAATGTATAAAATTATATTTGCACATTGGGAAAGCTTAAAGTGTGCGCATAATACGAATATCAAATAATCAATTAACTACATTTCAATTGTAAAAATTAAATTAAAACAACTTACTTCATCCAAGACCAAGCTCGTCTGTTTTCATATTTTTGACTATAAAATTCTCTATCTAGACTTTACACGTTTTATTTGCAAATATTATCTTGAGTTATTATATTTACACTAGAGCATTCAAGAAAATGTAATGGAAAACAAAAGAGTAAACCAATTTCCGAGAGCTTTTAATAAAATCCAGCCGATTTCAGCATCACACCGCACTGCCAACACATAGCATGCCTCAGCTGATCGCTCTACAAACAACTCACCTAGTCGTAAACACTACATACAACACACGAAAAATGAAAACACAGATGAGTTGAACAAACTTCCTTGCGGTACCACCGTCTATATAAACGACACGCAATTTCCGTGGACTAAATATATTGAAGAGTTGGGTCGCGCGTGTCGCGGTGTCTCTCAGGGCGAAGGGCGGGTGGCTCGCGCGACGGTCCGCTGCCTACTGCCGGCGCTCGGTGCAATGCCGTCAGGTGAGGCCGAAACTTGAGTTTTTGTCTAATTGATACCGCATCGAATCTGATCTAGGGTGACACACGACCCTTATCAAACACCCAATCTTGTATACGTTCCCGATTTTCGATGAAATGAAAGTCGCCAACCATAATTGGGAAATCTATGTCATCATTTGCTTTTATTTTGCGGGCGCTCACAAATCGATAAGTCGCATGCTTATTTTGTAATAATCTTACATCTGACGTGAACAGCAATAAAACACGAATTCATCGCTATTATATCTTATATTGTACGTGATATGCATTATCGAGATGGAATTTCTAAATGTGTGAGTGATCGGCTTCGAAGGCGAGATAATCTATTTTGAATGAGTAAACAATCTCCACATTAATTAACACCACAGTTTATTACACTTTAAGCATGTTTAATGGTAAACTAATATAGAATTTAATATGTACCCACAATTTGAGTGGTCTCACTGATAAATGTAACGTCAGATGTGTAGCGAGGAGCATTTGTATGAATACAAATGAAAGAATTTAATGAGCATATTGTAGACAATACAATATCGCAATTTGAATAAAAAACGAAATCAGGAGACAGTCGTTCGCAATATAATTTACATTTCGCCACGGAGTCTGACTGATTTTTAATTTTTTTTTTCAATTTACGTTTCGGATTTATCTGCTTAATTTTACTGTGTACAATTAAAAATAATGAAGTTCGCATTATTTGTCGTTCGTGGTCGCTGGTAATGGGCATCGTAAAAGTCAAGGTGAGAGTGCCCAAGGGCGCAATGCAGAATGTGGAGGGAGCACCGTTAGCATTAGAGTCGGGTACGACTAGACCGTGAAACCTATTAAGAAGTGGCTTCATTGCTCAGAAACTAGCTTTTCCTCGCGTCGATTTTACCACGGTATTTTAAAGATAAAAGTTATTATATATCCTTCCCTGTGTAATTTCACGAAGATCAGTAGAGTGGATAAAGCGTGTGAAGGTAACAAACAGACTTATTCTAATGTTCATAATATTAGTAAGCCGAGATCGAAAAATTTAAAACAAATTGTCATATTCTGATAAGATTTAGCTAATCTTATCAAAACATGACAGTTGATTGTCGTTTATCGTACGGTAATAGTACGTTTTTTTCAGGATGAAAGCTATATGTAGTATGAGCATAGTATGAGCAGATAATGCGTATTGAGAGAACACAGAAACACTGTCACATTTATATTAGTTACAACTAATAAATAGCAACTAATAGCGATACATCAGATACAAGAACAGAAAATAATACGTGTGATAACATAACAAAGAACAAACTAGTTGGGGCAAGATTTTAAATTGTCTGGTAAACAGGGGTTTTATGAAACGGTACAAAGTTCCAAGCCGGAGATACTTCAACACATCTAAATTCATATTTCAGTAAAACTCGGTCATAAATCACAATTTGTTTGTCACAAACAATTTCGCATTTTAAAACATCGTTGTTCAAGACAGCAACAGGATGACTCAAGGAAAATATTACTAAAGGGGCCAATGGTTACGACCAAACAACTAGAGACACCTAACGATCAATAATAGGTCATACGGACTCAAACATAGGATACTTAAAAGCCTTTTAATACGAGATGACGAACACGTCATAAACTTGTTTTAGCTATTGGTATAAAGTCGTAATATATCTACTATATATATATATTGTGTTTATTTGGATGTAAATCGACAACCCACGTATCCCTACTCACGGACCGTCGCAATAATAGTTAGCACAACTATAACTCTAAACTATCTTGAATTCAGTTGCCGTTACTTGTAATTGTTTATCAATATATAAGTAAATTTTACCAACCGATACTGCGCTCACTTGTTATTTACTCTGTGATGATGTACTGGATTGTCGTAATTGTTTATTGTTGGTGTGTTAGAACTATTTTAATAAATAAACTAGCGACTCCGCGCGGTTCAATCCGCGAGGATCCGGTTTCCGTGAGAATAATGTATACTAATATTATAAAGCTGAAGAGTTTGTTTGTTTGAACGCGCTAATTTTATGATGATTTTATTACGCGCTTGTCCGATTTAGAAAATTCTTCCAGTATTGGATAGTTCATTCGTCGAGGAAGGCTACTATACCCTCCAAAGTCACTATTCCACGCGGACAAAGTCGCGGGCAGTTAGTAGTAAAAGCAACCGAGTTTCTCTAAATAACATCAGCTATCTGCAAGTGGAGTTCAGTTAATTCGGATGAGCCGGAGCAGCGGAGAAGAAATAATAAGGATCAAGACAGAGCTACGAGGTGTCGTACATAACTTAGAGTCCGATGTAAACAAAACTGCATGATAGAAAGCCGACAATCAAGGATAGTTCGGAGCAGGGGCGAAATCTCCATTACCTAGCGGTGTGGTCAGCATCTCAAGCGTGAACCCTACAGGAAAACGGTACCTAGTCTGTGTTCGAGAGTGTAATAAAAAAAATACTAGTAGCCCGTACGATTTTAGTATTCATCATACCAGCCATTGAAAGTCCACAGCTGGACATAGCACTCTCCATATAAGGGAGAATTTGCCCATAATTGCCGCACTGGGCAAGCGAGTTGGCAATCGCAGAGCACAAGTTTCGCGACAGGGATGCTGCGGCCCATCCATATCCTATGAATTTGAGCTACACTGTCTCGGATGGATATACCACCATATGTCGATCCCGATACCATAGTCGCCTCTTACGACACCTGGTGCAGAAGGAGTTACTATTCTACTCTGCTGGTATGTCGCAGCATTTCAATCCTGTTATCATTAAATATAAGCTTGAAACGCCACCAAATACAAACGAATCAATGTTTTTAATAACTTGGTTGAATTCTTAGAATCATATGCATATCTAACCGTCGAAGCCTGAGTCAGAATTCTGGAAAAATTCCCGGTACAGCAACAAATCTAGATCAATACGGAATATCTAGAATATCTAGAAAAACGCAGTGCAAGCGTCGACGAGACTACTCAGTAATTGTATTGGCACTTGGTCGAGACATTTCCCTGAAGTAAGGTAAGTAAGGATGCCTTACACTAGGTACCATTTTGTCGCTCATGGAATCATGATAACTGATATAGTACGTAATTCAAAAAAGTTTATTGTTCTAGAAGTATCTAAAATCGCCTATTCAATAAATAAAAAAAGAATTTATTTAATTAAAAAAGCATACAGCCCGCTAAATAGTTAGCGTCACCATAGCCTATACAGGCTTTTAATAAATCTTGATACAAGAATATTACGAGTGCTAGCCTTGTTACTTAACGATATTATGTCACATTGCCCAGTAATTGCTGGCTCTCTCATCGTTCGAAGCGGACCACAACAACCCTAACACTGCTGTTTGGCGGTAGAGATAGATGTAGTTAAGTATCAATGCAGGGGACCATTAAAAGAGGTCTTCGGGGTTAGATGTAGCTACCTTCAAGTTAATAAAAAAGTTGCTTTCAAAAGTTATTTCAATAGATGCAATAAGAAATAAAAAAGAACAAATGGTTTTTAACCCTTAATACAAACCTCAGACGCTTTTTTAGGCACCTGGTACAATGGGATATACTATTCTACCATGCTGGTTGAGGCTAAAAGCAAACTACCTGTTGTGTACTGCAACTGCGGCTAAACTGTGAAAATGTAACCAACAGATAAAAAAAATTACACAACATCTCTTACATAAACCCTACTTGGTGATAAGTCGCTTAAAGCACTTTTGTTACAGATAACAAAGGAACCACAAATATAATACATAAATACATACATTTAACATCCAGACAACACGGAACAAACAAAAATATCATCATATAAATATTTGCCCCGGGTTGGAATTGAACCCACGACCTTTGGCACACAAGGCAGGATAACTACCATCTGCGCCATCGGGTCCGTCCACTGGGCCGGAGAGGCTGAGATTTTCACATTAATAATATTGGTATGAATTCATCAATTGTAAACAAAATTGATGCAATCCAACTAACATCAAACCGATTAACCGCACAAATTAATTACACACAAATAATCCCGAGCGGGTTTAAACCACCAGCCGGATTTGGTTTCGCATAATTGATTTTATAATACGCATCGAAAACACAAAACAATATTGAACAAACAAGTTTTAGGACATCAATTTATCATTTCATTTATGTAACATATTAAACGGGAAAACAGTGTGCTAGTAATATATAAACATCATCATCATCATAGGCCTCTCCAAGTGAGGAGGTTGTTTGCCCAAAACAGGCAAGCGTGTTGGCAATCGCAGAGAGCAGCTTTCGCAACCGGGATGCTACTGCCCATCCACGCATGCGTTTGAGCAGCACTTTTTCGTATGGGTATACCGCCATCTGTCGGTTCTGGTACCTGAGTCGCCTATTACGAGAACTGGTGCAGTGGGAGGTACTATTATACTCTGCCGGTACGTTACGACAAGTATATATTGTTCTGAAAACAACTTATTAAATTGTTCAAATTTGAATTTGTCGTTGTTGTTGCACGCATCGTTACTTCAGTCAATATTTTTTTTTGCGTTAGTACTAGCAATTCTGGCGAATTGATCGCATATATAATCTAAGACATTTAGCAGGCAATCAGGCCCTCAATCGAACAATAGTTATTCCATGCTAACTCAATAAGGCTGGCAACACTGTCTTTAATGTCGTCCGTGCATTATCAATGAATTAATTATACATGAGAGCATGTCTAGCTGTATGCTAATATCCTTTTAGGGACCTAAAATGCTAATACAATTTAGAACAAAACAAAGTCACTATGTAGGAGAGGTATTCTAAAAAAAGTATATTTCTAATCATTCGATTCGACTACAACTTATTTGACTATAACTTGTGTACTATCTACACATATTCATTTATTCATTTATTGAACTTTATTGCACACAATATATAAATGCGGACAAAAAATATACATAGTGGTGCAGACACAATATATACAAAATAATATTTGTAAAAATAAATAAACGCAATAAATACACACACATATATATATACATATATATATATAATTACGTACATCAGAAATAGGGTTACAAAGTTAGAAAAGCAGTATCAGTAAATAAAGTACGGATAAAGGGTTTCAGGAAAAATTTGTTTGATGATTGCTTAATATTCAACGGAAGCTCATTCTTGAGTCGTATAACTGTCACTGTAAATGAGTTTGTCAAAAAACTAGAGTGATAAGAAAGAGTTAACATAACTTCAACGGCAGCCATTTTTCTATAATAAAAAGTAGCTTATGTGTTATTCCAAATTATAATTTGTGTCTCTAACACACACCATATAAATCCGTTCTGGTGTGATTCAGTACTAAATATTTCTTTAGGTTTACAGATAAGTAAAATATAAATTCACATAACATTTCATAAATTGACCCGACACCGAGATAAGTCGCTTAAAGCACTCGTGGTACGGACACCAGACAACAGAGGCATCACAAATGTAATACTTAAATACATATTTACCAACCAAATACAGAACAAACACATCATATAAATATTTTTTTGCTTTGCTTTTTGACTAATTACAATTGTCTATCACCAAGGGTACCTAAACTAGAACCGGAACAGGCGGTATATATCCTACATTTAAACCTTAGTTCATTTCAAGTAATACCCCATTCGCTAAAGCTAGACTCAGGTGGTATCCTGGACACGTAGAAAAGCCTGGAACAATAACGAGGCCTTATTTATTCACGGGCTTATTAGCTTTAAGATGCTACGCTCCAGCGCGGGACAAGGAAGGAAAATAAATACTTAATGCTTAGGAAAGTGGTAGAGGAGAGTTGCTCGAGTTATGTGCACTGGGCCCTGGGGCTAGGTATAATCATGCTTCGATATAGATTACCTAAACCGCCCTCGGTTTCGCACGCCTGAGATCATCAGTTGAAAAAAATAAATTTACATGACATCTCTCATCATCATCATCATAATACCAGCCATTGATAGTCCACAGCTGGACATAGGCCTCCCCAAGAAAGGGGGAATTTGCCCATAATTGACGCGCTGGGCAAGCGTGTTGGCAATTGCAGAGCGTAGCTTTCGCGACCGTGATGCCCTATCCCAGCCCAGATATACCGCCATCTGTCGGTTCTAGTACATAAGTCGCCTTTTATGACACCTGGTACAGGGGGAGGTACTATTCTACTCTGCCGGTACCTCACAGCAATCAGGCATCTCTTACGTTGATATAACTCTGAGATAGGTAGTTTGAATGCACTTGTGTTACGGATCACTGAGGAATTATAGATATTATACTTAAATACGTATGAATAACACCCAGAAACAGGAAAAAAACAAATATTTACCCTGAGTGGAGATCAAACCCACGACCTCTGGCACACAAGGTAGGATCACTACCGTCTGCGCCATCGGGCCCGTCACTAAGTAAGGTAAGTGAAGTTACGATACTCTGTCCACGTGCATTCTCCCACAGGATTAAAATAGCCTGCATCTATCCCATAGATTCAAATTATATATTTAAATAAAATTGGTGTGTGGTTTGGACGGGATGGCGCATTCAGTCTTGTTTCAATCCTGTTCGCCAAAGGTCGTAGGTTTCATTACCGCCCAGAACAAATACTTATATAATGATTTTTTGTGATTATTCTGTTGTCGGATATACGTCACACAAGTGCTTTAAGCGACTAAGGTTAAGTAAAAAGCATACATCAAAATATATATAATTAGGACCGTTAGTTTGACCTTTAATTAAATATCATCAGCTTATATATTATAAGCTTTAGAGTGATAGTGGATCGTATTGTGTCTGGTGGTTTAAAATATAATTTTTCCTATATTCCATCATACTAAATATCAACCTTTATAATACTGAAAATAAGCCTTTTTACATAAATGAGATTGTAACAAAAAAACAAAACACATGTATCTGTATTAACAAAAGTATATATGTAGCATATAGTTTTGTTAATACAGATAGTAGCATACAGTACTAATCCCAAATAAAAAATATAAATGTCTGTTTGTTCGGGTTTATCTTCGAAAATTAGCTAGATAATGGGACTATTACGAGCAGAAATCGAGGTTCTTTTCATTAGAAAATTATTACTTCTAATGCAAATTCCTAGCATATTTTATTTATAGAATCGCATAACAATAAAACTGAACCACAAGGAAACAAAAATATGGTCGCTATGTTTCAATTTTAGGGACAACAACTATCTCATGTTATTTTCAAGTTAATAAACCTCGTTTTATAAACGTTGAAAATTTACTCTAATTATGAATATTGAACGAGTATATGTGAGAAAACATTATAAAGTTAATTCAATTATAAAGGTATACATATTTTACCTACTCTTAACTAAATTTACCCTTAATTTTTCCTTTGTTAACTGAACACTCAACTTTGCCGTGTAAACGTAATCTTAGTTTTTAATAGCGTAGGACTGTCGTAATTGTAAACTCAGCTTTGTTTTTATATCTTAGCCAATTAAAAATACAATTTTTTTGTTCTACCAAGCCGGGTTCTTTGAACTCGGACAACCCCATCTGACATGGTCTGACGAACAAGAAATAGTACACCACCTGCTATAGAACACCCACAACATTTACGGAGGGGGTGGAAGGTTAATGACGCTTTGCCTCGAGGAATTCGTGAAGGCGTTTATCTTACCTGTACTAATAATTGTACGCTCCTATTTGTTTGACGAAATGTTACTTTTCGTTAGTTGACAACCTTCAAACTTTATGTTCATTGTTCATTCAAACACTTAAAGCAATTTAGTTGCTAAGATTATTGAGAGCTGTGAGGTACCGGCAGAGCAGAATAATACCTCTCCCTATACGGGTCGGAAGAGTCGACTGAGGTAGCTGAACCAACAAATCGCCCTATAGTCATAGAAATAGTGCAACTGCAACATTGTGGATATGGACAACAGCATTCCTGTCGCTTCGCTCTGCGATTGCCACCAAGTTCGCCCAACGCGGCGATTTTAGATAAAATTTCCCCTTTCTTCGGAAGGCCTATATACACCAGTAGACGTTCTACATTTACCATAGCTGCTGCTCTGGGCAGGCGTGGTGCCAATGGCATGCGCTGTAATTAGCTACGCTTTTTAGGGTGGATATACCACAATCTAGGTTTCTTTCTTTTATCTGGCGCGTGGAGGCACTTTCTTCTTTACCGCATGAAAAGACATTGAGTACCGAACATGAAAGATCGATTTAAATTCGAACAAACTTAGGACAGCCATTTTAACGTCAGTGATTATCATTTGAAGACTGCGCCAGACAAGTGATCGGCTCACACGAGTGCTTTTGACAGACATTTATCATATTGAATGAAGGACACACGAAGGACATGCAGAGGTTAATGAGATGTCAAATTAACGAATTATACTACAAATAGTTCGAGGGCATTTAATTTTGTTTTGAGTTCTGTTCGTAATGTGAAACTTTTCACAGATTCTTACACCAAATCCTAATTATACGTTTAAAGTAGGTTGCTAAAAGGATTTGTATATTTAATGATCTGTTGTTTTTTTTTAATGAGACTAGGTCGACTTACGAGCCTACAGTCCGAGTTACCGCACCCTATAGACGCTCGTATTATCACAATTATATCACCAGCACGTTGCCAGCCTGGTGACTTGAATAATTCCGCTGATTTTCTCACCCTTCAAATCGGAACACAGCAATGCAAAATCTGCTGTTTGGTGGTAGAAACACTTAAGAGAGATCTACTAATGCAGACAACCCCTGTATCACTTTAGACACTTTTAAAACAGAAATCTCTTTTCTTAACTGTTAATTGTGAAAAATATGTTAGTCAATTTAACAGTCAGTGAAAGCGTACTTAACTTTTCTAAAATACATCGAACAAAACAAAATAACCAGGCGAAGATGTCCCTAAATCGATTACAACGAATAACTCCGAAAGCAAAATTCACGCAAATAGCTGAATCCACCAAAAATAGTACCTCCCCTGCACCAGATGTCGTAAGACGGCGGTCCATCCGAAACAGTTCACATGAACAGAGAAAGCTGCTCTCTGTGATTGCTATCACAGTTGCCCAGCACGACAATTATGGGAAAAATTCCCATTCTATTGGGGAGGCCTATGTCCATCAGTTGACTTCCAATAGCCGGTATGTTGATCATGATGATGATGATATAGCTGAATCCTTGTTGTCCCAAAGTATGTGTAATGCAATTTAATATCAATGTTATGAGTAAGTTTTCGTTCCGAATGACCTTAATAGTTACGTACATTCAAAAAATATTTTTTTACCATATTACTTCTACATTTTAATATTTATTGAAATACCAACTTAAGTTTTCGTCGGTTATAAGTTTATTAGACTCACACACAGAAATCTCTAGCTATCTACGTAAATGCCCATTAATATATATAGGCACGGCAACTCCCGAGAACGGCTGTTATATTTTGGTTTTTTTTTTAATGTTTGTCCGCACCCACCTAGGACAAAAATTTATTATGGGCATAATTCCCCCATACTTGCGGAGGCCTGTGTCCACCGGTGACCTTCCAACGGCTGACATGATGTCTAAACTGAACTAAAGAAAAAACTAAAATGAACTTCAGAACTTCACGTCACTTAGCCGCCGCACGAAACGTGTCGTCGACATAAGTTAAGTGAATCATTTAATAACGAAATATTTGGGTATGCTCTTAAAATATTTTTGCCGACATACCTATTCCGCATTAAGCATTTACAACCCCGGGGGCGTTTCGGAGAAATCTCAGACGCGCATGCCAGTGTGTTGTATTATAGTGTATATACCAAAGCTATTGACGACATATTTACATTTGAAATATTTTTATTGTATCGCCTGCGATAATGTCGCGGCAAGTCGGTTTTAATGATATTTAATTTAATATATATATATTAAAAAAAAAGGCATATGTGTGCTTAAACGTCATCAGCTATTTTTCATACCGTAATAATATTTGTGAATAGATTGGGTATTATTTTTCAATTTTGGTTGGTCAAGCCTATGAGGACAAAATCGGTAGCAGAATGCTAGTCTTCAGTCTATGTTATTATATATTCCTAAAAGGAATGATATCATATATAGAATGTAAAAAATAAAATAGTCTAATTTAAAACTATAGTTGTCGCAGGTAAAACCGCGGTTCCCGACTAGTCATAAATAAAAAAGATAATCATTTTAAAAAAGCATCTTCGGATAAATACTTAATTAAGATTTCACTTCTCTTGTGCATTTACATTCATATATCAGCATCAGATCGGTGAACTATTTCTCAATCTACTGCACAACACTAAAGCATTACAGTACTGGGTGACCAATCAACACCCAGCTTCTTTATTAAGCTTGACTCGAGCGATTCACTGCGAGCTCTCCCCTATATTTAGATAACTTTACGATGCCGCCGAATTAATGTGATTCCGAGCCAGTACGTTTGTAAGTTCGTCCGTTGAAGGTGTCCCATTTATTTAACACCGGCTGATTAATGTTATCACTACCGGGTGAAGCCAGGTTTTATTTTAAAACTGGATGCTTTACAGTGAAACGTTACGAGGTAAATTTAAAACACGCATGAAAATAACTGTGAGGTACCGGCAGAGTAGAATAGTACCTCGTTCTGTACCAGGTGTCGTAAGAGGCAACTAAGGTACCAGAACCGACAGGTGGCGGTATATCCATCCGAAATAGTGTGGCTCAAATGAACAGGGTCGGGATGGGCAGCAGCATCCCCGTCGCAAAAGCTGCACTCCGCGATTGCCAACACGCTTGCCTAGCGTGGCAATTATAAGCAAAACTTTCCCATTTATGGGGAGGCCAGTGTCCAGCAGTGAACTTCCAATGGCTGTAATGATGAATGACCCGGTGTTCAAAAATATATAGCCATTATACCGTATAAACAAATGACACAGAACTTCGTATAATACTAGATATAATTCTAGAAGTGGATCCCAAACAAAAGTTGTCTGCATTGATACCCCACCTTCTTAATTCTTGCTAACAACAGTGTTTTCATTGCTGTGTTCCTATTTCGAGCGTGAGTGGCAGTGTTATAACCGGGTAATGTAATATAATATCATCAAATCACAAGATTGACAACGCATTAGTGATACGCTAATGATAATACGTGCTTCTATAGGCTGCGTGCGGTATGGTAATCACGCAAAGCGGCCGTTATCATCTTATTAATGTTTAAAAAAAAAATAGGTAATAAAAACAAATAAAAGTATAGTCTCTAAAATTAAACTGCTCTATAATAAGAAAAATTATATTTTACTATTGAGACTTCCATTTAGATTTACGAAATAGGCCTCCCTGTATTTAGGTCCTTTTCACTCAATTACAAACTGGCCTTTTAATTAAAACTAAACACTGCCGCACTTTGTTCGACCTTATTTACTTTCCATTATGTCTGTAAATCAAGATTTATAAGTTAATTTTAAGAGAGCAAAAAAGCGGGCTTAGTCAAAATAATTTCGTTACCTTAATTTCTTTTTATATTTAGGTAGGCCTCTTACGAAGATCGTCTACATTGGAACCCAGCTCTCACCTATTTCTACCGCCAAATAGTGTTCGTATTGCTTCGTTCTGGTTTAAAGGGTGAGAGAGACAGTGAAATTACTGGGCAAATGTGACAAAGTATCTTCAATTTACAAGGTTGGTGATGCGCTAGTAATGTCTTTGTGATGACACTAATGTCTATAGACTGCGGTCACATTTACCATCAAGCGGACCGTAAGCTTGTTTGCTGACTTCATTATATGAAAATAGACTAATTTTTTATTTTATTTTTTTCCAGCTAGATACTCCAGTTAGATTTTTTATTTTATCTAGAGTTGATACAACAAAAAAGTTTGTAGTTTTTTTTTGTTCGATCGTAGAAATTAAGCGACTTTCGCAACGGCCTTTACTTGCTAAACTAAAATTGGTTATCTCGAACTTACTTATCCCCATTGGGCCCGCGAGGTGGGTTTGAAAGGGGGTGATGAAGGTATCATAATTATAAATAATAACATATAAAAGGTCTACCTGTGAGATTCCAAGTTACACCTCTTATGACGTTTCGCGTATTTTATGACATACACACAACTAAGCCACACAAGAGACATCGACCAGTGCATTAATGATGCTACACGAGAATTTACACAAAAAATATAATAACCAATAAAACACAGTTTTCTTCTTAACAAAAGTAGAAAGCGAACCACACAATGCCTTTCAATTCGCATACCTCCCGACAATTTGTTTTTCACAATAATAGTTATCCCTCACATATCGATCAAGACCTCTCGCATCGAATAAGCGGGAGACCCCACAATTCAATTTAAAATGTACCCACGACGATGAACCTACAACTCGTGAAGACATGTATTATATATGTAATACTTGAACAGAATTTATTTGTCTTACACTGATCCTACATACTGGGACATCAATTAGTTTAAACAAGCCTATAGTTTGGCACGTTAAATCATCAATATTGACACTGACGACCTTTTATATACAGCCTATAATAAAACTAGTCTGCCGGCATCAGACAGCTCTTATAACTAAATTTACTGCATATTTACTACGCGAGACAACCAACATAACATAGGATCATAATAACTTTTACATGAGGTAGGCCTGTTAAAAAAAGAGTAACACATTTATACATAGGGTAGGTATGCTTTGTCACCTACTTCTACTGCCAATTTGTAGTCAGTGTTCGCATTGCATGTTCCGGATCGAAGGGTTAAAAGAGGCAGTAACATTACTGCGTAGTACGACACAACCAACAAACTTTAAGTCACAAGGTTAGCAACGTGCTAGTGACTTGTAATTATTTCGAGCGTCTATAGGATGCGAGGACGCTTGTATGCCGACTTGGCTTTATATAAAAATAATAATAATAACTTTCAAATTAAATAACTGCTTGATAATAATATACCGTCTCAAACATATTTAGCAATAATTCCGTGCGGTAAACATAGCAATAGCATACACTAAATTCAATACATCTGTTGTCATCAGTATTTGGGTTTGACATACCTTAATCCTACATTATTCATTCCTCAGGCAATACATATAAATAAAATTTTAGTGTCTATCTATAATGTTAAAATAAATGCCTTTTACTAAATGCATATAGATGAATCTCTGAAACGTCTAGACCGATTTTGATGGGAATTTCACTGGCAGGTAGCTGATATAATAAGGTTAAACTTAGGCTTTATAACATCATCATGCAGCAGTAATAGCGGAGCATCAATCAAAAATGTGACAGTAACGGGCGAAAAATATTCGGTTTGAGAGCTGCGTAAACGGTTGAAGTTTCGCAAACATAATGTAAGAACACTGACGAAGTCGCGGCGGGCACAGCTCGTTCAAAAATAAATATAAAACCGTTCCTTTAACACCACATTAAGTTATTTATTGCTTACAGTTATATACTTATATACTCGCAAGTCCGTTTACAAAATTAAGTTGAGCTATGCAAAATCTATGAAAGACATGATTTGACATGTGACAAAATGTACGTCAACGATAGCCATTGTTAAATACATATAGAGACGGGATCAAACTGCACCAGGCTCCTAATTTAGTATTTATCACCAAGCCCGATACTGGCAGATCTTACAAACAGGTCTCCTGTTATGGGTTCTTAACACGTATATCTACTGTCAAAAGAGAAGTATATATATATATATATATATAATTAGCTTTCTGCCCGCGGATTTGTCTGCATTATCTTTGCTTTATATCTCATCTTTTATGATCTCTTGTTATTCTGAATAAAGAGTCTACTGCATGCTGCACTGTGCAATGTCGCGCCGATTTAATAAAGGTAAATAAATAGCCAGATCTATCTCATAGGATCATGATTTCGGGATAAATGTAACTCCAGCCTATTATTCTGTAATTATCTCTGTGCCGAATTCTCTTAGATCTGACCAACCGCTTCAGCGTGAAAGAATAACATATACACTTTTGCGTCTATAATATGAATAAGGAAGTGAGGTTATCTTCAAGTCCCATGGTGACAACGCGATAGTAATATCTTTGTGATGACACGAGAGTGCATAGTTTATATTAATGCGATCCCATCACGAGGTGTTTACCAATTAGAAATATAATACAATTGGCGTCAAGGATAAACAGTAAACAATATATTATATATATATATAAATAACTGACCTTAAAGACGTCCTGTTTTAACTATATACCTATGTTCATTATAAAAAAAATATTACTAAAAAATATTAGAACAGTCCAGTAGTTTCAAGTTCATCATTCATGAACAAACAGCGAGATACACAATTTTTATATATATAAAAGAGATACCTGTGGAGTAGAATAGTACTGACAGATGGCGCTATATCCATCCGAAACAGTGTAGTTCAAGTGCATTTGCACAACACGCTTGTCTAGCGCGACAATTATGGGTCTATGTCCACCAGTGGACATCCAATGGCTGGTATGATAAATAACAATAATAACTAACGAGTTCATTTACAAATTGAATAGCTCCGAACACGTTGTCATCGACTCGAAGTCTAATGATGGATGCCGTGTCAACTGCTAACGTTATAATCAAGTTTAAACGTCTAACACGTTCAGCAAACGTTTGACCCAGTTGTGAACTCAGCTTATTAGATGACTTTCACATGCAAAAATGTGTTAAATTTTGAGGAAAGCTAAATTTTACTTGAGCTTATAATGGCAGTAAATTTTAATACCGCCTTTAGTAATTGCCTACACCTTTTAATATAACGTTTTATATTAATATAATAACAAAATAAATAATAATAAATTCACGTATGTCTAAATATTATACAAATAAAGCTAAGAGCTCAGAGACTTTTAAATTCGTGGTGTAAAATTTTACAATAATTTGAAGATAGAGAGTGATTTTCGTTAGTTTTATAATAGTATTTTAGTGCAAGTGGTATCAATCTATCAGTGTAACAGCATTTGAAAATATTTCAAAATATATCTGTCTTTGATGTTAGTTTGTTGTCCTAAAATAAATAAGGGGGTTGTTATGAAATGGTTTGGGTTGGGCACCACAGGGTTGTTCTGAAACAAAACACTAAAATAATAACAGCTGAAATATCATAACAGGTTATATTCTATAAAGATACAAACGGCCATTTTCCCCAGTTACGTCTGTAATAAGAATATTATTTTGAAGATATTTGGTAAACAAAGACGAGGTAACCATACGTGTACAAGATTTGTTACAATTTAGAAGTATGAACCAGAAACTGAATATTTTATAGGATTATCACTCCTACAAGTCTTTCAAAGAAAAGAGGTTTTTTCGCGTTATCGCGTTTTACATGACAGCAATATGCTATCTATCAGCTGTAATATCACCTCAGACATCTCTTGCGATAGTACCTCCGTCCAGTTACTGCGAGAAATACTACTACATTTGCACGGGACTATATATGGAATCTAATCTTAACTAATGATATTATTTTTATATTATAAAGTCAGTTTACAAGCACTAATTACATCACAAAGATATCACTAGCGCTTCGCCAACATTGTGAACTGAAGATACAATGTCACATTTACCCAGTAATTTCCGACACAGCAATGCGAACACAGCTATTTGGCGGTAGAAATAGGTGAGAGTTGTTAATAGACAAGCAATGTAGATACATTTTTATCTATTGTACTGGCAACACTGTGTCAAAGTGACTGTCTATTGTTGACCCGACATTATTGTTGACTAAATCAACGTTACGAATTATAAAATACAGTTTCATTTATTCAAATAACAACAAGAGTGAGATACCAATGCAGACGACATTTGTAAGTGGACTACCTCTATAAAATCATTGTGCTGGATAATCTTTTAATCCCTATTATCTAATAAAGAATAAGAGAAGCGAGCGGAGCAATGGGAGACTCAGCTACAATATCTAAACAAGCTTTTCATAAAAAAAAAATAATGAGACAAAACCTGTATGTAACTAAATAATGTGAAAAAAAACGCTCAGCTCCTCTCGGAGCCGAGGCGAATAGTAAAGCTGTGGCCATTAATAGCGGCAAATTACAGAGTGCTAGCTTTTTATTATTTGAAGCCAAGCTGCAGCCGGAATGTTTGCCGCCTTTCGCTTTCATTCCGGCAACGTTACTGTTTCGTTTTTGTTTATAGCGAAACTTTTGTAACACTGAATTACACGGAGAATGAAAAATGAGGTTCGTTTGCTTTTACGGGTTGATGATTACAACTATTACCGAATTTTAAGATGTTTTCTTTGATGCCACCTTGATTATTTCTTTTTTATAATTAAAAATATACTCACGAAATATTGAATTAGGCAAACGTTGCGTTCTCCTTATTCATATACGATTATCATGAAAAAATATAACGACTATACATTAAGTTTTTCCTAAATCTAAAGTTGTGTCAAACTATACACACGAAGCAAGAGTTTATTAAAATCGGTTCAGTAGTTTTGAAGTGCCTCGCGGATATAAATATAAGCGCAATCGACCAGACTCTATAATATTGCGGGAATCGAACTTTGCGATTCTTGCGATTTCTCTTAAAACGCCAACTACATTTGCAGTTCATAGTTGTGTAACTACACATATTTGGCTCACAACCAATTTTCTGTTATCGCAAGATCTGCAACTTTTACTAAATCTTCGATTTTATAAAATGCACGTCACTCCAGCATGATGAAATCAGGAATATGCATTCCCCGAAATTCTCTGAAATAAAATAAATACTTTCCATTCTTTAATGAAAGGAACATTTGCTGAAGTAACGTCTCCTTCGGCATAGTCGGTCCTGCTTTTATGTTTTTGCTATTAATGCATTTCCAAATCCTCTCTCGGAGCAAACGCTCGTTTGTTTTGTTTTGTGAGGAGTACCCGGGACTCCGAAACGAGGCACGTCTCTAAGAGAATACTGTCGAAATGGCAGTGAAATATAGGACTCGTTCGTGTGGCGGGCGATTGTTGAAATAGATAATTTAACGGCAATAATAATAATAAAACTACTTTTTAAACGGTTTAAAAACATTAAAATTTTTGAATTCGTTCTCATACCCTCAAACCTTCAAAACAAAAAACGTGGTTTAATTATGAGTTGCGATCGATATATGTTAGAAAGAATTAACAATATTCATAAGAAGTCAGTCGCAAATTAACTTCTGTCCAGTTCTTCTTTTATTTTAGTAAGAAAAATAATAATGATCAGCGCTTAGAACAAAATTACAATTTGGCATTCATTTATTAATTGTACTTTAATCTTTTAATTATACTGGCGTACGCCATTAAGGTCGTATCCACCAAAAATATACCAACACCTTGGTTCATAGTATTTAATCAGTAAAAGAAATTCGTACGCGTCCTAAAAGGCATACAATAAATTGAGACCAGTCAAAATAAATAATCTTATGCTAGTTACCTAATTTTTTTTGTATTCTTAGTGAAGAGCGATATATAGTGTATAGACGGATAGCAGTCTTCTTCAGTAATATTAAGTGTTTTGTATTTTAGGTATCCTTGTAGAGGCATTCCCTACACGAGTGTCTTTTCACTACTTTTTGAAAAGCCCCGGCAACTAAATAGATTTTATCATCATATCATCGTACCAGTCATTCAAAGTTCAGTGCTGGAGCCCTCTCCAAGAAAATGAGGGACTTTGCCCATAATTGCCGCTCTGGGCAAGCATGTTGGCAATCGCAGAGCGCAGCTTTCGCGACGGGGATGCTGTTACCCATCCCTGCCCAGTGCATTTGAGCTGCACCGTTTCGGATGTATATACCGCCATCTTGCGGTCCTGGTATTTTAGTCGTGTAAATGAAAATAAATACTTTCTTTTTTCTTAAAGAGCAAACACGATGTTGATGCCGATATAAATTTTTTTCTTTCAAGTTACTGAAAAAATACAGTTATTACGGTTGCTTTACAATAAGTTGAGTAATTGAAGTTAGAAAGACACCGTTTGCGTTCAAAGTATTTTTTATCAAATATTCATACCTAGTAACAAATTTTATTCCTATACAAAACCGATGTTTCTACTATAACAATACGAATGCGTATTGTTGAAAGTAGAAACACGAAGTTTCTTAATCCAGTAGAGCAATATACTTGCTTAAGTTAAATCATAGTCAGAAGCCCCGCCGAGCCAATTAAGTAATTTTTTATAAATCCTAAGTCCATTTGAAAATCTAATTTAATCAATTAACGTGCTGGTTTGCACTGTAGCGGTACCCGGGGTCATTGGCCGGCCGCCAAGGCCGAGCGCCGAGGTATCCGGTGACGTCATAACCTACCTTCCTACATATCAGGAAACGACCTGCAATTCTGCTTTAGCCGCCTACGTATAAGGCATGAGTCTACTAGGCACGAAGTTGCTTGGACGGTTCGCAGTTAAAATGTGTTATATGTGCATATTATATGAAGAACTAGGTTGGTTATAAAAGACTACTAACTCAAGTATGCAAACACGTTTTAATACACTCACATCCGTTAGGTAACATCACTTGCAATCAGGTCGTTGCAAGGAAATTTCCTTATAATTATGAAAACTAAATACACCTATACCTACACATTATTTTCTTCTACGTAAAAATACGTAGTCAACGAGCGGGTGGATTAATGCCGGAATTTCATTAACTTCCGTGGAACTGATTGCGCATTTCAATTATTGGTCAGAAATTAAACCTTTATCTACCCGTATCAGAGCGTACGAAGTAAACTATATCTATAAAACATAGCTATTATAAAAGTAACCAAAGTGGAAATAAGACCTTTTTAAAATCGTAATTATACATTCAAATTTCGAATTGTGTCGTTATTAAAAAAATTATAATTTTAATCTATAGTTACAAATGCATTAAAAAAGTAGCAAGCAAACGACTATGACTGTGTTACACACAACAAGCTCATCGAAAGCATTGAATTCAAAATTTGAACGTTAGAATGTTTATTCTAACGTTCCAATTTTACCTTTTAACGTACCAAACACATATCTTATTGAAGCGAACTACCTTAAAAACGTCATAGACAACGACATTAACAAAAGTCTGAGTTGCGTTAGCAACGTGAACGAGGTCAGGTTTTCTGAAGAGGATAAAACCGTGAGAGAGATAATAGTCATAAAAGGCAGCCCCTCCAAGTCTATAGTTCGCTCGTCAAACACAGGGCTAAGTGAATACCTACCTAAGTAACTTTACGCTGAAGTAGTGTTTTAACGCGAGAGCTGTGCGAAGTTAGAACTTTGCTCTTATGGTAGGAGTTAAAATTAAGGTATTAGAAGTTTTAAAATGTTTTAAACGAAGGATCTTTATTTTCATGAGTGCTCTTTAATGTTACTACACATAAACATTCTATATTCATCATATCAGCCATGGGAAGTCCACTGCTGGACATAGGCCTCACCAAGGAACGGGTACCGGCAGAGTAGAATAGTACCTTCCTTGGTACCAGGTGTCGTAAGAGGCGACTATGGTACCAGAACCAACAGATGGCGGGACATCCATCCGGAAGCTGCGCTCTGCGATTGCCTATACGATTGTCCAGTGCGGCAATTAGGGGCAAGATTTCCCATATCTCTGAAAGGGGCGGGTCCAGAAATAGACTTGGAATAGCTGATAATCATATTAGATAAGATATCACAGCAATTATTACAAAATTCAAAAACCTTCGTTTAATCCATTACAATGATGATAAATAATCTTAATAAAATGTGTCCGTTCTATTTCTACCAGTGCACTGTTACTATAACTCGATAAACAAGGAGATGCATGATAATCTCTTCCGACACGACGTTCCTCCCGCGCATACAAAATACACGCGATATTTTTAGATAACCATTTGGCTACTGTTTAACTTTCTGCAGTTCCTACGAATTCATTAATGACATGCCCCAGTTAATCCCACCTGTAAGA
Source organism: Heortia vitessoides (assembly GCA_020976665.1). Classification (NCBI taxonomy): domain Eukaryota; kingdom Metazoa; phylum Arthropoda; class Insecta; order Lepidoptera; family Crambidae; genus Heortia; species Heortia vitessoides. The sequence continues at coordinate 12,622,662 of JACJUM010002971.1, forward strand.
AAATTTAAAGGTTTCATTTAATACCGTAGTTAGTATTTTACTTTATTTTCTCGAGAAATTCCACTATTCCTCGAACAAAACAGAGCAACCGTTTCGTTCGAGGAATCGTGGAAGTAGAAATCGTAAGAGACCAACAGAAATTAGCAAGAACTACGCCAATTATTTAAGAAAAAATACTTTAAAAATAAATAGCTAGTTAGCTGCAGCAGATATCGTAAGATGTGATACCGGAATCGGCAGATGGCGGTACATGCATGCGAAACGGGATGGGATGTGCAGAAGCAATATCGTTGCAATACTACTCCCGCGATTCCCATTACTTATTTAGACTATAGTGTTTCTAAGTATCAATCTGTTAAGGGCCAATAAAGAACGTCCTACAGCTAATATGAAGATTACACACAAACACACATATGGAACAATACATATATCTATATACATCTACACTATTATCATATAGAGGAAAGTATGTAACGAATAAACTCAAAAACTAATGACCCGATTTTTAAAATTCTTTTACCGTTAGAAAGCTAAATTTATATCAAGTAACATAATCCCTGTAAAAAACCAGATATATTAAATTGAATAAAAAAAAAATTTATCCCCACCTAAAAAGAACTATGGAAGCAATATTTGTATTTTTGTACGCTTTCACATTAACTCAATACCAAGGAAAGGACATTTATCATAAACATTATATCAACAAATAACACTTTATTTTATTAGACCAGGTCGACATGCGTACAGTTACCGCAGCCTATAGACGCTAGATGATATCACAAGGATATCACTAACGCTTTGCCAACCTTGTGACTTGAAGATTCTTTGTCATATTACCCAATAATTTGACTGCCTCTATCACCCTTTAAACCGAAACACAGTAATACGAACAATGCTATTATTATTAGGCGATAGAAATAGTAGAGAGTAAGGGTACAAATGTAGAGGGCATTTGCATAAGGTCTACCTCATATATATTATCCCCATACCCTCACAGAAAAAGAAATAGTAAATACTAGTAGAATACCTAATACTAAGTACCCTCTGAAAACGAAATTTTAATTTCACCAGTATGAGAGTAGCACGTATATACGACTACATATAGAAAACAGGGACCAGAATGTTTCCATGGCTACTGATAGGAAAGTCCGGACGAATCGTATATTATCTGATCACGAATAAAACCTTTTTGGTAAATAACCTCTATCGATTTCCAATGCAATATATACCATTGGAACGGGTTCTAATTTGCATGTTTTCCTGTTACAAGGAAATCAACTATCCGAGCGAGTTCGCATCGCATCTGAAGTGTCCAGAGTCGGCCCTGAACTAAACTAGAAATGCAAATACGAAGAAAATTCAATTGTAAACACATTACTTTAAATGGAAAATTAATCTGGCTATTGATAATAAATTTCGTCGCAATCGTTGCAGTTAAGCAACTTGGAATCGATCGTAAGAGCGATGGACGACCTAAAAATATTTCAAACTTCTTGATTTGGCAAGTACGCCTACCCGTAGGTCCCGGATGAAATTTTTCATCATCTTCGTCATATCAGATGTAAAATCTCGACTGTTGGAATTAAGCTTCCCCAAAAACTAAGGGTGTTTACATACACAGTTTTGAACCAAAATGGTCGCGTACTCATTTCTCGCTCTCGCGTACGCTAAGGTTGTGAAATGAGCTGCCTGCGGTGGTTTTACCAGAGGACTAAAATCCTCCGTTGGATCATGTCGGATCATGTTGAATGATGACGCCTCGGTGTTGGTTGTAAACGTCTAATGGCGGTAGCTGCATACCATCCAACGGGATCCGAATGCTTCTTTGCCACCTTTGTGGTAAAAACAAAACAAAAACAGAAGATTTTTGGGCGCAGCTTCTCGACGGGAATGCTGCTGCCCATCTACGTTGTATTGCATTTGAACTGTTAGATTAAGTGTATATACCGCCATCTAGTGGTTCTGGCATCTTAGTTGCCTTTTACGACGCACGGTACAGGGAGAAAGGTACTATTGCTGAAAATTAAAAATGATATTTGCGTACACAACTTGCGTGTCCTCTATCATTGTAAAAAGTCAAATGACCAAGATAGATCAAATCACCAAGTGGTTTGGCTTCTGACCCAACGTATTTCATACGGAGGTTATTAGTTATTTTTAAACGCATATATCAGTGCATATTCAAGTTAAATATAACGCAGTGGTATCACAGTTCGTCGCGGTAGGGGGTCTGACTGAACCGTAATGACTTTACAGTCGACGAGTAAAAAACAAGTAAAAACTTAACATCTCATCCATGATCTCTTCCTTTTTTGCCCTCGAGAAGTGTATGTCACTCTCTAGCAGCTAAACGGTACAAAAACTGTGCTGATTATTATAAGAAAAATATAGAGCCAGATCTATCCCACGGAACATGTTTAAAAACGAACGAGTAGCATATGTTTTATGCATGTGTTTAGCAGGATATCAATAATCCCCGTGCCAAATTTCACACAAAAAAGAGTACCAAACATTCATGAATCTATACAATCATTCGCGGATACACTTTTAGTAGGATATAATATGCATTTAGCGATAACATTCTGTTAATGTCGATAAAAGACGTGCGAGTTTAAAAGCGAAAAGTAGTTGAGAAATTAAGTGATTATTTATTGATAGCACTTAATAAGTGTATCAAGGAGAATTTTTAATACAGCTTTTTCATTAGGAATAATTACTTAAGTAAGCAATGGAAATGACTCACGTGCATTTATTAAAATACATATGTATGGTAGTTTAAAAAAACTCAAATATGACCAGAATAATAAGTAGTTATTGTATTTAAATGCTGATTTATTCAGTATATTCCATTAATCTTCAACGATTATGTAAATTTATATCTAAGAAAGCAATACGGAGACTGAGAAGCATAGAAAATTTCTTCTGTCTTTTTAACCTTTAACCTTAACTTACAATTCATCTTGAGGTTATTTTTATATTATTGCTAATTATTTATTTTTTTATTTATTGAGACCACAAACAAGTTTACAATACTAACTTAATCTAAAACTTACGACTAATATCATATAAATCATTGTAAACCCAACTTAGCTGGTCAAATATTACATTTATACGTTACATATGGCAATACCTGTGTAATACAGTTGAGCAGCAATTTAAAAAAAAAATTAACAACAAGAAAACACCTATTTATGCAATTACTAAGAATGTAAGGTAAGATAAGAATAGTATAAGTATATTGGCGAAGATAGATTTATTGGACCAATTTTAAAAATTATTTGACTCTCAGAAAGTTACATTGTACACCAAGTTAGGCATCTCTAACCAAAATGTAAGGCAAAATAGAATTTCTGTATATTGAAACGAATAAACTCAAAAACTAATTTTATCTGTCCTTTCTACATGTCCACATCATCTCAACATTCCTTACTCAATATTGTCAAGCCATCATCTTTCACACCATATTGATCTCTTACCACACTATTCTTTAATCTATCTCTTAAACTCACACCATACATACTTCGAAGTGTTCTTTCTTATTACAACATCATTCACTCTACTCTATTGCTTCTTCTGCCATACCCAAAATTAACTACCATATGTCGTAATATTCAATATTATCTGTCCCGCCAAACGTTGTTATGCATATAAATTACATAAAGTTATTTAATTACTATTCAAAAATAGGTTTTGGTGATAAAACGGTAAAAATTTTGGGTTGTATGTACGTTTAAAAATTATAGGTTGTATGCTACATTTTAAAAAAACAAATTTACTAAAAGTATTGAAAAAATGTTAGGTTTCGATAACCCTTATTAACTTAGGGGTATGAAAAATAGATAGTACCTCATTCTAAGATTCGTCTAACACTGTGACAGGAGATAACACAAATACAACATCTTTTAGTACCTTGACGACCATCTTAATAAATAAACCCTCGTTACACTAAATCACTAAATTAAAATGTGGAGACAAAGCGGATTCCCAAGATAATTATAATCAAGGCATGTTTGTTTTAACACAACATCAACTAACAAGTCCGCTACGCCGCCACCACCATAGTTTATCCGAAACAGTAGTTCACAATGGGAACACAATAACAGAACTTGGGCCAACAATAACTCAGCTCGCTTAATACGAATAGTACGAGCCGAGTGCATGTATTTTATAATGCAACCGATGCTTGTAACCTAGTGACCTGGATACGTCTGCGGCACCAGCTCCTCGACCCTCGCGGAACGAGAGCTGGACACATAACATTTTAATGGTTTACATATAACATCCTTATTAATTTAAGTTATAATAATCCTTAATAATATTATACACTCGATGGACGTAAGTTTGGTAGTCTTTCAAATTTGGCAGAGTGCCTGGAATCACATTCCCGTGGGATAGATAATGCTTTCTATTTTCCTCTATAGACTCACTAACGAATAGAACTTCTTGCACAGTTGCACACTTTTTTTTAAGATCTCGCGGTAAGTCATTGGCGGGAGTGGCAGAGGGGCTAGTTCGTTTATATAACAACATACGGAGAGCAGTAATACTTTAAGCCTGTACCACTAAAAATAACACATTAACCCACAATTCTAACCATTAAATTCCAAATCTAAACGTATGTTCCAATTCCTTTAGGAAGATTTTAACAGAAGTCATGTACGTAAAAGTTTTCTTTCCGAATACACAGTCTTCATTTAAGAGTGCGATACATGACAGCCTAATTATTTGCCTCATTATTTTGACATACGTTAATAAGTTAATCGATTCAACTATCAAATGAGTAGTGATCCTATCTTATGCGCCAAGGGTCGCGGGTTCATTAAACACCCGGACAGACATTTATATGATGATATTTGTGTTTAGTTATTAAAAATATGTATTTGAATATATTTTTTTTTATTTGTGATTCATTTGTTGTGTGACGTCTGTAACCCGCGAGCGAGTTGCCACGAATTCTGGTCAATGTATGAAATGTTGTGGGAATTTAATAATGTCACACCAATATTATTCATACTTAAAACTAAAGAGGTAGATATAATTACATGGACCCATAATCATCGTCATTTCACGGCTGGTGCGCCCGCCTGTCTACGCTAAACGAAAATTGCATACAAAATTCGAAATTACCAATTCCGAAAACCATGTCATCACCACGGCCAGGCAAATAACAACTTAATTAAACTATTATATTTTAATTACTCGTCAATATGCCTGTATTTAATAGTGATGTCCGCGTCTTTACTTGCATGGATACTTATAAAACTGATTGAGTTTTATAAGAATTTAAAGAGTTGGAGCCGTGACACTATGACTAGTTGCCTTAGATTTTGGTTTTGCGGGAATTAATCCAGAATTTTCTTCCAGACCACGAGCTGAAATCCAGGCTAAACTTTGTTTGCGTGAGCTTTATGTAATATCCCGTGGGAACTTCATCAGGAACATATTAGTAAAAGACTTTGTTAATAGTTAAAGCTTGTAATGTCACATTTCATCGAAATTGGTTTTTCGGTTAGGTCGTGAACGCAAAACATAGACACCTTAGAATTCACTATACTTTAATGATAATTCAGCTTTCAATTAGTGAGAGGAAAATAATCTTTTACTATTTAATATAATGTGAATTTTATAAGAAACAGAAAGCGATATTATAGCTGGTAATTATTCTAAGATCTGCTAAATATTCTATATGTTTGGTAATAATTGGTATTAAATTTAACCCAAAAAAAAGAATAATATATTTTTTACTTTTTTGATTTTTGTACCTTTGAGATCAATTTTAGCAATAAGCAAAATATGTGTAGTTTAATACATGGTAGTTTTTATCAATTTTTATTACTGTCATTATTATCTATTAATAAAGGCATACCTTAAGATCTAGTTCAAACTAGAAAAAAACGCGTTATATCTTGAAACTACTTTAAACTGTAACAATTACATAAAATAAAAATTATTACCCCTGCGCACATTAACTGTACGCTAGACAAAACACATAAGACGTATAACTTAACAATTATGTAAATTGTTATTATTGTTCAATGACGTATGCTATGTGTCTAGCTATTTGCCATGTTACAAACTGTTCGATATATAGAACTACGTATTTATTCAAGTGAATCCCACATAATACGCAAATGTCGTATAGATAATGAAAGGTTTGCTAGTTATTAAAAGGCAATTATAATATTAAATCATTGGTCCCAGCAGTATAGCATTGGGTTTTGCAACCACATCAATCAACAAGTATTTGAAACATATATAACACACTTTAATGATAGTCATTTATTTTTGTAAAACACTACTCTTCAAACTCGGCGTTTCAGTTACTTTGCGGCAGACGTTCTCTAGGTGAAGATCTTCGTCGAACAAAAACATGTAAAAAGTAAAATAAACCGCTTTTTAAAGCCGATAAAAAAGTAATAAAATCTCCCGTATATCTCGCCTCTTAACTATGGCAAAAACATTCAAGACAGAAAGGACATTAAGGACATTAAACTCTATTGGCTTGACGCTCTAGCTATGCAAATGAGTCATGTCAATTAAATCAATTTTAGATAAATGTTACCATTGCAATATGTATCATAGCATTTACGATTCAAAAGGTCACACGAAATTGACCATGCCCTACCGCATAAACTTAAAAAATTGTAGCCACATCTCATATGGCTATGGTCATACCGACACAGAAGAATAATACCTCCCTCTGAATCAGGAGTCATATGAGGAGATTGAGATACGGAAACCGGCAGATGACGGTGTACCTATACATCGGAAAGTAGAGCTCATATGCACGAAGAGGGAGGCATGATCAAGAGAAAAATTGTATATATTGGAAATTACGGCCCTGATGGTGTATTAAACGATGGTGTGTAAACATTTTTTATCTTTATTGAACCCGTGGAAAGTCAGGCTAGTATATATAAAAATAAAAGTATGATATTTGTAATTTTACTGTTTTCTGTTTTCCGTATCATAAGTGCTTTAACTTACTGAGAGGACAACGAATGAGATGCTTATCTCATACATTTACTTGACTGAATAAAAATATTTATCAAAGCAGCTGCAAACCGTCCACTACTGGACATAGGCTCCCCAAGAAAAAGGGGAATTTACCCATAATTGCCGCGCTGGGGAAGCGTGGTGGCCCAATCTCGCCTTGTTGCATCTAGCTACACTGCTTCGGATGGATATACCGCCATCTATCGGATCCGGTACCTCAGTCAGCTTTTACGACATCTAGTACAGGATGTGTTACTATTATACCTTGCCGGTAACACACGGCTAAAATTATTGGTAATTGAAATATAAGGAGTTCAAATTACTAAACATGTCTATCCAATCAACGTGTCAGTCGTAGAATATTAAAATGTTTAGAAATTCAGTTTAAGATTATTTATTTCTTCATACCCTCAAACGCGTGAGTGTACAACGAGAGTCCTTTACAAATAAAACCAATATACATACGCATTATAATACCTAACCAAAATTTAACTTCAATCCAATATACCGAAGGCCGTTCAATAAAATGCTCTCTGTTCAGCAATTGCAATCGGAATTTCCGAGCGAAGAATATACCTGAAACTTAAAACCATATCTACATTTGGAAAATGTTATCTCATTAAGCTAGCTGAAGTCTAGGTAAAACTTTCATTTTAAAATAAAATATGAATTTTCCAAGATGTGTCGAGATATTTTATTTAAAAATATATATTAGTAGAACGTCTTCAACCATCCAAGTTTTATCTGTTCTATAAATATTCTACTATAAACTTCGCTACTTAGATCTGACTATAGAACTATAGAAACTTCGCTTCGAACTTATATATCTAAGGTAATATGCTTATAAATAATATGTCTAATATTAAAATCACCACCATCATCACACCAGCCATTGAAAGTCCACTGTCGGACATAGGCCTTCCCAAAAAAAGGGGGTATGCTGCCCAGAATTGCCGCGCTGGGCAAGCGTGTTAGCAATCACAGAGCGTAGCTTTCGCTAAGAGGATGCTGCCCATCCCCACTCTATGCAATTGAGCTGCACAGTTTTGAATGGGTATACCGCCATCTGTCGGTCCTGGTACTTTAAACGCCTCTTATGACACCTGTTACAGGAGGAGGTACTTTTCTACTCTGCCGGTACATTACGGCACAATATAATAATAAAATATATAGAGAAAATTCTTAGCCAACCGCTTTGTGTCCAATTTATTCAATTTTATTTTTATTTATTAATATCTATGCAAACAAGTATGCAGATTAGTAGATAAGATGCATTAGGAGGAGACTTCTGCAAGTTGCATAATGTATTCTTGCAGTTGTTCGGATAGAACATGCACACATATTTTCTTATAAAATGTTTGTATGTAGTTGTGAGTTATTACAGTTATCCGGTAGAACATGTCAGCATAAATGTATTCAATTTTTCTAGACAACCGGAATAATTAGGATAGAATGAAAAGATCCCGAGTTTTGTGTAACGTTTTGAAACCTAATTTCACTACTATCGAACCCAACGTGTAAATGGGAGTCTCTTAGGTGCTACTAAAATTTTGCCTCAGATTTACGATTCCTCGTAAAAATATAACTTGTGAATACCAAATAAAGCTTGCCAGTTTACTAGTTCATTCCTTATAGAGACACAGTAACTTTCTCCAGTAAAACACAAAGAAATATAATTAGCAAAAAACATAAACACATTGTTTTTTGCTAATACACAAATTGTACCGTCACAATAAAATAGCACCTCCCACTGCACCAAGTGTCGTAAAAGGCGACTAAGGTAAAAGAACCGATAGATGGCGGTATATCCGTCCAAACAGTGCAGCTCAAATGCACAGGGGACACAAATGGTCAGCAACATCTACGTCGCGATAGCTGCGCTCTGCGATTGCCAACAAGCTTACCCAGTGCGAAAATTATGGGCTTAAAACCTAATTTCTTGGAGACGCTTATGTCCAGCAGTGGACATCCAATGGCTGGTATGATGATACACACATTGCTTGCGAATAGCAAGCAATGTGTGTAATGTTAATTGCAATTAACAATTTTAAATCATATTTGTTTGGGTTCCTTTCTCGTGCGGTCGCTTTACGGTACTGCATATAACAGAGATATAAGTTACGTCTGTAGATGACAGTTAGCTCAAGTAGCTAGATGACCTATTTCTGCTATGGTTTTTAAACCTGACTGTAGAGGTCAATTAGGTCAGACCCTCTTACGTACCGGCTTTTCCCGGCCACGCTTCGCTGTTGCACATAATAGTTGCATGAATGAGAAACGACGAACACAACAAATGATACGTTTAAAGACAGAAAAGTATTGCTATACAATAAGTTTTGTATTTTTTTTTATCATTTTCATATTTTTAATTAGATTGTATAATAATATGAACGCGGCGCATCATCGAAACTAAATTATATACCGTCAGTGATATATCAGTACCACCTATGTATAGCATTAGTTAATAAGGTTCAAAATTCAAGTAATTTAATAATATACAACCACTATCATATTATATCACGTGTCAAAAATGCAGCAATGAGCAAATCGATGCAGAACTTTCATCATACCAGCCATTAGAAGTCGACAGCTGAACATAGGTCTCTCCCAAGAATGGAGGTTTTATGCCCATAACTGCCGCGCTGGGCAAGCGTGTAGCAATTGCAAAGCGCAACATTCGCGACATGCTGCTGCTCATCCCCGCCCTATGCATTTGAGCTGCACTGTTCGGGGTGGATATACCGCCATCTGTCAGTTTCGGTACCTTAGTCGCCTCATACGACACCTGGTGCAGTGGGAGGTACTATTCTACTTTGCCGGTACTTCACGGCCAAATTACAATAAGTCCATGTAATATTTGGAGATACATACAAAATGTAATAAACACAAACTGTTGTACAATAGGACAGCTATTTCTGGCATACCGTTAACACGCATTCCAGGGAAACTAATGATTATTTTACAGCTTCCCATCGTAATTCGACGCTCATGCCTCGCGATATATTTGATAATTAGATCACCTAATCTATTTTAACGTCAGTGCCGGCACGGCCCAAATGTCAGCCAAATGACGCCTACAAAACAATATATACTGCCTATTTGATATGTACGCGGCCGTTGCCTTATTAGGTATATGTATATACATATGTGTGTATATATATATATATATATACATATATATATAATATGGCGTGGTTTTTTTACTTTTTTTGTTTGAATTTTCGTCCGTTCTCTTGATTGACAAAAGATGTCTTTCGAAACAATGAAGATAAAATGTGAAATAAACCGCGTCTTGAATCAGTTAAGAGTGGTTTTATAACGAGTAGTATAAACGTAGATTTTTGAAAATAATATAGTTTATATATTTGTCTTGTATTTATGTATTGATATATAAAGAAATAATTAATAAGACATACCAAGTACAGTGAGCCGTGAGGTACCGGTAAAGCAGAATAGTACCTCACCCAGTACCAGGCGTCGTTGGAGGCTACTGAGGTACCGAAACCGTCATGGTTCATCAAAAAAACGTAGCTCTAAAGAGGGCGCGGATGGGCAGCACCAACACTCCCATTGCTGCCCCTCGTGCCCAGTGCGACAATCACAGGCAAAAATTCCCCTTCCTTGGGGATGGAATACCAACAATAGATATAATCCGGCTAAGTTATAATGATAAAATCCTTCCGGGTTCTAAAAGTGGCTTAGTTTACTGACTAAAATATGCATAGTACAATTAAAGTTTTTATTTAATAATGCTGAATAGATTCCGTAGTATAATCAAGAAGACAGGCAAGGGACTCAGACAACGCAATTAAAAGTTAAAACTTGGAAGATCCTGAATGTAAATTTAATGAGAAAAGTTACAGTCCTAACTAAACTCGATTTCCTTTCTACTTCAAAGTAAATAGTCAAGGTATAACTAAATTACAGTATTTTCGATTGACATTATCTAGTCAATATCTACTACTACCACTGTCATTTATTTTCTCTGACTAGCTTCAACATGTGTTGAGAGCTTTCTTCTCGTGACTCCATTTACGTAGAATTCAGATAATATAGTGCCTTGGTGAACTTGTTCCGGAAAAAAGTTGCCTATGTCCTTATCATCCAAGATATTTTTTCTAATTTATTCACAGGTTTAGCTGTGAAAGCGTAATGAACGAAACGTTTATACTTAGTATTTATCTTGTCGATCCAGTTACCGTGGGGGATTTCAAATCCGTTTCTGGGACCTCGTATATGTTGGAGGATTCCTATCATTCATCTAACCGATACAGACCGGAACTGATGTGAATACAAATATTCCGCGTTCAAATGTATACAATCAAAACAAAAATCTGAGCGCCTATCGTTTCCTGGCTAGCAACAATCAGTCCATCTGCGAGTTTGCCATTGCGTGCGCTGTAATGATGTCAATAACCCCAAAGCGTAGGTTTGTTTGGCATTCCTTCGATTAGGCATCTCGACTCACATTTTCTTGAATTAACAAGCTTTATACGCGCACGTTGGGGACACAATATGATCTTGGTACAAAAACTATTAAAAAATGAGACCCAACATCTGACTACTGCGATAAGTCATATATTAGGAAAAGAAGATGAAAAGAACTATTACTTAAAAAAGAAATAGTAATCACCAAAATTTATCTAGTGATTACTATATTTTTTTTACATTTAGTGAAAAAATAATTAAATAATAAATTTTTCATAAATAAATAAATATTCTAATCTATATCAAACAGATCAATTCAAAGTAATCCGATACATGCATGTGATGTAGAAACGATATCTTCTAAATATATTTACGATTACACAAAATTACATCATACACCAAATAAATCATATTTAGTTTTACATAAACAATACAGTGCTATCAAATGATAAAAGCTTCGTAAACTCACCCGTGTTTGTGGCACCGAACTGATAATAACACCGACAGATCAACAGTAGGAAAACAATCCAAGATATCACAATAGGTCCGTCCTGTACCAGCAAAATTTCCATTATTACGTCAAAATACTCACTATCACTTGCTACCAAGGATCCGCTTATTGCTCGTCTAGATTTTGCTTTTTTTTATGTACAGATAAAAATTTAGATTAAAAAACATGTGGGGTAGACGCACCGGTCGATGTCATTTAGACTGACTCTAAAGAAATGCGCGCCGGACGCTTGGCAAGTGCGCGGGAGTCACGATCCAAATAACCGTCCAAATTGCCCGTTTTAATTACACTTTTTTTTGTGGAAAACTTTCGAAAATTCCCGGACACAACGAACATGACTACGACACTGCACTGACACCGTTTCCATAGAAAATATTTAAAAAAGCTACGAAAACAGATTTAAATTCCGAATTAAGTTTAGTTATTAATTTAGATCGTTAAAAATTAGTTAATTGTATTAAACCGATCGACGGTTCGACATAGATCATGGGGATAAGCTCGCCTGGCGAACCGTAAACATCGACTGAGCTGCGCGGGCGCACGCGTTTACGGAACATGTGTCATCCATACAATACCCCGTTAAATGATAACGAAAATAAAACCTCCTGAGGAGAGATATACAAAAAACATTTCACTTTACAAAATAACCTGTTTCTTGCAGCAAATGCCAATGTCCTGAATACATCTAATATAATGTATGATAATGAGATAGTGGCTAATAATATGTTGTCAAATATAGCGTGGAACTGTCTGCATTAGTATTCTGAATACAACATTAAAGTGAATTAAAAAAATCATGAATTGATAACTTATGCAGCCATTAGTAAAAGAATTGCAACATAAGTCAAAATGATATAGTTTTTTTTCTACATATATCGCAAATAGTGTTGTATCAAAATGACATATTTCGACAGTTTCATTCATTATCATCAGATAACAACCAATTACCACGAAACTTACAACTAAGCCTCCATCACAAATATTAAAAGGAATTCAGATCACTCTGTTCGTTGGCCAGAACCGTGTGAAAATAAATGTAGTGAAACTAAAATATTTCAGCGTAACTGAGAACAATCTGTCTGTCTGTCATATTCACAAAATATATATGCTTTAAACATTACGCACGCGTCATTCAAACGTCAAACCTACGTCAACGAAATTTGTGATCTAATATAGCAAATATGTATGTTGGGAACATTAGATTTGCGAAAATCAATCTGTCTAAGCAAACGGGCAGCTGAGCATAAGTGGAAAAACATTGTGAAGCCAGTTTTAAAAACACTTTAAATAAATATATTGAGAATAGTTCAATAAGTTTAAGTAAAGTGTCAAGGAAAATTTAAATAATAAAAATAAAATTGCGTATAAGAGTAGTGCCCCGCGGTTTCACCCGCGTTAAATTGTACCCCTGTTTTAAGCGACGATTTTCGAAAAAATATTTAACACGAGTTTTATAATGAAAAACATTCATACTGAATTTTATGCTAACTTTGCACCCCCATTTCACACCGCTTATGTAGAGTTAATTTCCTAAAATCCTTTCTTAGTTCTCCGCTACGTTATAAAAGAAACTGCTGTGCAACATTTCATCATTCTATTTAGGCCCTGCGTTGATATGCCAGTCAGTCAAACAGTCAGCTTCATATTTTATTAAAAAAAACGCTGTTTCGGGTGATTCGGGCTATACCTGGACACAACACGACACCTGGTACAGAGTTAGTTTTATTATTTTACTCTAATGTCGCATAGTACCGTTCTAGATACCTAGAAAATAATACCCTAATACACAAGACAAAACTCGTATATTTAGAGAAATAAATAATGTGATTAGTAGGTTTGCTCAAAACAAGACGAAAGAATCCCCCGTGGGCTGATAAGAAAACATAAGGCAACAAACCGACATAAGCTGAGCTCGCTTTAATATTGAACCATATTCCAGTCACGGACCATCTTCCAGCGAATGTGCCACGTGCACGGGAATGAGAAGAAAACAGAAAACTGACAGACGTTATTAGAGGCGTACGTGTACCCCCATTGGGGCGGAACATTTTAACAATGTTATCATTGAATTTGTGAAAACGACTCCGAAACTTATTTAATTGATACGAGAAAATTAAGAAGAAAATTGCTTTCTCCTCTGTCTTTATTGTCAAAATATTATATGGCTTTCTTTTAAATCAATCGAACATGTTTTGACAGTATTAATCAGGCACAGTCTTGTGTCCAAGGCTATGTGTAATGTGTAAGTTCAGACTATAATAAATATTAGGATAACAACAAAAGAAATATAAATAATAAGTTATAAATCATTAATGAAATTCCAAATTTAAAATAGGTTATCTGAACAAGCTAAAATAATCTGTGATAAACGAATGATACTGAAAATAATCATTGAAATATAAAATGGCAAATCTTATGTTTGACGTCACATATATATTAAATACATAAATGACAAAGAGATAATTCCTACTCCTCAAACACACTCTCACTCATTTAGTTATAACTCCTTTCACACATTCACAGAGGAAGGACAGATATATATCTATATATAAATCTTTTATAAATCTGTTGGCCAATCGGCAACCTTTACCATTCTAGTCTAGTCTACCCTGTGTCACTCTGTTCCATGGCATACCTGCCACATCTCTCCATGTCCATGTTATATCCCAGTCACTCGTGAACTACTCTGAATTCATCATCCCCCCTTTTCTTAGGTCTACCTCTACTTTCTTGTACCTACCCTAGGATACCATCCTGGCATTTCTTAATCCATTTATCATCGCCTATAACAATATGCCTAGCTCGTCCCATTGAAGTCTTATCACCATCAGTATTTATATAGATTGTTTTGTCTTATTTCTGATGTTGTGGTTTTTAAGTCTATCTGATTACTTGACATTTAACATACTTATTTCCATTGTGCATTTGTAGGCTAAGAGTTCACTTGTACATAATAAATCTAGTATGCCTACATATAAGAAACGTACCTATGATTGTATTGTTTTAGCTTATAAATTAAAATACTAATAAACTACTTTTTTAACGGCTTTAAAAAGTGGTTTTTTAAACTTTCTACATTTTTAGTTCGACGTTTAGATTCAAATCCGACGACTGCCAGTTCAGTTACTGATTTAATACTGAAAGTTCATGTTAATTGTAAGGTAATTATTGAATTTATACTGTATAGTAAATATGTATGATTTCTTGTACAAATTTATGTTAAAATCTGACTGGAGGATTTTTAGCCCAGAATTTGTAAGAACTGTTACGTTTATATAAAACGTACACGTGAAATGAACTATAATATAGCCTTGACTTCGTTTATTCGCAAAATGTATTAAAGCTAACATAATACCATATTATGGACTCCACAATACGAAGGCATGGATGAATCACACAATGCCTTTTGCTTGTATTCACCGAAAAGGACAAAGTGTAGCGATCTAGCCGGCCTTGGTAAGCTTATTTACAACCATATGATAGATTTGAAAATGTCGTTATTAATATTACAAAGGACATAAATATGAATAGAAAGGAATTTACAAAGAAAATGGTTACTTTCTAGTTGACGGGCCCGATGGCGCAGATGGTAGTGATCCTGTCTTGTGCACCAGGGGTCGTGGGTTCGATTCCCACCCAGAGCAAATATTTATATGATGATATTTGTGTTTGCTCTGTGTATGGGTGTAAAATATTTGTATAAGTATTATTTAGTATTAAGTAGTATATTTGTGATTCCTCTGTTGTCTGGCATTCGTAAAACAAGTGCTTTAAGCGACTTACCACGGAGTCAGGTCAATGTATGAGATGTTGTGGGAGTTTATTATTATTCTTAGTTAACATTTCTGAATTTTTTATTTATATTAAAAGAGAAGACTCACTAACTGACATCAACGCAGGGCCTAATAAATTTTTTATACGTAGGAGAGCACTAAGAAAGACGTTTGGTTACATCCCCCCCCCCCCTAAAGAGGTAAACCAGGGATGCAAGTTGTTAAGGAACTTGGCTGTTTCTGAAAATATCCGAATAAAATTCAGTATAAAGCTTCAGTCAAAGTCCCTTCATCCCTTAAGGGGAGAAAAGGGGATGCAAAGTCAGTATGAAAGTTCTCTTAACGCGAGTGAAACAACGGGGCGCTTCTTGTATACATTTATACGTATGAAAAACGAAATCACAAGTTGTGTTCTAACAAAAGTCTTCTGTTTGAAAGTTCGCTTGCAGTGCTGTTCTGTGTACCTACTGACTTTCGGGGTCTAAGTTTAGACAAGCGAAAGTTCCACATATTCAAGTATCCAGTTTTTGTGCAGACAACTCGAATCTAGCCAATCTATAGTTTGGATATATGTGTCATTTACTAGGATACGTTGGTTGTGAGGTTCCGGCAGAGTAGAATAGTACCTCCCCCTGTACTTGGTGCCTAAGGAGGCGACTAAGTTACCAGAACCGACAGATGACGGTATATCCATGAAAAAAAGTCAGCTCAAATGTACAGGGCGGGGATGGGCAGCAGCTTCCCCTTTCCGATAGCTGCGCTGTCATGTTTTTTCGTTATCTTTATTTAGTCCTAATACTACCTCATGTTTCTAAATATGTTTACCACACATTTACCATGCAAAGGTTGCCTGTAAGAAATCGCTCTATGCGATATGGCCGCCAATTGAACTTCACTATGTATTATTAATATTTATTGTCTGTAAATTTAGGTATAAAATAAAGTATATTATTATTATTAACGGTTTATATATTTTATCGGCAAATAGATGAAGAGTGACGGTCCCCACAATTCAGACCACTGAGCTGATTAAGGAGGTTGGAAATGAGAAGGTGGCATTTAGGCGCTACGCCTATCGTCTACGGGCTGTCTCAC
The DNA here is from genome assembly GCA_020976665.1 of Heortia vitessoides. Classification (NCBI taxonomy): domain Eukaryota; kingdom Metazoa; phylum Arthropoda; class Insecta; order Lepidoptera; family Crambidae; genus Heortia; species Heortia vitessoides. Next base: position 12,639,465 of record JACJUM010002971.1, read on the forward strand.
AAGGAATTCTATGGCTGTATCTATATTGCGAATGACTATGGGACACCCCTTTAGAAAACAGGTATTATTACTTCAAATCTGTTTTTACAAACATAAAAAATAGAATAGCATCGTGGTAACAATAATAAGTTAATATTCCAACGCACGCCTGTTGTAACATAATTTTGCTCATGCGCATCTAATAGATCGCGGAAGATATTTAATATTGCGTGCACTCACGAATTTAATGTGAAAATAAAAAAAAAAACATTACAACACACTTGTCAGCGTAGTTGATTAACACAAATTAGCACAACTAGATTCGAATAGATATCGTAGAATCTAATTGGTTGCTTCATGGACGATTAATATTTGTTTCATATTAGCCGTTGGAAGTCCACTACTGGACACAGACCTCTCCAAGAGACAGGGAATTTAGCCGATAATTGCCGCGCTGGGCAAGCGTTTTGGCAATCGCAGAACGTAGCTTTCGCGACTGGGACGCTGCTGCCCATTCCTACTCTGTGCATTTGAACTACACTATTGCGGATGTATATACCGCCAACTATCGGTTGTCGTACCATAGTCGCCTCTTATGAAAACTGGAAGAGGTAGATTATTGTGCGTTCGTAACGAATAAATACAGAAACTACTCGACTGATTTCGAAAAGTATTCTTCTAATGGGAAGCTACCTTATCATCCAATAATATCTCCATCCAATAATCTCTGAATTCCAATAGTAGGGAAGTAACCGGGTAAAACCGCGGTGATCTGCTAGATAGTAATAAAACCCATATATATATATATATATATATATATATATGGGTATATATATATATCTCTAAAACTAAAACGACACATACGACCTCACCTGTAAACTACTACTACTAAATAAACATTTATAGTAATAGGAAGATTAAATCAAATATAAAACATCGCATAAATATAGAAATTACGCAGATATAATAAGAACAATTATCACATCATTGGCCTGGCTCCGAGATAAGCATTTATGTTACATACTTACTACAGGAGCAATTATAATACTCATACTTAAATACATACCTATTTAACACCCAGGCCCAGCAAACAAACATTCATCATATAAATATTTGCCCTGTGTGGGGATTGAACCCGCGACCTCGTAATCTCGATCTAGTAATTTTGTTATAATCTAAAATATACCATTCAGTACAACATTATTCAGCTAATGTAGCCATTTTATATAAATATTTGATTGAAAAAATTACCCGCGTGCAGACATATACAATTGAGTAATATACGTTAATGGACTTTATACATGAGAAATTTAACAATGGAACACGTCTCATAAAAGCAAATGAAATTATAACTTCGCATGTTCTATCACGTTGCATGCGTTATATTAACAAACATAAATATATCTAGCAGGTGATAATTTTTGTAATTTCTCATTAAATTTTACTAACTTGCTATATCCATTTATTTATTATACATTCACTATATACACATAATAAGTGTACATTAACCACTTAAAAATGGGGCTTATTTAAATTAAACTCAATTGAGATTTCTAGTTTAAAGTTACCGAAAACATTTGAATTGCTTTTTTTTATAAAAATAAATCAATCCTCTGAAATGGAAACAATTATTGCACAGCTACAATCAAACTCCTAAAGAGTATATATGTTTCATTTCTAAAACAAACACATCGCCAATACGCCATCAAAACCAACAGACCTATAAAACGAAACCTTTCTTATTTATTCCAATGGATGAGTGTTTAAATTTTAATACACTCTAGAGAAGTTTATTACGAACGGTTGAATTATAAAAGAGTTCTAAGTATCTATTAGGAGAAGATAACCGTAAATACGTTCCAAATAAAATGGCTACCATCTCACCTCTTTCATTAATTCGAAAGCCTTGCCAAGGATACTGCAAACGGAGGTTACAACCTTGCATTAAGTCGGGAGAACTAACGAACTACTGCATTCTAGGGATAGTGCATACAGTTAGAATGTTATTATAAAACTAACTCTTTTAACGAGCTAATGGGTGGGCGTTTATATACGCCGTTGAGGCGTTACCGGCTCTTTGTTGGTCATATCTAGACTTTTAATATTCTATTTGCAAATAACAAAAGGTGTATAGGGTCAGTACATAAATGTATTTTACAGTACGATAAAAACTAAGTGCCATCGCTGTTTTTTGGAGAGTAACGTGAAAACATTGATGTATCTGAAAGCCAATAAGCCACTTAACAAGCTGAGAGTATTCCAGAATTTTCCCCTAGGGACTAAAGTATGATAATTCAGTCTTATCCACGGTAAATGTGAATTACTCAACTAAACAAGATAATCACAAAAAGATACTTAAGGATGCGTTTTATTCCACTCTAAATCATCATCATCATATCAGCCATAAGACGTCCACTGCTGGACATAGGGTTCCCCAAGTAATCTTCAAAAGGACCGTTTGTATGCGGCCTGTGTCCAGCGCGATCCTGCGGTATTAGTCAGATCGTCAGTCCATCTTTAACACAAAATCTATACATTAATTCTTAAAAAAGAAACCACTCCCAACAATTTTGTAAGAAATTGATACGGACATCCGAAGAGCACAGTACATTCCCTAAATCCATAAGAAAAAAGACGGGGATAACAGGAAAAATATGTCGAACACATAAGCCTAGATGTATATCATACTGTTACAACGTGTAACTTGATTTAAATACGGCATAGAAGCGATCTTTAATGCGGTTATATGAAATATATATAATACAGTACTTGGCCTCAGTAGTAATGCCATACATTAGAGCTATAAAAATTCGCCGTAAAGGGACGCCGGGGCTCGTGGCTTCCAGGGAAAATATTATCACTCTGAATATTGCTGGCACCTTAATACTTTCCGGGTATAAAAGTATAAGGCGCTTTTTTAACAGCAGGGACGATCAAAAAGATGTCTTTGCATAATTATACTGGAGACATTTGCGGAAGCGAAAATGTATGTTATCGTAAGCGTATGATAGGTTGCAATAAACGACATAGATGTCATCAATAACTACGTTTTGTACATCTCATTCTCACTACACTTATTTTATTTCATCATCATTATCATCATCACTGTTAACTGTGAGATACCGGCAGAGTAGAATAGCACATCCCCCCGTACCAGGTGTCGTTAGAGGCGACTAAGGCACCAGAACCGACAGATGGCAGTATATCCATGCAAAAAAGTCAGCTCAAATATACAGGGCGAAGATGGGCAGCAGCTTCTATGTCGCGAAAGCTGCGCTCTGCGATTGCCAACACGGTTGCCTAGCGCGGCAATTATGGGCAGCGTACCTTACTTTGAGAGGAATATGTCCAGCAGTGGACTTTTAATGACTGGTATGATGATCATCGAAAACGTCCACTGCTGGACATAGGCCATCCCGAAAAAGGAGGAATTTGCCCATAATTGCGCGTCAATAGACGAGTGTAGTTACTCTTGTAGACGACTTTGGCCATAGTTATAAACTGTTATTCATAAAAATAATACATAAAATATGCATACAGATTTCAGGTTTTTTAGAAGTTGTAGGTCTATTTTTATTTTATTTTATCCAGGTACCAGGTAATCTAACATGTAATCTTCAAGCCACACGGTGTCTATGCTTAGATTTTCAGCTTTTTTTATCACATACGATCGCCGTGCCCCGCACGTGTGCAATGGGGATATTAAATGGTTATTATGGGTTATCCCTAAAAGAAAGTCACCATCGCAGACTTATTTGTAGACATTTTTCAGGTGTGCATCACTGTAGTCATTAATTTTTTCTATCTCGTCATGTTCAGTCAGTGCAAAAAAGAATGATCTTATTTACGGTATCACATTACAAACTCTCAAGTTTTCAGCGTTTTTCTGCAATATTATGCTAAGCATACAAATGGACAGACAGACAGCGGGAAGTGACTTTATTTTATACTATATAGAGCAATACACCCCTTCAAAGGGCAATGGTAATACACCCCTTCTTGGGGGGGCCTATGTCCAGGCGGTGGAAGTCTTACGGTTGCTATGGTGATGATTATAATTTTATTTATGCGATTTATGCCGCTTTATAGGGTTCAACATCTGCTTTAAACATGCCTTAATTATTAAATATTTATGTGTTATAAATTGCGGTTGTAACACAAGGTCCATTTTATCCACAACGAGGTGATAACAAAAATACAAGTTATAGATCGACTTTACAGCCTTGTCCTATATAGAAGGCTTCGAGAGGCCGTGTTGATAATATTTCAGTATAAGCGCCGGCTCCAAGTCGACTCTTTAATAATTCATACCGCCCACATGAAAACTCCTCTAGCTCGCTTGTCGTCTGGTACTTTAAGTTGTTAGAACAACCTATGGCCTACAAATGGATGCATTTAAATAAAACATAGCCTTGGCCCGTGACAAAATACACTCACATTACATGTATCAATACGAGATGATAAAAAGGTCCAGGTAGAACAGGTATTAAAGAAGGGCCAGATCAGAAGTAACAAGAATAAACGAGCGTGTATGAAAGGACTAATGTGTGAGAGGCATACCATGTGATTGTAGCAAGTGGTCATGGGACAGAGGCTTGATGTATGTATGTATAAAAAGTCAAAATAGTTTCCATAGCATTTCATTTATTAAATCTAGTCCTAAAGGTTTAAAACTGACTTGGTTTCAAGACTTTTAATAATGATCCTAGGGATGCTGCAACTTGCAATTTGCAATCGATAAGAGCGAGCCATTGAGTTCAAAATTGTCTGTAAATAATTCATATATTTGGGTAGTGCTGCTTATCGTACATATATTAACCGTATCGTGGGGAACCGATAAAGCGTAATATATTGTGTACTATGTGTACAAACAACGGGTACAAAAGAAGGTTCTGTCTCCCAGAGATTTACACATCCGAAATTTTTCTTTTGACATACATACATACATCACGCCTTTGTCCCATCGGGGTAGGCAGAGACTATGGATCCCCACTTGTTACGATCTTGACAAATCCCTCTTGCTTCCCTTACTCGCTTAAATCCTTTCATACACGTTCGTTTATCCTTGGTACTTCTGACCTGGACCTTATTTAATACCTCTTCTACCTGATTAAGATATATTATATATATATATTCGCCTCGGTCGTCGTATACCAAACCCTTCCATTCACTTCCGCTCTATATATTTGTGCAGTCATTCTACTATCATCCATTCTTTCTACATGTCCAAATGATCTCAACTTTCCTTTCTTAATCGTTGTCACAACAACAACTTTTACACCACATTGATATCTTATCGCACTATTCTTTAATCTATGTCTCAAACTCCACCATACATACTTCGAAGTGCTCTCATTAGAACAGCATTTTTTCTAATCACGTGCATCTTTTTTTCATATATCTATTTTTTTAATTTCTTTCAAATGTCAGCAACAGCTGGGAACTAATTAATCCTATAGGATATTCTCTTGAAGTTTTTAATAGTGGGCATACTACAGCTGATATGATTTCTATTAACAACAACAATGCGAGTAGAAGAACAAACGTAATGCAAGTTAAAATATTAAATAGCAAGATTTATCGTTCAAGATTACATATTTCTATTATCACAAAAAGACGCAATCTAGTAATTTTGTGGAAGATAATCAACATTCAGAGCGAATTGTGATTTTTCGATTACATTTTACTTTAACGAAGCGAACCTATAAAAACGGATTACATCTAACATTCGATGGAATTCATTAAATCTACGTACAGTGCAAACATAATGCACACGCAAAAGTAAGCTACGGTAGACCACGGTCGCCGTTAATGGATTCTATGCCATGATAATCTACATAAGGTAGACCTCATACTAATAATTACCGTCGCAATAATTACTACCGCCAAATAGCATGTGTTCGCATTGCTGTGTTCCGGTCTGAAGGGTGAGAGAGGCGGTGAATTTACTAGGGTATAGGGAGGCATAATGCCCTCAAGTCGCAAGGTTGGCAACGCGTTAGTGATATTCTTGTTGTATTACGAGCGTCTATAGGCTGCAGTGACGCTTACTATCACGCGGCCTGTATACTTGTTTGTCGACTTGGTCTAATGAAAATAAAATAAATAATAAATGATATCTGAGCAAATTACAATATTACCGTCAACAAATTTTAACATATTTTAGAAAGATGTTTCGCCGTAGACGTTTAATTAACAGGCTCAAGTAGATTTACAATTATTAATATATTTCTGAATCCCAAATAAATGAAATATTAAATCCCACGCGAAATGTATGGTTAAAAAGTAATCAAATAATTACCCGTAGGCGCCATTACTCGTAATGCATCCAATTCAAAGTATCATCGTTATCATCATATTTGCCATCTGAAGTAGACTGCTGAACATAGGCCTCCCTAACAAAGAGGAAATTTTGGCCATAATTGCCACACTGAGCAGTTGTATAGGTAATCGCAGAGCGTAGTGTTTACGATGGGTACGCTGCTGCCCATCCTCGCCCTGTGCTATTGCCCTAACACTCTTACGACACCTGGTATAGGGGGAGGTACTATTCTATTCTGCCGACACCCCACGGAGTATAGCGCAACGCAAACAGAACAATTTTAATCACTTTAAAGCGAACCATATTCGTATGAATGAACTTTTGTACAATATCCTCAATTGCAAACGTGACCGCGGGACAAGGGCAGTTAAAGATGACCATTGCCAAGAGCCGAGCAGGTGTACTGGTTGCGCAATATGACCTGGATGTCGGGCAACGGGAACTACTTGGGATACATTCAGATAGGTAAATAGGTTATTAAAGGGTACGGGGTACTTCTAGTGTGTTGGATCCGATCCGACCATCTAAAATGGGTGACGGTTGAATCCATTATCTCATCCACGTTTATATATGTACTTCGTAACTAAACATGAATTTAGACTGCATTATAATATAATTATAATTGAACTCTTGTTATGCGTGTTCTATTTATAATCACTAATAAAACAAAGCAATTAAAAATTAACATGCGATATCGACAGTCATTCTCCTATCGAGTCCTTAACGAATATCGTGTTATTATAAAAAAAACAGTCAGAGAGAAATCAAATTGCATTCACATTTGATAATAAACAGGTCGACATTCAAGCAAGAATTTACAAATGCTCAAAAGGCATTTTTGGCAAATCTAACGAATAAAAAAAAACAGTAATCGAGTTTCAAAGTACAATCGGAAATCATGTTGTTTGAAAGTTAATTTATTTAAATAGATGGCCCAATGTAAAATAAATAATTCTCTTGCAATATTTATCATACAATTCTGAATAGCCTAGTAACAAATGTTCCTGACAAATAAAACTAGAGTACAAACAACACTTGAGTTGTATTGAGTCTGCACTTAACATCGCATCGATGAACTATGGGTGAACTTTTTTTTTCTTTATGAGTTAGTAGTTTACCGGGCAAAGGGAGGCTTTAAAAAAGAAAGTTGTAAGAGAGAGCACTATCTGGATGTAAAAAGAACAAGTCACTGAGCGGATGCACGATGTTACAAATGATCTTTCAAAAGGAAATTATAGTAGCGTAATAATGAACAGCTAAACAAAGAAACTAAAAATTAATTAGACGAACGCACTTTACGATGATGTAGCCTACTTGTTACAATTTTTTTTAATATTTCGGATATAAGAAGATAGATAAATTACAAAAATAATACTTAAATACATACAAAGCGGCATAAATAGAACGTGAATGGGGTTTGAACCAACGAATACAAAATAGGGACACTGCCAAATGCGCCATCGGGCCATTCAAAAAGAAAACAAATTGCTAACACCTAAACACAAACCTGATGGTGATAATCCATCCTATTACCTAATTCGACTTAATTACCGAAAAACCGAAATTAACCATCCATTTACATCCTCACTTTCGATTGATCGTATATACATTCCTAAATTTTCCGCTATGATTTGTCACTTCTTTTGAAATTTCGGTGCGTGCATAATTACTTCAATTGTAAATCCATGTTAATCCTTAGTAAACTACTTTCAAACCTAATAAATTGTCTAAATTGTCTATTAAATATGTACCTACTTAACCACTTGTACGTTTCTCATTGACATAAATGAAAAGAAACGGATATTTACAATTCAAACATTGCACACACTTCCAAATTCTATTACTTCGCAGATATGACACAGAGCGAAACAGCCTAAAGCCTTACAGCACTCTCTAAAATTAAGCCCAAACTTTACTCGGGCACTTCTGACAAACGCACAAATATTACAAATTTGTAATCGTATAATGGAAGCCAAGTCTATTAGCGTGAATTCTTGAATATTTATATAATCTTCAGGCAGATTACATTATATTTATATACATGTAATATCCGATGATATAAGAGACGACTGAGGCGCCGGTCTGACAGATACAACGTATGGGCAGCAGCATTCGCTTTCCAAAGCCAAGCTCTGCGATTGCCAACATATCTGCCCAGCGTGGCAATTATGGGCAAAAGGTTTCTTGTAGAGGACTATGTCCTACTACTGTTATGATGATGACGCACGATCTCAAGACTTTTTATAATTGAAGGAAACTTCCTTTACGAAGTCTTTTTTTCCATTACGCCAGTATTGTAACACGGTCTGCTATTATTTACATGACTTTATATAAAACGGAAGTACGTGATACGTTTAACCGTGCTAATCTGGGAAACTATCAGAGACTTATCTTTATGTTTTATTTTTTAATCAACAAGGAAATTACGCCTTTTATCTGATATACATAACTATTTACATATATACTTTCATATATATATGTATATATATACATATATATATATAATATATATATATATATATATATATATATATATATAAACTGGAAATTTAATCAACAATAATGTGTTAAAGCAGTTACCGCATCAATTAATATTTCAATTATTGCCTTGCTTACTCACGATGCAGAAAATACTTGAGCTGAAAATAGGCATACGATAAAAAATTAGCCATTGATCTATCTTGTTGATGGTATTACCACAGTGAATCTGGAATGCCGTCAACTTGCATAACCATTTACCATTATTTTAGAAAAATTCATCTCTTCTAGTTGTGAAAGAAAATGTGGTAAATCACATATCTCATAGATTGACTTGTTCATGTTACTTTTAATTTTTTTTTGCTCGCCGTTACGGTTACTTTACGGCAATCGTTCTCAAGAACAACAAAAGAGAGTAAGTGGAACATCAGACAACAGAGGAATTAAAATATGATAATTCAATACTATACAACACCTAAAAATACCTAAAAACCCTAATATTCCTCGCATCAATATTTGTCGTAGGTAGGGTCGAACCCACCACCATTGGCGGATAAGATAGTGACGCTACCGAATGCACCATCCAGCCCTTCGGTAAATATAAGAGCAACGATATCACGACGTTGAAGATGTTTGAGATTATCTGTAACCTCAAGTTTTGTATTTCACATCCCGTTTAGCGAAGGACGCCAATGCAGCGGCATACAAAGTAGCAGCGAAGTGATATGTATATCTAACAAAGTATATAGTATATTTTCAATGAGGAATTTTGAACAGTGTGCTAATTAACTTTCTATCAGCTTTATAAATCTACCTTTAGGATTAGATGTATGTAATGAACACATTACTCCATTTTGTTCACACGCTTGTATTAGCTGTTGGTTGTAACCGACTTGTTTGGACTAAATTTTTACCTACATTAAGAAGGCAGATTTAATTTAACTTCTTGCCTATCAAGAATTGGTGGTAATGCAATAATTCGATACGATTATCGCATTATCCCGATCAGGATCGCCAAGAATAAATCCGAGCAAGTAAGACATCGGCGCAGTCCGTGCATGTTTACATAAAAATATTTGTTTCAGACATAGAACTTTGAGATCATAAAAACACCATTAAAAAGAGGTGAAAAAAAATTAATTAAAACTTAAAAGAATACGCTTTCACAGCTGGATGTGTTAGAAAATACGCTTTCAGTTGCATGTGTTACGAAAGCGTGTTCTTTATTTTTTTAGTTCTTTAGTTTTTGACAGTAGATATCACCAGAACATAATAAAACCTAGTACATAATGTACTTACACTAGAATTACTATGAAATATATGCATTCCTTTCTTGTTCAGTAATGCTCGTTCGGCGAAAACGATTTCACTAGACAAGTGCATATGCAATTAAACCGTACAAGCAGGCGAGTCTTATGTTTTAAAAAAAGTCAAACAACGTTTTTATAAACATTGTTTTGACTAAATCATAATTCAATCATGTTTTTTATAGAAGAACATTCCTAATAAATCACAAAAAGATGAATCGCATACTTTTGTAAAGTGCAGTAAAATAGAATAATTTACCATGTTTAATTTAGCAAAAAAGTGATCCAAATTTAAAGAAGCATTCATTCCTTATGTAATGTGAGCATATATTTATAATAACCTACCATTATAATATATTATTTACATAACTCAAGTAATACTTCCACTCTATAAAGGGTAAATATGTATTGTTTCCATGGAAACTATAAATATCAGTCAATTGATATAATAAGTTTATTCGAAAATAGAACAGAAGGTTATTTTGTGATACTATTGTTTATTGTAATTTAATTATTATTAGTTGCTATAAAGTAAATAAATAAATGTGATAAAACATAATTGTTAATTAAGACAATGAATTGACTTCGGTCAGTTCAGAATTGTGTTCGGTGAGGAATGTCATTCAGACGATTGTAAATCCAAAAGGACACATCAAATGAATGTTGCAGAACAAAAATTGTCACCATCTGCTGATTCTCTACGACCTAATTTTGCAGCTATCCCTTTAATAAGTACACATTAACCTGGCTACTATTGACCGTGGTATGAATATGAAACTATTTGAAATACTCACCATTTGTATGGGTGACGGAGCTGGTCGTGTGGACATGCATCGGAGTACTGGTGGTACGCGGGGAAGGCTGCGCGCGCCGACATGGCGGCGTGCACTCCGGCGCAGTGCGCTGAACCAAAAATTAATCAATTTACAACATATATCACACAAAAACATATTATAATACAAAAGTTACGCGTTTGTTTGCTGCTGGTTTCCGCACTTTTATTCAATCTGTGGCACAAATAATTAATAATACTCACTTGGCATAGTTGTCTACCTCATTTGAGTCTTTAAAAGCTTGGAAATATGTTTATTTTATTAAACTGCAGTAATTAATTTTAATTGATCAATTTGGTTATAAGAATATTGTATATCCATGGGCCCCCATTTTTTCTTCTTATTACAAAAAATACAGTTAATTTGTATACACCATAAATAAGAAACAGCTTTTACATTTGTTATTTATCACAACATTGGAACACTAAAAAGAGGGTTGAAGAAAAAAACCATAAACAATAATTTGACCTTCGTTCTTGGTCCTCAGAGAGATTTCTACGCCACACTTACCCCGAAAGAAATGGGTTACGAACATTCGTAACTTTTATGGATGTACCTCACAAATAGACCCTGAGCCCCGAGTACCTGTACATCGGTCCCAGAACAACTTGAAACATGCATGTAGTTTGTATGGAGGTCAGAACAAGTTTTCGCGGAGGTCGCTCAGTGAGTTGCTGCTGTCGGTCACGATGTTCAGTGACGAGGGTGGGATGTTTATTGACTTTTAAATTGGAATAAATAAATCGGCAACATACATACATGAATATGACCACATACATAATGGAAAGTGTTGCGCCTTATTTTACAAACACAATTCAATTCGCTAAAATCGAGAAGATATAAAACTTTTTAGGTAAAAAAAAATCATATTTATATTTTTATATCAGACATTTCTGTTACCTTGCCACGAATATTTTTATACGTGAAAATAAAGTTAAATTAACCGCGCTCTGGAACCAGTTTCATTTGGAGTAGTGAACACGTTAATGCTAGAAAATATTAGAGAACCGTAAAACTTGTAAAAAACTCAAGTGAGCCAACGCGATCTTATATCGAGAACACTCGTCGAATTGTTTGAAACAAGGCATGCATGTAGGTATGAAGAGTCACTCTTAACATATTTCTGTAGACAGTTTGATATTCCATACAGAATATTCCGCGCAAAATAATAATTCGATACCTATTTAATTCAATATGCGTCACCTCCAAAAGGCAGTTGCCTACACGCCTCTTTAGAACTACAACTTTCCTTCATTGTAACAAAAAGCAGTAAATCTTTCCAGTCTAACTATTGTACTTTTGAAAGCCATTATGTTCGGCGGAAATTTCTAGATGGTCGCGTACAACGTTTAATAAGCGACAAAACTTCCAAACTTATATAAAACTGCTATGTAACTATTTAGTTGTAACCTATGTATATCCATGACGACGAGGGAAACTTTAGCGGATCTTAATAAGGTTGTATGGCATCTATGAAACTCACCACTTTGATCTTGTATTCCTTGAAGTATATACGCATGTCGATATCAGCGATCGACTCTTTAAATTTATGATTTCACATAAAATCAAGAGTTAGCATCGGCCGTTCATTCGTTCTGCACAAATTAATTATGTGTCTGTTAATCGATGTGTCTTGAAAAACTGATATGTGATTGATCACGCCACGTTTCACGAAGTATTTTGTTTGAACGCTGTATAATTCATAGATATTGTCTCGATAAAAAAAAATACAAGAGCGTTACCTATGCTAAATATGCTATAAACTATGATAAGTGTGGCAATTACAAGGCAATAGCACGAGGAACGCATCGACATGTGAACTTAACCGCTAATAAGAGAAAAACAATGCATCGCCCAAATGTTTCTGCAGTCTTTCACCACAGTAGCAGGCACGAATATGTTACGTAATAAAAATCAGAAGACTACAAAATAGGATGCATATAGGAACATAGATAGTAACAATTTACTCGGACGGACATTATCAACAAATTGAATCTTTCTCGGATTACCCAAAATGATCCTATTAATAGCGGATTATTAAGGATCAAAGAGACTCTAGGAGCCGAAGGTAACGAAGCCCATCTAATGTTCACTCGATGTCCCAAAGCACTTAATGTTGGTCTAACAAATTCATAACTAATTAATGCGGACAAGTATAAGATAAAAGGCAAGTTGTTTTGTTTATATTTAAGATAATAGTTTCTAGTAAAAAATAGAAATAAAATTAACTTGTCACAGGCTTCGGGCGAGATTCGAACCCGCTTTTTTCACATGCTGGGGGACAACACCATCATTGTGCTGCAGAGACGTAATTATTATTTTTTCTCGTAAATAATTTCTATACCATATTTTGCGAATTGTTATAATTACATTCAGTTCAAAGGTTTACTATGTGCAATAATCGCTACAAATTGTTTAAATAGCATTATAACATTATTACGATATCTATTGACATTAAATTCAACAACGTAATGAGTGATCCAGTAGAACGGCATCGTATGAATTAATTAATAAAAAATTGTAGCTTCGTACAATAGAAAATAAGTCCTACTCATTTTAAAAACAACCTATACTCCCTTAAACATAGATTGATGACAATGATAGATGCCAATGTAGTAGCTTGTCGCACGAGTTATTTATAATGGCATTATAGTATTTAACATAATATTTTTTTATAAATATTATTTACATTACAATTGTTTCACATAGAATCAATTTTTATAAAATCAACCTGAATTGAAGAGAAAACTACCATTAAAATATTTTAAAACTTATTAGTTTGACAGCTGTCATTTTATTCGATCTAAATTTAAAGGTCTTCTAGGACCACATAGATGTTAAAGATTGACAAACGCAACGACGTCAAAGTTGTCAAATGATCTTAGAACCGTAACATCGCACCGGATGATGCACAGGGACGTAAAACAATAAAAACATAAACAACTAATTATAATTAAAAGGTTAAATTATAGCCTATCGGTAACCATAATTTCTTGTTATTCATTCCCGACAGTCGGAGAAAGAACTAAGACTGTTACAGGATCAGTTATGTTAGAACTTAATTGTTATGTCAAAATAACATATTTTACCCGTTTCATGAACACATTTATAAAGTATTATTGTCACTGTTTTAACAGAACTTTTACAGGTGTAGTTGGTGTTACGATAAGTAATGTAGACGAATGAGATATTTTATACTAAAAAAAATAATCATATATTAAAGAAAGCGCCAGCAACATAAAACATAAATATAATCAATACAAAAGTGTATATATTTCTTACTTTTCGTAGTATGTGCATAGACTGAAACCTAGGCACATAGGTTCCATTTGATCTTGGAAAATTTCCTATGAGACGCGGTTTAAGTGAAATAAGTGAAACACGGACGGAACCGCTGGCGAAAATTTGGTATACAATAATTTTGTGATTATTATGAGAATCTTACATGTTATTTATTTATTGATTTAACTTTATTGCACAAAATATTACAAAATATACAAATAGCGGACTTAATGCCAGATGGCATTATCTCCCAGTCAACCATTACACAAAACAGAAAAAATAATATAGTGGTGCAGACAATATACCTATATACAAAATAGATAAACGTGGCATACATATTTGTATAAATAAACGCAATAAATGCACATGATATAAAAAAAAAATATATAAAATAACGTACATCAGAAATAGGATAAGTTAGAGAAGCAGCATTAGTAAATAAAGTACGGAGATAGCGTTTCACGATAAATTTGTTTGGGGATTGCTTAATATTCAACGGAAGCTCGTTCCAGAGTCGTATAGCTGTCACTGAAAAAGAGTTTGTCAAAAAACTAGAGTGATGAGAAGGAGTTAAGAGCGAGAGAGTATTAGAAGAACGGAGATTACGTTCGTGAGAGGAAGACAGGGATTGGAATCTGTCCTTTAAGTAAATGGGTGCGTACGGATCAAAAGGTTTCAAAAAGTCAAATTGAAAATAGTATGGTTAGAACTCGAATTTTGCGACGTTCACGAATAGGGAGCCAGGCGAGAAGAGAACAGTAATGGGAAATATGGAAGTATGGAAATGGGAGTTCTTGAGATATATTAGTGCAGCACACGTCACCATAGTCAATTAAGGGTAAAACCAAGGATTGAATAAGAAAGGTTTTGGTTTTAGTATGAAAAAAATGTTTTAATCGATAGAGAGCACGAAGCGTTTCAGTAACCTTACTGCTGATTTTATTAACATGTGTTATTAAAATCAGTAATTTAATTAATATTATGTAAGTTAATATTATATATAACTAATATTCCCGTTAGAATATAGGAATAACACACTTTATTTATTAGCTGATAACAAAGCTATCTACAGTCGAGAGATACCGGCCGGGTAGAACAGTACCTCTCCCTGTAACAGGCGTTGTAAGAGGCGACCTAGGTTCCAGAACCGACAGATGGCGATATATCCATCCGGATCATTGTAACTCAAATGCGTGGGGCGGAGATTTACAGCACATCTCTGAAGCAAAAGCTGCGCTCTGCGATTGCTAACACGCTTGCCCAGCGCGGGGAGGGAAATTTTGCCCATAATTGGGTTCTGGTCTTCTTGGTCCTGTGTCCTGTGACCTGTGTCCTGCAATTGACTTCTAATAGCTGCTATGATAAACGTAGCTTTCTAATAACGAAATACTTTTTATAACGGTCATATAGTCAATGAATTTATTTGCACAAACGCGTAAAAATACAAATCTTGCTTACATTGTTCCATCTTAAGTACGCCGCTCAATTTTTTTAAATATAATATAGCCTATGTTGTTCGGTGAACTGTTTCCGTGTAAAGGACACGTAAACTGGTGTGAAATGGTGAAATAATTTTTAAATGCATCCAAGTATTTTTTTTTTGAGTTACAAATAAAAAGTAAAATTTTTCCTCTTTACAATATTGGTTTAGAATCTTGACAAATATTTTTGATCGAACAGAAGTTGCACCTAATGTTTAAGTTAAAGTACAATCGAGAGCCTAATTTAAATAAACTAAGAAATAAGCAATTCAAACCTTGAAACTAATCTTAAAACAACCGACACTCCAGTGGTCCAGCCAATTGTTGTGAAATCTAAATTCACCTAGCCCCAGTTCAGAGTTTTAGACCACAAGCCGCGAACGCAGCCTTCGACGTTGGATTGAATGTCGGTCTAGACCGGAGTCCGAGCGACGTACACCTCCGCAATGCAAATTTGTCACACTCAACCTGGCCCATAAATAATTAAGCTAACCTAATCGTGTTAGAAATGAAGCTGTCGGGCACTGCTTAGACATTTATATAAATAAAACAAATTTTATTGCATGAAGTTGTGATTTAAGTCGTACCACCTCTTTATAATATTTTCTTTACATAACTCTTTATTTAAATGCCTATTAAGTTACTACTAAAGTTACATAAAACGTTACATCGTACCAAAATAATACACAAGGACTAGATCAACTTTAAGAACCGTTATTTTTTAAGCTTTTCCTGATTAAGTTCGAACGTAGGTCCAGAAGCGCCAAAGCCTACCGAAGCTGTAAGCCAGTATACTATTACAATTTATTTTTTTATTAGACTAGGTCGACAAACAAGCGTACAGTACATACCACACAAAAGTCGCTCGTAGTATCACTAGCATATTACTAGCGCATAGTTAACCTTATGACTTAAGATATTATGTCACCATTACGCAGTGATATCACAGCTTCTCTCACCCTTAAAACCAAAACACAGCAATGAGAATACTGTTATTTGGCAGTGAAAGAGTAAGATTGAGTTACCAATGCAGACGACATTTTGTGTGACCTCATGAAAACTAACATAAAATTATTATTATAGATACTTCTAATAATTTCTGCGAATATTCTTGTATAAAACCGCATTTCTAACATGTATATATAACGAGGTACAAGCAAGGTATACTAGAACAAACAAAATATACGTCCAAACATATTTATATAGAAAGAAACCGCAACCTTATCAAAGTAAGAATATAATTTGTACGTCAAACATGAACTCACTGCTCAGATGGAGATGTAGATAAGTATGTGACTCAACAATACAATTATGTAAGATATAATAAACAATTCTGTTTAAGTATTTTATAATAAGCCTTGTCTTGTGCTCCTAGTGATGACGACATAATATCACCTACGACACCGACTGCCACCGGCAGTTTAATTGACACGTTAAGTTTGTGTGGATGTCGATATTATGCTCAACCAAGCAACCTGGGTTGAACGAAATTGGGTAAAATAGGTTTGCGTGTCTGTTTTGTATGACAATTACTTGTACATGAGGCATAAAATTCGTTATCAATTGCCAAATTTAGGGGTAAATATACTAAATTTCCTGATTAGATTTGCTTCACTCGACATACTTTTATTGCTTCCTCCACATTTATTATCATCATAAGCGAACGCGTCAAATCTTTAAAGCGTGACTTTGTCTTCATTTAATAATTTTAGCCTTATAAATCAATTCTGAAACTCTATTTTTATTTATACGAAGGGCCCGATTGCGCAGATGGCAGTAATTCTATCTTGTGCGTTAAAGATCGTAGGTTCGATCCCCGCCCGGGACAAACATTTTAATGGAGATATTTGTGTTTGTTCTGTACCTGGATGTTGAATAAATATATTTAGGTGTTATAATTATGATTCCTCTGTAACTCTGCTTTAAGCGACTTATCTCGGAGTCAGATTAAAATATGAGATGTTGTGGGAATTTAATATAATTATTTGTTTAATAAATATTTTTCATTTGCCCTTCAAAATACAACCGCTATATTTTTTATTATTATACCAGGCCGACAAACAAGCAAACAGTTCACGTGTTATCAAACGTTACCACAGCCTATCATCATCATACCAACCATTTGAAGTCCACTCTGCTGGACATAGGTTTAATCAAGAAAGGGCGAATTTTGCCCTAATTGCCGCGCTGAGCAAGCGTCTTGGCAATCGCAGAGCGCAGCTTTCACTACCGGGTTACTACCACCCATCCCCGCCCTGTGCATTTGGGCTACACTCCATCGGATGGATATACCGCCATTTGTCGGTCTCACCTTACTCGCCTCTTACGATACTTGGTACAGAGGGAGGTACTATTCAACTCCGTCGGTACTCAACGGCTCAAGTAGCCTATAGACAGTCGTAATATCGCAAGGATTTCACAAGCGCTATGCCAACCTTATGTTTCGAAGTAATTAAGTCACTTTACCCAGTAATTACAGTACCTCGCCTTTTATATCCAGAAAACAGCAATGCAAGCACTGCTATTTGTCGAAATTACTTTCATACAGGCACGACAATGCCCCTTTTACAAAATTGTTTCCCTGGTAGAAAATTGTATTAACCACTAGGTATAAATTCCTAAGGGATTACGAATATTACGGGCATTCGTAGCATCCGGAAACATTCCACAAACCCATCGGAGCGAAGCCGCCGGCAATAGCCAGTAAATATACATAAATGCACGATATAACACACGGATGGTTCGATCCCAAATAAGGGAAATAACTAGAAATCAAATAAACTGGAACCGTCTCCAGAAGTATCCTACAGGGGGATTTAAGAACATCTCTTTTTTGTTCGCCGTTCGTTAATGTTCGCCTCGGTAATTTAATCAGGGATCTAAGTCAACCTGTCAAAGAGATTGTGACAAAGAAAAATAAAGTCTATGACTTCATCCAGTGCGAATAACCGTTTTTTATAATAAAAACTGTATATAAATATATGACTGTTTAATTTTTTGTACCTACATTTAGTTATTAAATAGTCTACATTAATCTCAGTCTATTCCAGTCAGTATCGATTTAACTCCTTTAGATAATAGCAGGAACGGACAGAAATAAAAATAGATTTTTTATTTCTGTCTGCTAAATTATACGAATACAGATATATATTTAGACAGCTTTTTGCGAGGGCTTCATCGAATCCCTCAGGAACTCATCTTATATCGAAAATATTTCTATGTTCGCTTCCCTCCCTGATAAATAAACAGTGCAAAAAGTCGTAGTTGATCTATATACAGACTAAATTCTAACTCATAATACATAAAATAATAGCGAAATAACCATTGAATTTAAGTTATATTAGCAGAATAATATAAGCCTACGACTCTATTGAGAAACAGCTGTCCATTTCAAATCCTTGATCTGTAATTATCTGTAATTACAATAGAATTACTATAGTAAACCCGATCCTTATTAGTCGTAATTAAGCTTGTGCATTAATCAATATTGTAACGCAGACCTGTAATCAAGCACTAGAACTAATTTATACCCTTGAATATCATAATGCTTTCTCTCTTGCCCTTCCCACAACATCCGTTTCGACTATACTCCTTTAAATATAACCTGATAAGAATGACGATGTCAATGTAGCAGCGTTTAGATTACAAAGATTTCACATATAAAGTTTACAAGAAGTATTTAAATATAAAATCAACTTAAAATGAAGACAAAAAAACAATTGAAATAATTAATAAACTCCTTAATTTGACAGCTGTCATCCTAGTCAAGCTAAAGTATGCGGCCCTACCAACGTAATTTTTAATCGTCATACTTGGTACTCACGTTGAAGGCCCTATCAGGGGCTGAAAGTCAGACCTCAAGGCAGAGGTTTCCAAAGTGAGTATGTACCGCAGAAACTATGCGTTCCGTAGTGTAGTCATCGGGATTGAGACAAAATTATTTATAAATAACTCTTAAATAATAGCACGATTTTATTACATATATAAATAAAAGTATTAATTATAATAATTATATCGCAAAATATGTGATGAGAGAAACCCATTACCTTTATGTAAGTTGGTAGGTAGTTAGAAATTAAGCCCGGACAATTGTGTGAGACATATTACCAAAATAAAAGTGTTATATATAATATAAATTTTATTTAAATTGAATTTTTTTGGCTTTCTTATGTTAGGTTCTACAACATGATATTATATTGGTGTAACGTTTTCTTTAAAATTTAGAAATATCTGCACTAGGTACAGGCTTTAGCTTGAGTGGTCGGCGTAGGGAAGGTATGATTTGAAAGGGCAGACACAACTGAAAGACGGGGTAGAAAGAACTATCATAATAGAACTTAAGATACAAGTCTCATATATATACATACTTATACTTTTTTATTGAATGGGAATATGATATCAGCCATCAAAATTAATAGCCAGCGGTTTCTTTTTACAAAATTAACAATTTACATTTGTGGTGTGGTCCCGTATTTGGGTTAACGTTTTATATGCTTAAGCGATTATTATATAAAGGTTTTATACACATGTAACACATTACCAACTTGGTTTTACGACCAGTAATCAAATTGTATACGGGCAAACTTGTTTACTTAATATCTTAATATAAGAATATGTTTGGTGTAATTTGGCACCAATATTAAGTCTCATGGCCATGCGCATTAACAATACTCAGGTTGTGTAATGAACCCTTGCTTTTGATATCCCCTTTAATCCCTTGACGATGACGAGATAGCAAAAAGCCATAGTACGATTCATATGGTACACTAACCGATTAGAATAATTATAAAACAAGAAATCCAAAAATAGAACAAAACCTGATCGTACTATAGTTTCCTTACAAGAATAGACATGGCCGAAGGCGGGCACGACACAAAGGTGCAACCCGGTTCACCGTAAAAGGCGAGGCTTAGTGCGATGCATACCCGTGCTTCCGACAACAAAACTATCGATGACTGACGTTCAATGTCACCGGGTTATCATTAAGCGGAAATAGTGAAATTGGAAGACAAGGGCAAAGATAATTCGAATGACAAATCGTAATGCTAATTGTTTTCCTTATCAGTCGAAAGCCACAACCTTGATGAATTAGGTGGAAATATAATGCCTTGTTTTCTCGGAGTAAACTAACTCAACAAAAAGATGTTATTAGCAAATCTTACTTTTACCGAGCAAAGCATATTTTCGTGTCTTAAATATAACACGAATTTGATAATTTGAAGATAGTTTCAATATTAATAAAGATGAGCATAATAGGCCTATTAGACTGAGACAATAAAAAATAATAAGTTTAGTGCACAATACTAAATTCTAGCCAAAGAGTTAAAATCTATTGTTTAAAAACTTCTATATCAAATAGAACCGTCAAGGTATCTACTAAAAAAATTTGATAAGAATTAAGGGAAACTCAATTATTAAAATACTCAAGATAATTATGTTAGCAAAGATCTTTCGAATTCATCGAAGTCCTTCTATATCTAAAATGTTCTTAATAAAATTCGAAATCCAAATGCTTTGGCGTAGGCAACATTAAAAAAATATATTTTAATCAAAGACTTATTATTAGGCATTATATTTAGAAGATACAAGCGAAGGCAAAACCACTGCCTCCAAACACTGCACAAACATGACGAAACAACATATATGTGACAATTGATTCCTTATTACGCTTTCTTTGAAGCCATTCAAAGATCATTGAACGAACACCAAACCACAAGACAATGTATTTATACAGCGATCAATACAAAACAGTATAAACGTAGCACAATCAATTGTAAAAACATAAATCGCAATACCGGTAACAAAATAGACGCGGTGCGCGAACGCGTCGTGTTCGCGACTGGCGCGGCGGCAGGAGCGCCGGCGCCGATCTTTCACTCGATCGATTTCGGCACGAAACATGCCAATAATGGCCAACTACCATTAAAGGATTGTCGAACAGTTAAAAGTTGTTGCAGTTTCTATTAATTTTGACGGGCCCGATGGCGCAGATGGTAGTAATCCTATCTTGTGCGCCAAAGGTCGTGGGTTCGATCCATCCATCCCATCCAGAGCAAATATTTATATGATATATCAATATGATGATATTTGTGTTTTTTCTGTGTCTGAGTGTTAAATATATGTATTTTAAGGAGTATATTTGTGATTCCTGTTGTCTGACGTCCGTAACACAAATGCTTAAGCGACTTACCACGGATTTAGATCAATGTATGAGATGTTGTGGGAATTTATTATTATTATTAATATATTTTGTAAACCTTTCGTAATTGATGTAAATGATCGCATACTATCCTGTTCACACACTTATTCAGAAAGAAAACTTTTTTGTCATGCTGTCTATTGAAAACTTCCTGAAGAAATTAGACTTTCCGTTTAAACTTGCAAATAAACGGCAATGTTTTCAAAATTGTTGGTAATATATATTTTTAATAGTTGCAGTCTTTATCTAGGGGTGCGAATATTTAACAATAAATTTGATTTCGTAACTCTTTCCTCGCTAAAAACTAAATAGAATTATACGAATAGCAACTAGATCATACATACAGCCTGTTAAATTAATTAAAGCCTCGCATCGAGCACAGTTCGAACATATACTAATAAGTGGGGGTCAAACCGCAGAATATCACAACGTCTGTCTGTGACATTCTGCGGTCAACGTGTTATGGCAAGCACAGCGACACCTACAATCATTTATGCAAATTGATTCCAATGTAAACACAAAGGGATTTGCTGAATTAATTTCCGCATAAACGAATCTTATAAATAAAAAGAAGGAAGATTAATTCATATACAAAATTTAAAGATACGTTATAAATTTATCATACCAGACATTAAAAGTCCTCTGTTGGACATAGGCCTCCCCAAGAGAGGGGGTATGTTGCCCATAGTTGCCGCGCTGGGCAAACGTGTTGGCATTTGCAGATAGCAGCTTTCGCGACGGGGAAGTTGTTGCCCATCCCTACCCTGCACATTTGAGCTGACTTTTTTGCATCTGTCGGTTCTGGTACCTTAGTCGTCTCTTACGGCACCTGGTACAGGGGGAGGTACTATTCTACTCCGCCGGTACCTCACGGCTAAAACGTTTTAAATTAATTTATACTATTCTGGTATTAGTAGTACATACTTATATACTTCACATAACGAAAACTAAAGTTAACAGTGAATGTTTTAGGTCATTTTTAAATGACTCAACCCATCATAAGCTATAGTGTTTTTAATATATGATATTTTCTAACATTAACCCTTTCACTACTCATAATAAATACTAGTACTCAAAAAGAGCTTCAAAACGCGGTTAATTTGAATTTTTAAATATTTTGTACGACGTTTGAGAATGACATATTGCTTTACATATATTATCTTCATTACAATGACTGCTGTTAAACTAACGTATAATTAATTGGTTCTTCTAGTTAGTAAATAAAAAAAGGAAATGTCAGACGGAAAAGTCAAAAAGAAATCCACAAAGTCACAAGCGTTAGGAATTACAATTAGCTTGTTCCTAGCAAATGAAGAATAAAACCTAATTAGTCCTATGTAACTAGAATAATATTAGAATACCTGAACTGTAATATACACCAGTGAAACAGAGAGGCACAAGACCAGATTCCATGAATTTATTTCTACATAGAAATTATTTCAAAAATATCTTATCATTTTACTGTCTTAAGTAGATATAATTTCACATTCTTAGGAATAATGTAATCAAATTATAATTTCTATTCCCGTTTTCATTCAGAATTCTGAACTATGAGGCGATCAAATACTAAACAATTTATTTCATCTTATTGGTACTTCAAAAGTAGCAGAAAATGCAGCCCCTCATTTTGGCCGCGTTGCTGATCTTAACGCCTTCTGCAAGAACTTTTCCAGGACCAATTACAGCTTTCAAAGGTTTCAAACAACCTAAATTTCATGTGAAACCGTAACTCACACTTTTGTATGTACAATAACAGTGCATATTTAAATTTATTTATTAAAATTGTCTGTTTTTTTTTATAATTTAATAAACTATATATATTATTGACGTGCTCTATGGCGCATTCGGTAGTGTTAGTATCTGATGCGCCAAAGATCTATCCCTGACCAGGACAAATATTTATATTTGTTCTGTGTCTGGGTGTTTAATATGTATTTTTAATTATTATGTGTTTATTCTTGTCTAATGTAGGTAACAAAATGCTTTAAGCGACTTATATCGGAGTCAGGTCAATGTATGATATGTTGTGTGAAATTATTTATAGTTATATATGTAATTAATAAAGTGTGTGTATTATACTAAGAAATTTATTAAATTCGCAACTTTACGAAGAAGACTTTAGTTTCAAACAGAATTAGCATTATGCGAATCATACTTATCCTACAAAATAAATGATTTTTGTACCCTTTACTTTGAGGATAAATTGAAAAAAAAAATCACCATTATGTTATGTTCATTACAACATTAGATACCCTCTTGTTATGACCCAATTACAAACCATTTACAAAACCAACAATATTAACCAGGACTCTAAGTGAACCTTTCAAAATTACTTCGAGTCCTTGAAAATCTTTGACGGTGTTTCGTTTGTAGCGTGAACACCGAATAAATTGGATTATAATTAATCTTTTGTGTTCGTGTTACTTCAATTTCAGTTATGTTTGTCAGATTTATTTGAAGACGGACCTAAAGGGGGACTTAAATAGTTCCCCTCTCTCTTAGAACACAGGCAAAACATTTTCTTACACAAGAATAAATAAATAATATTACATTTATTTTTTACTAGCTGTGCCCACGGCTTCGTCCGTGTGGATTAGTTTTTTTGGGTACCATACCTTTTTACTCTAACTTATATAAACTTGTTTATTTACATGGAACCAATGGCCTAAAAAATAAATTTCAAGTTTCCAGCTCTAAAAATAGCGAAACTTCCACACAACTTTTCATCCCCCTTTTCGATCTTGCTTACAACCCTTATTTTGAATTAACAATTTTCTTTCTCAGGGTCTAAAAATTGTCTGTGCCATAATTCATCAAAATCGATGGGGAGGTTTAAGCGGGAAAGCATAACAGACACACAGAGTTACTTTCGCATTTATAATATAAGTAGGGATTATTATTAACGTTTATTAATCAAGTAAAGATGACAGAAATAGTATTCTTTATTGATTATACATAAGACATGTATTTGATAGCAGAAGGCCAATACTGGTTTAAAAAATTAAATGTGCAGTCCACAAATATTGCATATTTCATCAGCGCTCAAAGCAAGCTCAGCGATCGCAGCCAAATAAGTTAAGCCGTGACAGGAGGCGAGGTCGGCTGCATATCACCAGACCCTTGCACACAGCACAATACAACCAATTAAGTCTGTGGGCGCTGCCAAAATTGGTCTCGTTTTACTTGACCAACCCAAAGAGGACGCAGCTAATGATAACACAACCAAAAGTGAACTCTCACATGCAAGTAATAAGGGGGAACATGACAAGAGGTTGTTCTATAAGCGGGCCAAATGCGCAGAAGGTCGAAGGTGTGGCAGTGTGAGAGGTCAGACAATGAAAATTAAAGAATTAAGGAAAAGCCTTTTCCCGTGTAAATAGTGAAATATTCAATGTTGATGGATTAAAAAAAAACGGTTATTTTTTCAGTGGTCAGTATGATTTCAAGTAAATAAAAGAGACTAAATAGGTTTTAAAAATGTCGGAAACGCGCATGCGCACTCCTGGAGTTGCAAGTCTATCGGCTACGGTAACTGCTTAGAATCGCGGGCCTTATGCTTGTTTGCTATCATCTATATATACAAATGGAGAAGCTAATTGACTAACATATTAATACAGGGCCTGAACTATAAGGGTTAAACACTTAAGGTTTTGCAGGATTTATGTATATTCTGAATTCCCCCTAAATGAGGAAAACGAGGGTGCAAAGTTAGTATGAAACTTTCCCATGAAATTGCAGTATAAAAGGTTCTTCATTGATATGTTTATTAATTTATTTATTAAAAACCATCCCTTGAGGGGGTAAAGGTGACAATTTAGGATTTAAAGTTCTACAAATTAACGCGGGTGAAACCACGAGGCGTTGCCAGTTAACAATAAAAACTTAAAATATTTGAATATAACACAGTCTCGATATAATTACAATTATAATATTGAATATATGAAAGCATGAAATTGAATAAACGAAAATGTAAATATGCTTCGTTATGCGCGATTTGTGGTCAATTAACATTTAGCAGAAACAAAGTGCGGAATAATAGAAAATTATTTTGATTTCTCGACGATCTTGATGACTCATTCGCTAGAGTTAATATTTTAAGCGTCATGGGTTCGATCCCCGCTCAGAACAAGCATTAGTGTGATGAATATTTTTGTCTGCTCTAAGTTTGGACAAAATATAAAATTACATGTATTTATGTAATTCTTCTTTTGTCTGATATCCGTAAGACATGTGCTAAATTAATTTAACTCGAAGTCAGGCTTGGTGTATGAGATGTTATATGAATTTAATTATGAACGTTTGTAGAGAATCTCAAAAACTACTGCACCGATTAAAATGATTTTTTTTATTAATCGAAAGCTACATTCTGAACAAGTAATAAAAATAGCTATTTTTATTCCCGAACTAGAATTACGCTCGTAAAATAGCGGGCCGCTGGTAGTCTAAAACAAGGTAACATTTGTCAAATATTATCAAACTCAATCAATATTATCATACTCAGAGTGTTACTTCGCTAAACTGAGAGACCGGGCTGCTGCTGCCCAACCCCGCCCAGAGAACTAACTATGAACTACGCTGTTACCTAGATGCACATACTATATACATATGTCGGTTTCGATAACTTAGTCACCTCTAACGACACCTGGCATCGGCATAAAATTATATCTTGAAGCAATTCTTCTCAATCTTTGTAAGACTAAAAGTTAGTATATAAACCAGAACGACATGTGTCTCATTTCAAGTCTCAGCGAATAAACGCAGTCCAGACGCGTAATTCTCCAAGACGATACGAAAGTGATACCGTTCTCGGCTTGAAATCTAGTCAATACCTTAAGAAGGCATCGCTGGAGCTCCGATATTAATTTACATGCAATTTCACGACATGCCCATATATACCGGACTCTTGACCCGGTTGCATATAATAAAGAACCTTTCATGGAAACAATGCTGTAACAGTTAAGCCAGCTTTAGGTTTCAATTGATCAGTAAATGGGTTCATTTATAAAGTGCTTTTGATTTTTAAAGCACGCTATATTTTATTGAACATTGTAAATAAAATTGGTAATTAAAAGGCATGAGCTGTGAGGTACCGGCAAAACAGAATAGTACCTCCCACTGGACCAGATGTCGTAAGAGGCGACTAAGGTCCCAGGACCGACAGATGACGGCGTATCCATCCGAAACAGTGCAGCTCAATTGCACAGGGCGGGCAAGCGTGATAGCAATCGCAGAGCGCAGCTTTTCCGACAGCGATGATATACAGCCATCTGTCAGTTCTGGTACCTTAGTCGCCTACTATAACACCTGGTTCAGTGGGAGGTACTATTCTACTCTGCCAGTACCTAACGGCAAGAAGAAGAAATACTATATCACTGCCCATTATGAACATAGAACTACACAGAAAAAACTTATATTCCCGCGTGAAAACATATGTTACGCGTCATACGTTGATCAGCGTTTATGTATGCACCGTTTCTTAGACACATCGACCGATATACTTGAAGTGACCAAACAAGTTTGTGCAACTCCTGCTTGTGCATACTTATGGCAAATCTGTCTACCGTAGAAGCCATACCATCTACCATCGCCGTAGTCCATAAAACCGTTAGACGAACATACTAGCAGCATTTTCTGAAAATCGTTCAACTAACCTTATTTATTTATTTATATAATCACGAGCAATATCATTCGTTTCATGTTAACGATGTTATAGTAATGTGAAACTAAGTGCCTTGTACGTTGAGTTTATTTTCCAAAGCAGGCGATTCGCATAGGAGGGGCTCAAGAACGCTTAATGTAAAGCTGAGGGACAATTACAACTGAATTATTAATCTAATGCATTATTAACTAACCTTAAACTCTGGACCTCAGTGTTTTTTTTATACAAGTGTAAAGTGTTTTCTACATCTATATACAAATATGCTGACGTTTTGTGAATCTATCTATAGATATGCTGACGTTTCTCTCTATCTATAAATGTAAATCAAGCACGGCCGCAGGTGTTTTTTGTAATTGATTATTTTGTATTTAAACAGGCGGGCAGAAAATTGGGTAAAATATTCTACATTATCTTGATAACGGAAGCGTATTCCTTCAACAAATCTGTTTGTTTAAAATAAAAGAGCACAAATAGAGCTCGCATGGCTAATGTTTTTTGCTCGAAAATTATTCGTAATATTTTTGCTTGTGACAATACATACATAATTCATATGTTGGATATAGGTCCCCCAATAAAGGTGGATTATTGCTGATGATCGGCAGGCGTGGTGGCAACTCAAGAATGCAAGTTCGCGACGAGGATGCTGCTGTCCACCCCGACCCTGCAATATTTAATCTGCGCTTTTTCGGTTTTACTTACGGATTCGCCCGATTGCATGGCATTAACATATTTTAGACCGATAACGCAGATGGTAGTGATCTTACCTTATGCGCTATATTAAGATCGTGGATATGAAAAACATCCAAACACAGATCGGTGTTTGGATGTTTTTCATATGCATTGAAGTATGATATTTGTAATTCCTCTGTTGTATGATATCCATAGCACGCTTCTTGTCTCAGAGTGAGGTCAACTATATGTAGTGTGAATTTTATTTTATTTCATAATTCAAAACAAAATATATGTAAAAAAATCTTTGTTTACCAAAATTTTTTTATAGTATTAATTTTTTAAATATTATGAACGCGAAACTTTTCAATGTCTCTCTGTTACACTTTCAGAGTATGATCAGTAAACCGATTCAACAAGAATTGGCACGGATTAAAAGAAAGCTCATATAGTACACTCGTAAAGAGGAGCCCACGAGGACTATTACCGTCTGTTTACCCTAGGGTTCGGTTCAGTCAAGCAATGAAGGCTTTACATACTGACAGTCGCACTTTGACATTTATAATATTAAATTGGGACGATATACATCCAATTGATTAACAACAAGCAAAGCAAATTTATTATATACATATAAATATATATAATTACATTAAAATTTGCTGCCACAGTCGCGTGAAGTACTTTCTAATGTTATA
Source organism: Heortia vitessoides (assembly GCA_020976665.1). NCBI lineage: Eukaryota > Metazoa > Arthropoda > Insecta > Lepidoptera > Crambidae > Heortia > Heortia vitessoides. The sequence goes on from JACJUM010002971.1 coordinate 12,668,369, forward strand.
GCTAATAATAAAGAATCTACGGTATTATTTAAAAAAAAAAGCAATACAAAAACAGAATAGGAATTAAGTCTTCTGGTTTCTGGACACGTTGGTTCAAACCACTTCCTTGTTTAATTACAAAATAAATATTTGCTATATTGAAAACACCGAAGTAGAATGACAATATATCCCTAAATGATCTTGGAAGGTGTAGGCTCCGACAGCTTAACAAAAAATGAGAGCAACATTCGAAACGGAAAATATGACCCCGTGTATTTTGTATAATATAAAATCAGAATACAGGTAAGACTGGGTAAGAAGAATAAGATATTATCTTAAAGATTATCTCAGCTTAAAGGTGAAGGCCTATAACAGCCATATATGGTGCGATAAACGGAGAGAGGTCAAGTATACCTGGTTGAGAATTATCAACCGCTTAGACGTCTGTCATTAAATTAAGGGTTAATGTTTGCATGAAAACTAGCGTATTTGGTTATTAATTAAATTTATTGGATAGACACAGCAAAGCTATTCTAACTACTACTACAAAAGAAATATAAGTACATTCGTTATTCTAACAATGGGCAACGTTACTCGTATAAATGAACAAGCGTCTAAAAAGATCGTTTAATATATAGAAAACTAAACACAGTAACATTACAAGGGACATTACAAGCAAGATAAAAATAAAACGAAACACTTGAGTTGCGTGTTTGTCACATAATGAATTATTCTTGGCAATAATCTAGCGACTACCGAAAATTTGATCATATTACTGACCTTAGTAAACTAAACTAAGTGACCTAATAAATTCCATGCAAAAAATTGTCTATACTGTCATTTCCTACAAATTAGTTCATTGATATGCATTATAATAGGTAAACGCTATATGCGTTTCTATTCTTGCTATAATGTTTCTAAATTTAATGACATAAGTATATTATAATCCCGTTACAAATTGTTTGAATTTAATACACCTGCATTGCTAAATATAAAAACATGATATTATCAATTTGTAAAGGTAACACGCGGGCGGGTAAAGATAATACAGCCAACCGGTCAGCAACAAACGCCGGCGGCGTTAATTGGCGAACTGTTAAAATTAATTAAGCACTTTGTTTGGCCCAATTGTGACACCGTTGGAGCCAATAACAATGTATTAGTTTTGCGAGCGGTAAATTAACGCAATTACATATTTGGTCGGAATAATGATAATATGGGAAGCGAGATAATTATTTGCTCCACCAGACATAACGTTTGGTCTGCTACTGTAAAGATTGTAATGTTTGATGAAGATGAAGAGGTATATAATGTATACGCATCTATGTAATAAATAGATAAATTGTAGACAACTTCCAGTAATACACAGAGCAAGAAAAACATTTGGAAAACATCATTTTTAAACTCACGCGCTATTGCATCTCGTACAAGGTCCAACTATAACCATCCAATTTTAGAATCTTTGATAATATTTGACAGTCTTTTAATGTTTTTCCTGTAATCTAAGTACGTAATACAATTATAAAACTCGTATCGATACAACAAATCTATGACGTATATATAAGAATGAATGTACATTACCTTTAGACATAATCCAATAATAAATTACAAAATACCACGTAAATGGTTTGGTTTTATCATTTGTTATCAAATATGTCTAAATAGTTTCAAGCAATTGGGTTCGTACGAAGTTCTAAATTCACAAAGATTTAGTTTCATAAATTCAATGTTCATATGTACATATATGCAAACGTAAAGTACAAATCATAACTGTACCCTCACGTATATATAGACATGTACAATAAAAATAATAATAAAACTTTACAGCGAAGCATTACATATATGGCGCGTGGCATATTCACCGCCCACGGTATCATGAAGATGGTAATACTAAAGATAATCCTTAACCCTAAGAGTGCGGAAACCAGTTAGCTCAGAGGCCATAGAAAGTAACGGGCCGGCGGGCCGGCTGCCACCTTTCTGCTTATTAATTAGAAGTCGAGGGTCACGAAGACCGAGACTTAACGGATTAACCTTTGCCCCGAGTAATCGAAGCGTACGGTTCCAATTATTCAAAGCGAAAACATATACATCACGACATCTATTAGTAAATCAGCTTAAGAACTCACCACAGTGGCATCTCCATCGATCCCGTTTTCAACAAGAACGTCCTCGAATAAAATATCGGCTTCGCACGGTGAACATAAATTACTGAGCAATTCACTAAACCTTTCTACTCTACGAACACACACGGCCCCTAACAAACCTCCACCTACATCTTTCACGGCATTTGGCACTACACCACTATCATCTATATTCACATTAACATTATTACTAACTCCTATCGTATCTTCAGGAATGTTGCTGTGACTATCCTTGAGCCCTGTAGTTTCATCAACAGCGATGACAAAATCGACATCGATTTGACATTGGACGCTATCGTTTCCAATTACGAGGTCGTTGAACAAATCTTCAATCTTTTCCTTTTCTACACTGTCTGACAACCCCTTGTCTCCGAGAATGTCGTTAAATATATCTTCTTCTTTAGCATTCAACGACTTATCTACATTCTCCATCGAGTTCAGGCTGTCTATATTATTTTCAGTGATGGAATGTCTCTTCTTTTCGTCCAATGCAGAAACATTGCCCACGACATTCTTTTGTTTAGGACTAGTTATTAAAAAGTTACTTTTGTCTTTTTCTAATATATTCTTACTGGAATGTTTAGGTTTCGTTTTAATAGCACCAATTTCTTTATCGTTATAACAAGATGGCGGCGTGCTTTTCAAGTTTTCCTTTTCGTGGCTCTGCCTTCTACTTGTGATTGACTTAGTTTTATCTCTATCTATTACTTTAGAACTTTTATTAGTTTTCTTAGTATCTTCTAATAGGGATTGGACTGAAGAACTTCTGTTGGTCTTTCGAGGTGATGGCGAGGAATCAGAATGAGTGGCAGCAGCCGCTCTTAAACGTGACGTGCGCGTTGTTCTTATAGGCACAGAAGTAGAAGCTGTGTTGAGGTTAAGCTCGGAGGAAGACTTGAGATGTTCGCCGTTGTCATCAGTTTGTGGACGACTCCCTGCTTTTCTGGAACGCCTGGAATCAGCAAAAGTGAATAAGTTAGACGCAAAGCATTTTACAATGGCCGTCTAAATTAATGTTATAAAGAGGAAAGAGTAGAATTTTGATTTCTTAAGATTTAAGCCAAAGACTTGGATTATAAATATATATTCTTTCTCCATTTGAACTTGCGTCGTATTAACCAAATAAGTTAGACGCCATGTAAAAAAAAAATAGGAACGTCTACATTAAATGGCACAATGTAAGCAAAATTGGCTGAATTGGACCAATGCAAAAGTTTCTTTCATTTAAACTCTGCAGGTATATTTTATTTCGGTATTCTTTCGAGTATGAGAATTACGCAATTGAAACCGATTAGAGCTGCTAGTGTTAAATACAATTAACAATAATAAATTCCCAAATCTTATACTTGACTGCGTGGTAAGTCGCTTGAAGCACTTGTGTTACAAACGCCAGACAACAGAGAAATCACAAATATATAACTTAAATACATATATTTAACACAAAACAAACACAAATATCATCATAAAAATATTTGCTCTGGGTGGGAATCGAACCCAACCCTTGGCGCACAAGATAGAATCACTACCATCTACGCCATCGGGCCCGTTAATTGCTGAGAGTTGATGCTTTAACCTTTAGTTTTGAGACATAGACATACAGAATTATTTTTATCAAATGTAAATATTCTTTAATGGTAATTCTTGGTAAAAGCATTTTTTTTAACGAAGCCCTTCTATTTCCTTGGTGACAAACACAGTCTAGGTTTTTTCATATTATCATTATATTAAATGATGTCAATAAGCTGATTGATACAACAACAAAAGCGCATTTTTCCTGTCACACGGTATTGCGGTATACGTGCCGTATCGTATATTGACACTTCATTGTGACATCTAGGTGCCAAGTTAAATATATTCATCATAAATTGCGTAGGACCGATATCGATTTACATGGAAAAAGAGGTATTTTTTACCACAATATTTGTTTGTAATACGCGTTAATGTTAGAAAATATTATAAAATTAACGATTAAGTTATTCTGATTGTTGATGTCCCTTGATATACGAAACAGTGACCTATGATTTGTAATCGTATCCTACTCAACTAACTGGGGAAACCAACTAAGCACTATTATGGGTTACCAACCTTTCAGTGACATTGGCGGAGAAGAGAGTGGCAGTTCTAGCCGTAAGCTGTTTTCTCCGTTCCTCTTTATACTTCTGGATCCTGGCCGCCCGGGCCTCATCCTGCGGCTGACTCATGTCACTTTCCCGATGTCGTCACGAGCGACAATAACCCTCGAGTCTTCTATGAGTTTGAGCGTTGTTCTTAAAGTTAGTTAGGATGATGTCTAGCATGGCGACATAAGCACGTCGAAGGGCGGAATATTTGGCAGTAGTTGATATAAAGCTAAGGCATCAGCAATTGGCGGTTGCTATCTGAAAAGAGGAAAATAAAATTATAAATTTACAATCGGAAGTAAAGCCGTGGTGTACCCGGCGGAGTAGAATAGTACATCCTTCTATACTAGGTGTAGTAGAGGCGACTAAAGTACCGAAACCGACAGATGGCGGTATATCCATACAAAATAGCGCAGCTTAAATACCGCAGAGTGAGGATGGGCTGCAGCATCCTCGTCGCGAAGTTGAGCTCTGCGATTTGGGGATCGCCTATTTCCAACAATCAACTTTCTATGGCTGATATTATGGTATAATGAATCGAACAAATCACGATAAGGAAAATTATCTTAAGTGTCAATTAGTTGAAATTATGAGAAGTTAATATTATTTGTTTCATTAGCCCGTATAAGGTTATCGGTTATAAAATAACAACTGGACAAGTTAAAAGTACGACGCTTGATCCAGTAGCATATTTAATTATTAACTAGACGGTGAATCACAAGATGATGTAATATAACTTGTTGTAAACAATTCGCTTCACTATGAATCAAGTCATCAAAAACATTAACACATAACGGAGCGGCTTATTCTTTATTAGAATATACGTTTTCTACTGCAAACAAATTTTAATTTATAAATTAAACACTACCGGCGCAAAAGCGCTCGCTTTTTGCGTGATGAGAGATACATTTTCTATCTATCGATCTAGATACTATATTACAAAATGGAAATATTTGATTGTTTGTTGGGGACTAAACTCAAAATCTACTCGACTAATTTAAAAAATTCTTCTAACATTGGAAAGCTGTATCTTCACCCCAACATAAACTACACAACTGATTTTAATGATTATCTTGCTAATGTAAATTTACACTATGATCAAATAATAAAACCTATATACTCAAGTCTTCCAACGGCAATGGAAACTACGCGGGTAATACCGCGGGGCCTGTCTAGTGTATAATAAAAGAACATTGACATTTAGCAGAAGAAAAGCCATGGACGGAATTGAAGGAAGCCAACAATGATGTTTTTGTCGCCGCGAAAGGCGAAGGGTGTCGCTCGCGTCATACTCTGGTCTCTTTGTTCTATTGTTACCGCTTATGAGCTCCTGGTAACGTGCGGGAATTTAATGCAACTGTAATCGTCCCATTCGCGTGCATTCTGGCTAATTACGTCATTCAGTGATGACGTAGTGAGCAATGTAAAAAAAATTAACAAAGCTAGATCAAAATATTAAAAAAATCCCCATACTGTATTCTTCTGAGAAAACCTTTCACAGGCAGTTCATTCTACAACCTTAACAACAAATAGTCTGTGATGTAAATTAAAAAACATTCAAGTTAAGCTATCTATTTATTTTTCTAAACACAAACTTTTGGTTACTTTTGTTAGTTTTATCAAATCGAAAGATTTTCTTAATGTCAACTTACGATTATTGCTAAATAGCAATCGGCTTTCGACGCAATATTCGAAAGTGCTAAATCATTTTCTGAGTAACATTCGATGTGGGTTACCCTTTTAAATGGCAGGGTAACTTGGTTACTTTAGTAATTTAGTTACCAAGGGTCGCGAAGTAGTGCTCTGCGATTGCCACCACGCCTGCCCAGCGTGGCAATTATATGCAAATCTCCCCCTTTCTTAAAGAAGCCTATGTCCATCAGTGGACTTTCTATGGCTGATATGATAAATATAATAGGGCAAGCAAATGATTTCTAATATCAGGTTAGTGAGTCCATAGTAATTTCTTGCAATTTCGCAGGCATTTTAAGCTTAATTGGGTAATTACCAGCAGCCTAGTCTGCATTTTTTGAAATTATTGTGTATTAACAGAAGAGTAGCCGTTAGTATCTTTATAAATTATAGGTTTAAACATATTATAGAAAGTAAGTTATAAAAAATTTAATCAATAGTGTTGAGGTGAACGAGGAACAGATATTCACAGGATGTTTATGCATACAATGTTCGTTTCACGTAAGTTTAGGATGAACTATAGAGTACAAAACCGAATTGTGGTGTAGTCTGATCGTAGTTGAGAGGTAGGATCGTTCATATCTCAATTTGTAGTCGCAACATATTATTCATGATAAACAAATACAGTTAAGACAGGACAATGTCTGTCCGCTTAGCAAGTTATATTCATTTCCTCACATAGTTTTATGTACGTATATATATATATATTATATTTACTTTACAGAATTAACTCTTGTTGATTCTATAAAGTCTGACCGGCAAGTAGTTCAACGGGTCCGATGGCATATGGTAGTGATCCTATCTTGTGTGCCAAACGTCGTGGGTTGGATCCCCACCCAAGACAAATATTTATATAATGATATTTATATTTGTTGGGTTATGTGTTGTGTGATTCTTCTGTTATTCAATGTCTGTAATACAAGTGTTTTAAGCGACATATCACGGAGTCAGGTCAATCAGGACGATGTTGTGTGAATTTATTATTTATTTATAAAGACCAAGAACACACAGCTAACATAATATATAACATAAATAACTATTTTTCAGAAAGTTATAAAGATCTACGATGTGAATTTTAATCAGTGAAACGTCTCTTTAATTTCTGTTTTACAATATAATTGTCTAAGTAAAATAATTATTAAATTATTACTTATCGCTCTATGCCGGCTACTAAATCCAGGCAACTCGTATTATAGAAATACCTTTTACCAAGCAAAAGATGCAAGCATATGTTACAAGCAAGAGCAGACAATAGAGCATCTGGAAGCCTAAAAAAATTAAGCAATCGCGGCCAGCCAACTCGCTCCATGCCGAACCGTCAATAAATCGCGCAGTAATGAGTAATCCACTCTTTCGCAACGTACGGTCGACGCAACGGAGGCATATCGGTTATCAGAACGGTAATCCTGCGATGCGTGCTCATCCATTACATTAATAGGTCTCGCCTCAGTACCCACACATAGGCATATACTCATCAGCGATGCTACAAACCTCTCAATTAAAACCATATTAAAACTTTTCTTTTGACTAATCAATTTAATTCATAAACCACAACATCTCATGCATTGACCAAATTAAGTCGCTTAAATCACTTGTGCTACGGACATTAGACGACTGAGGAATCACATATATAATATTTAAATACACATACTCAACATCCAAACTTCCAAGTCTGAGTGTTGTCTCTTCTAAATCCACAACCCGGACAGATATTAATATCATGATATATGTGTTCGTAAACATGGCAGAATCGATGGAATGCACGCTGCTCGAAAACCTCAAGTTGGGTCTTATAATGAATAAACACATATCCTATATATATATATATATAATAATAATAATAATAAATTCCCACAACATCTCATACATTGACCTGACTCCGTGGTAAGTCGCTTAAAGCACTTGTGTTACGAATGTCAGACAACAGAGGAATCACAAATATACTACTTAAATACATATATTTTACACCCATACACAGAGCAAACACAAATATCATCATATAAATATTTGCTCTGGGTGGGGACCGACAACCATTGGCATAGAAGATAGAATGCGCCATTGGGCCCGTCAAAATTCATTCGGTGGCAAAGTTTGGCTTCCTCTATCTAGTCAAGCGAAGATGATTTCTGCTAACGAATTGTCTGAAGTTTAGTATGCTGTATAAAAGGAGTCATACTAGTATTAACAACGCACTTGTGTTTTGCAATGATAACAAATACCTTTTAAAAATTTAATAAGCCTGTTACTAGAGTATGTCAATTACAGGCGAGCTAGCTTAACTGTCCCTAGAACTTCCCTCTGTACCAGGTGTCTTAAAAGGCGACTAAGGAACCAGAGCCGGCAGATGGCGGTATATCCGTAACAGTGCAGCACAAATGCACAGGACGGAGATGGGTAGCAGCATCTCCATCGCAAAAGCTGCGCCCTGCGATTGCCCATCGCGGTAATTACGGTAGGGCTGGTATGATAATGATAATGACGCCTATATATTTTAACTAGCGGCGCCCTGCGGTTCTTCCCATTTCCGTGAGAACACGGCGATAAAATATTACAAGCGGATAATAACTTTCTATTAATGAAAGAATTTTTAAAATAGGTATCTAGTTTAATCATTACACACGACATAAATTCTATTTACTATGTTCCAATATCAGATAAGAATCTCAATAAATATTATAAAGCTAAAGAGTTTGTCTATTTAAACGCGTAAATCTCAGGAACCGATAATCCGATTTGAAAAATGCATTCAGTGTTGGATAGTCTATTTATCGAGGAAAGCCCCGATATTGACTATTCCACGCGGACAAAGTCGCGGGCACTACTAGTTTATTATGACTAATGTTACTCGCTAAATATGCGTGGTTTTATAATGTTAAATTATTTTTTCAGCGGTTTTCAAAGTGAACGTAATAACTGAACATGCCATGAGGATTGCCTTGACCTCCCTCTTAACCTGGTTTCGTAAGGGACGACTAAGGTACTAGAACCGACAGATGGCGGTATATCTATCCGAGACAGTGTAGCTCAAATGCAAAAAGTGGGGATGGGCAGCAGCAATCCCCGTCGCGAAAGCTGCGCTCTGCGATTGCCAACACGCTTGCCCAGCGCGGCAATAATCGGCAAAATTCCCTCTTTTTTGGGGGATGTCCAGCAGTGGGCTTCCAATGGCTGTAATGATGATGATGATTAAATGAACAAAACTCAAAAAATTCCGCTTAATAATATTAGTTAAGACGGATTACAGTAGTATTACATATTTAATTATGATTTATATTTGTAAATCTTCTGTTGTCCAATATCCGTAAAACAAGTGAATTAAGCTACATATCTCAGAGTCAGTTCAACGTACGAGATGTTGTAAGAATGTTTTAATATTTAATTATTAAATACTTATTAAATATATATAACTTCGGATAAGAATTGCAATCAGGAAAAATGGATCCGATAAGCCGCCGGAGCCGACATCATTTAATGGTTACGGATCCGGTACCAATATACCGGATCCGAAGACCGGATCCGGTATATTTGTGGAAAAGCAGCAGAAAGTCTAGAGCAGTTTGTGGGAAAATAATATAGCTGTTGCATGAGTAGGTATTTTAAATGCGTTGTAGATATTACAGTTACTTTAATATTGTTACTTATAAATTGATTTATCTGGAAAATGAAATCTAGAAAGACTGAGCTACTCGTTACGTCGTAATATATTATTAGTTACCTACACTACAAAATTTTAATTGTTTTCTTGTTGTCTATTTGTCTTAACAGTGGTTAGGAAAAAAAAGTCGATTTTATACATTTGTGATTTATTTTAGAGACTACCTACATATAAGTGTAGGGACACTTGATTAAGTCACTTATTTTGTACTAAAAAGCCAAAATCGTCTTGATTTAATCAATCCGGCCAGATCCGACCGGATCCGTTCGGATTAATGGGAATGCGGTCGTACCCGGCCGAACTGAAAATGACGCCGGTTTGCAATCACTATATATAACAAAACCTATAAAAAATTTGTAACACAAAACTACACCTATGTTATCGAAATGAATTCCTACAACAATTTATACAATGAATTCTAACATTGATGTTATTGCATTTCATACATAGTTCATACTAAAAACATACGTGGATCTAATGTGCAAATGAAATTGGATCCTAAATGCAACCCTTTAGGTAATTTGTTCTGCAAACGTATCACTTGCAGGTAGACTGAAGCACGTTGCAAGTCACGGTCGGCTTAGGAACGGGCTCTACGAGACGCTGTGTAATTGGCATTGACAATGTACTTAATATAATACCGTGGTAGAAACACAACACAGACATGCAATAGGTACAGGTGGTTTGATCGATACAACTCGCTTCAAACAACCGCTCGCTGAGACAAGAAATGGCAGGAAAAACGACTGTTTGACTATGGTTACAAATGCAAAAGCTTTCTTTAGGTTTCTGACATAGTCATATAAAAAAAACTACGTCATCATAATAGTATCATGAAATAATGCCAGGTATAAATATATATATATAATAAGCATTGTATGTGCCGACAGTTCTCTCACACTGTATCAGAAGAAAAAATCATGCAAACATATTTAAGACGAAATATTGGACGCTCGATAAGGCGAATTTAATGTATTAACATTTGCAAGCCTTTTAATATCCTACCTCTATTTGATAAACCAAAATTTCCTCTCAAACCGACCGAAAACAGTAATTATTTCAGTACAAATTAAAAACCACACATATAAATTATCATTCCTTGAAAATTCAGTTTAAATAGTGTACATTTTAATTAGGACTGCATCTGAAAGCTGCCTCGGTTTCTCGTTAATCCATTAAATGTAAAAGCAAAGTATTCCAACGTTGTATTGCATGCACTAATCAAGTAAATCCCCCAGTCTAGACTCCAGACGGCTTTGAGTCTGCGAGTTGTCTTTCACTAAAGTTATGTATTGAGTCAGACGGTCTATAAACTCGGCTATGTCATAATAACCTCGGCTAAATCGCAAGATTTTATACGTGAGCTGGAGCAACAGATGCGCAATCGATATTTGCTCTAGAAGTAGCAAGAGATCATTTGAAATCTATATTGACAAAGAGGTAAACCTCATACAAAGTTTGTCTGCATTGGTACCTCACTCTTACTTATTTCTACCGCCAAATAGTTCACATTGCTGTGTTCCAATTTGAAGAATGAGAGGCAGTGAAATAACAGGGCAATATCTTCATATGACACAACTATGACGAGAGTCTTTATGCTGCAGTGACGCTTAATATATCGCAGACTGTAAGCTTGTTTAACGACCTGGTTTAATATATAAAAAAAATTAAATATCTAATATTATAAATCTGTTTGTTTATGTGAACGCGCTAATCACAGGAACCGCTGAGCCCATTTTCAAAATTCTTTCAGTGTTCGATAGTTCATTAATTGAGGAAGGCAATACCCCTCAAAGTCCCACGCGGACGAAGTCGCGGGCATTGCTTGTGTATCTATAAAAAATACTCTTGTAATTCCGAGAAAATCGGTGACGCTTCTCGTAAGCTTAACTTTACAAACGGTCGTGCCAATTCCATAGAGATCGAAACAACCAAACAGTACAAAATAACCTATGTGTTACTCCAGAAAATCAACAATCTTTATGCCAAATTTTATCAAAATTTCTGGCATGACAGAGCGGCTTTACAAATTACAAATTACACTAAGAGTTTAAAAAATACATCCATACTTACAAACATTCGCGTTTAAAAAAATGTATTTACCTATCTCATCATCTGACACTGTTCACTCTAGGTTGATTACAGACTACTATGCTGAGCTTGCGTAAGGAACGATGAGATATACGGTACGGTATATAAAATGTACAATATATACTACCACTTATGGTACTATTACCATAGCTGACAGTATATATTCTTATATTACAGACAGTATTATTGTACAGTCGTAGCACGATAAATTAGTTCTCCAGGATCACAATGTGAAGCCACTAACGAGAATAAGGATTCGCAGCGCTTCCTAGAGGAACTGGGCTGATAAGAGTAGGGCGAATAGTCCAAAAGAACGCAAAAAAAGTGCAAAGAGGCGTCAGGTCGGCGGAAACCTTCACAAGTACAATCTATCCATCTATCTGACCATCTAAGTTTTCCCGGTGTGTCGGACGAACATTCACGTCGTGGGTAGTTGATTACGACTGCGAGTGGTGAGCGACTTTACAGTTCCGGTACCTTAATGGTCAATAAGGAGTTGACCGCGGTCTACGCGGTATTAGTTGTTGATCAATATGGACTTTGGTTTATCTTCATACTAGTTGACCCTCGACTTCGTCCGCGTGGATTAGTTTTTTTTGGGTACCATGCCTCTTTACCTTAACTTATATAAACTATGAATGTCACGTTTATTTATACCGAATCAATGGCCTGAAAAATAAGTTTTTAGTTTCTAGCTCTAAAAATAGCGATACTTCCATACAACTTTTCATCACCCCTTTCGACCCCTTACAAACTTTATTTAGAATGAAAAATATAGCCTATATATACTATATATAGCCTTTTCCTTTCTCAAGGTTTAAAGAGTGTCTGTGCCAAATTTCACCAAATCGGTTGAGAGGTTTAAGCGGGCAAACGTAATAGACAGACAGAGTTACTTTCGCATTTATAATATTAGAAGCGATTTAACCATATGAGTGAATGAACAAACGAAAAAGTAATGCACAATATGTATATATATATCAATTACACTATATTATATATATATATATATAATATAGTGTAATTGATGAATAGATTGAGCGGACATGTTTATAGCCGCTATGTTCTGGAAAACATTATTGCTGCTAATAAATAATGCTGCTTAAGATTCAAGCTTCCATCTTCCATTCTCTGGCTAAGACAAATAAACGAAAGAGATCAATACTTTCACATTTATTGTATTGTATTAGTATATATTATAATTTGATTCGGAAATATAGCAGATAAATACGATAAAGGACTAGCTGACTGTAAACTAGTTTCTCTAGATTAACTTATTAGCATTCAAATGACGATCCGCTTCCTGCTACGATCCTATGGGCGGCTTAGTGCAATTAAAATTGAATTTAATTATTGTGTGTAAACAATGTCGTTTTATTTGCATTGGATAAAATTATGGTAATATTAGAAACCTGTGAATCAGGAAAAGATGCAATCTCAGAAGCCGGTTACTGAACATCAAACATAGTAACGAGTATGTTTTATCAATTCAATAATAGTATTTAACGTAAATAATTATCCAATTTACGGAAAACATTTACCGCGCTATCAATATAGCATAAGGATGGAAGTCCTTAGCTGGACATAGGTCTCCCCATAATTGTCGCGCTGTGCATGTGTGTTGGCGATCGCAGAGCGAAGCTTTCGCACATACATACATTCCGTACATTTGAGCTACACTGTTACTGGTGGCTATCCGCCTCTTACGACACCTGGTACAGGGGGAGGTCCTATTCTACTCTGCCGGTACCTCATTTCAAGGTTACGTGTTTGGAGTATAACTATTTACACCGCACTAGCAACCCGTTCCGGCTTCACACGGAGAGATCCCATAATTTTTTTGACTTCCTTAATATCCATTGACTATACTAAGATCTATCTTATGTAATCGTATTAAACTTATTTAGTTATAGTGTAGGAGTAAATACCTTGAGTGATATTAACATTAAATTTTATCCTGTATCTAATTTCATTAAAATGCAGATACTATTGAAAACAATTAGCATATATTTCAAGAAAGATGCAACCTTTAAAGCGCCTTGGTCTATAGCTAAAATTGAGATGCAAAGAGGCTTCTACACACGCACCAATACACACATTCAATTAGTGTTGGGTCAAGCTGTTTATGGCAACCGTAGTTTCTAGCTCGCGAATATTAGGGTAGAACAAATTGATTTGGGGTCATATCAATTAATTAATTGTTCTCTTTGATGCATCGTTAATATCTATAGATATTATTTTTCCCTGGCTTGTATAGAAAACCTGCTGTAAACTCAGTTGAACTGCCGAATTGTCCCGGAATCTCCAGTCTCACAAAGTATCTAAGGAAATAAACGGAATAGATTTAAATATGGAAACACATGTATCCGTAAAAGGCATTTGAAGACATCAGTCTACCAGACCTGTCGATCAACATACATACTTGAACGTAAAGAACAAGTCGATCGCGTGATCTGTCTCACAGTCTAATTCACACGTGTGAAACATCACTGCTGGTATTTTATGTGGCGGTACCACGCACATATCCGCATCGGGGACGGAGAGCGAGCCGGTGAACGACCACGCAAGAAAGGAGATAAATAGCGCAGAAAATAAAAGTCTTTACATCGTTCGGTTCTTGTTAACGTTACGCACTGCTTTTGTATTATCTACAAATCAATGTGACGATCAGAAATTTACTTGTCGTAAGGGACATACGGGCAAATTTATTAATTTATTTCTGACTTTTGTAATAGTTTCAAGTAAAAGAGGATTAAATTAAAATATTTGTTGAAATAACAAAGCTATAACGAATCAATTGTTTCTATTTTATTTTTTTGTTCTTCATGTAAACATTTCCCTAAATAAGTTCTATGTCTGTTATGTATATTTAATACATTAATATATTTTTCTATCTGTATATCTTATTTACACCTTTTACTACTTCTTAGTTTCATTCACTCTTTCCATCCAAAGGTTGCCTGGCAGAAATCGCTATTTGCGATTAGGCCGCCTATTATACTTTATGATTACATTTTTTCTGCATTATTTTTTATGTTTGATATACAATAATGTATTTATTATTATTATTACTAAACCTGCACATTGTCCCTTAAACCATTGAATGCAGTTAGCAAATATTTTTTACATTAGATATTTAACACACAGGCACCAAAATATGGCTAAATTTAAATTCTTATCACTTGTGTGATTGTGAAAGTTATTGTACATAAGTGTGTCTTTAAATTATTTAATAAAGTTTAACTAATTAACATCCGCATCTTTATCATCCTATTTAACTCCCAGGGGTTGAATTTGATTAGTTTCAAAACTGCAACAACAGCTAAAACTAAATTGTCTGTAATCTTAACATCTTCAATACAAAATAAATTTAAGTTGGTACCTATAGTATTTTTTTATATGGGCCGCAGTTAGACTCAGAGTATAAGTATTAATACGAAGTAAAAAATATAAATGTGTGTAAAGTTTTCATCATCATCATCATGCCAGCCATTGGAAGTCCAATGCTGGACATTAGCCTCTCTGAGAAAGCATGTTTTTTGCCCATAAATGCCGCGATGGGCAAGCGCGTTCATAATCGCAGAGCGCAGCTTTTCATATAAAACTATTTAATTCGTACTGGTGTAGAAGACTTTATATTGACAATAGCAATTCATAACTGAATTTCCAAGTACAATTTAGGTTCTAACGAGCATCATGTGAAATGCTGCATTTGCAATGTTCGTAGACGACAAGGACGATTAATTACTAGATGCAAACATGCAACTTAGACCATTTAGCACGAATATATGTTTACGTCATTTGTTAGCACAAAACTGTCACATCTCTACTACTTTGTAATATAGTATAGCAACGAATCCTACGTAAATTGCAAATACCAGAATTTGTGTGGGCTGTTATTTGTTACTCTTTCCGCATATTAACCAGTATAGAGCAGGGCTTCTAGTAAAAGGCGAGTGGGGTACCAGAACTATTAAATGACGGATCCACCCGAATCAGCACAGATAAATTACAAATTTGCATAAAATCTACGTATACCTGAGCATAAAGCTAATTTATAATTTTTTTTGTTTAGTCTCGTTCTAAAATAACATAAAGTTTACTTAAATTTTGTCAAAACAATATATTTATTCTATATTAACTTACTTCGGTTCTTATCAAAGGTAAGTCCAACTTTCCTTCAACTAAAGAAAATTACGTTGTAAAGAAATCACTGAGCTAATCTAACTTGAGAATCAAGTTCGTAATAAGATACAGTTGTTGGTGAATAAACAGATAAAGTCTTGTACACATTACGTTACATTAAAATACATAAATAAATATAATTAAACTGTTTGTAATAATAAAAAATCATCTGATTAATCTCTTGGCTAAAACGAATAGCTTAATTTTGGTAGGATGTACACTCGAGCTAGATAGCTTAGTAAAATAAATAAGAAATCGCGTACAAAACACTCGTCACAAGCAAAGTAAAAAACCTAAGAACACAAAGACGCAAGAAAAGAAGGAGCCAACTGCATGTGCATTATTATCAATATAATTAAGTATCGAATCCATTAGTAATTTGTGACAACAAATCAAGTCATCATTGTTATTAAGTCCAAAGACCAACGTTAGAAACTAATACAATAATAAAACGACTCATTGAATGGCTTTAAAAAGTTTATTTAACTCTTTACATTTTTTGTTTGACACTCCGGTTGCTCCGCGGCAATTATTCTCAAGAAATCAAAAAATGTAAGAGTTTTCAATACGTAAAAAAGAAATATTACAAGATGTGAACGCGTAAATGTTATAAAGTACATACAGTCAATGTTTCACAGTAAAATAATTCAATGAAACGAATCTATATTCGAGGCACATCACAACGCAACAAGAAGCGAATTATGGGACTCAAATAAATTCAAACAGGGAAGCTTGGCGCGGAATATGAATCTAAATAAAAATTAAATAAGGCATATTGCACTCGTTTACCGACAGAGCTTCTGGAATGTTTATATGGAATCGTTACTCATTTTCTACAACCTGCGTCTTAACTTAGACTATAAATTTGAGACATTACCTATCCTTTCAATTTGGTCCAAACTGTATACAGTAAGCAAAAAAAATATTAAAATCCGTTTTTTAGTTTAGAAGTTTATTCCAGACAAAAACGGTGATTTATATAAGTGTATTATAGTATAGTGGTTTGGTGTATTATAGTGGTGTATTTATATATATATACTTATATAAATCACCGATGATATAAGAGGTCAATGTGTGTGTGTATACTTATATATAAACACACACATAGGTATATTGTAGAGCTTATGAGTTTGTTTGTTTGATAAAACGCAGTATTATCAGAGATTAAAAAAAAGGACTGAAAATCTTTTAATGGTAGATTTCTCTGATCGAGTAAGGCTATAGGCAAGATAACATCAAACTAAGATCAAAAATACCCGACACAACTAATACGAGGCTTGTTCTTCTAATTAACGGGCACGACTAGTTATTTTATGTGGAATGAGCTAAGCGTTGGTTCTCCTTTCTTCCGATGAACCTAATGTTACTCAAAATGTCAAATCTACCCTCGTAGTAAGCGATGTTGCTCATTAATAAACGACCTGCCTAAGCATTTATCAATTGACCTGCTAGACTAACGCTGGTAGCGTGAGAGGACCCCACGGGGCTGCTGAAATCTTTACAAGATTAAGTGATAGCTAGTCTTGTTTGAGAGGATACCTAATACATTTCAAATATGCAAAACCCGCGGGAACTTACCAAGTATACGAAATGTAATCGGATCTGGGGGTTTATTTGTTCGTCGTAAGCCACACCCTTCCCTACAGGATCTTGTGCTATCAATTTTAAATATATTTTATCAAATACCACTGGCAGTTACCGACACGCCAAAATAATACTATTAAATATAAATTTAAAAAAAAATAAGACAACAGACTTTAATTTTTTATAAAAAATGTCTTTTTCCCTTGGGCTATGTTTGTCTCAACATAAGAAATTTTTAGTCGAATCAAAAATAGTTTCTACTCTTGTACGTTTCTCCTAGTTTCTTTTTGGTGGTATCTTTGAAGGTTTCTTTAATTAGGCCCACACGTCGGCAAACGGTATTTCACACAATACATTCGTTGCGTTGAACTATTTAAACAAAACAGTTTATTGTTATAATTTATCCCTAAAACAATTGTACTTACTTTAAATTAACCGCTTATCTTAGATAACAGTTTTTAATCAAGGTACTGTCTGCGTCCCGTATTCATGTCAACATGAAAGAGTAGCCCAGGAAAATAAATTCGTTCCTATCTCTTAATATTTCTATACCAGAACAGTATAGTCTTAGTGAACGTGCAGTGTACTTGTTTAAACTAGTTTAAGGAGAATAATACATACAACGGCTTAAAAACGCGGTATTTTTTTACGTTTTAAATTTTTAGTTTGACGTTTCGGTTACTTTACGGCTACGGTTACCAAAGATGTATATGCTTTTATTATGATTAGTGAACGCGTAAATGTTTGAAAATATATAGTTAAAGAATAATATCAAAAGTTGCATTCAAATGTTCACATGTCCAAATAGACATTAAAAGATATAACTGACATCACTAAAGCGGAGACTAGGCGAGACATGCTTGCGTTTGCTATATATAAAATAATAAATTAATAACGCTGATAAACGATACGTTATTATCACATAAAATGAATTAAGTACAGTGCATTCTAGAATTTCCCTTTGCGTATTTGAATTATATGGACATATAAATAAACTCGCGTTTGTTCCCCGCTTGCATTAGCAAAGACAGACCATGAGGTGGACCTCATACATCGGTCGTCTGCATTGATACCTCACTCACACCTATTTCTACCGACAAACAGCAGTGTTCGCATAGCTGTGTTCCTGTTTGAAGAGTAATAGAGGCAATAAAATTACTGGGTATTATGACATATGTTTAAGTTACAAGGTTGGCAACACGCTAGTGATATCCTTGTAATATTACGAGCGTCTATAGCGGTGACGCTTACTATGAAGCGGGTTGAATGCCGCTTGCTGGTCAAATAAAAAAGACTATTTAGATTTTCTTCAATCATGACACATTTTTACTTGCCTTGCTTCCTTCACATTCATTGTTCAATTCAAAACATAAACACTACTTGAAAGTGAAACAACAGGCCGTCTCTAAGACTATCTAAAAGTTGTTCAGCGTATCTTCGAGGTGCCTACATCTCTGGACGCCCCATTAACCTTCACAAACCCCCTAACATTCCGTGTGATTCATACTAAAGATACATAAATCCGATGCATTAATATTTGAAAGTAACATAGTCTGTCTATACACACAGCGAGTTACATAGATATCGCGCAACGTAACGATAATGCTTATTGTCAATATTTGCATGATACACAAAAGTGAATACTTAAACGACCTACTCCGTGGACTTTCCACTCCTATATAAAGTCATAATAAGTTCGTACAAACATCTCTTGCGCAATCTGCCCACTCTCTTTGTTGGGAGATCAGGAAATCGGAGCGAAATTTGAAAACTTGCATCGTATTTACGACACACGAAGAAACAGATGGCTCATGATTGTATTCGATGACATAAGACAATGTTAATATGGCATATGAATAGATAAATCGGATGGAATAAGGTCACGTGTAGATATAATAATGTGCAAATGTGTATTTGGATCAATAATGTGCAAAGATACTACAGTCTGAGTAGGTAATCTGAGTGTGATACTGTCAGCATCCAATTGTGTCACACACATGTATGTCATATGATAGGCATCAATAAATAAGATAAATATGATAAGACAACTTATATAGCACATAGAGATTTGCCCTCAAGTAGTATTATAACTATTCAATATAACAAATAACTTTAATATGAACATTTCGCAACAGTCCGCGTGATAGTTAGCGTCACCGCAGCTTATAGATGCTCGTAATATCACAATGATATCACTAGTGCTTTACCAACCTTGTGAAATTAGGATGCCATGACACATTACTCAGTAATTTCATAGTCTCTCACCCTTTAAAGCGGAACAGCAATGCTATTTGGCGGTAGAAATAGATTAGAGTGAGGTATCAATAGAAACGTTTTTTGTATGATGTCTATTTCATGTCAATTAAAATTACTAGTCGTGTGTTACAAATTTAAATTACTATTACTAAAGACTAACAAGTTGTGGTAGTTTTGATCGTATACAACTTCAAATTGGAGTATCAAGAACTATTTAGCTCAAGTTCTTTGTATGTATAATATAATATAAATATATCCTTACTAATATTATAAATTTAAAAGTATGTCTGTCTGTCTGTTACGCTTTTCCGCTTAATCCTCTCAACCGATTATGATAAAATTTAGCACAGACAATCTTTAGACCCTGAGAAAGGACATAGCTTATTTTTTAATTCGAATAGGGCTGTAAGGGGTCGAAAAGGGGGATGAAAAGTTGTATGGAAGTATCGCTATTTTTAGAGCTAGAAACTTGAAACTTATTTTTCAGGCCATTGATTCTATATAAATAAACATGACATTCAAAGTTTTTATAAGTTAAGGTGAAGAGGTATGGTACCCAAAAAAACTATTCCACGCGGACGAAGTCGCGGGCACAGCTAGTAACATCTATAAATCTTAAATAGAATCAATTAATAATCTGTTTATATCATACACATTATATAAAAATCTCAAGTATCGACTGTAGCATTTCTATAGTGACAAATCTGGTCGTTTATCGATGTTCAATAAATCTTTATAGTCCAACAAGGCCAAAATAGTTACTCATCAACCTTTTTCCGGCATTGTGATAACATATCTATTATTTAATTACAATTTACAATCATAAAAACGTAAGTGACATTCGCGAATTTCGCGCTAATAAAACATTCAGTGACTTTTAGATTCTTTATACCCACTATATAAGTTTATATACAGAATGTGACTAAATATATGATAACATAGCGCGAAGGCATAGAACTAGAAACATCATAGGCAGCATCACAGCATACTTTCTTAAGCAATAAGCTATTAGTATCAACTTAATCTTGAATATTTTTACTGTCTGACCCCAAAATAAATATGTTCAGCAACTATTTTTCATAAGATTTTACTACTCATAATAAACACCACATTTGTTCGCGTATGAATATTATACAGTCTGGATAGAACCAGAAAATAAATAAATAGAAACTAACAATGGTAAGTATACAAATCTTGACACATCTTAAGTCACACTAGCGGACGTAAAAAGTTAAATAAACCGCGTTTAAAGTATTTTTATTAACAATTAGCAGCGCCCAACGGTCGAGTTAAGTTGTAGAAATTTCATACTAATTTTGCGGGTGGAATACCGCCATCTGTCGATTCCGGTACCTCAGTCGTCTCTTACAACACCTGGCACGGACGGAAGTAATATTCTACTGTCCTTCCCCCCCTGCCGGTACTTCTAGGGCGTATCCTAATGCTGGTATGATATGCAAAAAAATCAATACGGAACGTGCGTACACAAACCACACTTCTAATAAAATATGGCGAAATTCAGAATGTGGTGACGTTTTAATATTACAATTCCGTTTCCACCCGATCACCCCGGCAACATGCGGCAGTATCGTGCCGATTGTTTACTGAATTGTAATAAATTAAAATAAAAGCAGACCGACTAAGAGCACGCTAGCAAAACGTGATGAATGCGGCGTGCAACTGTAAATAAACGCTGTGTCAATCTAGGGCTGCCCATCGAAGAAAGTTTTAATGACCCATAACGCATACACAAGAATGATTAAAAAAAACAATCTAAATAAATATTAGTTACTACATGAGCGAGTTGAGAAAAATCCAAGGCATCGAAGATATACGGCATTTAGTGCGTCGTAAAGAGTCGTGGGTTCCAACTCTCCCAGGGCAAACTTTTATGTGATGAACATTGATATTTGTTGTTCAATATTTATTATTTAAGTATTAAATTAGTGATACGTCTAATGGCCGTAGCAGAAGTTCTTTGTGCATAATCAATCAGGTTCAACGTTGATGTCATTAAATTTAATTCCATAACGACTTATTAGCAACTTAAAAAACTGTAGTAATTAACTATTATCTACATGTATGACTAATTTATACCATTGAGTAGCTAAAGGATGAAAGAAACTAGTCACATACGTCATTCAATTTCATTTAATATTTTTTAACGTTCACTACTCATAATAAAACTATTTTATTACGCTATATAACGAATTGTCAACAAAACATCTTCAGAACGGTTTGATTTGTTAATCTTGAGAACGGTTACCGCAAGGTATCCGAAACGCGAACAAAACGTTTTAAAGTTGTTTTATAATTTGTTTTTATATATAATAAAATGAGTAAATAAGAGAAAAGTTTGTAATAACTCGTTAATACAATGAAAGTAACATAAAAACAAATATAGTAAATTTAGTTATTTCTAAAACAGTATTAACGGCAGAGCCATATACTCTTAATTTGTGGAGTGAGTTAAAATAAGTAGTCCGGGATTACAGTATGCGGAAAACAGTGAACGTTGCCAAGAAAATTTCAAAATTGAAGTTGACTTTTAAACTTAGTTCAATATGACTTAAAACTACTATGTTGATAGGATACAGGGAGAACGTCTTAAACGTTTAAAGATGAAATAAACGCAATAGCAATATATCACGTTTTATAACTTCATATTAGCTATAGAGTTCACTGTTGGACGTAGGCTCCCAAAATCTCACGCTGGGCAGGCGTGGTGTCAATCGCAGAGCGCAACTTCGCGATGTGGAAGCTGCTCCCCAACCCCAGCCTATAGTATTTAAGCTGCGCTGTTTTTGGATGGATATACCACCATCTTTCGGTTTCGGTACCTTACTCGCTTTATAACAGAGAGTAGAACAGTACCTACAATTCTACTCCGGTGGTACCCCGGGTGTACCGACATACTTACGCAATTCGATCACACGTTAAAAATTTAAAGTGAAAAACGTAAGTAAAAAACATATATATTTATAATTATTTATAAGCCGTGACAACCCTATAAGACCGGATTTTATATCGGATCGCCTTCGAAAACCTCGCTTAATTTATACCAAGAATTATAGCCAAACGGTGTGACCGATCCTCAGTTTTTTGGCACACGACATTGGGGACCAAAAACCGTTGCCCTTATTCGGTAACGAAACGGCACAAATTACCGAAACTTTATCCCTGTACAACTTCAATGCACTTGACTGTGATGCAAGATAAAATCTATATACTACACGATACATATTACATCATTGCAGGCATGGAACGTCCACTGCTGGACATGTTTTCTGGTGGATATACTGTTATCTATGGGCACCGAGCCCAGTGGATATATCCCATGTCTCTTACGGCACCTAGTACATGGGAGGTACCTATACTTTTTACTTCGCCGGTACCGCACGGTAAAATAGTATTCTAATTTAATTAAAAAAATGCATGTAGGAAGGAGTGCTAGAAAAAGCTTAGTTAATATTTAGAATTATATAGGAGTAATCAGGTAATTTTATAAATGCAAAAGTTTGGATAAATATTCCTTTTTTAATCACACCAAAATATTCCTTTTTTAATCGCACAGAGATATATTATAACAAGTCACCCTGGAGAAATAAAGGATGATACATAGATTTATTTATAGATTTTTACAAAGTTTTTACACATCATATCTAAATTTCCACACAAACAAAGTCACAGATAACATAATATGAACAAATATCTAAGACGAAACGGAAAACGAAATGCATTTGTAGCGATTAAATTTTGACTGCTCAGTTGTCGTCAACTTTTAGTTAAAACAAGCGTTTCTAATCGATAGCCGTGAATTCTTTTTGTTAAGGTGACTTGATGGTCATTACCTATTCCACAGGGACAAATGAGTCTAATTGTCTTAAAGATGCACAAATTGTAAGTGGCACAAATTTAAAATATACAGACGTCATACGCAATTAATATTAAACACACTTGTTGTTCTAAAATTAGTCGTTTTAATAGACTTATTCCAAGATTAATTTCCACACTGATCTATTTTTAACACCAGCAATCGTTATTTGTGCACTTAAATGCAAAAAAATGGCAGAAACATTTTCCTTAAGAGATTTTTTTATGACAAACTATGATTAGATGATCATTGTAAAACCTGATGAAGTTGGTTAGTGAATTTCAAGTCAGTCTTAACAATATGAAAAATTTATATAACTAAGAGGATATATACATAATCTAATGTAAGATGCTTCATATGTTTTGCTTGACACTGTATATATATTGTCACCTATAAATAGTTGAATTAACACAAACATAATTAAACTTATCTTTTATCTTATAATAGAACTGTACTAAAATTGATAACTTGTGTTAAAAATTGATAATAACAATGAGCAACGATTATGGAAATCAAGACGGGCTTATTATATTTCATGCGACAATCCGTCAAGCAGATGTGTAGAAGACTATAATATCCTGTAATACTACATCAGTACATGTAAATAAAATTGGCACTACAATCTGTTTATAATATTAAAAAGAACTACTTTTTACTTAATGCATAAAAAAATATTTTTTTTGTTTCTTTGAGGTAGCCTTTGAAACAGTTAGACCGATTATAATGTATTTTCACTGGCAGATAATCGATATAATAAAGAGTAACTTTATAACATTACGCCACCACCAATAGCAGCGGAGCACCAATCGAATATGTGGCTAAAACGGCCTTAAGGAGAATATGCTGCCCAAAGAAACTATTAAACGCGGCCGAAGCCACGGGCACAACTGGTATTAAATATATTTAATAAATAAAGAATCGTGAGCATGTCCCGTTGCACTGGCAAACTTATCTTACCCGCAAGAAAGATACAAATAGTCCCAACCTTTTTTTGCGCCAAAAACAACGGACGTACGAACTTACAAATGATTCAAGCCGACCCGAATCACACGTATTTTTAGATTTGTACCGTTGACAATTATTTTAGCAGCTATTTGTGGTCCCCAGGTCATGCCGACTGCAGCCGACTCCCGCGTCAGTGCAACAAAACTTGGTACACGGGTACTTGTCACGGGTACAGGTCTACCTATACTCAATTGTAATAAACTCTAAAATACTCAGCAGATTATGAACTCAATTCCTCAATACATAGAGTTTATTATTTACATTAGAATTACAACTGACAGGTATGTGAAAATTCAAATAAAATAAGTCATCGAGTCAGGCCAGATTATAGGCAGGGTTAATTGGAAGTAAGGATGCTACGCAATGATAGATTTACAATACTGAGATAAGAAACACAATCGATTAGCGTGAATGCCTACTTGAAAACCTTCTTGAAATTGCAGCGAAAGTGACCATATTTTGTACAATCTCCTATGAATACAACTATTTAGGTAATGCACGATGAAAGTTTCTTTATTGCGAAACATTAAATATACATTAAACCCATCCAACACAAATTTACGACAAAGGCCACAATGACGTCACCATGTGAAAAGGGGCAAGATCGGATAGTGTTCAGACAATTATTGTTAAACTTTTTTCATTTAAAACACTGAATACATATTTTTCATATAAACACATTGTCTATTATTGAAAACGGTGGCAAGAATAGAAAATCAATTTTATATTACACACAACTCCTGAATAAGCAATCCATAACACAATATGAAAAAAAGGTCTTTCAATATATCCCCCGATGGAAAATCTTTTGGTCGACATATGAATAAAAAATAAATTCATTGATCTCGTGATCTCATCTGCAAGTCTATTCCACCGACCCCGATAAAAGTAGCGTGCTCAACCACGTCTTGTATGTATGCCATCGTGATTTCTAGTCTCAATATAACAGTAGTCTAATGTTGAGACCACCAGGTCACCAGGTGCACCAGGTTTTGTTGCAGTCTCTTTTCTGGTGACTCGCTTACAAATAAAAAATTGGCTTCCCAATTTGAAAACTATACAGATTATTTTTATCATAAAACAATCAAACTAAGTGTTATCATGATCATTTGAATTCTACAACCTACACAGAGTAATTCAGACAAACTTAAGGTGAACTTATTACAACATACCTGCACATAACTAGTGCGATAAAACCAAGCACCTATTAACATGCCAAATGTCAGATACTGACGCCTCATATTGTTTATTGTTTAAATAAGGCCATCGAACATAGTCCATACCTCATATAATAATAAAGTTCATCGACACCGCTATTTAAATAACCAACATCTTTAATGTACCCGTAACCTTAACTAACAATATCTACCCGACGCACATCGGCTATCAAGAGTTTAGCGAGTCAACGTCGCTGAATTTAGATGATAATTATTGTTAATTTATTAAAACACAGACGTCACGATAACTTGGTTGAGACACATAATAACTGCACTGAGTTGAAATTGCAAACATTTTATATGCCAGTTATCTGGGAAAACACTACAACTTCTTACTATATTTGCTTAGTTAATGATGTCACGTTTTTTACAGTCGTGCAAAAAGTAGTCACAATGTGTCGAGAGAGAATAATATTCTACGTTAAAAACTAAGAGAATTAATAAACACATAAAATTAATTTATAAACAGACACCGCTAAATCGGCTCAACAACTTTCTCCTCGTTGAATGAATTAAGTGAAGTTATATAACTTCATTAATGTTTACCAAAACAACGAAAAAAAATACACTTGCAGACAACTTTTATTAAAAATATAAAGCGATTTACCTGATATTCGGGTGAATAAATAAACGAAGGTGGCAATTAGTTTCCAAATGTAGTAAGTTTTCACACAAAACAAAACACTTGGTCCGTATTTGGGTATTAAGTGTACCAGGGCAACAGAATAACGCAGAAGGTATCGTAGTGCACCTGTTGGTGCGGCGCGAGGAGCGTTACTGGCACGACGACTCGACCCATTAGTCGCACGGCGCACACGTCACGCGGAAGCCGGTTCTGTGTACCGGTGACTTCGAAGAAAACCGCGATGCATTCGCAGGGCAAAAAAAAATTACAACCGCTCGCAAAACAAACAAAACGGACATAATTTGTGCAGATGTCGGAGATCTTGAGTCATTCCACGCTCACCAGCGTACCGAGAAAAGCAGCGAGTTTAATTGCAAAATTATATCTCTAGCGTTGTACCTGGACGAACATATATCTTCTAAGGATTTAAGAGCAGGATTGCAATTAAACTCCGGAGACCGTTAAACAAAATTAAAGAGAAAGTTTTCCGAGGCCAATGCGACATAAAACCTATGAAGCATGATGTATATTGATTATCATATTAGACAGGTTATGTTGCAAGTGTGGGCAGGCAGATGAATAACACTAAAGAATAAAAGTCTTGATTCGATCTATAGTGGCGATCATTGTATTATGCAAATGCTGTCTAAATCTATCACCCACGGGATTTAGAATTAATTTACAAAGCCAATAACTACAATGAAATCAATATAATGTATGACTGTATAATGACGTTTGTATTCATACACACTATTAGAGATCCCAAGTCGAAATATTTATGTTCTTCTTTAAAATAGATATTGTAATTTTTTTGTTCTAATTATTAATCTGTGACAAATTTTTCGAGTTACTTAGTCACGGCATCTCTATTCTAATATATTGAATGGGTGAGTGTTTAAACCAAATTAACGCATCTGACGTACCTACACGCTTGCGTTTTATTAACTAAGACTACTACTAAAACACAGATTTTGATACAGTTTTGTCAACTAGCTTGATAAATTCTTTCGAATGGTATATATGTACATTATACATTTCAGTTAAGTTTTAATTTACACATTACACTCCGTGTAATGAAAACGTGAAACAAAGTGCGAGCTTGTAATGTTCAAACAAAAACCTTTTAGTAAATGCATATGTACATTATTTATAACTAAAAACACGGTGAATGTTTTCGTCTGAAATAAAATAAAGAGACCAATTTTGAATTTTCCGGAAATTTCCATTACCAAATCCGATGTAGAAGGAGCTATACGAAGAGATTAAAACGGATTTTCACGCGAAGGAAGGTCAAGTCGCTTTAATTACATGACATATTAAAGCTTACAAAGTAAGAATATTATACCAGATCTTTTAATAGATCAATTGACCAAATGAAAACTGATGTATTTGTAGTAAGTGCATTATTTTCAATCACGTGTGACCGTTTGATCAGCGAACACTGACAAATCATACAAGCGACGGTTTTCCCCCGAAATAATAAATAAATATCGAATTTAAAACCAATTACAATTACGATTTCCTTTCATATTTATCTTACCACATGAATCCTTAATAATATTGTGGAAAGATTATTTAAAATTGAGGTTATTAATGGATATACAATAGTCAAGTGTGAGTTCACTCATGTGAGGATGCCATGTTGCAAACAAAAAAACGGCGATTTAAATTATCATTGCTTTATTTCCGGGCTAAAATAAGCGAGCTATAATAAACCTAGATTTTTATTATTAATTAAACAGAACTTTACAACTCCGCGCATTTCTAAGAAGCATTTTGATGGATAAAAGGACATTTTGCTTTTTGAGGTAAAATACTCTAGAAACAAAATGAATACAAACACAAACAAAGACAAATCTACAAAACAATCTTGTTTATCGTTTACAATGCAGGAATGCCATGAATTCTGTTATCAGTAACAGTACACAATGATAACGGACGAGACGAAGGACACGGTGCACTAGAATCTTCGCCCTATCGATCAATCACTTAGCCCATCGCTTTTGTCACGCTGACAAATATCTTTCAGAGAACAATTTGCAATATTCGTGACGAGATATTACGTACGAGGGAAGAGAGAGAAAAGAGAAAAGAGTGTCTAATATATTAGACACTCTTTCCTCTTGCGAACACCGAATCAGTCGCTACAATTTATAACAAAAAAAAATAATCATGAACAGATATTTTTAGGAAAAAATAAGTCAACAATGTCTTATGAAAAACGGAAGTTAACAAATACAAACCTTAAATTTTAAATGAGACAGATTTAGACATTTGGATATATGCTTATACAGACGGACAATTTTGCGTTAATACTATAAGTGTAGATATCTGTACACACTACACTACTTAGTCCATCTTATAAATCTATATAATCAAATATAATTAAGTTCTCGGGTTCTCGGGTAATGTCGGAAACGACAGTTTCAATTTCGCTACTTTCACTAGCAGTTGACAGATCACTGTTCTTATATACTTAGGATAGTATTTTCATTACAATTTGTCGATTTAATTTAAGATTATTTGACGCAGTGTTATCGCAAACGCCGCACGATCGAGTTAAGCCTTTTCGCAGCGGTTGGTGTTCGGATGGGTAATCCGAAAATGGTAGAGCTCTTCTGTGCTTAGGATGTTTGGAAGACAGGTCAAACCGTTGCTTCGGTTTGGTACTGAATTTAGAAATACACCATAAAACGTCTTCTAGTTAGATATATAGGTCTATAGGTCAATAAGATTACATAATAATATTGTAAAAAAGAATAGCTTTCTGTAGGTATACCGCTTTATGTCAAATTCAATAGCGCTAAATTTCATACTCCTCCAACATTTTGCTTGCAATATTAATATGAAAATAGATTTAGAATATTCGATATTTCTATATTATAATTTTTATTTTCTATTACATAAACAATGTAATATAAAAGCGTCTTTCAAACCTAATATTGAAACACCTCAGTATTAAGTTTGAAAGATGTATATGTATGTATGTATTACATCTTTATGTAAACTCCACTTATCTTTGTCTATTTAAAAGAATAATTACGCCAGTTCGCCTATTCTAGCCGATTATAATGTAGTGCTAGTGAGAACGAAATCTTATAGATACCGTTGAACAGTAGAACAGGTCACTTGGGGACTTCTATGTCCAGCAGTTATGTCCTATGACAGATCATGATTCACTCTAAAGACGGCCTGTGCTCATGGTATTGGTGTGACCCATATCATGAGCAATGGGGACTTCAGAAAAATGGATTTATGAAGAGCAACCAAACAATATATTTAAAGTAAAAATAACTTCTCATTACTCACAGTAATAGCTTTATACCAAGTTCGAAACATACGAATGACACTTGCTGGTACCAACAGATGGCGGTATATCCATCCGAACTAGCTAAGTTTAAAGCCAACACGGCGAGAAGAGCAGCAGATTCCCCACCACGAAGCTACGGTTTGTGATTGCTACCACGTTTACCTAGCCTGGTATATGTCATTGACGGGCCCGATGGCGTAGATGGTAGTGATCCTACCTTGAGCACCAAATCGTGGTTTCCATACCCAACCAGGAGATAAATTTATACGATAATATCTGTTTATTCTGTGACTGGGTGTCAAGTATATGTCTTTAAGTAGTATATTTGTAAATAATCTGTTGCCTAATGTCTTAAACATAAGTACTTTAAACGGCTAATTATGAAGTCACGTCAATATATGTGATGTAGAATTGAAATGAATTTATGTATTAATATGAACTTATGTTTGCCATGTCGGGCAGACATGGTTCTCCTTCCCGCATTTTTATCTTTAGGGGAGGCCTATATCCAAAAGCGGATATTCAACTGCTGATATAATATAATGCTGATGATTCATCATCATTGGGAGTCCATTGCTGGACAGAGGCCTACCCAAGAAAGGGGGAATTTTGCCCATCATTGCAGCCCTGGGCAAGCATTAGTAATCGCAGAGCGCAGCTTTTGCGACAGGGACACTGCCCATTCCCGCACTGTGAATTTGAGCTACACTGTTTCGGATGGATATACCGCCATCTGTCGGTTCTGGTACCATGGCCGCCTCTTACTATACCTCTCTATTGTACTCTGCCGGTACCTCGCGGCTTAATAAATACCTTAACGCTTTGAAAATAACGGTGCATATGTAAGCACCGAAATTACAATAATGTCAATAATTATGATAATTAATCAAACAAATCACCAGATTAAAACATAATCTTTAGCGACGGGTCCCTTTTATGAAAACGTTAAACTAAAACCGACAAATCTGTTACTATCCCTGCCGTACGAAAACATAGCGTATTTTACTGTATATTAACTAGGCCACAGTGAAACAACCCCAGGGATACAAACTATGTTAATTCATTCCTTTCTCTCGCAGTTGAATTAAACTTTTAGCAAATGC
This sequence comes from Heortia vitessoides, assembly GCA_020976665.1. Classification (NCBI taxonomy): domain Eukaryota; kingdom Metazoa; phylum Arthropoda; class Insecta; order Lepidoptera; family Crambidae; genus Heortia; species Heortia vitessoides. The sequence continues at coordinate 12,699,209 of JACJUM010002971.1, forward strand.
TGCTTTTTTAATAGCTAAACAAAAATTACTAACAAGGAACAACATAACAATTCGGTCCAAAACAAAAAAGTTTATGGTGTTTAATTGTATTACTGGCTTTTTTGTTATTAGAGACATTCCGCGTGAAAGTAAGCGTTATGCAGGCGACCTTAGTATGATTTACCTTAAGTAAATGACTGTTCATGGCTTTTGTATCCTTGACGGCCGGCACTAACATATCAGTATACCCTGTATAGTATACTTACTAGCAACTAGCCCTAAATTCGCGCAGGATACATCATCGAGTCAGTTGTAGGATGTCTACTGCTAGACGCAGGTCTATCCATAAAGTTGTCCATCAAATTGGGGGGATAAATGTAATAAAAAATATATTGCGAAGCACAAAACAACGTACAAAACTGTAATGTTTGCTAACATTTAGGCGTTCACTACTCATAATAAAACTACTATTTAAACGCTTTCAAAACGCGTTTTATTTAATTCTTGACGTTCGGTTACTGCGTTTTAAAGCCGTTAAAAGAGTAGTTTTGTTACATACTAAACTCTCAGTGGTACTCAGACTAAAGCTTTTTTCAAGTGTCTTTGATGGAAATCGTTTCCACGTCAAGGGTGTGATCCATACCATTACTACTATTCTAATATCCATCCCAATATAAATATTGTGAGGATGTTATGATAAATAAATATATTTACACAACATCATACACTGTCCTGACTCCGCGGTAAGTCGATTAAAGCACTTGTTTTATGGACTTAAGGCAACAGAGCAATCACAAATATACTACTTAAATACATACATTTAAAAACCAGACACAGAACAAACTACAATATCTTCATACAAATATTTGTCCTGGGTAGGGATGGAAGCCAAGGTCCTTGGCGTACAAGATACGATTGCGCCTGCGATACCACCTGCGCCATCCATCAAATGATGTCTACAGACTATGGAATGATATACGCAATCAAAGTCGCGTGTCAGCGATAGTATATCATAATGCTAGAGGTTACTAATCACATCATTTTTCAGCTATAACTTTTCTATCAACGAAATATCTCAGCTAAATAACTGTATGATAACGCAAAATAGCTTTCCTTCCGTGGAAAGAAAATGGAGCGGGTAGAAGCAAATTATCTCGGTCCAAAGTAAATAGGGAACACGATTTTATATCCCCTAACTCTATTGCTATAGTCCCGTCGGGGACCAATGGACTACATCGGCCTTATAGCCCACTTTCCTTGAGAACTCACTCACAAAACAATACACGATTTTCACACATTACTTCGTAGCGTCGCTACTGCAGAATTTAAAGAAGACTTTAAAGCTTAAGGATTAAGAACCACAATCCAATGTTACAGATAAAAAATAAAAGTGTGCCAATTAGATACGGATCATTCAAAGTTTCGAGTGATTAGTGGAATCGATGAAGAGTGACGATGTACGGAAAATGTCGTGCAATATCCTGAGGGGTATCGGCAGAGTAGTATAGTACCTCTCTCTGTACCTGACTGAGGTATCGGAACCTACATATGGCAATATATCCATCCGAAACAGCGCTGTTTAAATAAGTACTACAGGGCGAGGATTGGCAGCAATATCCTCGTCACGAAATTGCGCTTTGCGATTGCCACCACGCCTGCCCAGCGGAAATTATGGGCAAAAATTGCCCATAATTTCCGCGGGAGGCCTATGTGCAACAGAGGACTTTAGATTGCTGATATGATGATAATGATGATTCCGAGTGTCCAATTTTATAATAGCCAAAAAAAAACCTTTTGCATACGGTTTGCTACTCTCGAGAACAAACGTGACATCTTTAAAACTTTCTAGCATTTCATCCGCAACTTTGTCCGCGAAGTTTTTAATTTATATCTCATCCCTGAAGAACCCTTGATATTACAGAAAGAAGTCTGTTTCGCTCTCTGACATTTAAACGATTAATTTGATCTGAATGTAGCACAGATATAATAAATAGTCTGGAATAGCAAATAGACTATTTTATTTCCCGAAAACATGTTCCCTTAGGATAGATCTGGCATTTTATATTTCTCTGTAGATGTTTCACAGAGTCTCACATTTAATATTAACGAGTACCTAACAGACACCAAAACAAGCTTACAAGCTAAGTATTATATTAGTAGGTTGTTAACAGTTGCTTTGCAATAAATAATGTGGTGAAAACATAATTTCTCCAATAATGCTCAGTTTCACTGCCATTTGTGGTGTAAAATTTATTTCTCGCGATTGTACTAGCTTTCGACTTAACGTTAAATGCGTTGGAGGAAAATCGTAACAGCGCCAACACTATAATGGCTATTGTATCTGGACAATAATAGTATGAACAAAGCAAGATTTCCGCCTGCTACTTGGTACGCGAGGATTTTGTTGCATCCCTGAGGAACTCTTGTTACTTCGGGAAGAACTGTATGTCAACCCTATTGTCAAGACTTTTCTTCCAGACGGCTAAACTGCGCAAAAAGTCCTGCCAAATTCGTAGAAAAAATATCCAGGACTATCCCACAGGAAGATAATTTCGGTATAAAGAGAAGTCTATGTGTTATCTCACATATGGCGAACATCCGTCAGATCTATTTAACCGTTCGTGCGTGAAAGAGTAGACGAACACATCTCTCAAACTTTAGCGTTTATAATATTAGTAAGGAAGTAAGGATAGCCGAGTGGTACCGGCGGAGTAGAATAGTACCTACCTCTGCACCAGGTGTCGTAAGATGCGATTATGGTACTAAATCCGGCAGATGGCTTTAAACCCATGTGAAAAGCTTAAATACTACAGGGAGAAGAAGGGCAGCACCATCCTATATCCAGCATTAAACTTTCTATGCCTGACATGAAGTATATTCTAGCAACCAGCTCCAGTTTTGGATTCGAGCATCATATGAACCGTAAAACGTCTATTTCTTAAACGTATATAGGCTACTTTTATAAGATGCTGGCCATGCGTAGTGGTATTCCCCGGCCTAATACATTTGAGCTACGATGTAACTTAGTCACAATTTACGACACTTAGTACTTCTTTTCTTTCCGGATGCACTCTCACCAATTTCTACCGCCAAATAGCAGTGTTCGCATTGTTGTGTTCCGGTTTGAAGTTTGCGGATTGTATGCTTATCTGTCGACCTGATCCAAAAAATAATTCTAAGAGGACACATGTAATTATCTTCTATATTAGATTATAACTTACGTGAAAGTATTTTGTTAACTTAACCGCTGCAGAGTATAATACGTTCTTACGTTCCTTAGAAGTACGTATTGTATAAAAGGACTGACGTAATAATAGCGGTATATCCTTCCGAAACATCGTATATTAATGAGATTACCACAACGCTTGCCCAGGGTAGCAATTATGAGCAAAACTCCTCCTTTCTTAGGCGAGCCTACGTTAAACAGTGGACGTCCAACGGTAATGATTAATTTACTTGACAGGTGCAAGTCGGCCTAATTACCGCCAATATCAACAGTAATATTCACACGTCTCATACATTGACATGACTCCGTAGTAAGTCTCTTAGAGCACTTGTGTTACGATTATCAGATAACAGAGGAATCACAAATATAATACTTTTAACACCCAGACACAGAAAATATACTAATATCATCATATAAATATTTGTCCTGAGTGAGGTACACCAATATCATCGACGCCATTGGGCCCTTCGATTGCATTATCGTCATATTACAGATAATGTGCATAAATAACTATTGCAATATGCACAATAGTCTATATTATATTATATGATAAAATAGCTACGATATCGAATTTTACAATAAAAAAATCTGTACAGTAGTTTTTGAGTTCACAAATCTTATTTAATTAGTTCCTTTTTTGGTAGGGACCTCTTATTTTATTTAAATCTAATATAGCCTGTGTTACTCGATAAAGATATAGTTACGAGACTATACGACATGTGACACAGATGTCATAACATCCTAGTGTTGTGAAAACCGGAAATAACGACGATGTCACACAAAATAATACGATTATCGGTGAAACAAAGAATACGTCCAATATTCTAAATATAAAAGTGAGTCTGTCAGTCTGTTTTTTTTTTATTTTTAATGACTAAACAACTTTAGACAATCTGAACGAAATTTGCCATGTGTGCCACTTTTAATTATCACGTAATTTGTAAAGTATTTGAATTATCCTTGTTTCTTAACTGTTAAATATGTTCACTATTGGTGCGCTGGTCTGCTGTCAGGATGACAGCAGACCAGCGCAGCGCAGTGTCTTCCTACGCGATGCCGCTGTAGTTTATGTTGAGGCAGGCAAATTGGCCGACATTATTCTATTATTTTTTTGTTTTGTTTGCATTTATTTATTTTATACATTCAAATAATGTTTTCTTTCTTTCTTTCTAAAGAGGTCATAAGTCTTTTTCGGTCACTGGAAACGCGTTCGTTAAAGGAAAAACTAAATTACGTATTGTAACGACTATGAGCATGCGCATACATAGTACCACTATCAGCGCCCTGCGGTTTCACCCGCGTCAAGTTGTTTAAAGTGCATCCTCCTTTTACGGGAAGATTTTTGAAAAATATTTTACACATGTTTAATGACTTTCAATGAAGAACCTTGATAGAAAAACAGTAAAGTTTTATACTAACTTTGCACTCCCGTTTTACCTCTTTTGGGAATAAATATTCCAAAATTCCCTATCAACATGTCAGTCACCTTATATATGTGTATGTCTATTCTCGTTCCCAGTAATAAATAACGTAACTTCGAATTAAAATATAATATGAGCCAAAATTACATTTTAACATCATGTACTGTATGGGACAAAAGTACCGCTTCCTACTTAACGCAAACATTTTCATCACATAATTAAATGATGACTAATATTTTTAATTAATACTCCTTGAAATTTAGAAACTACAGAACGCAATAAACGGAAACTCTGTTTTATACAGTAATTGGATATGTATATTTACGGTTCGCGTGCGTCCGTTGCGACCAACCGCTGCAACTACCTACTCTACGGCTCCAACTAAATAAACAACAATACAATCAATTCTGACTTATATCATAAATACATATTTTTTTCTAATAAATTTCCACAACATTTCATACATTGACCTGATTCCGTGGTAAACCGCTTAAAGCACTTGTAATAAAGACGCCAGACAATAGAGGAATCACTAATATACTACTTTAATACATATATTAACCACCCAGATACAGAACAAATACAAATATTACATATAAATATTTGGGTAGGAATCGAACCCGTCGTTGGCTCACAAGATAGGATCACTACGCGCCATCGGGCCCGTCAAATACATTATACCGTCATTTGATAATGTACTCGGCTGCTAGGGCATTACGTTCGAAATTGGTTGTTAAAGTTTGACAGTTTAGTATAGATTATACTGCCGTGTGCACGTGACGGCTATCACTGTATCAAGTTCATGATTAATTAGGCACATTATTAATTTGTCGCTTTATACATACAATACTGTGAATACAAAAGTGTATGTCTGATTGTTAACTTTTAACAACTGGACCGGGTCTTCTTGGCATGTAATGGCCATTTACATAAAATCCTTGAGGATTCGTTCTGGTCCCAGAAATGTTTTTGTACGATATTTTAGACAAGCTTCGTTAGTACAATTCTTCTCTAATAAATTAAATAACAACATTGAAATCCTGGAAAGGTTACAGTAATGTATTTTCAACATCCCTAAATGCATCTATAATAAATATCTACGACTCGACTTAAATCTGAACATAATGAGAGAAGAAATCGATACCAGAAGTGAACATATAAAAAAATCAAACAGAAACTAAAGTACATGTTAGTGCCCTAACTGCAAACCCAACCGGATCAGGAAGTACCATATACGAAGGGCTGAAAAGAAATAGCTTTCCAAATCTAACAAAAATATACACGAAAAATTAGCGAGAATGGGCAACAATTACCAACTACCTATGATTAATTACATATTAAGGAAATATTACTCAGACATCGATCAGTCTAAGAAACATATATAGATTATTATTGTAAGACCAGGTCGACAAACAAGCATACAGGCTTAGATCATTAAAACTACGCAAGGGATTTTGATGCGGTATTTCGAGAGTGATTTAAAAGGAATGTTTTAATGTGTAATACATGCATAATATAGAGTGCCGTGAGGTACCGGCAGAATATAATAGTACCTCCCACTGCAACAGGTGTCGTAAGAGGCGACTAAGGTACATAAACCGACAGGTGGCGGTATATTGATCCGAAATAGGGCAGCTCAAATGCATAAGGCGGGGGAGGTGGGTAGTAGCATCCGTCGTAATAGCTGCGCTCTGCGATTGCCAACACCCTTGTCCAGCGCGCCAATTATGGTCAAAAAACCTTCCTTCTTTGAGAACCTTATATCTAGCAATGGAATTTAAATGGCTGGTATGATGATGATGATAGTAGAGAAACACTGATAATTTTCTAAGTTTCTAATGTGATGTTGTAAATAAACATCAAATCTTTGCGATTACAATGCAAACACTGACCGAACCCTACGAGATAGATTAAAATAATGTAGGTACTAGAGTGTTGTACACGCGGTGGTATATCGTCGATGATACTTCAATACCGCGTATGTAGCTTAAGTTAATAAGGTCAATTTCCCATCTTTTCTAATTGAATTTTCAAGTTTATTTGCAACTGCTACTTACGCGGTATTGTACTATCATCGAGAATAACATGACAATCTTAGAGATAACTCACAATAACCATTTTTTGTCCTTATTGCACCCGCGTGAAGTTGGGGCGGGTAGAGTAACAAATAAAGATTAGCCGCATGACGATTCCGTGCCTTCTTCCCTTTCAAATAAAACTTTGATGACAATGTCTACCGTTAGGGAAACCATGACAAAAGCCTACGTACTCCTGGCATCATATCTACTAGGGAATGGCTTAGTTTGAGCCGTTTTGCAGATTATTATGGGTAGATAACGTAATTGCATGGTATAATCATGTACTTACTATGATTCATGCAATGCTATCGATAGAAATTAATGAATCATTGTACGCTTTCTATGGAGTATTATTTAAACAGTTACGGACTACCAACAAAAACCTTCATATTCAATATAAATATACACATATATATGCGTGTATATATGTATATATACACCCATATATATGTGTATATTAGATGACCAACTGATGGACATATCAACAAGGCCTATACTTATTCAATTGAAATTTAGAATCATCATCATCATCATACCAGCCATTAAAAGTCCACTGTTGGACATAGGCCTCCCCAAGAAATCGTCAAGCATGTTGGCAATCGCAGAGCGCAGCTTTCGGAACAGGGAAGCTGCTGCCCATCCCCGCCTTGTACATTTGAGTTGACTTTTTTGCATGGATATACCGCCACCTGTCGTTTCTGATTCCTTATAGCATAAAGGTTCTTTATTGAAAGTTACAAAACTCGTACAAATGTATTTTTTCGAAAATCATCCCTTAAGGTAGAAGGAAGGGGCTTGCAAATTTAAAAGTCTGTTAGTGAGCAATAAAGATTACAAAGTAAATATCAGGTACACGAAAATAAGACACTCAAATTGTCAACAAGGCAAAACTCGTGCTTATAAAAATGTGTTAATATTCAGTAACAATGCTTGCTGCGACAGACGGAAGACATTAAAAAACGGCGAGTTTAGCAAAGATACAGACGGTAAACACCGATATTAATAATGGACCGTAATTGTCAAGATCAAGGAACCAATAACAATTGCTACATTACTAGTTGCGATTTGAAGCCAAGCCAAAATAATCGCGTACGTGTTTTACAGGCGCGAAAGCGCACATGCAAGGTTACAACCAGGAGCTGATTAAAATTCTGTTTGATTTCTTGAACATTATAACTAAATATAATAAATATTTTACAGGAATTTATTCACTAATGTAAAGGCAAACCAACGCCATGAGGCCATTATTGTAATAGTATCGTTACATAAAACAATATGTCGATCGACAACTAATTTAAATATATTGAAATACCGATCCAAAACATCGTTTTATTCATTTTTGTATGAATTTCAACAAGAGGAAAAAGACGCACGTTACGACTTCACTCCGTAACAATAATGATCTCGTAAAAGCATGACTCAGTAGATTGATGTTGCAAAAACGTCTCTCTTGTTACTTTCTAGGAAATGTGTTTCACCGGAAATAAGATAATATCGGTAATATTAAAAGGGGAATCTTAAAGTAGTATCAAAAAAATTATTTATAAGGTGAAGCATAATGAAGGCCACGAAGGATATCATCATCATCATCATCATCGTCATCATCGTCATCATTGCAAACGTAGAATGTCCAACAGTGCTGGACGACTAGCCTACCTAAGAATGAAATAGTGTTGCCCATAATTGCCGGGCGTGGCAGCAATCGCAGAGCGTAGCATCCTCGTCCTATTGCATTTGAGCCACACTGTTTTGGAAGGATATACCACGAAATGTCGGTTCCGGTACTTCAGTCGACTCTTACGACACATGGTATAGAGGAAGGTACTTTTTATTTATATAGAACGAAATCAAAAATGGAATTTGATTTTGATTTGATTTTGTGATAATGAATCTGGTAAAAAGAAGAGAAGATTGATACTAATAGAATTCTATTATCTCTGTCCATGCGGTGGGTAATAATTGTCAGTTATGTATGTATATGTATATAACCGTAAGGTATCGGTAGATTAGAATAGTACCTCCCTCTGTACCAGGCGTCGAGAGACGAATTAGGTACCGGAACCGACAGGTGGCGGCCCCTAACAGCATAGCTCAAATGCTACAGGTCATGAATAGGCAGCAGCATTCCCGGCGATCTGCTACGCTCTGCGATTGTCACCACGCCAGCCCAGCTCGGCATTTATGCGTAAAATTTTCCCTCTCTTGGGGAGGCCTATGACCAGCAGTGGACGTTCTACAGCTGCTATGATGTTGATAATGATGTATAAATTTTGAAGAAGCGAAAGACAAGCACACCGTAGGATGTCCAACGACAAACAATCGAACTAAACCTGATTCGCATTGGATGGAGGCTGCTGACAACCGGTCCTATTTAAAATCAATTGGGGAGCCCTATATCCAGCAGAGGAAGTCCTGCGACACAAAATGATGATGATGGTAATGTATATGACGAAAATGTCATACAAGCAAAACCTTGCGAGGTTGTATGGGTCTTTCTTACGTGAAAACCAAGTTATTTGTTAATAGTATATATAGTTTATAAATGCCATAGAAGTCACAAGCAAAAGCTAGTAATAGTGTCTAATTAAATGAACTATATAGTTTAATGAATTTCAAATACGGAATAATTTAGTATACGGGCGGTCCTCATTAAATAGAGTAATGGATATTTACATAGTTCATTGCCCAATCAAATGGCCCATAGAGGACACTCCGTTAAGTAACTGAATATAAACACAGCGTGGGTTGAGGTCAGGTTCAAGGGCACATTACCATAGGAACATTTAAAAATGGTTATTTCACCGGTATCACGCTGTCGCCTATTGTGCCCACATCTCAGCGTGGGCGAACTGAAGCGATTAAATGATATCAGCACATTTAAATAAACAGCATGACAAATATCACAATTAAATTAGGCGTTTTTAAAAACAATATTTCGTACATAATGATCGCGTAACGTCGCGTCCTACGGCGTACGCAACTACAGAAAGGTACCGTCTTTAAAAAGAGGGGTAAAAAGGTTGTTTTCCACGTTTGTGGTATAGGAAAAGGTGGACAGGTAATCTGATTAAAACCGATGCATCACGCTGGTTGCAAGCCGCTTTTACAGCTAATAATTTTTTTTATTAAGCAGTATGAAATATTTCGTATAATAGTTTTGCAGTAGAAACAAGTGAGAGTGAGGTACCAATGCAGACGACCTATGCATGATGTCTACCTGATACAAATGGTCGCTTTCGTGTTAATTTTGATGTATGTTAAAAAAGGAAATCCATAAGAAGCTCAACTCGAAATAGCAATTGAAGCATTATGAATGCTGAAAATGGCATTAAGAAGGTTTGACCTACCTACCCTACTAATATATTTTAATACGAAATTAATTTTCTAAAAAATTCAAATCGTATAATATTGGTTCTGGTTCCGCTAGGGCTGATAGTCGCGCTTTTTCCCATGAACATTCACACGATATCTTATAAGTTACGACTTGACTCCGAGATAAATAACTTAAACAACACCCAGACACAGAGCAAATACAAATTCATCATATAAATATTTGAACTGTGTGGGGATCGATGCCACAACCTTTGGGCGCACAAGATAGGATTAGTACCATCTGCGTCGTATATGTCAGTTTTATTGATATTTTTCTGTATAAATCAGAATGGATGTTGCTTAAAATTTCTTCATATATTGAATCTTTATTATGCTTGTATATAAAATTTGCTAAGATTTAATAAGTTAGATAAATGCAAAGATCATATTTCTACTTCTCTTTCTTAGATTTGCGTGAACAAACACAAAATTCGATTGTATTTTATTTACATGCAGACACATACAATCTATGACATTATCCTTGTAATATGTTCAAAGGTCCAGGAAGATATGTGGGGGATAAAAATAGCACTGTCCGAGGTCGGTGTCCAAACTGCGCTCCAAGATTTATCACTTCCCACTCAGACTGCCACTATTTTTATAATACTCAAGAGTACTACATTGTTTGTATGGCCTACTTTTTAAATTACACCTTTTTAGGGTTAAAATTGTTATAATAATATTTAGTACTGGTTATTTTTGATTATACAATTTGTATTGGTTGTACAAATTATGGAGAATTTGTTCCATATATTGAGATATATTCCAGGTTTTGGTATAACATTTTTTAAGACAAAGGTTTGTTAACACTGACTCTAGAAGGGATTCCATTAAAATTAATTTAGTACTTTGTATTAACCAAACCTTTAACATCTCCAGTTTTTCTTAGTTTTCCTTCTGGTCGCTGTTGTAATAAACCTATAGTACTAGCCAGCCAGTAGATTAGTTAAAGAAGGCCTAGTTCACATATGTATTACATAGGCATTTTGGGGTCATCAGTATTATGAGTATAATATAATATATAATATTAAGTATGTAAGTTTGGCAATAATATTATATTTATTATTTTTGACCAATCAATTGTAGGAGGCTTCTAAAGAGCCTACTTGAATAGATATATGTTGAGTTTTGAAATTGTACATGCATCTGTTACCTCTTTGTAGTTAACCATGTGAGACACTTTTCTCTTTCTCTTAAAATTATGTAATTTTAACAAATATTATTAAAAAACAAAAGTTACAAAAAAGTATAATGGTTGATGCCAATTTCCATATATTTGTGTAAACTATATATTAACTTGTTTCTTAGTTATTAGGTTGCAAAAAGCTGACAGTGGTAGAATATTAAACTCTATTACTGCTTTGATGGTACTCTATTATTCTTGAATATAATAACCTATCTACATTATAAAATGTTTAACAATCTAAAGTGAAAACAATTGTAGTAACATTAAAACTTTCCTATATAAAAGTGTTAAAAACACTTAGGTATTACTTATTAATAGATTTGGCCTTCCCTAAAATTAAGCATATTTGCTTAATTTTCATTTCATGCTGTTTATCTTTACAAATAACAGTGTTACAGCTATCCACAGTAAAAAAAAGTATACCTGTATTTTTACCGTTTTCTCAGTCATTGGAGTCAGATGTTTTTAAAAATTGTAAAGCATTTTAAAGTCTCTCATACCACAACAGGTGGTCGCAGAAATTTAACTGACAAGCAATAGACAGATATATTATTTTGGTAACTAACTGGTACTAAAAACTTTGTATGACAGAAAGTTGGTTTCATTGATTCAGGTATACACAGATCCCATATGAATACAACAAGAAATAGATGTAAAAACAAATAAACAATATGTTTAGGCCTGTTATATTGTTTTTACAAATAACCATTTAAATAGTATTAATTTTTTAACTAACATAATTATATCACCGGTATTTATAAAAAAATATCTATTTGCAGCAACTAAATCTCTCTAATCTATGCTGGAAAATTAGCATTTAACTAAATAACTGCAATTGGCTACTGATAAATTTCATATAAACTTTATTCCATTGTTATCAGTGTCCAAGTCAGTCAACAAGTTGTTAGCATTAACTAAATAAGTAAGGCCATTAGGGTAAGAAAACAATCTAAAATAAAACACACATTTGTGTAATAGGAACTTTTGACTAATTTGGTCAACATTACATATTTTTTACCTACTATATGATTGACAATTTGATAAGTATATACTTAATAGATTTACATAAATGCCTTGAATAGTAATAAATACTATTATCAAATACAAGAATAGCACAATGAGATTTAAAGACAGAACTCAGAAAGGGACCTTTTTTTATATATACTTGCCTTCACCAAGTAATCCTTCATTTAAGTATCAAAACAATATATTGGAGTCTTGATAGGATATTATTTTATTTAATAAATATAAAACAAGCAGTAAGTTCATGTGAACGAAAAATATACATACAACCAGCTTTTAATTAGCTATATAATTGATACAGGGTACACACTAAAAACACAATTAAATATCTACTATCGCTTAAATACACAAATTTTATACTTAAAATTTTCTATAATAGGATCTGACCAAGTTTTGACTCTGAAGTAACATTAATAATGATAAAATAAAAACCCACTTGCCAATAGAACTAGACCTAGATAGAATTGAATTATAAATAGACCGATAATGAATATCTTCATATATATACGTAGAATGCATAATTAGAAAGTATTTACTAAACGAAGATAACATTTCAAAAATATGACGACAGTTCTTTTATTTAAAACGATACTTTTATCACTTAACAAGGAATGATTGTTTAATTCATATACAAACAAGAAAATCACGGTGTGACTTTCTTTATTTATATCATTTATTATTTATAAATAATAATTATAAATATCCGTTACCTTTTAAATCACAGATAGGGCAGGTCAAGTCAACAGGAACAAAGTAGGTTGATGGCCACAAATTAACATAAAAACCGCACTGGCAGCGTCATAACCATAAATTCACTACGCAATAAGTACAAAATATCCACAAAAATAGTTATCACAATTTATAAATGTATTATGCATCCAAAACAATATAAATTCGTTTGCAAATAAAATCCACAACACACATTCGTTTCTTGCGAAAAATGTGACAGCTTATTTTTTTAACGGGCAATAATATAGTGCTGCATGTAACAAAAATTAAATATTAACTTCGACTTAAAAGTAATCTATATAATACATTTAGTTATGCTTATTGGGTACACGAACTAAACAAAGATGAAATTTTATCAGTAATAATACTTATTTAACCAAAATACATACCTTTAAAAAATATTTCTAATTTTAAGCAATGACATCTATCTTATATAATGTATACTACACTGAAAGAACTACTTCACGTCTTACATAAACGTCGTAGTATCATATAAACAATGTAGATGGCGCGAAATACAAAATAGTTACTTCATTTTATTATAGGTGGCGTTACAAGTATTTTAAAATTATATAGATACACTAAATAATATAAAATTAATAATATTTAAAAAACGCCTGCATAATTTCCGTAAGATTAATAAGTAGTAAATATCAACTTAGTTACTCTTTATAACATTTAACGCCAGTGGAAGTTCAACGATAAAATTGGTCTAGCTCAGAAATTAGACAGCACAAAAAGACAAACTCAAAAATTTTAAACTTTTATTAACATACATATATATTTAGTAGTTGTTAATTTAAAATTACGAATAGACTATATTTAATCCATAATACCAAAAAAAAAGTTTTAAAACGTCTTTAGAAGTGTATCTCTGCACATTACATTGCAAAGTAAATTTATAAACCTCTACCTTATTTTTTTATGCCAATTTTTAACAGTTACCAATCTTACTTAATAAATTTTATCCTAACAAAAAAGAAAGTTATCTTTATTTTTGGTACTTACTTCTATACTTATTTATACCTAAATTTCTTATCTAATTATATAAATTGGATAATGATTATCACCATCGGGATTACAATAAATATGTATTTAAAAGAAATGCTATCTATAGGTACCTACTTTAAATGTAGAATAAGAGGTAACGATCCGTCACTCAGTGCCTAATTATGTGTCTATTTGCCAGGCTCTGGCAAAATGTCAGTACAAGCGATATTTAAGGCAGTATCTCTTAATACCACCAATCTATACATATATATATATATATATTTAGCGTCTTACCGTGGAGCCAGGTCAATGTTTGAAATGTAGTGAGAGTTTATATATTAAATTTAGCCCTCATATGGGAAGACTAGGTATCCCCACGATATCATCCGTGTAAATTTCAGGAATAAACCTTATATCATTGATGCTCGGCTCTGAATGCTCGTAATCCTATTATCATAGCCTTCCTCGTGAATTCGGCTTCCTAACACAGTTTTGTCAAATATGACCACTAGTTTCTGAGATAAGGGCATTGAACTAAACAAACAATACTTGCCCATGTGCTTTCCCAGCGCGGCAATTATGGTCAAAAATCCCCCTATCTTGGGGAGGCCTATGTCCAACAGTAGGCTTTCTTTGGCTGATTTATATCCATTTCGCGGCAAAAAAGTTTGGTTATGAAAGTAAGCCAGTTAAATGACGGACTGATGGCGCAGATGGTGGTGATCCTATCCTAGGCGCCAAGGGTCGTCGATTCAATCCCCCACCCAGGACAAATATTTATATGATATTTGTGTTTGTCCAGTGTTTGGATGTTGAAAATATTGTGTTTATATATTATATTTGTGATTCCTCTGATGTCCGTAACACAAGTGCTTTAAGCGTCTTTCCACGGAGTTAGGTCAATGTATGAGATGTGTTGTGAATATTATATGTGCAGATCAAGGTAAACAAATCAAACCACAATTAAAACTGAAACATTTTATTTAAATTATAACTCTTTTTCATATAAATAACATTCTCTTTAACTGGAAGCCTCTACATAAACATAGTAAAGTAGGTATCTCAAATAAAGCTTTAGGACAAAGTATAGACATTGGCTTAATTTATAAATAATTCCATAAGCTTACAATTAAATCTTATGGTAAAATATCGAAGTATTTTATGACACGATGCCGATGAAGTAGTACTGGCAATCAGTTATCACCTATAAACAAATTAAAAAAATATGTAATTATTTATTATATTGTTACATAGAGGTACGCTGCCTTAACCAAGAATACGTTCGATGAGCGTGACGAACTGTTATTTTTACATACATTGCGCACTTTCTCTTAAATAACGGGTCGACGATCCTCTGAGGTGCGCAATGATGTGTTAATTACTAATCGTGTCGTGTCGTGGTTAAGGCGTAAGGTGGTGCGAACAGTGCTCATTGCTGCTTGGAGGATTAATGGACTTGACTACAGTAAGATTTTATTACATAACTTCAATTAAATTGTGTAAAATAATTTAATATGTATTAAGTTTTGCAGATAATGAGGTTTCAAATGTAGTAGGCCACCATACATACAATATACGTTTGAGCGAATTCGTGATTAATCTTTACGCACAAGTTTCTTAAGACTATATTAAATACAATATTTGCAATAGGTGCATGCACTTTCAGCTTCATTAGAATTAGAAATACTAATCATTTCTATGAATTATATATGATTAAAAAAATATTAACCGACATATTGATTAAATTTTGGGTAACATATTATATAAAAACTAGTATTACTTATTAAGTAAAAAGTGTAAGTAAATATAAATTAATGTTAAGGTATTGTTTTCGATGGAAATGTAAAAATTAAACATATTTCGAATATGTTGATTTGTCAAGTTAAGAGATCGATAAAACTATCCTATGTTCGTATCTTGGATTAATATTTCTCATTATGATTATATATTCAGACACATTAAAATATAGGAAAAAGTGATTCAGAGACGTTTGGTTGGAAAGTATTTCTTTGACAAATGGCTTTAAATTTAAAAATACAATGTATACGTACTAGGTTCATACAATTACATACAAAAAGAATACAAATATAATTATTACAATACAATCTAAATAAACATGCAAAATTAGAACAACACGTAAACTTTAAAACATGCTTCGGCAACTATTTTATATTATTTATGATTTGTTTCTTTTTTGATTTGGCACAGAATTTAACAAAACGTCATGAATGTTTTACACACTAAAGTAAACGATTAAAAATTCATAAAGAATAAAATTATACTTTACGACATCACAGAAAGTCTACTAAATAACATTATTAATAATACAAAATTATTTGTCACACCAAATCATATATTTTATTTAGAACCAAAATCGTTACTAAAAAGATTACATTTTACTACTATAGTATATCTAAAAGATACAGATAAAGATAGTGTTTCCAATCATTAAAAAAACTCGTAAGGAATGATTTTTAACTAGTCGTAACATTAAAAAGCTATTTTAAATGCATACGTCATGCAAAATTAAATTTAAAAAAAATTTCATAACCATATTGCTCATTTTATTAACTAAAAAAAACTTTTGTTCTGTTTTCGATATAGGCATAGTTGTAATAATTCATCCTATTTTTACGTGATAAGCAGCAAATATTGCAAATGTACAATCTAAAACAAGTAAATAAAAAATAAATGCGCTCTCCTTTGCTTAAACATTTGGAAATCACATAAAGCGTTCAGAGAAATAAAGTGTCTACTTTTTTACGCATAGATATAATACTTAAGCCGACTTTTACCAACATTAAAATCAATATCAAAGAGAAACGTCTAAAACACGGTCTTCTTAATAGTCCCAGTTGCAATTTCTCTTTAGATTTCTATTTAGATACGAATGGAAACTCAAAAAAGGTAAACCTGATACTAAGGTTGTCTACATTGGTAACTCACCCTTACCTATTTCTATCAAATAGCAGTGATCGCATAGTTTTGTTCCGGTTTCAAAGGTAAGATAGGCAGAATTACTATTAATAATGTGACAAAATATCCTTAAGTCACAAATTTAGGAACGCGCTAGTGACATCTTTCGAGCGTCTATAGGCTTCGATGATGTTTAAGCGGCCCGTATGCTTGTTTGTCTATCTAGTCATAACAAAAAAACTGTGTTGTGTAATAAATGTGTGTAATAAATCTGTGGGTTGCATCTATGTGATTTCCTGATGTTCCGCATAGGAGGCAGGTTAGATAATTAGCATAGCGATAATTGTGATTATTGCCAGCAGCAAGCCGAGCAGCGTCAGCCAGTCCAACTCGGCCAAGTGTTGGGAGAACATCAGGGTGTACGAGCAAGCAATCATCATCGTGCCTGAGTCGCGCCAATCGCGCTTCGACTGCGAACTACCGCCTGAACAAAAACATAAAATAAATGCAAAACTAACAATCCAGCATATGGAGTAATGTAGAACTAACTTTGTTACTTCAGATACGGACATTTTCATATCTAATTGTAATACTTATAAAAATCTTGGAGATAAAGTTTAAGTGACAGAATAAGTGTCAAATAAAAAAACATTATTAAATTGAATAGCCAAATGTTTCTGCTGTGGATTTCGTAACTCAGAAGTGTCAGTACACATTCAAGCATTTTCAGAATATAACTAATAAAGTACTAATGTGAAAAACACCCATGTTGGTAGCCCCATCAAAATTAATATAAGTTGTATCCAGGGCAACAGTATTAAAAAAATGTGAAACTGTCTCATATCCATGTAAGTAGAATAAAGTTAGTCTAAACAAAACTTCATTCGAATTAGCATTAATTTGGTCGGCAATAAGTCTGCCACGAAAAGAGCCTGGGAAAACATCTAATAATACCTACAGAATACTGCATACACGAGTAAATTTGTTAAATATTCTGAAATGATTGGTGAAATATCTTTGGACAGCTTTTACATCATTGCCGACGGAAAAAATAAGATACCCACTGTCGTCCTGTGCTCTTTTCACTTTTACTGTGGTTCTTAATCTTTAGCAGATAAAGGTAGGAGGAGGAGGAGGAGGTAAGGAATTAAATATTCGCTTGCAAGCTTAAGGGATTCCAGAAGAATCCATCGGAATAATGTATCGGATCATTTGTAGAAGAACCACTGTAGCAACAGACAAAACGCCAAAAAACAAAGTCACACTAACAATTAGTTAACAAAACAATCATCAAAAAAGTGAAAATGAACACAAAAAGCGAGATGCGAATGGTTAAAATGAAAACCGAATACCGTGCATGATGATGGGCCACGTACCTCTGTTTTCTTTCTGTGAATTATGATTTTGCCTTTTATTTCTCCACGGCACCACGTTAGTTGGCAGTGAGTTGCTTTGACTAGGAGTGTCGTTCGTTTGGTCGACAGATAACCTTCGGAGTTGCTGATTCATTGACTGTACCAGTTTTGGTGAGCTGAGGTCATCTCGAATTGTCGGCTCTGATTCTTTGCTATCAGTGTCGTCCATATTTGGTTTCATACCACTATCAAGTTTAAATATCGTTGCAAGTTCTTCTGACGAGTTATACTCTGTCGAATCTGCTCCTTCTTTCTTTACTTCTAAATCATCCTCATAAATGGATAAGTTAACAGACGCTCTATTCGGTGGCTCTTGCCTCCGAATATTTTGAGTAACTTGATTCAGTTTCTCAGACGCTTCTGTAATACCGGTCATCTTATTACCTTCGGAGGGGGTATTCTCTGGTTTTGTTATTTTAGGTATAAAAAGTTTCTCATTGACTTGCGTTATTCCCGCTATTAAGTCGGATATACCGTCTTTTAACTCTTTGAAGGCATTTATTTCGTTGATTTCTTTTATTTTATCATCTGTATTCTGTATGAACGGATTGAGTGGATGAAATTCGGTTTTCACTTGGTTAGTCTCCGGATATCTTTCGTATTCGTTTCTGTTCTCTATTTTTATAGAATCATTTTGCACAGTTAAAGGTACAACATCCGGTATTATTTTTTTATCTGGGGTAGAAACAGTTGTCTCTTCGGCTTGCAACTTTTCTTCTTTCTTGGCAACATAGTTCGAAAGTTTTAAACTCTCGTCATCAAAATCAAGTTCCTTCTCAAAACTGTGTTTTAGTTGGTCTTCCACTTTATGCAATTGATTTGATATAGCTAAGAGACTATCTTCAGTTTTCTTAGCCTTAGATTCCTTATCTAAGTTACTTTGATTAATCAGTTCTGGTTTATAGTCATTCAGGATTTCTGAATGTACGCTCACTAGCTTCACATCAGGCACTGGGTCATCGCTAGATTTTTGTGTCAAACCATTTAAGAACAGGAGCCTACTATCAGATATTCGGCTTTGAACATCTAATTTTTTTTCAGAGCTTATCCTATTTTTATCTAATTCAGCTAGGGCAACTCCCAATTTGTTGCTGGTGTCCATTGCTTCTTGGGCCAGCATGCTGAGAACTTGCTGAAATTCATCTTTCGAGGAACGTTTAGATGCTTGTGGTGATCTATTGGATGGTGATGAACTTTTGGACTTATCACAGGATGGAGGCTTAGCAAGATACTTATCATCATTATGAATGAATGAATCGTCTTTTGCGAAATGAGATGCGGGAGTGTGAGAATTATTGACAAAGAGACTAACGGTATTGTGTCTTTGTTTTACCTTATTACGTGGATAATGATCCAGGTCCTTATCGTTATTTTCGAAGGTTTCCCGAAGTCGTCTCATAACATCACTATTGCTATGGGTTTTTTGTAATGTAGCTGTTTTGCTCATATTCAGAGCGTCATCGATTTCCTTTTGAATCATTGTGAATATATTAGCAGACAAAGACCGCACAGCTCGTTTCTTTTTAAGACTGGCTGGTGAATCTTTTGTGAAAGGAAACTCGGTGTAGCTATGATTATTGTTTACAAGTCCTGTATAATCATCTCCATTAAACAAGGATGAGTGTCGATTATCTTTTCTCAAGCTTCTATAAGCCAGATCGTCAGATACCAGATCCGGTGATCTTCTTGGCACGAATCTGGATCTACCTTTGTTATCGGGAGTAGCGTGCAAGTAATCACTTTGAGGTGCTGGTGAAACTGGTCCCACAGGAATGCCGAATGGCGGTTGTGGTTCAACAGTCTTCAATCTATTATTTGTCTGTTTTATATTTCGGTAAACAACATCGTCATGGACAATATCGGGCTCATTTTTCTCAGATTGCTTGTCGTCGTCAGATGCGTATGGAACATAAACGGGTGAAGCTAGCATATAGCTTATTTGCGCCTGACTATCCCTATAGTTTGATTTTTCTTTTGTTAATGAGTTCATCCTACGGAATGCCATATCATCTTGTAGTTTATCAGGCAGTGTAGACCTTCTTTGAATGCGTCTTAGTGGTGTAGTCGGTTGACTCCGTAATTGAACATCATCGTCGTTGCCATTCCAGTCATTGAAAGTATCTTTGAACTTCGGCGTCATTAATTCCCGTCTTTCAGCTCTATCTAACAAATCCTCGTCTCCTAAGCCTAAGCTATTATATATTGCCTCTAATTCATTAAGCGCATCATCCAGGTTAGTAGATTTGCGTCTTTCAGAATTCTTCTCATC
Organism: Heortia vitessoides; assembly: GCA_020976665.1. Taxonomy (NCBI): domain Eukaryota; kingdom Metazoa; phylum Arthropoda; class Insecta; order Lepidoptera; family Crambidae; genus Heortia; species Heortia vitessoides. The sequence continues at coordinate 12,719,813 of JACJUM010002971.1, forward strand.
GTCTGAAGGCATCTGAAATGAACTTTGCACAAAAGTATCTGATTTATGTCGAACATGAGTCTTTGGTGACTCCACTGTCTTTGGTGGCTCTACAGTCATCGATCGTTTATATTCTGTCGTTGCTTTCCATACTTTAGCATCATCCGTGGTATCCACTGATTGTGATTTATAGTCAATCTTGTTTTTATTTTGTATGTCAGTGTTCTCAGTGCGTAGTTCAGAATTTCCCTTTTGCTGCTCGAAGTATAGATTGCGTTGTAATTGTGTATTGCTTGAATATTCACTGTTGCATCTTGAATTAGCAAAAACACTTTGCTGTCTTCTCTGTCTCTCAGCGTCGTCTATTTTCCTCCAAAACTCCGATGCATTTCGTGGCCTTCTATAAACACTTTCAGCGACATTTAATGAAGC
>JACJUM010002971.1:12720623-12733491 GCA_020976665.1 Heortia vitessoides
TAGTACATTGATACGGGGGTGGCGAGTTTTCTTTGCATATCTCGAGGCGGTGGTACCGGTGGCGCTCTTTCTTCTCTTTTGATATTGGTGACATTTCCTAAGGGAAATTTGACACACATTACGTTATCGGGACGTTCGTGTTGACCACTTACACTCCTTTCTCTGTTATTAGCATAAAGCACTTCTTTATTTAGGTTATTGCCTTGGTACTGAATGGAATAGTTAATGTGTTCGTTGTTAACTTTAGCATTGAAATTAATAGATGATGGGTAACTCTGTGTCGATGGGAATGATGAAATTGATTCTGATTTCATAGGACGACGGTTCATATCGTTTGCGTATATTTGATCTTGTTTTATTTTGTTTGCTTGTTCACGTTTGCAGGTTCCATAGCCACTACTTTGACTAGTTGGTGTTCTTGTAAACATTTCGACTTCGGCCTTAGTATAGCCTTGTTGCATGAGCTCTGCTTCTTTGTTGAGTTGGTTTTCTTCATCGCGAGATAAACGCTTAATATAGCGTTCATTTCTGGCGGTTCTTGACCTTTTGTTGAGACTGCTATCACGGGAGCGCATCAATGAATCGTCACTCCTGAAGCGAACCATTGAAGAGGAGTTGGATGATTTGAGTGATTCTTCATCACTGCTTGAATCTCCTTTCATACTGTTTCTGAGCGCTTCAACTCGAGCTTTCAGACGTCCCTTTCGTGTCTTCCTAGACGGGGTTTCAAGCGAGTTCTTCGTAGATTTACTTGATACATCATCTCTCAAGCTTAAAGACTCTTTGGACGCACCATACTGCTGGGTTTTTGCTCGATAGTTGATAAAACCAGCAGAGGGATCTGATAATACTCCGTCATCAGTGACGTCACGGAGGTTTGGTTTGGCTAAGCTTTGTGCTCGCCTTGTGTCCCTGATGACTATATGGTCGAAATTATTAACTGCTGACGTCTTCTTCTTTTTCTTCGACTTCCTTTTGGACGGAGAGCGAGTGCTGACTCCTTCGTCGCTCTCTGAAGAGGATTCGGAGTCTTCTTCTTTCTTCTTGCGTCGGAAGAGTTTTCCGATGGACCATTTCTTTTCTTTCTTTCGATCGGGGTCTGCTTCGGGTGGCGCGGGCCGTTCCACCCGGCGATGGATAGGGAATTCTTCATTCTGGGGTCGATAAATTGAGGCGGTCACCCCCGATACTTCTCGGTGGGGAACCGGTGGTGAGTTGACAGCCTGAAAAACAGAAAAGTGCGGTTTTTAAAACAAATAAAATAACGGTGAAAGACAATGAACACGATCCACTAATAAAGTAAACAATGAATATTACTTATATAAATTGTTTGAATACCTGTACATATTGACTTAAATGTAAATAGATATAAGTTATGACAATTAACTAATAAATGGCTATAACAACTATCTGACATACCATTTATAAAGTTTATTGAGGATTAAGTTTAAACAAATGGAAATTTCTTAAACTTAGGTGACACCTCTCTTAATTGATTTCGCGGCCGTATTTTCAACTATTGCTTATTTTAAACAAATTTAATGGTATTTTAATGGATCTTTTCAATTTATCGTACATTTAATTGATAGTCTCGTTTAGGCATAAACATATATTTTTAGTTTTACTTTATATAAAGATAAACAATATTATATACAGTAGATATAAAGTTAGATGAATATTTGTACAAAGCAATATTTATATAATGATATTATCATCACATCAGCCGTAGGACGTCCACTGTTGGACATAGGCAAAAATATGTCTCCAGTTGTAGCAATCATTATTTTGCCCACGATTGACGCGCTGGGCAGGCAAGATAGGAATTGCGAACGAGCTAAGCTATGCATACTTTTTACGCTTGCATTTCACTATATCGCGCTGTTCCGCCATCTAGGATATACGCGAACGGTCGGTGCTAGTAACCCAGTCGCCTCTTACGATAGCTCATCTAGTGGTTGGCTAACAATCTGCTTTGCCGGTACGCCACGTAATATCACTACTCGACTCGTGTTGAAATAACGAGTGCTATAAACAAGACAATACCAATAAAAACAAAAATGTTGCAATAATGCACATCGTCATGTAATAAAAATTTGTATGGTTACCAGAATTAAATTTAAAACATTGTTAATTGTATTCCCATTGTATTATTGTGTACAACAACACTAGTTTATTTATGGAACACAATTTTCATGAGTTTACTAGAGGTAGAACCTCATACAAAGGTAGTCTGCGTTGGTACCTCACTCTCACCTATATCTACCGTCAAATAGCAGTGTGTTGTGTGTTCCGGTTTGAAGGGTGAGAAAAGCAGTGGAATAACTGGGTAATGTGACATAATAGCTTCAAGTCACAAGGTTGGTAACGCGCTAATGATATCCTTGTCTATTGCTATCATGTGGATTGTAAACTTGTCTATCTATCGATATAGTCTTATACAAAAATCTGATTAATGCAACTTAATTCCGGGTGCTCCCACAACTGGTGAGTATTAAAAAGAGAGAAGAAAATTTCCACAATAGAATAATTTCTATGTTATAGGATGGACTTCCCCGAAGCAGACTAATAAATAATAATTAATGATCAACTATCAAAATGCGAACATTTCCAATGCAAACATTTCTGAATCTGCCACAGGCGTAACAGAATCCTATCTCGGCAGACATGCGGTATGGATAATTATTAATTTTTATATATTTAAACGAAACAATAAATTCATATTACATTAACATTCATACAACATAAACATATATACATTTATACATGTAATCAATTCTCGAGCACCAAGTTTAGTTTAAAACTCGATATCCATTGATGGACGGGTTTTAAATATAGTACCCGACCAGAAATGAGGCTGCCAAAAAAAAATAGTGGTCAAAACCTCTAGTCACCTCAGCAGGGTTTACTTTCGTCAGTGACAGCGCGATAGCGATAAAAAACCGATGTCTTTGATCATCTTCGTCATCAAAACAGCCTTTGAACGTCCACTAGTTACTATTGGCCACCTCAAAATTGAAGTAATTTTAAGTTAGAGTCGCTCTGACTCCGCCTGTACCGCCGGTACTCTACTCTGTCGGTACCTCCGTAGCCTTTAACAACTGCTTGGGTAGACAGAGGTACTCTACTTTGACGGTACGCCAAGGCTTACAAATAGTGTCTTTAAAAAGTAATAATTATTATTATCAAATATTAGTCGTCGCGAGGTGACCGACTCAATTATTATAAACCCGAATATCGTACAAAAAGGTAAAAGCAATTGCAATTACAAGTTTCTTTCCTCTATGAATTCAAAAAAGCCACACGAATTCTCTATTAATTTGATGTCTGCATCAAATTTACCTTGTTTTCTCATTCATCCATAACGTATAATAATAATAATACATTTATGTATTTATATATGAATATTTATTTGGATACGTATAGATATTTTAATATGTCATATACATATACTCAAATTTATAATTTAGTATTTTTGATCTTATTTATTAAGTAAGCTAATTACGTGATAACTTGATTAACGACTTTGTGTTACATGGAGTTCATTACTTTTTACGGTAGAATAACCGAGTTGCGAAAATTGTTTCTAAGCTTCTCTTATTTCTTTCGAACTAACTTTTGTTTTATAGCTTGATACCGTTTTTTCTTCAGGCTAAATATTGGTTTTATTTATAAATATATTCACAGATGGGAAAGAGGAAGTGATCAAGGACGGACGGCTCACACATCGAAGACGAAACGAATTTACCCCCTTGTTTGCTTACTTATCCATATTAGGTATTATGATGTGTTATTTATAAATATAATGTGTAAAGTTATTTTAATGTGTCATATACATACATTTATATTATTAATTAAGTATAATTTTTTAAATATTTTTAGTTATTAACAATCTCGTTTCTGGTAGATAATGCCACTATGTATACATTGAATATTTTATGGGAAAATGAAATAAATAAACGACTAAGTAGAAAATTTTAAATGTCGTATACTAATATCGTCCAGCTGTCAGCGAGATAAATCCCGCAAGGTCGCCATCTTGGCTTGCTGACAAATGTTAAAATGTTATGAATAGTATACGTTCGTTTGTTTAGGTGTTACGGATATATGCATGTTGTGTTATTACGCAAAATACCGCTTTATCTCCTCTTGATACGGAGGTCATAGTTCAAAGACATTCGCGAGATATTTTAAATTATTAATTACAAGCCACGCTCCGCAAACGTTCCGTTCACCGTTAATACTGTTTGCCATAAGGATAAGATATACCTGGTATTGTTACTTGCTAATAATATAATTTTCTACTGCATAATTTTTTATTTACATTTTAGGTCATCATCATCATACCAGCCATTGTAAGTCCACTGCTGGACAGAGAGGCCTCCACAAGAAAGAGGGAATTTTGCCCATAATTGCCACGCTGGGCAAGCGTTCACGACGGAGATACTGCTGCCCTTCCCCACCTATGCATTTGAGCTGCACTGTCTCAGATGGATATACCGCCATCTGTCGGTCCTGGTACCTCAGTCGCTTCTTACGGCATCTCTCGTATTTTACTTAGCCGGTAACTCGCGGCTTTTATAGGTAGGGATATCTATTTTTTTTGTAAATATACTTACTATACCTTATGTTACTTCAGAATAATGTAGCTTTATATCAGTGAAATAATTTTTAAAATTGCTTTAGTGGTATTTGAGTCTATTTGTTACAAACAAACAGAAATCTTTTTCTTTTTTAATATTAGTATAGAGGTTTCTGTTTAATTAAAAGATCACTTTAAATATGAGGCAAGAATATTATCTGCCGTAGGAAGACCACAATTGGACACAGGCCTCTACGCTGAGTAGTAGTAGGTGGCAATTGTGGTGCAATATATTCGACGCACATCTTGCTGCCCATCCTCGCCCATACATTTGAACTAACTCTGAATAGATTTCCCATGCAGGTTCCAGTACTTCACTCGTCTCTTATAACACTTGATACAGAGAGGCACTAGTCTAATCTACCGGTACGCAACAGCCGGGAGAAGTAATAATTCAATTAGAAGACGAGAATTATACAATACGAATACACAACACAAAGTGTTAGGACTCCAAATTAAAGGATTTCCATTTGTTTAGTAGATGACAGAAACTATGTAAGTATCAAAAACGAAACCGGAACAGACAATTGCTGGGACGGGAATCTGCCTCTAGATCCTTGCAGCTCCATCGTCTATACAGCCGCTGCGTTATTTAAGATTTATGATCTACAAATCAATGAATATATATATATCTTCATACTAGGCAAATAAAGTTCACTGTTGGTCATAGGCCTTACCAAGATAAAGGGATTTTGCCCATAATTGCCGCGCTGGGCGGGCGTCGTGGCAATGGCATAGTGAAACTTCGCAACTAGGATCCTCACCATGTAGTATATAAGCTGCGCTGTTTCGAATGGATATACCGATCTTTCGGTTTTAGTACTTAAGTCGCATCTCACGAGGCCTGGTACAGAGGGAGGTACTATACAACTCCGCTGTTTATTTTTTATCTTGTAAGATGGTATAAAGCTTTATTTGAATAAATACAACATATTTTTTGTAATTACGTATTTTGTAGACACGGCTTAAATTTTTCATTTATATTACCATTATTTTATAAAGCTGAGACTTACAGGTAAAAACGATCTGAAGAAGTCATTGTTCGCCCTTTCAGCCACTTCCAGCATCGCCACCATTACAAATAAACACTTATTTAAAGACCGCCAACAACACTCAACACCCACTCCCAGGTTTTGGCACGACAACACTCACAAATATTCGAAGCGTGGAAATCATAAAGAATTTATTTTTACCTTAATATTATGAGACACATTTGATGAAATAAATCAAAATTTACTAGGTTATATAGTTTTATAATTAAATATGAAAGAATACACAGATTATATTTAAATTTATTTATATAAACTTATTAAGCTATTTTAGTATGACGTTTGTATACTAACGAAGATATTACCTATAAAAAAAATATTTTGTTAAACTAATTAAACTAATTAAACCTATATTGGTATCACAGTATAATGGCGTCGATTTTATATCGTTATAATAACAACACTAACATATTGAGCTTTGTTTATATTATTGTGACTAAACGGTTACGTAAAAGAATAATGTAACATTTGGCGATGCGCGCGCGCCGATTAACCGTCCGCTACAGACTAACGCTGCGCGCGCGCCTGTGGTTAATTTGGGCGCGGAGTATCCGAGATATATCGTATATTTCTTCGCTATAATAACATAGTATGTTCTAAAAATCTAGCTATTAATATTTCATATGTAGGGACTAGGATTAGAATGTGGTATCGGCGAAGGGATTGACTATTTTCGTACGTTTTATTGGGTGTAAACTTTATAATAAATTACTACGCGTCGGATTTTTATGAAAATGTTGGAATGTAGATTTTTGGATTTTATGAGCTGTTAGTGATTAATTATTTTAAGGGCAATGGAATTTCGGTTAGAAAATAAATATACAGGTGTATAAAATTCCGTTAAGACAATGTTGGGATTAATGGCGCGAATATATTTATTTTTCTCTGATATTTTAAAAATATATTTTAAGCCGATGCGTTTTGTTTTCTTTTTTTTGTGACATTTTATTGGTTGAAAGTATATCTCAATGTGTATTTAGATTAAACTGATTTATTTACATACCTAAGCCGTTTACATTACAATCGGCAGCACTATATTTTGATCGTTATCAAATGTATATGGTTTTTTATTTCCAAAGAAAATAGTATATGTACCTCGTAATATATAATATTGCATATTGCAATAAAAAAGATAAATGTTTGGTAAAATCTATCAAAAAAATTAAATAAACCGCGTTTTAGAGTCATTAAAAAGTATTGTAAGTGCATCTTAAGTATAGTAGTAATTTAAAAGGAAATGGCTTTCTCTTATTTTTTAATTGATTTAACTTGAAATCATTTTTGTTTCTGATAGTCAATAACTGCTTTATATTATTGACTCGATGTTGTTTTTTTTTCTTAACGCAATCCAGTGGGAGGAATGAGCGGATTGCTAGCCGCAGCGAAATTTACAGCGATGTGATACATGCTTTTATTTATGTTCACTGAAATAACCCGGCGTTTTAGGGTTGATGAACGGTCTCGTATTTGTTTATTTATTTATTTAAAATATATTTTCACGTCTCCATCAAAGGGGTTGCTGAAGAATACGCTTAAGGCAATTAATTTACAATTGTAGAAGATAAGAGCGGTATTTTTATTTTTATGACGGATAATTTTTCATAGGCCTTTTGGCATAGGTGGTAATGATCAAGGTCGTGGGTTTGTTTGTGTAATATACACTATAATTATTTTGTGTCTGTGTGTTACTTACATATAATATAAGTATTATATTTGTAATTCCTCTGATATCCGTAACACAAGTGCTTTAGGTGCCAATAAGAACAGGCTAGACCTAGTTTAGGTACCTAAGTATCAAAATGTATTTTAGTTTAAGCTACCTTTTGTTGTTGAATAAAGTTATTATTATTACAAGTTATCTCGGTGCCAGGTCAACGAAGGAGATGTTTTGTGACTTTATGCATTAATAATTATAGGTATCATTTTTGGCTATTTAACGTTATACAAAAGTATTAAAATAAAGGTATTAAAAAAAATTCAAGCTTTAGGAATCAAATCGTCATCACCATCTCTTTTATCTTTATATCTCAGGCAAGGCGCATTAAGGTGCAAAATGAGTTTATATCCATACAGTGGTAATAGCAAATCAATATTTTAAAAATAAAAATCAGCAATGCGCAGTAACAATCTCGCCAAATCGTGGCACATAAAATTCTGAAAGAGCTCAGAAGCCAGACGTCGTAAACACCAAATTCCAGATCGTAACTCCGTCTGTACTAGAATAACAAGACTGCTCTACCTGTATTTAGTTAGCCTGTCTGGTTTGAACTGGCTGTCTATATAGCACGAATATATATACTATGGGACGATAAAATAATTTTCCGACTTTCGGCGGCTCAACTCGAAAGGTTCGATAAATGTAATGTGGGGTACCGGCAGAACAGAATAGTACCTCCCTTTATACTGAGTTTCCTAAGAGGCGACTAAGGTACCGGGACCTACAGATTGCGGTATATCCACCCGAAAAGTGTACGTTGAATGCAAAGGGTAGGAATTGGCAGCATCATCTCCGTCGCCAGGTATGATGAATAATTCAGACAACATCTCATACATTGACCTGACTCCGAGATAAGTCGCTTAAAACACCTGTGTTACGGTCACCCAGACGCAGAACAAACATCATCACATACATTTTTGTCCTGCGTGTGGATCGAACCCACGGCCCCTGGTGCACAAGACAGGATCACTATCATCTGCGCCATCGGACCCGTCAAAATGGAACGCTCTCTTACTGTGGGCTTTCTTAGCCAACTCAAAATAGCCAGATGTATGCAAAGGGCAATGCTCGGAGATTCCTTGAGTAAACGAATCAAGAATCAGGAGATCTGATGAAGAATCTATGAGGCTGATATAATCTAGGATTATTAGTTTAAGGTGGCAGCTAGACCCATAATATGCGAAACTTGTTGGTGAACGTTGGTGGGGCTGTGAAGTTTTCCAACAGAGACCATATATAGGGTCAGTCATGACGGACCAATGGCACAGATGGTGGTGATATTATCTCGCGCGCTAAGGGTTGTAGGTTCGATCTACACCCAGGACAAATATTTATGTGATAAATATTTATGTTTGTTTTGTCTGGGTGTTATATATATATAACTACTTCAATATTTGTATTGTTTGTTGTCCGTAACACAAGTACTTTAAAGGACTTATATCGGAATCAGGTTAAGTTTTGGAATATAGTGTGAGTTTATTATTTTTAATATATATCTTATCTTTGTGAAAATAATAATTAGCTAATCATAGATTAATGTACCACGGATAAAATTATTTCAGTACGCTTCATTATTTATACTGAAAATACACAAGAATGGCTATTATCCAAATAAATAAATATACAGATTATGTTTGTAATGAAAATATCAAAACATATTGTCTGTTTGTTCTGGTTAACTACTGAAACAGTTGATTGGGCCCAGACTGGGTATATCTATCGGGTAGGGTATATTATTAGTAGCAATTTACATCGTCATGTAGCCACCACAATAGGTTACATCGCGTCCCGCGGGTACTTTCCTGGAATCCAAAGTAGACCTTTCATTAGGTGTAAGAGAATTTAATCAATATATTTCACCCGCTTCGTTTAAAAAAGACTATGTGACTCGCTGATAATATGTCTTTCCATAAACGATATTTTTTTAAATCTATTTTTTATAGATTTTGCTTTATACTATGCAGTGGCAAACAAACAAACCAAAAAATCTACGACTTATGACTCCATGTCAAGAAGTAGAAACATAAAAAAAATCTACAAAATCCGATATAAATACCAGTAAAGTACCAATAAAGGCCAACTATCCACGCGGACCAAGCCGCGGGCACTTAGTATCTAGCACCAACATCTAGTATTTATGTCCAATTGTAAACAGCGTCAAGGGCCTCTCAGTATAAATGTGTGCGTCAAGCCCTCCCGCGGATCTAAAATACTCAACTCTACCTATGATTAAGGGTATGAGGCGTAAAGACCAAAATAGAAGGACTGAGACATTTCGCTTTCCTCCCTTTGGGATGCGTCCAAATAAAGCCGCCGTAAATAGGAAAATCGTTTTAAAATATAGATTTCCACCCAACTGCGTCCAAGCGGATTTAACTTACACCTTGCGGAGTTTGTGTGTTCATAATGAGTCTAACAAATATATAGAGCGGAAGTGAATGAAAGGGTTAGTTTGGGACGACCGAGGCGAACATATATTAACCAGGTAGAAGAGGTTATAAAGAAGGACCAGGTCAGAAGTACCAAGACTAAAAGAGCGTGTATGAATAGACTAATGCGCGTAATGGTGGGCATACACGATCCTTCCTATTGTCCAACCGGCATGACGCTACTGATTGGATCAGTTAGAATTTACCGTGATTGCGAGTGAATTGGCATGACAGTTACTGTTGACAGTAGTAACTACTGTAAGGGAAGCTAGAGAGGTTTGCCAACAGCGTATAAGTGGAAATTAAGTCTCTGCCTACCTCGATGGGACACAGGCGTGATGTATGTATGTATAATTAGCCTTTATCCTTTTCTTAAAACAACATTTCACCAAAGATGCTGCTAGAGAGCCTGACCTTTTCCGAGATCTTCAACTGTAAATACGTCTTCAACAAGTTATGTTTCTGCTAAACTTGTGTACTTCTTGAATGAGCTATTTCATAGAAGTACTATACTTAACACATCCGTTTGTAGCACTCGCTCACTTTTATTACAGAGTTGTTCAGTAATTCAACTTGGAATAAACACTTCAATAGTCAAAAGAATAGAGTAGTTCAAGAGTCATCATCATCATCATTACAGCCATTAGAAGTCCACTGCTGGACATAGGCCTCCCTAAGAAAAGGGGAATGTTGCCAATAATTGCTGGGCCAGCGTGTTGGCAATCGCAGAGCGCAGATTTCTCGACGGGGTTGCTGCTACCCACCTTGTGCATTTGAGCTGCGGTGTTTTGGATGGATATATCGCCATCTATCGGTTCTGGAACCTTAGTCGCCTTTTACGACACCTAGTACAGGGGGACGTACTATTCTACTCTGCCGGTACCTCGCGGCAGGTTTCACGGCTTGGCACGGCTATAAAGATCCCTTATATCTCTAGAAAAATATTTGCCTAATAATATCGGCCTTAGCATTTTTTAACAAACTTTAAACTACGATATAAAGATTTATTATCCTATATCCATTTAATCTAGCAAATTTATGGATATAAAATCAATTTTAAAAAGATATTTTTTCAAATTTGCTATACTATTTTACATGTGACCTCAAATGCTTGGATATCTGTTTGGACTTTCCATAGATTTCCATAAGAATATCGTTTGCCGGAAACATAATCAGTAATTTTCCATGTCTTTATGAAAAAAAGAGTTACTTTCGAATTCATAAGGATATTTATAAATAAAATAAACATGTTAAACACATCACCATCATCAGCATAACACCGGCAAGAGCGCACCAGGAGGATTTTTATCCTATAATTGCCTTGCTGTAAAAATTTGTAGCGGGCATAATGAGGTAGACCTTATACAAAGGTAGTCGGCATTGGTACCTTACACTCACCTATTGCTTCTGCCAAATAGCAAGGTTCAGTACATATGCTTAAATAATTCTTAACTAATATTATAAAGAAGAAAGTAAGTTTGTTTGTTACATCTTCACGCTTTGTCTTGAAATGTCATTTCATTTCATTATATAACTTTTAAAAATCTTTGAGCGCTAGTGGATAAAAGGGGGGGGGGGGTGTTATCGGAGAGCACCACGTCATTCAATGGCGGACTGGCATTTTGCTTTATTTATGCATTTTATTATTAAAGCCTATAAATCCTATATTTATATAACAATGCACTTTAAATGTTGTTTCCTACGATTTTCATAATAAAGCTCGATCTTTTCCTATTAAAATATAAAGAACCGATATTAAATGATTACTCATGCCACATCCTTAATTATATCCTTTATTTTGAGATTTTACGAAAATGCACATATATTAAATTGAAAATTAAATACATAAATATTATTTTATTTTGATAAATATCTTTTTCAGTTTTAATTATTTTAAATATAATTCGTAAGAACCTAGCTGACCAACCACAGACAGATTATACTTTAGCAACAATGGGGTCTAGGATGGAGGTCGTAATCTTAAGAAATGTCTATTCGCTCTGGTTCCAAGGGAATTACAATAAACGAATAAATATAACGAAGGTTTTACTTAGAAGCGAAAATATTAAGAGTCGCATTACTTGAAGCATTTCTTAACCTAAGGATCGTCTCTTTCCCGCATCAGCCGTCTCAGTCTCACATTCCAGCATCCGCTACGTCTAAACGCAGGGCAGATTAATGGCGCTTCTAAATTCGATCACATCGCGTTTCCAGATGTATAAATTGCTCCGACAAGGTATAAATCGACTATTAGTGTTGTTAATGTATCGATATTTTCTATCGATATTTATGAGACAGTAAACTTCTTGTAGTAATAGGAGAGCTAGTTTTTAGTAGGTTAAGTTTGTTTTTGTATTGTCTTCCTTTAACTTTTTTTTTGCCGTGGGGTACCGGCAGAGTAGAATAGTACCTCCTACTGTACCATCTGTTGTAAGAGGCGACTGGGAGCATCCCAGTCGCAAAAACTACACTTTGCGATTGCCAACACGCATGCTCAGCGCGGCAATTATGGGCAATAAACCTTCTTTTTTTGGAGACGTCTATGTTTAAGATTGGACTTTTAATGATTGATATGATGTTGATGATGAACCTTTACTATACTACATACGTATGATGAAAATAAAGTACATCTAAAACTAGCAGACCCAAGGTTACAATGCTTAAAGAAAAAAAATGGTTGCCTGTAAAGTCGGTTTTACGGGCGAAGATTTTACGTGACAACGTCTTTTTCTCGGTAGAATATTTATTGATATGAATATAATTAAATTTCACAATAGAAACAAGGAATTGAATGAAAATAAGAATTGCACTAATTTTAACTATAGAAATATATTTTGTTTACTAAAACATTGTACATGTAAACTTAAACTTTCCATTGTCCAAACTCGTCCGTTTCCATTGTTTTGAGAGTGGTGATTCCTGTTGAACATTTGAAATTGAATGGATGAATTTTTAATTTTAAAGAATCAATTTGAAAATCAAAACACTTATTCAGATCGAAGGTTCAAATTTTTGCTACATAAATTTGAAATTA
>JACJUM010002971.1:12733501-12872658 GCA_020976665.1 Heortia vitessoides
TCGAAAATCAAAACATTTATTCAGATCGAAGGTTCAAATTTTTGCTAAATAAATTTGAAATTAATGAAAATTTGTAAAATAATAATTAATTAATTAATTAATTTTAAACTAATAATTTACTTAACACTATCAACATTTATCAATAGTATGACATAACCTATAAACTCAGTTTCTCAACTTTTGTGTCAATCTAACAATTAATCAATCAATCATAGTTTACGATAATGAAATATCAGTGTACAATTATTTACCTTTATTTTTGTAGTTGTTGTAAATGACGAATCTAAGCACTCCAATTTTCACTACAGACACAGCTGACGGTACTTTAACCACACGTGTGAACTTGTATTATGACGCTTTCTTGTTTTTCCAACGAAAGACAAAGACAGAGACACAAGCATGCGCCGATTCAATGCGCCTGATTCTCTAGTGCTGCGCGCGCAACAGACCGATCATAGTTGAGTGGGAGAGAGACGCAAGGCATTCGGCGGGCCTCTCTCTCGTTCGGTGACTCATCGTAACGTTACCGAGCGTTACACTTTTTCATAAGTGACTCCCAGCCACAACCTAATATAAGACGTTGTCACGTCAAAACTATTGGCGATTCTCAACATGTGGTAATATTAGGGAAGTATTTATGATGTCACATGGCTTAGATTAGTAAAAAAGAAACACATCGAAATAACATTTGCTTGTTTTATAATGTAGTATTATTATTTAGTAATATTTTATAATAATAAATGTAAGTAAATATATAAAAGGCCTGAGAAAATTCGCAGGGTCGTTACAAATAATAACAGTGACATCTAATCTAACAAAGTACAATGGCATGTAAATAGATTTGTCTCTCTTAGGTAGACATTAACTTGATTATTATTATACGAAAAAATAGTGTCTAACCGTAAGATACCGGCACAGTAGAATAGTACCAGGAGTCGTAGGAGGTAACTGAGGTACGAGAACTGACAGATGGCGGTATATCCATCCGAAACATTGTAGCTCATATATACAGAGTGGGGATGGGTAGCAACGTCTCCGTCGAGAAAGCTGCGCCCTGCGATTGCCAACTCACTTGCCCAGCGCGGCATTTATGGGCAAAATTCCCCCTTTCTTGGGGAGGTCTATGTCCTAGTCTTGTCCTATGAATAGTATTTATAAACCATAAAGTATTTGTTGGCTGGTGGCGTTCGCGTATCCCTCTTAATTCGTATTAATAATGAGCATTGTAAATTATAACTGACACAAATAAACATTTATCATTTTATGTATCTTTTATTGTAATACATAATTACAACACAGGCTATGTTAATTAGTATGAAAATAGGCATTGTAAAATATATATACGTACACAGGCAAACAACTTAATGTAAAACTAGATCAAGAGACTTTAGTTAGTATAATTGCTTAATATATCAAACAAGTTTGTAAAGGTACCAATTAAACACGAATTTAGTAGCAAACGGTATTTATCATTCAATCAAGCCCCCATACATTTTAGAGTAGTGATTTAAAACTCAATTGGGCACGTCACTGTCAAGAGTTTTCGTACTATTTTAAACGAGACGAGGCGGACGGGGATGGCTGCCATTTTTCAGTTTTAATTAAATGCTGGTTTCGGTGTTGGTTAATTTGTTTGGTTGTCGGAAGCGATACGGCTCGATTTGGCCAAAATTACATTGTGCAACTATGAGCTGTGACCGAATTTTCGGTTACTGCTAGTGATGGGGATGTATTACTATCGATAAATTTGAAATTATTACCTACCCACTTTTATTCTATATTTTTATTTGAATTTGCCTCGAGATATCCGCCTGGAACAGTGCAGCTCAAATGCACAAGCCGAAGATGGGCAGCAGCATCTCCGTCGCGTAAACTGCGCTCTGAGATTGCCATCACGCTTGCCCATCGTATGGGCAAAAAACGTCCTTTCTTGGAGAGGCCTATGTCTAGCAGCGGACTTCAAATGGCTGGTATAATTATATGATGATTTGAGTTTGTAGTTTCAGCATCTCGTTTATAACCGACAGTACTAGCAGATTCTTTTTTATAAAACTTATACGTCAAGTATTAAGTCTAATCAAGCCTTTTGTAGACTTGAAGACTAAGAGACTTAAAAACCTTAAGAATCAGTCCCCTAAAGACCCATTTGTTTCAAAATCAGGTCGCCTCTCATATAAGGTGAGACGGTCCATAAGTTCCGTGACACAATTGAGGTAAATTGCCCTACCTGACGCATCGGCTGAGAGGGCAGAAATAGACCAGCTGGGCGCACGGCGATGTTGAAACTACACTCATTACTAATTGCGCGATTGTCGATGCACGCAATGGCAAAATTATATCGCGCCCCTAGACGAAGACTCCGTCAACTCGAAACTGTGATTTTATGTGGACCTTTCAAAGTTAACGTGAATGGTTGCATTAGTGTTTTGATAAATACTTTTCAGAATATATTATCTGTTGTAATTTTCCAGAAGGAACTCGACGTGTTGTTTTTTTTTTGCATAAAAATACCTATGTATCTAGAATTATAGGAAATGATTTATGTTTTGTGTTGATGCAGTCTTCATCCAGGAGTGCGGTATATTAAATAATAACATTCAAAAGCGATAAACGGTATAACAAATATACCTCTTTGTACAGATTTATTACTGAGTGGTCGCTTTCTCATCATAGTAGCCGTAGTACGTCCAATGTTGGACATAGGCCTCCCCAAGAAAAGGCCTTCCCCATAATTACCACGCTGGGCAAGCATGGTGGCAATCAAAAAGCTCCCAGTTTTGGGACGGGAATACTGCTGCCCATCTCCTTTTGTTGCATTTTAGCTACACTGCTTCGAGTAGATATACCACCATCTGTTGGATCCGGTACCTCAGTCGTCTCTTATGACACGTAGTTCAGAGGGAGGCAGCATTCTAATGTGACGGTACCCCACCGCCAACGCAGTGACTTTCTTTTATAATGATATATATGTTTTCTTTTATAATTATATATAAAATATGTTTTCTTTGGATAAACTGCAAACACGCGTTTTAATTGCTCATGCGGATGTAAGTCAAGGCGACAAGTCTTTTCTTTGTTCGCGTGATGAAGGACAAATTGAATTGTTTCGTGACGCTAAGTTTGTTTCTCTGTTAAATCAGTTAATAAAACAGTAGTACGTAGTGTAGCAATCTGGTGGCAAATTGGATTCAAAGTTTTTCCTAATGGATATAGGAATATTCTAATTCCGTAGAAATGCTTCTAAGAACCATTTTTACTTTTCCTTAATTCTATTTAATTAGCTATGTATAATAATATAAAAACCAATGTATAATAATATAAATAAATTCTCACAACATTTCATACATTGACCTGACTCCGTGGTAAGTTGCTTAAAGTACTTGCGTTACGGACGCCAGACAACAGAGGAATCACAAATACTACTTAAATACAGATATTTGACACACAGACCCAGAAAAAACATAAATTATCATCTTATAAATATTTGCTCTGGGTAGGAATCAAACCCACGACGCACAAGATGGGATCACTACCGCCTGCGTTATCGGGGCCGTCAATATATTCACATCTACATCCTCCTGACTCTACCTCCGTGGTAAGTCGCTTGAAACACTTTCATTACGGACATCAGACAACAGAGGAATAATAATAATAATAATACTTAAATACATATTTTAACACCCCGGAACAGGATCAACACATATAAATATTTATTCTTGGCAGGGATCGAATCCACGACCCTTGGCGCATAGGATCACAGCCAGCGATGTACAGCTTGTCACACGGCAAGCTAAAACATCCCGGGGATAAATGCCCTAAGCTTACCAATAGGTTTATAGTAAGCTGCGTGTCACTGTCAATTGGGTATGTACCTGAAATAAAAAAAAAAAACTCAACGTCAGAACTGCATGAGGATATAAAGTTATTAATATTATAAGTTTTAAAGTAATAAGTTTTATCTATTAATACTGGAAGAGTAAAGGATTTTTTCAAGAAAATGCTTTCTGATCTTTGCCTTCTTCACATTGTGAAACTGATCTTATTTATACAAAGTTATAGTATAGAACCTCATAGAAAATGAAACACAATATAGTACCAATTTTTATACCTACAAAGGGAACCTTCCCCTTCTTCGTCGAACTATGTTTCCTCAAACATTAAGATTCAAACAACGCAAAGAAAATTGTGTATTAATGAACTCATATATTTTCACTAATTCCGCTATTTTTTCCCCAAGCCAGCTGTCAGTTGGCAAGAATTCGTCACTCCATCATGACACTTGACGCATGACACTGTCGGAGTCGCCTCCGGGAATTCCGTATACACGAACAAACGTATTTCTCTATTACTTTTATCATTAAGCGAGTGAATAAGATATGACAGTACTTGTGCCTTTATTTATGACCAGTACTCGACCAGTACTACTTAAAACTTCATTTAATTTCACCTTATTGTCATTATGAATTCATCATTTAGCAAATTTTTCATTTTTAAGAAGACTAAAGAGAGTTTAATCATTAAATTCTATAGACAATAATATAATTAATGTTTCCGTCAATTGGGAATGTTATGTGTGATTCAAACTGTAGCTTGTTATTTTTTTTAAATAAGACCAGTTTTTTTTTATTTTTTAACATTATTTAGATGGACAGGGTGGGGGTGGGCAGTTTCATCCACGTCGCGAAGTTGCACTCTGCGATTCCCACCACGTCGTCACAAAATTCCCCCTTCTTTAGGGCGGTTTATGTCCAAAAGAGGACTTCAAATTCCTTCGATATTGGGTACCAGGCAATCACTAGCATACATTTTACGTTAACACTCTTGTATAATCAATCAATCAATTTAACTACCAGGAACTTTATATATAGCGTCTAAATAATGGTCTTAAGAGCAACGCAATCCAATTCGTGAGAATGCAATATAAATCTCTGACAAAACATGTATACGTCCCGCGGCTCCCGTGTCTGGGTTCGCATCCAAACGCGTATAATGCCAAGACAATCCGAAACGTTCATTTGTTATGGTCTGTTATATAAAAAGACAACTTCTACGGCGCATTCCGCTGCTCCCCGCTGTCAACTTCAGATGGATTGACGTATGTTACGTCACAAGTACCTTTTTACCCGCATATTTCCTTTTTGCGTGAGAATGCAGGGATATAGTAAAAGGTTATGTTTTCAGTTGATAGTTTAACTTCCAATAGTGAAAGAAATTTTTAAAAAGGTCCGAAGGTTTTAGAGTTCATTTGTTACTGACGTACGAAAAAACAAATCTTGTGTTTTTTAAATATAAAATAGTTAAACGGACAAATTAATAGTAACAAAACCATTTTGTAATTACGTAGTTACGATATTAGAGCGTTATATATATATAGGAAATAAACATATTATTTTCTCTACCCTTGATTACATGATAAACTCAATATTAAAAAAATAAAAATGAGGCCTATGGTTTATGGGTTCAAGGCTCTTTTGGGGTTCCTTCACTGTTATAATATTCACCTAACATCACATACATTGTCCTGACTCCGTGGAAAGTCGCTTAAAGCGCTATTTGTGCTGAAATGCATGTTTTTAACACCCAGCCTCAGAACAATCGAACCCAATGCTCTTGGTGTATAATATATGATCATCATCATTTGCGCCATTGGGCTCGCCTATCAATGCTTTATACATTATAATTTTTGTTACAGATGAGTACTTTAAAACATGTCCTTGAAAGAAATTAATTAATTAAAACATATTATTTCGATTTAGAGAAGATCAGCCACAATGGCAACACACACATGAATGAACACATCTTATGCTGAAACTAAGATTTTATAATTATAATAAATTCACTCAACACCTCATACATTTACCTGACTCCGAGATAATTATCTTAAAGTACTAGTGTTACGAATAACAGAAGATATCTTTATATATTAAAGATGCGACTTTTTCCGCGTGAATTTATTTATTTATTTTAAAACAGATTTATATATTTTTTAATAATATAGCCTATAACTTTCCTCCATAAATGGACTATCTAACACTAAATGAATTCCCTAAATAGGCGCGTTAAAACAAACAAACAAATAAACTTTGTAATATTAGTATTTTCGTGTCACGGTGTTTTGCAGCGATTTCTCCAATATACTGATTTTTATCAAATTTTGCTCAATGTGTGCAGTTTGTTCCAATTCAAGAGATAGGATAGTTTATGTCTCGATTTATTGTCACAATATTTATATCTTCATATCCTGACCGACTCACAACCTATAATTACGTATGCAAATAGAAAAAGAAAGGTGGTCCTTTGGATCTATCAGTGAAGGAAGAAGTTTGTTCTTGTACGTCAACTAAATAATGGCCTGAGAACTGCGTCATTTCCTCGCGTCATAATCACATCCTGGCTGCACGTGCATTTACATTAATGTTAAATGGAGAATGAATGTAAATAACTTGCTACCATATGTTGTGTAATGCATTTGATGTTGCTCAAATGTAGGGAATCCATCCATAGAATTTATTAGCAACAAGCAGCGCGGTTTCACTCGTGGTTCCTCTTCCCGTAAAAGTATGGGAATAAAATATAACTTAAGCTATTTGCTGATAATATAGCTTTGTAAAGGTGAGAAGTTTTTTATAACATACCAGTAGTTTTTGTGTATATTTGTTACAAACGTACAAAAAATAAATCTTGCTAACATTCCTCTATTTAAGGAAAGAATAATTGTTTTAAGAAATAAAATAAAGCCAATTTAATTCATATAATGCTGTAAAACTCCCCAAAAAGGGGGAGTTTTGTGTTTACCCATGTTCGGTTAAGGTTCGTCAGTCGCCTCTTACGACAACTTTTTCAAGGGAAGGTTAAATATATACTATCTACTCAGCCGGTACCACACGTCTAAGCATATGTCACTTGCTGATATTGTAGCTTACTATTGGTGACAGGAAGACTGAAATCAGTCAAGTAGTCTTTAAGTATATAGTTGAAAAAAATCCGCTGCTGCATTAGAGAACTTGATGTGTTTGTCATTTGTAAGGTTTAATTTGTAACTTTATCAATTTAAAAAAGTATCAGATCTTTATTGTAACTTTAGCTATGTAAAAAACATATCAGAGCTTGATGTCATAACTTTAACAAGGTGAAAATATTTTTTTCAGTATAACAAAATAGTCTGTGTACTTCCAAACTATAAATTACCTCTGTAAGTTTCATTTACTCCCTAAGGCCATTCTGGAGTGATTGAGTAATCCTTCGAAACTATTATATCTGCGCATAACTCTAGCAAGACTGGACATACTAATATAATAATGATTTTTCAATTTGACTTGAAGTAGACCTCATACATACAGTTCATCTGCATTGGTACCTCACTCTCACCATTTCTACCGCCAACCAGCAGTGTTCAGTGACATTAAAATTACTGGGTAATGTGACATAATCTATTTAAGTCATAGGGTTGTCAACGCGCTAGTGATATCTGTTTAATATTACGAGATATGAATGGACGATCTGACTAAAACCGCAGGATCGTGTTGGACGCAGGCCGCATACAACCGGTCCTACTGGAAATAATTTGGGGAAGACTATGTCCAGCAGTGGTTGTTCTGCGGCTGATATAACGATGATAAATAATGAATACGAGCGTCTATTGGCTGCAGTGATGCCGTATCTCGCGGACTCTATGCTTGTTTTTCGACCAGGTCGAATAAAAAAAAAGTGTTTGGACCGAAGTTTGAAAAAGGGAGTTAGACGGAAAAAATTAAGACCAAAAGTTCAAACGGCACTTTTTGCAACAGTTGTAAGCCGTGCGGGGTGCGCGTGTTTCTCAGTCTCTCTCTCATAGAAAGCATCCCTTGACACCTCCCAATAGTTTTTTTTTGTAGTATTACGTAGTCACGGCCAAGTTTGTACAGGATAAAGGGGTTCGGGAAGTTTGAATATAAACATGAGTATAGAGTTTATAGTTTAGAGACCTAAGAACAGGGTTGAAACTCGTTGAAATAATCGGGATAAAAAACCTACGTACTCGAACGTTGTCGGGGCACACTGCTATTTTATGTTATCATTAGGTTATAGTCTAGAGATTTATCTATTATTTTAATAGTAAATATGAATTGCAAGAAATAATTATTCGAATCCATGTGCTATTTCTGGAGATGGGCGCGCATGAGCAAACAAAATGTTCGTTTACACTTACATTACTGATACAGCATGAACTCAGTTAATAATTGATTGACAGGCCCGATGGCGCAGATAGTAGTGATCCTATTTGGTGCGCCAAGGGTCGTGGGTTTATTCCAACCCAGAGCAAATATTTATATGATGAATGTATAAATAAATGTATTTGTAAATGTATGTATAAATGTATTTGTTCTATGTCTTGATGTTATTTATATGTATTTTATATTTACAATTCCTCTGTTGTCGGTTATTCGTAAAACAAGTACTTTCAGCTATTTCAGATTCAGGGCAATGTATGTTATGATTATAATTTCTGTATACATACATCACGCCTTTGCCCCATCGGGGTAGGCAGAGACTATGGATCTCCACTTATAACGATCTTAGCATACCTCTCTCGCTTCCCTTACTCGCATTAGTCTTTGATATACGCTTGTTTATTCTTGGTACTTGTAACCTGGCTCTTCTTTAATACCTCTACTACCTGGCTAAGATATGTTCGCCTAGGTCGTCCTATATCATTTCTTCCAATAACTTTTGTTCTATATATTTGTGCAGTCATTCTACTTTCATCCATCCTTTCTACATGTCTAAATCAAATTTTACAAACTCACACCATACATACTTTGAAGTGTTCTCATTTCAACAGCATTTGTTCTACTTTCGTGTTTCTTCTGCCATACCCAACATTCACTACCATATGTCAGTGTTGGAATCAACACACTTCTATGAACAACCAGTCGTGCCCTTTTTGACACATTTTGGCTGCCCATAAAAGCATATAGGCTTCATAGACACTATGTCCAACTTTCACTCTCCGATCAATACCTTCTTAGAATTTATAAATATGAAATTAAAATAATAATAATAGTTACATCTTTTCTACTTCACCATTTCTATTCATCGATTACCCGATAGATAACTGTTTATGAGAAAACGAGCATTCTTAGAAAATGATCTTAGTAGAAAGCAAAAGTCATGGGAAAGAATAATGGTAGCCAAGATTACAGTCGGCGTATTTAACACGACTTAATGGGCACGTGGGACACATCGTAATATACAAACAAAGGGCACTTTCCTCGGCTAATGTTGAGCAATTTTGGGTCGGCTTACGTAATTTTATCGATATAAACAAACACTAAATAAGTTACACTTATGCCGTGGGCTACCGGCAAAGTAGTAAACTACCTACTATATCAGGCGTCGTAAGGGGGCGACTGAGGTAGCGGAACCGATAAATAATAATAATAATATTAAGGCATTGCGGTGTGTAAAATGGCGACCATCACGGCATATTGTCATGATACCAGTGTGCCATCACGACGCTGATTTTCAGTGGTCATCTGTTGATGACTAAGGAAACGAACGCAATATACACAATCAAAAATTGACGGTGGCAAGACTTTTATACATAAATACAAAACATTTACAGGACGTAAATCAAATTATCGGGTATAGAAAATTAAACAATAAAGAAGAGCAAAACATAATAGAATAACACTACAATAGGGCGGGGATGGGTAGCAGCATCCCCGTAGCGAAAGCTGCGCTCTGCGATTGCCAACACACCTGCCCAGCGCGGCAATTATGGGCAAAATTCCCCTTTTCTTGGAGATGCCTACGTCTAGCAGTGGACTTCCACTGGAAATAATACATTCCATGTGGGCACCATTAAACTCCCGGAAACGGTGATTTTGCAAGACCTGTGTTAAATAAACGTGGACTCACTTCTAATTATTAGGTTTCTTGTTCATTGCGATTTAAATACAAAAAAGTTGAGGCCTTTGATTTATTAATGGAGTCTCAGCCTCAGTCGTAAAAACCATCCGGAAATGCTTTATGATTTTAATTAAGGGTAATTCAAACTTTGAAGTACACATACTAAATAAACTTTGCATTCCAACGAACTAAGCGTGTAAGTGGTATATATGAAATCCTTGCTTTAATCCTAGTAATATTATAAACATGAGTATGTCTGTTTTTACTTCTTCGCCCTGGAACTGATAAATTATAGTCTGAATAAAAAGTAATAAACCATTTTGATAAATATTTTTCTACGGTGAGATCATCTGATCGATAGTGGTACTTACTGGGTAAGAAAAGGAAAGAAGCTACCTGTAATCCCGAGAACACAAGAAATCCTTGAAGACGCAGTATAAGGTGAGGGTAACCGAGGAAATCTTATATAAATATTGGGGTTTCTTATATTGCACCACTATATATATATGTTTTTCAGTTTTGTGTAATGGTTGACTGGGAGATAATCCCAACTGGCATTAAGTCCGCCATTTGTACATTTTGTAACATTTTGTGCAATAAAGTTAAATAAATAAAAAAAAAATATAATAGAAATAAATAAATAAGTTCACACGACATAATATAAGTTGATCTAACTCAGGAATAAGTAGCTGAAAGCACTTGTGTTACGGATATCAAATAACAGGGGATTTACAAGTATAGTATTTTAAAATATAACACCTGGACCCAGAGCAAAGACAAAAGTTCATCAAATGAATATTTGTCCTGGATGGGGATCGAACCCACGACCCTTAGCGCACAAGATATAAACACCACGAAATGCGTCATAAGATTACATGTTTGATATACATGAGGTAATCAACAATCCTTATACAAAATGGTCTGCCTTTGTTTCTTTTTTGGTTCCCTTTTGGAACCTTAGTCTCACCTATTTCTACCGCCAAATAGCAGTGTCCGCATTGCTATGTTACAGTCTAAAGGGCGAGAGAGGCAGAGAATTTATTGGGTAACGTGGCATAATATCCTCAAGTCACAAAGTTGGCAACGCGTTAGTGATATTGTTGTGATATTACGAGCGTAAACGTTAAACGAGAGTAAACGTCAGTGCAGCTTATAGACATAAGCTGCACTGACGTTTACTATAACGTGGACTAAATGCTTGTTTGTCGATCTAGATCGACAAACAAGAATCAGGCTAGCCTAATAAACAAAACAGGTAAAAATTTAAACTACCCGCTTGCAAACGCAATCTGCAATTACGAACGAAACATGTTAAGGAACTTTCTAATTATTGCCGACGGATAGTTCAACTTTCATTAATTACGACAAACTGGGTAGATGTTAGCGAAATCATTGAAAATTGTGGAGCGGTGCAATATACATTGGTATCAAATTTACCAAGCGAGCGCCCTAATTTTGTTACACCGTTGAAATATAAGGAACTTTTATTCGGCAAAAATTTAAATTTCAGCAAAACATATATGAATAAATTGTTTAGTAAGTCGTCTCATTAATTATGGAAATTACTTTCAGAATACGATGTAATTAGTTACATTCAATATAAGATACCGGCAGAGTAGAATAATACCTATCCCTGTACCACCTACCGTAGTGTTAGAGGTTTCGAAGCCGTCGACACATCCAGGTATCTAAAATAGTCTAGCTCAAATGCAAAGCAGAGATAAGCACTTAGGGTTTAGTTAAAGCTCCGCTCTGAGATTATCAGCACATCTACACGTCGCAGAAAATGATGTGCAATATTCCTAATTTGTGTGTCAGCAGTAAACATCTACTGTTGGACTTAGGGCTTAGCCGTAGGACATAAAAAAAAATCAATTCCCACAGAATCTCATACATTGATCTGATTCCGTGATAAGTAGCTTAAAGCACTTGTGTTACGGACATTAGACAATACAGAAATCACAAATATACTACTTAAATACATATATTTAACAGCCAGACACAGAATAAGCATAAACATGGACATGGGACATCGAAGCCACGACCTTTAACGCATAAGACAGGAACATCATCTGGGCCATCGGGCTGTCCGGATATAGGGGCACTATAGTCGCGCCCGGTGTTTGAAATTCGACCATATTTCATTAAATTTTGAAAAACCTTTCAACATTTGTAATAGACATTTGAAGATTAGGTCATTCAATAATGTCAAGAAATGCAAACAGTAGTGTGTCTTGGGCATTTTAATGAATTTAATGGAATTCTAGAGCAGTTTGTGTAAAATAAATAGTTTTGTGCACTTCTTGTTCACATTAACTCAACTTTGTAAAGGAACAAACATATGATAATGTACTCGTGCCAAATAAAAAAATTAAACAACAGGAAACACACTTATTCCTCAAGCTAAAATAAAAAGAAATATGAGAGCAGTGGAAAACATCGGTAAACGGAGTATAATAGTTTTGACGTCACACAAATGTTTATTGCTTCCGGCGTCGGTTTACGAGATAATGATCGAACGTACGGACACACAGATGTGGCGACCGAAATAATTGTTACGTCACCACACGAGAAGTGAATGGGAGAGACATTAGATAAAAAAATAGGAGCATTCACTACCGAGCTTTGTTGGTAGATATAATAAAGTATGTTAGTCTAATGACTATCTCTAAGAATAAAAATATCATTTGGGTTCATATATCATCATCATCATCATTCGAGCCGTTGGAAGTCCACTGCTAAGTATATGCCTCCCTAAGGAAGGGGTAATTTTGCCTATAATTTGAGCGATGGGCAAGCGTGTTGGCAACAGCTTGTGTTGTGGCAGCTTTCGCGAAGTGATTGCTGGTACGTCTGCCTAGTGCGGCAGCAATTAAGGGCAGAATTCCTACTTTATGAAGTCCAATGTCCAGCAGTGGGTGCTTTACGGCTGATATGATGATTATAATGAATAAAATATGAAGGTATTTCTGTCTATCTGTCAGCGAGTTTCCTTTTCAAGACTAAACGGATTTTAATAAAATTTGGCGAGTGTAATGAGTAAGGTATGGACATACCTAACACATTCAAAAATATACTCCACTAGGTAGTGTACGCTGTATAGTCTAAATGAATGCGCACACATTTCCTAGACAATACAATTCCCTAATCCGGGAATTCCTTAATGCCCCGGAATATACCATTAGGCACGTGCGAAGGGACCCCGGGCAGCCGATCCCGGGGACCAATTCCGGGAATTGTCTAGATGTTTTTGTTTACACATTACCCGCCCGAGAATAAAGGTGAGATTATTATATAAGGAGGTATTTTTTGGCGGGCATTGCGATAGAAATGCGACAAGTGACAATACTCATAAGGGTGTTTTTAAGGAAAATTTTAATCCTGTTATCATCATTATCGTATGACTGTTTGAAGTTTTAGGCCAGTTGAATAAATCCTCAGGAGTATTTGACCACAATTGCCGCGCTTGGGAGGCGTGGTTGCAATCACAGCGCGTAGCGTTGCTACGAGGATGTTGTCCATCCTCGACCTTGCATTTGAGTTATGCTATTAGGACTGCCTCTTACAACTCCTGGTACAAAGGAACTATTCTGATCTGCTGGTACCCCACAGCACCCACAGCAAGTACATATCCAAAATCAAAGTCAGATATTACTCAAATCTGGTTGTAATAATCATAGTAATATATGAGTTTGCTTCTTTTTTTATTTTATTTTCGTATCATTGCTTATCCCGTTTATCTCTTTAAGTCATACACATAAAAAAGAGGATATCACATTTATAAAATAAGTAAGTATGACTTATTAATTTAGTTCCAAGTGACCCAGGAAAAGTCCCTTAAACCACAAACTCCTTATAAAAGCTCTCAGTTGCAACTCCAGTTTATTTTAGAGTCGAATCTGGGACGAGCCGCGCGTGACCTATATCTACCACTTGAATCGCTCGAGTCTACTAATGAAAACATTCCATTACTGCAAATGCAAATAAATCGGCCATTTCTAAATGCGAGCGCGGTCTTGAGCAACGCAATGCAATTAAGACCGCGCTAATTTGAAGTTGTTGGTCAAACGGTCTCAAATACCCAGAAACACGCCAGTTCAAATGAGAGAGAGCCTGGGCTTTGATTCCTGGTAGAAAACATTTCCAAGAACTACCCGTTGGGTAAGGGCCAAGTAAAATAGAATTTGTTATGTATGTAATGCTGGTCTACTCAGGCTTTAATTGTCGAGTCACCAGAGGGACGGGTAAGGCCGTTTATGACCCTGGGTTCACAGGATTGGAGCGGGACTGAAGGCAAAGACATGAGGGCGCCTCGCTTGAGTTGTCGTTGTTCAATATAGTTAAATCGTTGTTTGCAAAGGTGGAGCTGTAAGATTTCGGCAAAGTAGAATAGTACCTCCCTCTGTACCAGGTGCTGTAAGAGGCGACTAAGGTACCAAAACCGACAGAGAGCGCTACATCCATCCGCAATAGTGTAGCTCAAATACGCAAGGCGAAGATGGGCAGTAGTATCCACCACGCTTGCCCAGCGCGGCAATTATGGTCGAAATTCCCCCTTTCTTAGAGAGGCCAATGTCAGTGGACTTCCAATGGCTGATATTATGATTGAAGAAATACAAAGTGAGCCAGACAGCACAAGTGCAGTCTGTTATTGCTCGAAAAGCCGGCACGCGTTTGCCAAAGATCGTGGTGTACTGATCTACGAAATGTGTGTGTGTGAAGTGTCAGTGAATGTAGAGTGCCAGTGAGAGGGCTAAAGGAGGCATTTAAAGAAAAGATCCTATCGGGCGGGAAAAACTTGTACCTCAACTGTAATAAGGATTGTAAGTAGTTCGATTTTGATAAATAAATCGTCCCGGAATAGATAAATTTCAGTGAATCTATCTGTAACAGTGTAGCTCAAATGGAGCGTGTTGAGACCACAGATGCACAATTACAGTAAAAGCCTCTGAAATCCTTAATAATGAACGCAAAAGTTTGTGTGTATGGATGTGTGGATGTATGGACGAATGTTTGTTAGCCTTTCACACTGGATCGGCTGAACATATCTGGATGGAAATTACAGACCGAGATTAATAATAGTTTGGAGTAATATCTGGGATAAACTACTTTGTGTACCTAAATATAGCTAAATCATCATCATCATTATTATATCAACCATTTGAAGTCCACTGTTGGGTAAACGTGATGGCCATTCCCGCTCTGTGCATTTTAGTTACACTGATTCGGATCGATATACCGCCATCTGTCGGTTTTGGAACCTTAGTCGCCTCTTACGACACCTGATACAGAGGGAGGTATTATTTTTTTATTCTACTTTGTCGGTAACTTACGGCTAAATAGATTTGGCTTTTTATTTTTCGCCATGCAATCGCCATAACATTTTACATACATAGAATTATTTTTGGAACAACAAGAGTTCCTAAAGGATGCGATAAAGGCTTGGCCGACGAAGTCACGGTCAGAAAGTTAGTAGTAAATAAACATGATGAAATTCCTATAGTACATAGTTGGGAGAACGTCATTAAATTATATTTTATTACAGACACTCTTAATAGTCGACATCAGATATCATGTATATACATTTTTCTTTTACAAAACAAGGTAAAATATCTAAACGCGACAATTAAGTAAATAACTCGCAAACACCACGTAAGCAAGACGCATGACAACGCTATGCAATGCTATATAATGCAAAAATTCTAATACCTATTACTTATTACTAGCGTATGTATACTTATAGATCAAAACCCCGCAGGCGCGACACATAGTTTTTTCTGAATAATGAAAAAGATACTTTTTATTATAATTGAATGTAAATGCATAATGTTACTATAGGAGCCGATAGAAAAATATACTAATATTAGGGATAGAGTCCGATGATGCTACTTAACTTTCATCTACATTTGATATTAATAGGATCGCATTGCAGGCGCAGCGTATGAAGTCCACCCACTAGGTGGACAGACAGACGATCTGACTAAAACTGCAGGATCTCGCTGGTCGCATACAATCGGTCCTATTATAAATCACTTGGAGAGGCCTATGTTCAGCAGTGGACGTCGTGCGGCTGATATAATGATGATAATGACAAATATCACTAATCAGGATCAATTAATCTTTTTTCATAGAAAACATAACCAGTTACGAAGACTTACTAACGATGCAGCTTCTCTTTTAAATCTTAAGCTTACTCTCACATAATATGTGTTCATTAATAAAGATTCAATATCTATTCTATATATTTCATATATCTATATCCATCTATATATAAAATTAAATGTGCATAATATGCTCCATATGTACTCAAAAACGATCAGACCAATATAAATGGCATTATTCGAAAAAGTTTAGATGAGTAGTTTTCGTTTGAAAGCGAAAAGCAGTATACGCATTGCTATTTAGGAGAGTGAGAGAGACAGTGAGTTTACAAAAGGTTGGCAACGCGCTAGTGATATCCTTGTGATATATCCAGCGCTTGTAAGCTGCGGTGACGCTTACTATCACGAGGATTATGCTTGTTTGTCGACCTGATCTATAAACAGAGATAAATAAAAGTGTTTTTCTATGCAGTTTATGATTATTTCGCTTCATGCTCACCTAGGACAGGTTCGCATGTCAGGTACGCCGTACGTCGCTAATGATACAGATGGACTTGCACGCACAACCTTGAACGCTGCGTGAAGCCGAGTCTAGGCGGGTCAGAGCATGACGTAATCAAATCAAAATTTGTTTATTAAATACTTAATGGTATTGTGCCATGAGCTGCTTAATCATGTTAACTATCACAGTGGTTTAACTGTATCTATTAAGTTGGGGCAGCGGTTTCCAAACTTTGTACTAGTAACTATATAAATAATGGCAAATCCAAAGACTTATATAATATAGTTTTTGTTTACTACATTTCTTATACTGTTTTTCTTTTTATGTAATGATATCATCAAACAAGCATACGGTCCGCTTGATCGTAAACGTGAGCACAGCTCATAGACGCTCGTGTCATTACAAAGATATTGCTAGTGTCGCCAACCCTGTGAACTGAAGATACTGTTATATTTACCCGGTAATTTACCTGCCCCTCTCACAACTTTCAACAACACAGCAATGCGAACACTGTTATTTGGCGGTAAAATTGGTGAGAGGTATCAATACAGACGACCTTCGTATAAAGTTCCCTCACGAGAGGACCTCATGTTTTGGAAAACAAGGTAACTAAAGGTTGTATATATACATACATGAAGTAAGAACCGAAGTCCTTACTTAGGGCAAATATTTAAATGATGAATGATTGTGTTTGTTTTGTGTCCGGGAGTTAAAAATGTATTTAAGTACATATTATATTTTGTGATTCATCTATCGTCTGATGTTCTTAACACAAGTACTTTAAGCGACTTGTCACTGAGTCAGTCATAAGTCTTGCATGAGATGTTGTGTAAATTAAAAATTTTCACTTTGCGAAACATTTATATACTTATTAATGATTTCCAAACTTGTGTGAGCAAGTCTATGTGAATGAATGAATGTGAGTTTTCAATTTGAATGTTACTCCGGACATCGGCCTAAAAAAACGGTCATTAAGACCCCGAAACAATATTATCGCCTATAAATGTACGTGGGAAGAACATTTCTGGGCTATCGACGCACGGTGCCAATAAGAGGTCATTGCCCTTGACACCAGATCGACAAGGAGTCCATCGTTATATTAAATCTGTAAAGTCATTGTTAGATATAAGATGCATCAACATTACAGCTGCACGTCTACTGCTAGGCATAGACCTCCCATGAAAGGGGGGATTTAACCCATAATTGCCATTTAATTTGCTAGCAGGCAATGGCAATTACTAGGCGTAGCTTCGCGACTGGAATATGTCACCATATGTCATTTAAGTATCATTAAACAAAAAATTGTGAAGGTAGTAAATGTACTTTTGACATCCTGAAACAAAATCTTATGTCAAGCTTGAGAACGGTTGCCACAAGGTAACCGAAACGTTGACCTAAAAGTGTGGAAAGTTCGGGAGTGAACGTTCGTACGAAAAAAAAACAATTAAATATAGAAAACATATCTCTCTAATTCACCAACAGCTAGTGTTCAAGTAAAATACATTTTTATGACACTGTAGTTGCTGTAAGGTATGCAGAGAATAATAGTCTTTGTTTCTAAGGCTTATAATGGTAAAATAGTTTTATATTTTTAAGGCTTATAATAACTGATGTCTTGCTGGCTTCAGGCGGGGCTCGAACCCACGTCTTTCTTTTCCCGGGGGTCAGTACTGCTGTGCTAACAATACCTCAGTAGATACGCCAAAATTCCTTCATGTCTATATAGGTCTCTATGAAGCCTGAGACAAGTTAAATGTTCTCTAATCATATTATCTTCTTAAGTTTAAAATCTTTAAGTTTCAATTAACTAGTAAGACATTTCAAAGATTATCCATGCTTGGACATCGATAACTATAGTCGTGGTCTATTTAAGTTACTTTGTTTTAAATATAAAACAAGTATAAAATAAATAATTTATTTCAATAAAATGTATATATTTAATGTATATATTTAATAATAAATTTCAATAAAAATATTTTTTCCGTTTTAAAGTTCAGTACTTCATTCCTCAACTCGTACAATCACCTATTCATTTAAAATAGTTCAGTGTTGGTGTTTTTGACCTAAAACACGGCACACCTTTGCACTCGACACACAGCAAATATTGGTTTAGCCAACAAGCACTTAGGCACTCAGGTCTAGGACGGGAAAGAGTTCACGCCCTTTTTATGTACACAGCATTAGTAAAATGCGTAGCTGGTTTAGTAAGTTGTCCTAAAGGATTGTATCAACAATATATAAATAAAATGGAAATGTCGGTTTGTAATTCAAACTTCGTTCATCAACAGCACTCCACTGCGTGCAATGTATGCATTCACTTCGTACTTTAGGGATTAAGGGATTTTTGACGTGTCAGAATATTGTGTTCCATGACTTTTAATGAAAAACCTTTAAACTGAATTATATTCGAATAACTTAAAAACAGCAAAGTTTTAAATTAACTTAGCACCCCCGTTTTACCCCCTTAGGGGGTGAACTTTCAAAAATACTTTCCTAGTGCTCCTCAAGTTATAAAAGAAACCTCTGAGCAACATTTCAATGATCTAACCCTTATAGTTCAGGCCCTTCGATGATTTGTCAGCATCTCTTTTTATATATAAAGAGATTTAGAAATATGGCCGACATATTTCTAAATTTTCCATACAATTTCCTCTGCTTAAATGTCCTGTAATCTAAATCTTCGAAGGCTTTTTTAACAAGTACCAAAAGGAAAATGTGAGTATTCCTGCAAAACACAGAATGTTATTTTTTATACGGTTAAACTTACCTTGTTATCCTTGTAATATATACAATAAATAGTATATATATATACTATACTATACATGACAATATTTATTTTAAAAAAGAATTTTATTTTAAAAGGCGATAAGGGCGCTATTGATGTACAGTTGTTACTACGTATTTACTGTTATAATAATTATATCTGTTCATTTTAGGTGTAGAATGAAGTGCTTGATATTATTTATTTATTTAACAGTTTTCACATATGTAAAACGACATATATATTGCAAGTGTTATTATCTACTAGTCAGTCATCAGGGAAAGCAGAAAAGGGGCCGAACAGTTAAAATTTTATTTTATTATTTTAAACAGTTAAAGTATTTTTTTTGCGTACCTATTTAGTAATAGGTATCTATTTACTTCAACTATAAACTTTGAATGTCATGTTTATTTATATCGAATCAATGGCCTGAAAAGTAAGTTTCATGTTTCTAGCTCTAAAAATAGCGATACTTCCATACAACTTTTCATCTCCCTCTTCGACCATTCTCAAGGTCTAAAGGCTATTTATGTCAAATTTCATCAAAATCGGTTAAGAGGTTTAAGCGGGAAAGCGTAACAGACAGACAGAGTTACTTACGCATTTATAATATTAGCAGGGATAATCCAAAAAAAAGATATTATATCATGATTATTCTTTATTATTAATTCGCCATTTACGTAATTACATTGTTTCTTTTCGCAGAAAGAAACTCCAAGTGTAGTCCATTTGTCAAATGTCGAAACGGAGCTTTTGCCTGGCACATTTATTTGATAAACGCAGCTTTTCCAAGAAAGCTCTCTATAAAACGTTCCCGCCGTTGTGTAAACACTTAGAATGCATAACTAATCTGCAAGACAATATTCTAATAAGTTACTAGCATAATTATTGCTGAGGGGTACTAGCAGAGAAGAATAGTTATTTCAGTAGTATCGGAAGAAGGGATGGAGGTACCGAAATCGACAGATGGCGGTATATCCACCCATTACAGCGTAGCTCAAATGCAATATAGGTGCTGTCAGAAATTCAGCGTTGCAGTGGCGTCCTACATGATGCTGCTGTAGCTTATGTTGAGGCAGGTACCTAACAGACCTTCAGATACATTGTCTTCTCATCTTAATGTCACATTGTCTGTATTTTTTTGCATTCTTCTTTTTTTCTCTGTCTCGCTCTCTCTGTATGCTACTTTTTGTACTTTGTTATTTTTTGTAATGCTTTAATTTATTTATTTTGAGCGGTCAATTAATATTTCCTTTATTTCTTTACAGGGTCGGTTTTTTCTTCTACGCTCTCCTCCAATTATAGGCCAATCTCCCTTTTTTGGGGAGCTCTATGTCTAACAGCGGACGACGACAGCAGACTATGGCTGCCATGATGAGACCATGCGAAAATTATATTCTAAATGTAAGTTTAAATATATTATATATTGCAGTAATGATGATGATGTGACAACAATAGAAAAACGTAGAGATGGTTTGGACACAGAAAGGATATATGAAAGTAGAAGCACAAATATTTAGCACGTAAGTGAAAGAAAAAGTTAGTGTAGGACGATTTAGGCGAACATACCTTAACCAAGTAGAAGAGGTATAAAAGAAGGACCAGGTCAGAAGTACAATATTAAACGAGCGTGTATTAAAGGACCATTGCGAGTAAATGAAGGAAGAGAGGTATGCAAAAATCGTAGCAGATAGTGATCTATAGTCTCTACCTCGATGGAACTCAGGCGTGATATGTTACATACATAACACGCCTGTATTCCATCGGGGTAATGAATATTAATTATATATTAATACGCTGAGAGTTTCTAGAGAATAAGTATAATACTACAAATTGACTCTACAATATGAAGTGCCTAAATATTTGTTTTAAGTATAAACTCATTTTAGTCTATTACGCGTCATAGCACACACTTTGAGCACGTTCCAAACTTCCAGGTATTTAAAACATCGTTAAACATTTAAAGGTAAACAAACATTGGAACGGCTTTCCAGGAATTCTTGCAAAATGGAAAAGACCGAGGCGTCACGTTATTTGATGTCTCTTTAATTAGCTGGTGTCAGTTTCTGTTGAATCTTTTGTTTGTTCTTAATGTTTGGGTGGTCGTGAATTTTGTTTGCCACATTTGTATATGGACTTCTTTGTTTGGTATATTGTTGGAAAGAAAATTATTTGTGGCAAGTTGTAAATGTTGCAATTTTTGTATAATCACCTAAGCGCTTTGATCTCGAAATACTCGCTATTTTTAGATTTTATTTCATCAATTACTTGTTAAACGAATGTGCTAAGCGCTGAGACTGGTGTGGATATCGAATATTTTATTTTTTTTATTCTGATGATTCGAGTATGATCTAATCTTACTCGTATAGTAAATTAAGTGAATGTAATTAAAATTAATATTTAGCTAATTTAGTAAAAGAAAAATCCTATTTAAGATTACACAAAGTATTTCAACAAATAGATGACTTTGAAATTTTACTAAGTAAATATTTTCCTATAAAACATTAATACATTTTGTGTTAAGAGTTAATAAAGTAAATAATAATTAATAAAGTCCGTAACAAGCGTCATAAAAGCGATTAAGGTACCAAAACCTACGCTACCTAAGCTACGCTCGCTGAGTTGGGTGGATATACGCCATCTGTCGATTGCCGGTACCTCAGTCGCTTCTTACCCTGCCGGTACCTAACGGCAGCTATTATACTATTCCTTGATAACAGTGTAGTTTCAATGCATAAGACAGGGATGGGCAGCAGAATCCGCCGAGTAGAATGTCGTGAAGGTATGCTCTGCGATTGCAAACCCGCTTGCCCATAGCGGCAATTATGGGATAATTTCCTCTTTTCTTGGGAAGACTTAAGTCCAACAATGGACTTTCAATGGCTTATGTGATGATGCTGAATAACCATTTTCGTTTTATAAAAGAAAAAGGTACAATATAACATTTTAGAGCAAGCAATCTTTTATCCCGATCTCTCCCCGTTTTCCCATCGCGTGTCCCCACAACAATAACTCAAAGGTACCATACCATGCCCGTGTCAACGTAATGAAGTTGTATCGTGACACGCTCGTCATATAAATTACTGAGATTAGTAACGAGACGTATAAGTGAGCAGGCATTGTGTGAAATGGTGGCATTTTGATACGAAGATCAAGATTCTTTACATATCAAGTCAACAAAATATTGGATTGAATTTTTATTTCATCTTCATCATATTTATTTATTTAACTTTATTAAACAAAATATACAAATGGCGGATTTAATGTCAGTTAACATTATCTCCTAGTCAACCATTTACGCATTACGCGAAACAGAAATATACAAAATAGATAAACGTTACATACATATTTATATATATAAACGCAATAAATACATATTATATGAAAATTTATAAGAAGATAAACATAGATGAGAAAAATAACGTGCAACAGAAATAGGGTTATATAATCAGAGAGGCAGCATTAGTAAAGGGATTACGGAGGAATCGTTTTAGAATCAATTTGTTGGGGGGTCATTTAATATTTAACGGAAGTGCATTTCAGAGTCGTATAGCATCATATCAGCCGTAGGACGTCCACTTGTGGACATAGGCAAGTCCAAATGATTTCTAATAGGACCGGTTATACGGCTTGCGTTTTGCAAATCCGCAGTTTAAGTGCGATCGACTGCCCACATTGTGAGTGAACGTCGTATGCCGGCGCGTGGTCACCACTACAAAAGTTTGTGTCTACATCAGCCTTCGTCCTCTGGTGGTACTGTAGTTTATTTCTGAAACCAGTATCAGGGTGCTCCAATTAAAAAAAACACACATTGGGTATCGTGCTGTGCCTTTTCCGATTTCAATTATCTAATCCACTGAGCTAATTCAGCAACTTTGGTTCTTTTGCGGATCTCCTTGATTTAATAAAGCCATGAGACCTCAAGTTTTGTCTACTTTTAGTCCGTGAAATTTTACTATAAATCTCATCCTACATATTCTATAAATTTGTTGCTTCCTGACAGCTAAACTAAGCAAAAAGCCGGGACCGATTCCATAGAGGAAGAAAAAATCTAGATTCATCCCATGGGAATATGTTTACGGGATAAAAGTAGCGTGTGTGTTACTCCTATCATTAATCTCTAAGCCAAATTGCATCTAGATCGGTTCGACCGATATTATAGCAGATATTTCGAAAGTTTTAATAATATTCATTTTAATCAAAATTTGTTACTGTATAATGTACATAATGCGAATGTTTGTGAGTGTGTGCGAATATCTGCATGAAATTTACTTTTTCACGCCGAAAAGGATCTAGAATCTAGATGAACTAGCTAACATAAAAATATCGATAATCTGTAATTATTAATAAATTACTTTTTATCCCGGAATCATGTTCGCTTGGGATAGGTCTAGATCTCTTTTATTTTTCTCTAAAAAATCTTTACTCCTCATAGCAAGAGTTCCTAAGGGATTCGATAAAGCTTTTCCAACCAATCGCCTGTGGACGGATCTCGTATCCAGAACTAAGCCTAAGCAAATGTTATTGAAGCTAAATAAAAACGAAACACGTCACTGTTGATAAGACACCCTGCGACAAGGCGTGGCTGCACGCATCGCCTTGGACTCGGGGAAACGCGATTCTTTATCATTACATCAGCGATTGGAAATCCACAGCTGGACATAGGCCTCCGGAATAAAGGGGGAATTTGCCGCGCTTTTGCCGGGCAAGCGTGTTGGCAATCGCAGAGCGCAGCTTTCGCGATGCGGATGCTGTTGCCCATCCCTGTGCATTTGAGCTGCACTGTTTCGGATAATTGTACCGCCATCTGTCGGTTCTTCTACCTCAGTCGCCTCTTACTACACCTGGTACACGAGGTCGTACTATTCTATTCGGCCGATACCTCACGGCGGATTATTTATCATCAGCTTGTATTGCCAAGTAGGCCATATCTGCAGTGTTATAGAACGCGCTATTAAAGGCATAGAATTGACTCTACGCCAAAGTAATGTATTTAAGCAAATAATTGTCATGTCGTTCTCTTAAGCTTGGCACAGTTTAGGAAAATTTGTCAGAAAATATTGTATGTTTCAGCAATAAAATGGATATTGTCTTTCCCGAGTACACTTTATGAAACGGAAGATGAAACGGAAATACTAGGATATGCCAAAGTTCTAATGTAAACGTGTTTAAATCTACTGCAGTTATAAATACGTGTGGTACCGGTAGAGTAGAATAGTACCTCTCCCAGTACCAGGTGTCGTAAGAGGCAAAACTGACAGAACGCGGTATATCCACCCGAAACAGCGTAACTCATATGCTACAAGCTATGCTCAGCGATTTGCTCTGCGATTGCCACCAAGCGCGGCAATAATGAGCAAATTCACCCTTTCTTAGAAAGGCTTATGTCCAGCAGTTGACGTATTAAGGCTGGTATGATGTTGATATAATGATAAATTGAATTTATTGAAGCCATTTAGTACAATTATGAGGCGACTGATGTAACGGAATCGACATGATGGAGTTGGACAGCAGCATTAACGTCTGCCACCACGCCTGCCCACCGCGGCAATTACAAACTAAAATCCCCCTTTCTTAGGGACGCCTATGATCAGGAGTGAACATTACACTGAACGTAAGAACTCTTTATCGTCTATCAATAACCCTTCAGTATACTTAGGTAATACTGATATACACTAACAAGCACCCACCCACCCCATAAAACCAAGCAGCCGACGTTTTTACGATCTTTAGTCTTTATTACACACTCCAGCACGTCCGTGCAGCTTTTAATATTATATATGTGTAAAAAGTGAATCATTAATAGGCTTATACATTATTTATCATTATTGCATGAGAATCGAAATGTTTTTGAAGAAAGAAATCGCTTCAAGCTACTCAGGAAACTGTTAGAAGTTCTTTAGAAAGGCATGGGTTACTTTGTTAAACAGAGGGTACACTTCATATAAAAATAATTTGTAGACTCGACAGGCTGTGAAGTACTGAAAAAATAGAATAGTACTCCATACCAGGAAGAGGTACTGCGGTAGATTGTGGACAGACAGCTGCCGGTATATCCATCCGAAACACCAAAGATGAGCAAAGAATTCCCGCTGCTTCGCTAAGATCTGCAACCGCCACCACCTCTGCCCTACGCAGCATGCCCCCTTTTCTTAGTAAGCCACATATATCTAGCCGTAGACGTTCCACGTCTACTATAATGATGATAATGAAGAAACAGTTATATTCAATCGTGCAGCAAACATTGGTTCAAAATAAAATAGCTATTTTTTAATAGATAAAATTTACTTTGGTGCAGGCGAAAACCTTTGGCTCACATATTTTTTTATATGTACTCGAATTAAGAATATACAATATATCTTATTTACAATTATATATGATAGGCGTGGACATATCTAATACTTTAGCAATTAAAATTAGTTTTAAAGTGCAGCGTAACCCTATGGCAATTAGAGAAAAAATATGAAAATATTTTCTAAAGCTTTTGCGTGCATGTAACGCACATTTATTCAAATGTTATTCTTACAATAAAATTGCGTCAGACCGTAGAGTACTTTACAAGGGCACAAACCCATTTATTTCACCTAAAATATTAAAGGTTTAAGGGCTTTACAAGGACTTGAATCGTATTTCTTCGTTACGTCAGGTTCCTAGAAAAACTTAGGCGATATATTGGTAAGAAGCAAAATCTTTTACTATTGCAGGGTGCAAACTTTATTTATATGTAGTTATATCACGATAAAGTATCTGTATATGTTATTTATAAGTATGCGTAACTAATGGATGGGTCAGAGTTTGGTATTCAATTATTTATACTATATACTATTACTAATTTTTCATCATCATCATTACAGCTACTGGAAGTCCACCGCTGGACAAAGGCCTCCCCAAAAAAGGACTGTTGCCCATAATTGCCGCGCTGGGCAAGCGTGGTGGCAATCGCAGAGCGCAGCTTTCGCAATGGGGATGCTGCTGCCCATTCCCACCCTTTGCTTTTGAGTTTCACTGTTTCATAATGGATATACCGCTATCTGTCAGTTCTGGGATTTTAGTAGCCTTTTTACGACACCTGGTACAGAGGGAGGTACAATTCTACTTTGCTGTAATAAACTGCTGTCAGCGATAAGGCCACCCCTTGTACTATTTCGCGATTTTGTGTTATTATTATTGGTGTAATTACTCTTGAGGTAGATGTAGACCTCATACAGGTCTTCTCCTCCTACCACATACATTGGTACCTCACTCTCATCTATTTCTACCGTCATAGTGTTTTGGTTATCGGTGGCATTGTTGCGTTCCAGTGTGTGAGGCATTGGAATCTCTAATGTGACATAATATCTTCGATTCACAAGGTTGGCAAGACGCTAGTGATAGCCTTGTGATATTACGAGCGTCTATAGGCTGCGATGTCGCTTACTATCGCAGACTATGTATACTTTGTATGTCGACTGAGTCGTAAAACACATTCATACACAATCTTTAGTCATATTCATAAACATTCATACTAATGTCGCGTTCCATGGTTTTCCTAAAATCAAAAGTAGGTTCCATCACTTGGATACCCAAACTTGTAGGTGCTATATTGTTTTATCTCAGTAATTTATGTGCTAAATTTATCCAGTTCCGCTAAGCCCTTTAGCACGGTACAAAAACTCTACCATCCGTACATCCTACTAACTGTAATGTTTTCAGGAATAGTTTAATACAATCAAATTATCTTAGTAAGACGATCATATTTCAATTATTATAACTTATTACATTACTTGCATAATCACCTCCATGACTGTATTAACAATAATTTTCACTCTGACCACCTTTCTTTCACCTTTTTCTTACCTGAAACAATAAAATAAAAGATAAGTATATTTGACATTTCATAGAAAATAATGTCCATCGAGGTCAAATTCTCTTAAGCCCGTAAATGATTGTCATCATAACAAACACTGCTGGACATAGGCCATGAAAAGGGGAGTTTTGCTCATAATTTCCAGGGTGGGCATGGAGTCAATCGCGGAGCGTAGCTTTGCGGTCACTATAATCGTGGGTTCTACCACCACCCTTGATCTGTGTCTGGGTGTATGATGTATATGTATGTATTTAATTATTATATTTACGAACCAGAAAAGATATACCTTAGAGTTATTATTAATATTAAGTTAGTTTAGTTGCATTTTTCGTTACTTTCGTAATCATTACTAAGTATTAGTAGTATGCAAGCATATATATTTAGTTCCAATCAAAACAAACTTGCTGTTCTTGAACAATTCTCGACCTTGCATTGTTTTCTATGGAGCACCAAAGATGGCGGTTACATAGTTTGCAATAGTTATTCTACATGTAGACCGCGTCATTATGGCAAAATGGTTTTATTCAAATCTATTATTGGTTCAAGAATATAATAAACAACTATATATGTATTTAAGTATTACATATGTAATTTGACGTTGTCTAATATCCATAATATAAGTGATTTCAGCTACTTATCTCTGAGTCAGGTTAGTGTATTAGATGTTGTATGTGACTAACGCATCTAATCAATATGCAAAATGATTTACTAGATTGTTTTTTTTAAACTAATTATTTTGATATGTATATTTAGCCTAATCAAGAGATAACGGTTGATGAATTAACAAATATCAATTACTGTGTTTCCATCCGTGATCTCGTTGTCTTTACATGACATAGTGCCCCTGGAAAACGATTCCCGGAACAACGTATCTCATAACCTTATCTAGAGTTCAAGCTATTTATTTAAAAACATCACCAAAATAGTAATATTAAGCATCTCCGCAGCCTATAGAGGCTTT
Organism: Heortia vitessoides; assembly: GCA_020976665.1. Classification (NCBI taxonomy): domain Eukaryota; kingdom Metazoa; phylum Arthropoda; class Insecta; order Lepidoptera; family Crambidae; genus Heortia; species Heortia vitessoides. The sequence goes on from JACJUM010002971.1 coordinate 12,761,564, forward strand.
AGTATGGACGCTTGTAATATAACTAGCGCATTGGCAACGTTGTGACTTGAAGATATCATGTCACATTACCCAGTAATTTCACTGGCAACTAACAGCAATTTGAACACTGCTGTGTTTGTTGCTGCTGATTGAGAGTGAGGTACCAAAGCAGACGACCTTTGTATGAGGTCAGACATGAATCAACGCTTGCATTTAAAATTGTTTATCAGTTCTTGGTCTAAGAAATTCATATTCTTCGTTAGATTTAATTATACAGCCATGCAGGCAATTTAATCGAACAGTTTCCGTCACCATTTAGTCTAATTTCACTTTGTATCCTACCAAGCGAGTTGCCTCGTAACACACTACCATTCCAATTGGTAATGTTCCTCGCTATCTATATAATCCTGGTACTTTCAGGTACTAGAGGTAAATAGTAAAAAGGCACTCTCGTTAATGTCATACGTGATCGAAAGCAAATCCGAGTTCATTAATTTATTATTTACGAATATTTGTTTACACTTTTACTTAGAAATAGACATTACACAGCGGAACTTAATACTTGGTGTAACAAACACTTATATAGGTATATACATCATTATCACACCGGTCGTAGAAAGTCCACTGCAGGACATAGGCCTCCTTAGAAAAGGGGTTTTATGGTAGCAATACGCAAAGCACAGCTTTGGAACGAACATGTTGCTGCTGAATTGTTTCGGATGAACCGTACCGCCATCTGTCGGTTCCGGTACTATAGTCGCCTCTCACGACACCTGGTACAGTACTATTCTACTCCACCGGTACACCGCAGTATCTCCAGTACTCCATAGGTAAAAACATGTTACTCAATAGGCCTTTTAAGTGCGAGATACAAATGCTTGTAACAATTAATTTTAAGATAGTAACCATAAAATACCTGTGACTACGAAACATGGATATATTCCGACGGGTATCAGAGACAAAGTAACTTTATATTGTCTCTTTTCATATTTTCTCAGAGTTGACAACATGCGAGCGGACTTTTGCATGCAATAAGTTTCCCGGAAATTACAGAATATCCAGTAATATCCTAAGATGCCAAGATATATGGTTTAAACGCGGGGCAATTGCAATAACTCTTTGATATGTTTATTTTCTAGAAAATAATCTTAAAAAAATAGCTAGCGAGCCCGATTGCGCATTCAGAAGTGTTCCTATCTTGTAAAAAGCAATTTTTTTTATATTGCAAACAGACACTCCAATTTTATTTAAATGTATTGAAAATCATTTTGTTTGTTTTGTGTCTCGGTATTTAAATATGTATTTAATGATTATATCTGCTGTTTAAAGGTGGGTGAGAATCTCTTTTCTGATAATATTCTAAAATGCAACTATATAGCATTTCCACGCATGCAAACATTTCCACCTTTAGTATTCCACTTTTAGAATTATGGCAAATAGTCAAAATTTAAGTTCTTATAAAGAAGAATAGCACTATTCTTCTTATATCTATTCAAGATGTCTTAGTTTCTAGATTAGTAAAAGACCGCGGCATTTCCATCTAAGAAAGCAAAGTGCGTCAGGGCGGGATGGTAGCAATACCATCACAGCTACAACTCAGCTCTATAAAATAAAAAATAATTAAAGGGCAAAAGTGTGTTTTTTACAATATAATCCCAAAGAGGTTAACAGTCTTGCCTCTGAAAAAAATCAAGAAATATGTTGAAAATAAGCTTAGCTCCAAAGCTTACTATTGCGTTAAAGATTATGTCAACGACAAAACTGCTCAGGATTGAATTGCTATAACCACTAGGTTTAAGATACTAGTTTGTTAACGCTAAGGCCGGTAAGGGTCTCATTAGCGACGAATACTATATAATGTTAGTAGAACCTTTATCACCACAAGTTTTTCTTGCAGGTTCCTTTCTGGTGGGTCGCGTAATGAACCTGCAGTTAACTTAATATTAAGACTCGTTTGGTGCCTAATTAAAGGTGGGCTTAATTAAAAGATCTATGTGTTAGATGACTTTTACGATCCCATGGTTCACTCATATAATTATTATTACATTTTTTTATTATTTTATTGACAAACGCTTCTAATGGGCCTAATTGAATAAAGTATATTTGTATTTAAGGTTATACGCTGTGATTGCTACCAGTTCAATTATGGGTGAAATACTTCAATTTCCTAAAAAAGTCCTATGGTTAGCAGTGGACGTCTCATGAATGATATGATAAAAATCTGTAACTACAACAACAAACTCGTATGTGTATTGCAACACCGTCGAATTATCATTTCCCTTATTCCAAAGACTGATTAAATAAGCTCCTATAAATTGTTTGTCTACACAAATGGTATGTCTAACTCTGTTAGCGATTCAAAAGGCTGCAGCGAGGTGTGACCGCACGGAAGGAAGGGACATCATAAGCCCATTAACGCTAATGCCAGTCTGCAGTCTACATCGCGGGCGTTTTATGGGCTCCTGGTCACAATGGGTGGACAGCCAGCAGATCATGTACGAACAACTGTCTGACTGACAGAAAATACACGCAGGTGTAAATCTACTGTATCTTTTAAGACTAGAGAACCGTCCCGCTTCGCGCAGGTGCAATGTAGACCTCATACAAAGGTCATTTGCATTTATACATCACTCAAAGCTATTTCTACCGCCAAATGGCAGTATTTGTATTGCTGCGTTCCGGTGAAGGGAGATCGTGAAATTGCTGGGTAAGGTGACATAACATCTTTAAGTCAGAAGATGGGCAACGCGCTAGAAATATACGATTGTCTATAGACTGCGGTGACAGAATCGACTTTATTTTATACTATGTAACTATATTATAATTGGAAGTACTTAAGATATAAAATATTAAAGTATTTCACACGTCCTTTCATGGCCGTATGGTACCGGCAGAGTAGAAAATACCTCCTTCTGTTCCAGGTGTCGTAAAAGGCACCGGAACCGACAAATAGCGCTCTAATCACCCGAAACAGTGCAGTTCAAATGCAACAGCAGCATTTCCGTCGCAAAACTACGCTCTGCGATTGCCAATACGCTCGCCCAGAGCGGCAAAAATAGGCAAATTCACCCTTTTTCGGGGAGGCCTATATCTAACAGTAGACTTTTTACGGTTGCTATCCTTTCATTCATTGATCTCAATTCATGTTTTTGTTTTCGGACAGGTACCATAAGTGTCTTCTTACACAAAAAAATATAGAAGAATAATATTCTTATTATTCGAAGTATAGTTTTTATTAATTACTTCATATTATCCTAATATTAAGTTACTGGCGTTTTACGTTGTGTATTGTGTGGATACACAACAATATAAAAACTAGTTTGGTAAAGTGCAGGTGCATTGACTTAGGGGGATGAACTAGGTTCTAAAAATAGTAAATGGGGTAAGAAATGATGCCCCTTACCACACAGAATATTAAAAAATATATATTATAGTACAGCGACTTTAGTGAAAGCATATAATCGTAATATAATTAGTATTATTCGGTTGTAATATTTATATATCTATCTTCTTGATTTGAAGCTAATACATTAATTAATCTATTTATTTAACAAATCCACAGGAATTCCCATAGATTGACCGGAATCCGAGACAAATAGCTTAGAGCACTTGTATAACGGCTATAAAATAAAAAAACAATTACAAATATAATACTTAAATATATATATATATATATATATATATATTTATATATATATATATATGTATATAATACCCAGAAACATAACAAATACACATTTTATTCATATTAATCACAAAAATGATTTTTAGAAAGTAGAATATTTTAAAATTTCTTATTTATTATAGTAGTAGAATTAGGATTAATTTGTTGGAGTATTACAATATCTATCTTCTTGATTTAAAAATATTATTATTTAATAAATTCCTGCAATATTTCATACATGTGTTACGGTCACCAGACAACAGAGGAAGCTCAAGTATACTACTTTTAACACACAGACACAGAACAAACACAAATATTATCATATACATACATATTTGCTCTGGGTGGGAATCGAACTTCGGCGCACAAGATAGGATCGCTACCATATGCGCCATCGTATGTAATGCTCCATGTCGTAATGTATCTATTTAACAAATTCAGAATAATTAGATATTTTATTTAATTATACTGAATTTCTACGTACAAAAAAAAGATAATTTATTTTCTGTAAATTTGAAACAATTTTATACTAATTTAATTTTAGCAGTCATCGTGCATGTTATACAATAACAAAAGAGAAAGTTTACATAAAAAAAAGAAATGTAAAAATAAAATTTTACTACCACAAAATAAAGTAAAACGTTGCGTCGCCACTGTCCCCAAAGGCTTAGAATGCCCAAAAGATACGGGAGCAAGCACACCGTAACACAGCCGGGTATTCTTTATAATAACGCCGGTTTATCCTGAGCTAATCTCAATTTAGGGTCGCCGGCGCGCCCAGGCGCCCACGAGCCCAAAGAATCACGTAAACAATTTTTACTAAGCACCCATAATTACGGACCAGCTTGTTTTTGTACATTTATTTACAGTGTTTTGTTTACAATATGTATCTTTAAAATAATTTCTACATAATTTATTATTATTACTACAATAATGTTGACGGGCCCGATGGCGCAAGGGGCAGTAATCCTATTGTATGTGCCAAGGGTCGTGGGGTCGATCTCCACCCAGGATAAATATTTATATGATGATATTTGTGTTTGTTCTGTATCTGGGTGTTAAAAATATGTATTTAAGTATTATATTTGTAATTCCTCTAATGTCTGATGTCCGTGACATAAGTGCTATAAGCGACTTACCACAGAGTCAGGTCAATGTATGAGATGTGTGAATTTACCTTACCTTTACCTTTAATTTCGGTGCATTTGTTAATTGACTTAATGTAATAATAATAGTACACTTTATTGTACACTTACTACAGTACAAACAATATTTATATTGTTTGTGCTGTAGTAAGTGTATAATTGTGTAAAAAGTGTACAATAGTGAAGTACAATTGGCGGCCTCATCGTGCAGTGCGATTTCTTCCAGGCATCCTTTGCACGGAAAATATGTGGAAAACATATTTAAAAACATGAGGTATCATGATGTGTACCAAATAAATATTAAAAAAATAGTATATTCATTTGTATGAACAAAAATGATAAATTGTAAATAACAAAATGATTTATAATTATATTCTTATACGTTGTCCAAATTAAACACGCCGCGATGGCGCACTCTGTTGTAAAGTTATCTCATGCGCCAAGAGTCACGGGCTCAAACCCCATCAAGGACAAATACTTTTGTGATTAATATGTGTGTTTGTTCTGTGTCCGGATGTTATAAATATTTAAGTATTACCTACAATTGTAATTCCTCTATTATTTAATATCCGTTATACAAGTAATTCAAGCTAACTCGGATTCGGGTTAACATCTAAGATTTCATGTGAATATATTTATTTATATATTTATTTAAATAGCATTGATTCTTGGTCTACTATCGATTTACGTTTGTGTATCAAGAGATAAAAGAGTATCGAATGGAGAAGGCAAGAGAAATACGGGGTTGTAACAAATGAAAATCGATCCGCTCAGCCCTACTTGGAGACAGATAAACTTACTACAAAGATGGTTGTGAAAAGCCGTTATTACCCTTTTCTTGTCTTTACGCAGACACTTTATAAAGTTACTAGGTAAAGTGACTATGACATCTCTTTCTTCACGCGAGATTACATGCATATACAGGCTACTGTAAAGTTTACTATAAAACGGGTTAGAAACCATCCACTCGTAGACATGTCTACCCAAGAAAATGGGAATCAGCCCTTAATTGCCGCGCTGTGCATGCGGCAATCGCTGAGCGTAACTTCGCGATGGGAATGCTGCCAATCCTCGCACTGTTGTATTTAAGTTACACTGTTTTGTTTGGGTTAGAAACCATGCACTCGTAGACATGTCTACTCAAGAAAATGGGAATCAGCCCTTAATTGCCGCGCTGCGCATGCGGAAATCGCTGAGCGCAACTACGCGATGATAATGCTGCCAACCTCGCACTGTTGTATTTGAGATACACTGTTTTGGGAAGATATACCGCCATCTGTCTACGATACCTGGTGCAGGGGGCGGTACTATTCTACAATATACTCCACGGCCAGATTATACATCTGCTTAATTAACATGCAATTAGTATTAAATCTAAATGTAAATTTATGCTTATACTTTCTATGATTATGCCAACAACCTTCTAAGCGCTACGCCAAGAATAGCGCCAATGCTGCCACCTAACAATACGAACCAAACCCGCTGCCCTACCGACACATGACTCAAGTCCGAAGTATTTACTGACGTCACAATCATCAAGGGATTCTTTGTGACAGGCAGGATGAAAGGTGATTAAGACATTGTGACCTACATGCGAAGAATGGCAGCGTAGACAATGCATGCTCTTTGAATAAAAAAACAGTTACGACGTGCGCCAGAGGTATGAATGCATTAATTACTTATAGGTTAAACATTGGTTAAATAAAGAAGAAATTTGTATTACGACAAAATTGACAAAATATACCTTTTACTGTCATCCCATTTTATTGACACGAATGCTATAAGTTACCTACATGACGCTGAGTTTCAACACTTTTTTTATAATACCAGATCGATAAACAAGCATGATAGTAAGCGACATCGCAGCCTTTAGACTCTTATAATATCACAAGGATATCACTAGCGTATTGCCAACCGCCATCTGTCGGTTCTGGTACCTCAGTTGCTTTTTACGTCACCTGGTACAGGGGGACGTACTATACTCACAGATATTAACATGAAGATTGTACAAACGACGTTAAAGCGTGATTTATTTAACTTATATATGTTTTTGTAACGGTTCGCATACCTTTTGACAACCGCTTTCAAGAGCGACAAAATTGTAAGTCATTTTATTTATAAATGAAACGCGGGAATTATTAAAAAAGCTGCTGTCAGCTGATTAACCGTGGTCAAATAAAATCTTATTCGGCGGGTTATCTGAATGAACAAACAACAATAAACTCTCTCTCATAAATACTAGAGACATTCTAAAGATACGTTCGCTGAGTCACTGGTTCGTTACCGTCCATTTTTACATCATAGTTGACTTTTGATTGACGGGACAACTCCTTCCTGACTATAAAATTCTAAATATATCGGCTGACATCAGAGTCGGCCTAGTTAGCCGGCTAAGGGATATATATGCCTTGTTATAACTAGTATCAAGACCAGTTGATACAGGTAAAATGTTTGCATTTAAAGTGATAAACATTTTTGAGTTCGATAATAGTGTTGCTATTTTACGAAATAATTAAATCATAGCAAAATGTATAATTTCGTTCATTTTTTAAATCAAACGGGAAAGAAGGGTAAAATAAAACAGCAAGACACAGCTGAGTTTCAAATGGAAGTAAATAAGCGCTGTTTCTTTTGTAAACACAATTTGAATATAAACTTTCCTTAGCTCTGACGATTATATTAACTAAAATTAGAATTATGATTTTAACGAATGCCATACGTGAGGTACCGGCAGAGTAGAATAGTACCTTCACCTATGCTGGAGGTTCACCTATACCTTCCAATTGCTGGAGAGATGATAATGGTACGTCCACGGTCTATAAATATAGAAACTGCGTACTCAATTCCATTCCCAAAACGTGCGTTTACTATTAAACTTTTACGTTAAGAAAAATCAAGAACTTAAACATAAAATTAACATAAAATGAACTTAGAAAGCGATAAAAAAACCTGCTTTATTTACAAAGAGTCACAAAAGCCACCGTAAAAAATTAGATGTTTACTTTAAAATTACGTCATTACCTGGATACTATGTGCTTCGACTTAATTTGGCTCTCGAGGCACAGGCACAGCGCATAACAGGTGTGGCACACGCCAGTAATTACATTGAGGCTTAAAACAATTTTATTAAAATTGCAAAACATGTTCCTTAGAGAGATCACACCAATATTTGCTCGTTGTATATTTTTATATTTTAAAATGGTTTTACCAATCTGTACGATGGGCCCGATGGCACAGATAGTAGTGACCCTATTTTGTGTGCCAAAAGTGGTGGGTTCAACCTCCATCCACGACAAATATTTCATCATCATCATAATACCAGTGCTGGCCTTCCCAAAAATCTCCTCTATTTACAAGGCAATTATGTGTAAATAGGGGAGATTTTTAGGAAGGATGCTGCTGTCCTTCCCCACCGTGTGGATTTGAGCTACAATGTTTCGGATGGATATACCGTTATTTGTCGATTCCGGTACCTCAGTCGCCTCTTACGACACCTGGTTCAGGGGGGGGGGGTACTATTCTACTCTGCCGGTAACCCACGGCTAATATTTTATATAGATATTTGTGTTTGTTCTGTGTCTGGGTGTTGAATATATGTGTTTAAAAGTTGTATTGTTCTACCTCTGCTGTCTAATATCTTACATTCAAGTGCTTTGAGTTATTTATCTCAGAGCTAATTGTAACAGAACAATGATTTCTTTTAGCAACATTGTAAATGTTAAATAACGTCAGATTCTAACAATGTAATACACAAAATTATTTCGAGCCCGGTTAGTGTTATTCATAAATCTTGTTGTGAAATGATATTTGTGTTTGAGTTGTCTGAGTGCATGCATTACTAAATTATTTGAACACGCGATAATGTAACCGAATAAAGAAATTGTGTTTGTTATATGTTCACCCTTTGGAAACACAGCTCCGAAACGCTTCGTTGTTATCACATGGAAAATGGTGAAAGTATTCTTTATACTTATAAATAGCATACGCCTACAAATTTGTCTGTATGTAAATATGTACTTAAAAATTACTAGCAGCACCCCACAGTTTTACTGGCGTTGTTTGTTTCCCGTGAGAATAATTAATAATAAAGGTAGTCAAGTTACTCTATACAATGTTAGCACACAGACGAATCATCATCATCATTATCATACCAGCCATTGGAAGTCCACTGCTGGATATAGGCCAGAAAAGGGGGAACTTTAGTCTTAATTGCCGCGCTGGGCAAGCGAGTTGGCAATCGCGGGGCGCAGCTTTCGCGACGGGGAAGCTGCTGACCATCCCACCTAATTCATTTGAGGTGCACTGTTCTGGATATATATACCGTCATCTGTCGGTTCCGGTATCTTAGTCGCCTCTGATGACAGCGGGTACATGGGGAGGTACTATGTATTTTACTCTACCAGTACCTCACGGCTAAACAGACAGATAGATAGATATAGAACAGACATACGAACTATTTTTGTAAGTGCCGTAATTCATGCATTTAGTGAAAAACTTTTAATTTGGAATTACAAACAGACACAACTCAATTTTATTTATTTGTATAGATAATAGTGTCATTCGGATGTACGCTAATCTATTTCGTCGTTTTTGCTTGAAAGAATTAAACAACATAGTACTGTTCTCAGCAAACTTTAATAACCTAATATGTAATAACCTATATATCACAAACAATTGTTTATATATGTTGACAAAGATAGACTGAATAAAATTTTAATTCCAATACATCTAATCGTATCCAGAAACAAAGAACAATTTTAATATTTATCTTTATAATAATAAATTCATTCAAATATTATTTTTTAAATTTGCATTACATACTCTATAAAACTGGCGCCGATAGATCACGCATTATCCACCCGAAACAGGGTAGAGATGGGCAGCATCATCCTAGACGCTAAGCTACGATTAGCAATTACCATTTACCCAAGCACTCAATTTACCCAAACGGGCTATGGATAAATTTTTCTAAGTCAGAACGCAAATTTGTATTGAAAACAATATTTATATAATCAAATATCAAAACCAACTAAAATGTACCACTTTATTAACGTTCTTTCAATAATCAATCCCACAGCTGTGAACACGAAACTAGTTGAATTTAATATGCGATGAAACTTCAAAAGCGCTGTATGTGTTCGTATGAAACCAAATAAATCTGGAACCAATATGTTATATAGACATAATATGGTATATAGAAGTGGGTTATGAGGTCGATATATTTGCATGAGATGGGCCAACCATGTGGCACCTATACCATATTGTAGTTTTATTGCCAGACTGCGCTAGATCCACCAATGTGTCAGTGTAGTTTGAAATTAGGAACTTTCCAGATTTTTTTTCAATTGGGTTAATTTAGAGGTTTTATGCTTAGAAAAATACGCACGTTCGAGTCCCACCTAAAGCTTGATGCAAATAGATTTTTTCTAGAAAATATTATCTTAAATATGACTTGGGTTTTTTACCCTTAAGCATGCCCTGAACTAAAAAATCCGTAGACATCATCCGTACTAACATCATAATTTAGTAAGGGTGTTTGTTTGTAACGCTTGTACAGCCTAACCGGTGAGCTAGTATTCATCATATTTGGAACGTGGATAGCTTAAACTCTAGACAAGAACATAAGTTATTTTTATCCTGAAAATGTTACCGCGAGAATACTAATTATGCTACCAAAACCCTAAAAGGCACGTCGAAAATTTCCTACTGTAATTTTAATACGGAGAGTCACCGCTATCTCTTTAATCTAAGTACATTGTTCCGCAAAATAATAGATTTGTGTTTTGCTTGAAATTAGAGGCAATCTTCTTAATGTACTATTAGTACCCCAAATGTCATAATTGTTTACTGAAGAGCAAATAAAGAACTAGGAAAATTAAGAAAAAAGAAACAATTCACCTGACCAGAAATCTAGATATGCTTGCATTTAAACCAACCATTTTAACAAAGGATCAAATTTTTTGAACCACCTTGATCCTTGGCCGCTAGCTTCGGGATTCTCCAAAATCTTACAGATGCAGTCACCCTAGCGTGCACAGCTTGGAGATTTATTGTGGGACGCGGATCTTATAGACGTAATAAAATGTGCCGGGATATGCAAACTTTTAAATATAAAATGCATCTCGCAAGCGGACGGGGGTTTGCTCGCATAAAATGATATACTGGAGAAATCTGTTTGTTAAAGTGCTGGTATGAAGAAAATGGCCTGATGTACTTTGGAAGAATATCCTCGAGTAGTATAGAAGAGTTATAAATTTAACACGAGTAAAAAGCTAAAGTAAAATGTTTGTACGAATAAATATAAAGTACTTAAATAAAATTTTATATATTTATATTTAATAAGTGTTATAATTGGTGTTTTATGAATATGTATTTAAGTATTATGTGACGATTAAAGTATATAGTATATATTAGATATCAGTAAGACATGCGCATTAAAAGATTTATTTGGAGTCTGGTCAACGTATGAAATGTAAAGTGAATGATAAAATAATGCCTATTTTGCTTAAGTGGGTAAAGATATACGCCTGATGCGGTTACAGTTAGTTATTTTGAAAATCACTGACCAGAATCACCTGGAACAAATCGCCACTTAGAAATCAAGTCGTGTTTCCCAACCCGAGGCACGTCCCCAACTTTATAAATTGTTGTTAAGAAAAAAAAATGTATTTCCATTTTTTACTCTCCCATAAGAACGCTCGTACAATTCGACACACGGGGGATATAAAATTTTACGTCCCCCATTCCTTCGACGAAATATTTGTAACGTTTTTATTATTATTAACCAATTCATTTTATATTCCCCACTCTGGGACTCTATCGGTTTTATTTGGTTCGCAATTTCCATGTAATTGCTATGAATGCAATTTTAATATAGAATGGAAACGTTAAATGTGGTCGGGACTGGGTGGGAATTACGAATTTAATTTGCTGTTGTTTATATTACTTGGTAAAATATATTCCTTCTACATTGCAAACTAGCAGAGTTAAGTTGGAGAACTTTCATACTAATTTGGTACCCCTCCTTTTTCCCATTAAGGGTTTCGTGATTTTTATTGTAGAACCTTTATACTGAACTTCATTCGAATTACTGCAAAAACAGCAAAGTGTCACACTAAGTACCCCCGTTTTACCCCTTTAGGGGGTTAAAAAAAATTTTTTTAGTTGAGAGTACTAAATAAGAATTACTAAATACTTTATAAAAATACCCCTATGCATCGGTGCATGCAATTAAAGATTTTTACCCTTACCGTTTAGGCCCTGCGTCAATATGTCAGCCAATCCGTTTCGCTTTTTATATATACGTCTCTGTTTAAAGTAGACATTTAGATTTGTCAGTTTTTTTAATCGATAATAAATAGTATATCATACTAGACGTAGGTCATCACAGAACAGCTGAATGTGCTTCCAGTGTAATTAATACGTTTCCAATGGATACACTGCCATCTGTCGGTCCTAATAAGTACCAATTCTTTCGACAGCTGTTTAAGAATGTCGTACTCTTCTACTCTAAACGATTACTGTCTGTAAGTAAAAATACAAACACGTGCGGGACATTTGAATATATCTTACATTGAAACCATATGTGCGAATGTTTAGATGCCTGCGTTGACCAATCAATTAAGATTAAATTATTTCATACTGCGAAGTTTTAATAATTTTATAAATAGGTCTCACAACGCATTGATTGTTCGGTGTCAGACTAAGGTTACATATTATCATCACGGCAGTTGTAGAACATCCACTGATGCACATAGTCGTATGGGTAAGTATATATTTATAAGTTTTATCCGGCTACGCTGATTCGGAGGGGTATAACGCGAGTTCATTGATCGCATCTTAAGACACTTGATACAGGCATAGAAGTAGAGTCGCAACTCTACTTTGACAGCACTTCACAGCATTGCGAATTAAAAATATTTTTTAATTTGTACCCAAAGCAAGTTTTTTATGCAAATTAAAAATATTTATCTCAAACACCAGCTGTGTACGAACCTACGTCTTTTTCTGTTTGTTCCTGTAAAAAACGCTGTTCATGGTGAGAGTCAGTTACATCTTTTCATCATTGACCCTCAAACATTGAATTTCGCTTCGAACTTAGCCATAGAGTCGGAAGAGTTACCGTTAGGTACCGGCAGAGTAGAATAGTATCTCCCACTGAAATGGCAGGTAATGGTATATCTTTTCGATACCAGTGCAGCTCTTATACACTGGGTGGGGATGAGCAGCAGCATCCCCGTCGCGAAAACTGCGCTCTGCAATTGCCAACACGCTCGCCCAGCGCAGAAATGATGGGCAAAAATCTTCCTTTCTTGGAGAGACCAATGTCCAGCAATGGCCTTCCAATAGCTGGTATAATAATGATAATGATTAAATTGCAATAGAGGCAGCTGTCATGAAGGACGGACGATTTTAAAAAGTTTGATCACTTTCAATCCGACCTACTTTTCATCCCAAAAAAGCCTTCCGACGCACAAGTACTACATCTTTCGCAGCTTAAAAACTTCTTTAAATACCAAAAGTTATAACAGGCCACTAAATACCGAACTTTCGAATGAGAACACTTTTAAAAAGTACGCCGCCATATTTCTCCCGCCATAATACCGCTCGTCTGTATTCCGAGGGTCACGCTTAAACTCATTATTAGCTTTAAAAGTGTGGGACGGCTCCGGTATCGGGACAGAGCGGGACAAATGTCCCTCCGTGAGTACAAACGATGTAATTCGCAGTTAAATTCGTACCGATTGCTTTCAACTTGCTATCAGTTTTGTATCATTAGGCACGGTAAAAGTGTTATTGAGAATGATTATTTGCACATTATACTAACATACTTCAATATCTGAATATTTATTTACTTTGGTGCATAGTTGGCAGTTTCGCATAACGGAAAGTTATCATCATAGTCAATGTATTTGCCAGATTATTAGAAAGTTTACACAGCAATGTAAACTGCACTGCATGTGATGGACATTGGAGCTTATTTAGTATAGTCTTCGAAAGAGAACACGCTTTGGCAAGTGCAGTGTAAGATTCTGCGCACTAGGTAAGATGACTGGATTTATATATATATATATATATATAAAGAAGTCAGCAAACAAGCATACAGTGCTCTTGGTGGTAAACGTGACCGCAGCCTATGCACTCGTGTCATCACAAAGAAGACATTACTAGCGTGTCGTCAATCTTGTGAATTGAAGATACCGTTTCACCCTACCCAGTTATTTCACTGTCTCTCTCACTCTTTAAACCGGACCACAGCAATGCGAGCATTGCTATTTGGCGGTAGAAATAGGTAAGGCTTTTATATAAGGTTTACCTCTAGTAATTACGAAGGATTCGTGCTCTTAGGAGGCCTATGACTTACAGTCGACGTTCAACGGCTGAGAAGCTGATGGAGATAATAAAAATGATACAGGAGAGATATTATTCTACTCTGCCGGTACCTAACGCTATTAATTATTGTCAAAACCCATAAAGTATGGTCTGTCTAAAACAATCTGGTTTGAAGGTATTTAAGGTACGGAAGGTACTAAAACCAACTGGTAAAAATACTGAACAATATTCAAATAAATCTAAATCTTTTTCCTCTAATTGTGCCGGTGTGTGTAATTTAGATATATTACTAGAAAACTGATCTCTGAAAGCAGCATATAACTATAAAGGGCACCCACGCGGGCAACGCCTAGTGAAGTTTATGATAAACTATCAGCTAATGGAAATGGGTTGGACCGAGCCTAAAGGTTAGGTAGGCTTTACATTGTGTAGACTATTGTCTACCCACAACGTGAGAACGTGTGCGCTTTCACCTTCGGCATAATATTTATAGTTTTTTTTCTGCATTTTTACAATTTGTTGTGCTTAATCCACGTGCATTTAAGATTCATGGCCTCATTGAATAGTTCCAATAATATATAGAACTATTCAATATACAATACAGTTATATAAATATTATAAAGAGAAAGATTTATTATTACGTTGAAATCATAACTACTCGACTAATTTTCCGTCCTCACCGAGTAAAATAGGGTGAAGTAGTTGTGTTATATCATGTGTTACGTACACATGGAGATAACTACCTAAAATATATCTGATGTTGAATATATATATGTATATATATATATATATGATCAAAATGTGATCACGAAACAAGACTTATATGTTACGTTTGTAATGCCACACTATCGTATTAGGTTTAGCCTGTAAAGATAGCTGTTAAGTTTATAAGTAGTAGTAAATACACTCAAAAGATAATAAATGTTTTGAAATCAAGAAATTATTTACACTTTTTTATGTACCTTAATCGACAAACAAGTCATACTGCATTCATACTGCCTTTGTTATAATAAGCGTCACCGCAGCCTATAGACGCTCAAATTGTCACAGGGAAATCACTGATGCATTGATTTTATGTAACATTACCGAGTAATTTCAATACTTTCTCCCCATTCGACATTTGACATTGGACTACAACAAGACAGAGGAATTGCTAACAATATTATGCTAGACTGGACTATATTTATTGTTACTATTATTGTTTGTGTATACTGTATATACTAGCTTAGCTTCATATTCTGTGTATTTATGTAATGTGTGCGTCAATAATGTGTTGTATTAACAAAATTTGTATTACATTAGACCATATACACACACATCCACATCTACATGCACACTACAGAGCATAGGTGCCTATAAGAACAGGCTAGACCTAGTTTAGGTACCTAAGTATCAAAATGTATTTTAGTTTAAGTTTCCTTTTGTTGTTGAATATTATTATTATTATTATTATTCAAACTAGAATACAGCAAAGCGAACTCTGTTGTTTGGCTGTAGACATAAGTGAGAGTGAGGTATCAATGCAGACGGCCTTTGTCTTAAGTCTACTTCTAAATATCTACGTATTCTTACAGATGAAGCAAGTACTGGTAATAACGCTAACTACTGATAAATGCTGCCAGTAGCAAAATAATATTTATAAACAGTATATAAGTTACATTCATAAAATAAATTTGTTATCGCTCAAGAAAATAATTTAGATAAAAATAATTTAATTAAAAAGTGAAGTTTCAGGTATAAATTATGTTCCAGTTCCTTAAGAGTTGACGCGTCTCATCAAAGGAATATCATGCCTATACGAAAGACGTCCAAAACTCATTTCGAAGACGCCGACGAAAATTTATATTTTGCGCTGAACATTTGCACCAGCTATCGCCTATACGCCCCCATTCGGACTATTCAATGCAACCAAATCACTGGGACGCTATTAAAAACTCATTACTGGGGTCTGTCGCGAATTCTAATGTATCGTAATGATTAGCATACAATGCTCGCGGCGTTTGGCGGCAGATGCTGTTCTAGTTAGAGGTGGTGACATGGAATCATTGTTTATTTTCGCGTACGTGATGGTGTGGGTTGGGGCGATGGCGAAATAGTGCGACCGATTTGTATTGAGCTGTGGATTATAATGTATGCCACATTTGGGATTTGCATAAAGCGGCATAAATTGAAGACTAGGACCAACACACTAGTATGTCATCATCATCAGTAAAATAGCGTTATGTGACGAAAAAAATTCTTTGATTGTTATATGATTGCATACTGGGGATGTAATTTTTTATTGTCTATCAAATAACAGTTTCTTGGCATAGTGACTATATATTATTTATTAGGTATTATTTAATTCAATAATGCATTCTGTGTTGGTTTTGGGTGTTTATGATTTTTTCATCTATTTTATTTTTTATAACACTGGAAATATATATTATTTATTTATTTACTTTACCTAAAGACACTGTATTGTATGAATTTGTGGATGCAATCTAATAACTTTATTATATAGGTTAATAAGCAGTTTACTATAACAATGAATAAGTTACCAAACAATACGGTCCCCGTAATAGTTTTGCGTATTATTTCACATTACCCAGTATTTTTACTACTTTCTCATCCTTCAAATCGGAAAACAGCAATGCCAACACTGCTGTTTGACGGTAAATTAAGATAAAATTTGTGACGTCATATGTTAGTATCATCATAAATGAACTAATTATTTGACAGGACATTTGATAGGATATCTGCATTGGTTACTGAGTTATTAAGCACCGGATCGTGTAGGTATCCAAATGTCATATATTCAATTGCTTGTACATAATATAAATCAAAGCCAACATCGTTACAATGCGAATTACAAAATACTCTCAACAGTTACTGCATAGATAAGAACGCAAATTTATAAATTTAAAAAAAATAAATACAAAATAACTATAGATGTTAAGGTAGTTGATTGTGAATTTCAAATTCTGACACATCCTTTGACAATCTTGAGAACAAAAAGATGCAAAAAGTTGAATTAACCCTTTAAAGCCATTAAAAGAGTATGCAATATACGCGTAAATGTAAAACAATATAGCCTGCACATGTTTATTGAAAAACAACCAAAATAATTCAGGAACACAAAAGCGAAACATCTATTTTTAACAGTAGCAAACAAACGTACAGTATCTTCAAAAACGTGCTCGTCTACCTAAATTGGGAGGGTTTAATGCATATCTGAGCAATCCCGAATCAGCTCGGGGGGGAGAATCAATTGGAGCGCGAATTCTGTTGATGTGTTGGGCCCTTCAAATCAACCTATCCTTGGGCTATGCTTGGAAATTGTAAGTGTAAGATGTACAGGCGGCAACTTTTGTTTGTTACATCTCATTCGTTTTAGCAATGTTATCAAGTAGATTGAAATTTTATTACGACGGTTTGGAATCATATGAAATCGGAAAAGTAATTCTAATAATATTGTTTGCGCTGCGCATAAGATTGCTGGACTCGATGGCGCTTTCGGTAATATAATGAATGTACCTCTACAGATTCGATCTCCACCCAGGACAACCATTCATATGATCACTATGTTTGGGTGTTAATCGTACCCCTAGAATGAAGACTACGACAACACAAAAATTAATTTTACCCAAACTTTTCGATATTAGCAAAGAAAATTGTATTAGTGTCGATGATTCGAATACTTATCTGAGGAGAGAACTTTTAAAAAATGTAGGCTGTTGAAATCTTCCTGAAGGATTCTAATATTTTGTATAAATGTGCGAACAAATTGCCATGTGTCTGCAATTGCGACAAATGTATTATTTTAATGCAGTTGTGTTTAGTATTATATTTGCAATATCTCTGCTGTCTTATCTCTGTTACATAAGTGCTTTATCTTGCGATCAGATCAATGTATCAAAAGCTGTAAGGTTAAGCCTAAAAATGTGTTTTGTACGTAGTTCTAAGTGAAATTACAATGAACAACTTAAATAAGGTATTCTTAATTGTTTACGTATCCGCTTAGGGTCATAGCGACCACTTCAACCAGTGTCGGTGGTACCGAGGAAAAAGCAATAGACACAAAAGAATCTTTATAAATAAGTCGAATTTCAAATTTGCAAACCTTCACACATAAAAAACGATCTGACGCTGGCCGTATGCAACCGGTCCTATTTTAAATCACTGAGGGAAGCCTATGTCCAGCAGTGAACATCTTACATATGATTATAATAATGAAACATAAAAATGCTGTTGTAAACACTTTTTTATAAGTATTACACGTGTAGGTAAAATATTTACTGAAGTAATGCTAGCAGACTAAGTCAACCCTAGGGTATAAGCTAGCTAATATTGTGCCCACATATAAACTGTCGCCAAAAATTGGAGCCCACCTGTTACGACAAAGTCATAAATTCACCGAGAAAAACTCGTGTACCGAATGCTAAATGGTTAACGCTGAATTCTTTATGGAGAAAAACATCGATAGGTGTTGAGTTTTATCAACAAAGATGCTGAATATAGAATTATACTTAGACTTATGTTATAGGGAGGAAAGATTCGATTTGTTTTTGTTCGTTTGTAACGATTTAACTCAAAAACTACTTAATTAATTTTTTAATTTCTTTAGATAGTTACCTACTATATACTATATCTTTGCCGAGTTAGATAATAATAATTTTAATAAATATTAAAAGCTATTAAAATAGAGTTTAACAAATAAAGCCCAAAAACAACTGAACAGATTTTAAATAATTTCTCACAAATAGAATGCTATGTTAACAGCAGGAATTTGATTCCTGTCATATCACTGAAGGAATTATACATATAAATAAGTCCAATAAATAATAAGTTCATACAACATCTCATACATTGAACTGACTCCGCAATACGTCACTTACGCGAAATTCCAAAAAATAATATCGGTTTTCATAGCTTTTAGTAAATTTTTATGAAATTATTTCATATTCTTAATTGTCAAAGCTTCATTTATTGATGTTTAGCTGTCTCAATAATGGTATGAGAAAGTGGTGAAAGCTACCAAAATATTGCACTGCTCAAAGAGGGTTGCAGCCAATGCTTCGTGACTCAGAGTCTAAGTGTGAGTTGCTCGACGGTTCAAAGGCCCTGGCAGCGGTATTAAGACTATTCTAGAAGAAAACCATGTACCCAACCACCTCCGTGAGCACAGAGTTGCCAGGCTTAGGTTTGCTTAAATTGTGAGTAATGGACTCAAGAAGACTTGAATAGGGTATTATTGTTCTCCGATGAAGCCAGGATATCTCTGTTCGGTGAAGATCGACGTCGGCGAGTACTACAAAGACGAGGAGAACGCTTTCCAGAGGCTTGTTGTGAAGAAATCATACCTTATGTGGGGGGCTCTGTTATGTTTTGGGCAGAAATAAATTCAATGGATCGTACAGAGTTAGTCTTCACTGACTGGACATCGATACATAACGGAAGTTCTAATTTATCATGCACAACCCGCATTGGCCGCTTTAGGCGAAGACTAAATTTTTATGGACGACAACGCTCGCGCCCACCGGTCTGCCGATGTGGAAGCGTATGTGCAAGAGGTCGGCATTCGTCGTTTGGATTGGCCAGCTCGAAGTCCCGACCTCAATCCTGTAGAGCATGTCAGGGACGTTCTGAAAAGACGCGTGAGATCAGTACAACCGGCTCCGCAGACCATCAGAGAGCTGAAGAATGTGATCACCGCGTGGTGGGAACGTATTCTGCAAGCAAGTATCCGGGATATCCTCGCTAGCATTCCCACACGAATTCAAGCTGTGATTTCAGCTAGAGGGGGTCACACTCGATACCAAACATTTATCTGCTTTTACTTTATTAAAGAAAGAACAAACAAAAATCTTTGTTAACTTTTACTTTACGAGCATATGCACTAATAGCGAGCATACACTTAGTGAACTTAAAACATCTACTAGTGAACTTTAGTATTAAAACCCATAATTTTTATCAAATTTTTATGATAGTACTGACGAAATCTATTATTTGCTTAATAATTTACAAAATTCTGAAAGTAAAACTATCTATAATTATTAAACAAACCAATAGTAACATTTGAAATGGTTCATTGCTTAGGTGCCCGTTTCTTTGGTAATGAGTGTATATTATATTTAAACACAGAGAAATGCATAGAGAACCTTGAATACAAATATGTATAAAAATAAACCACGGATGATGAATTTCATTATCGTTATCATAGCAGCCGTGGAATTTCCTCTATCAGTTATTTTTTACACTACCTCCCCTTGTATCAAGAGGAGGTACTATTCTAGTCTGCTGGTACCACACGGCAATGACTGAGTGAGTTAAGCTTACTTCGAGTAAACCAGGCCCGATACCTCCAGCATATAAAAGTAATATATTTTAAAATGCGCCAAAATAATGTGATAAAAAAACGCCACGTATTACGTAGGCTGTATAGCCGAGCGTGGCCCACAAAAGGCCGCGATAAGGCCCGCACGTCACGGCTTCCGACCTCCGGCCTTGGTTGGGCCTGATTCATAGTTTGAGCGGGCACAAAGAAGTCTACTTGTAGTAATCGGTTATCACTTATCTTTAGACTTTATGTTATTGTTCTAATGCTCGATTATAATTTCTAAATATAAAATAATAGCTGTCACTGTACATGCTGTGTAATACCGGCATACCGGATAGTACCTCCACCTGTACCAGGTGTCGTAAGAGGGCTAAGGTAATAGAACCGACAGATCCCGCTATATACATCAAAAATAGTGTAGCTCAAATTCACAGGGCGGGAATGGGTATCTCCGTTGCACACGCTTGCCGAACGCAGCAATTATGGCCAAAATTGCCCATATCTTGGGAAGGCCTATGTCCAATAGTGGACTCCCAATCCCACTGATATGATGAACCGATGAACCGTCACTCGCGGCATTGCAGGCGTAGTGTTTTTTATCATTATCATCACCATAAATCATTTTAAATCTACTGCTGGACAAAGGCCTTCCAAGGAAGGGATAATTTTGCCAAAATTGAAACACTCGGCTGGCGTGTAGGCAGTTGCAGAGCGCTGCATTCGCAACAAGGATACAGCTGCCCATCCCTGTCCTATGCAGTTAAACTATACTGTTCGGATAGGTATACCGCTATCTTTCGGTTCCCGTACCTCAGTCGCCTCTAACGACGCCTGGTACTGGGGAAGGTACTATTATACTCTAACGGTACCTCAAGGCTTATCACTTGTACATCTTAAAAAACAAAGTCAACGAGCTAAATCTGTATGTATGAACGCAATAAACTCAAAAACGAACGAAAGGATTTTAATATGCTTTTAGATGAGAACGAAGACTGGTAAAAATGTTCGTACAACATTATAGTATCTAAAAGATTTACTATCACACGCGGATACAAAAATGGGTTAATTAACCCGTACTGCGATTTTGAATTGTTTTACAGGGCTGGGTTACTTTAGCCTCGAGATATAACTGTGGCTCAGCTGAAAAAGTATCTAAATAAATGTCTTTGCATCCCAATCCTAACAGAGTCTGAATCCAGTTTGTATTAAATGTCTACACATGATAAATACAATTAATATGTTTGATGCATCAGTCTGACCGCATTTTCCTGATTTGTTTATCTGACTACACGCCCCGTGTCCGCTTCCGCTTTCGCGTCTGCTTCCGTACTCGCTAGCACTCTATCCCCAAAGTGTCAACGACAAAAGTCGTCTGGGGACCAGCCAGTGACGACCACATAAGCTGTGATTTGGGTTGACAACTATTGGTAGTTACTTCATGATATACGTGAAATACAGCCTTAACGGCGTTTGAGTCGCTTTGACCTGTCCAATATTTTCTAATAAAAACGATTGACTTCCGACCCACTGTGGAACGATATCAGATTTTAAAAGCAATTCCTAATATAGTTATATTCCACCAATTTAGAAACGAGTAAAGTATTGTATATTAAGTATTTATTACTAGATGCTTTCTTTTGTGTGTCATTAATTACACTTATACACAGGTCATCGTCATGGCAGTCGTAAAACGTTAATTGCTGGATTGCTGCCCTGTTGAATTTATGCTACTGTGTTTTGGAATAGTTATACCGCCACCTGTCAGTTCCAGTACCTCAGTCACCTGGTACATAGGGAGGTATCGTTTTACTCTGTCAAAACTCAACGGCAATACACAGGTGCCAGAGTAAAATTTCACCAGGTGGGTTACCAACCACTTAAAAAGACGTGTAGCTCAAATGCAATGGGACTAGAAATTACGCTCTGCGACTGCCACCAGCCGTGAGGTACCGGCGGTATGGAATTGTACCTCCCTCTGTACCAGATGTCGTAAGAGGCGACTGAGGTAAGGGAATCGATAGATGGCGGTATAACCATCCGAAACAGCGCAACTTTAATACTACAGGATGGAAATGGGCAGCAGAATCTCCGTCGCGAGAATTGCGCTCTGCGATCGCCACCACACTTGCCCAGTGCGGCAATTACGGGCAAAAATCCCTCTATATTCGGGAGACCTATGTTCAACAGTGGACTTTCTATGGCTGATATGATAGTGATGATTGCCACCATAGAAATTATGGGCAAAGAAACACCAAATCACTTGGGGACCAATCATATTTAACAGTAGACCTTTTTCGGTTCATATATAGTCTTCATGTAAATATAGGAATTACAAGGCAATGCAATAACCACTGAAACGCCGACGAGCATGTGACATACTTGCATTAATATACGTTCCTTTCTGGTGGGACGCGTAATCGTCCTGCAGTAAACTAAGTTTTAAGACTCTCCTAGTGCCGGCAGACTTGTTTAAGATGGGCCTAATTATCTATGTGATGACTTTTATGATCTCTTGGGTCATCAGGGTCGTTTGTATTACCTGTAATTATGCAAATAAGCAGTTTCTTATTGGTAATACTTAAATGTTAATATTATTACTTTTATGGCGATTCGAAAGTGCTTGTAAGATGCCTACTTAAATATACTATATTTGAGTTTAGATTTTTAATCTATTAGGTTTTATATCCTAGTCATCATTACCATACAAACTATCGAAAGTCTACTGCTGGACATGACTCTTCAAGACAGGAGGATTTTTGCCCATTGTTGCCGCGCTGCTATAATTGGTAATCTTACGGGGATGCTGCTGCCTATCCCCGTGTTGTCGTTTGAGCTGCACTGTTTAGGATGGATATACCGCCATCTGTCGGTTCTGATACTTTAGTCGCCTAAAACGACACCTGGTGCAGTGGAAGGTACCATTCTACTCCGCCGGTATCTCACAACAAGTAGTAGTAGCATATCAAAATATTTTTACTTCATAACACATAATACGTATCCTAGCGAATGTAAGTTGCTTATAACAACAAATATAAACAACGAATTCAAAAGAAAATACCAAGCATTATTAAAATACGTAAAATTTTTCCGCCATCCATTCCGTGGGAATGCTCGCTATTGTTTGAACATCATTGTATAATTCACACCGGCCAAGGCCGCGTGTCTGTCGGGAACCTGAAGGGAACATCTGACGTTGTATTTATTAGCCTTCCTTGTAATTAGGAAGTAATGTATATGTTACAGTTATAACTAGTTTTTAGATAGAACGCGTTCTTTCTAGTTAGAATAGTTTTTAATGTGTTTATTTAATAGTTACTTATTCAAATGAAGTTAAAGAAAATGGTTGTGTTAAAGAATTACAACAAAACAAATGATTAAATTTTTTAAGCACGTAACGTGACATTGTTAATGATTTGCATGCTATTTTATCAGTTAAACAACAGCCCTTTTTATTTATTGTGTTGTGGTTTTTATTTTGTTTTCTTATGTTTTGTGCACGATTTATTATAATAATTATTATTATTTATCCCTATGCGAAGTCACATGTTAGCAGGGGAGAGGGGGAAGGGATGGACAGAGTACATAGCACGTACAACTTTTATTTTAACTGCAAGACTACGATGGATGTAGACCGGTGAATACATATAACCGGTCCTATTGGAAAGCCGTTCCCGTGAGGTACCGGTAGCGTAGACTAGTACCTCCTTCAGCACAGCTTAATACTAAAATGTGGATATAGGCAGAAGCATTCTCGTCGCGAAGTTGCTTTTTGCGATTGCCACCAGGCTTGCTCAGCGCGGCAATTATCTACTGAAATCCAACTATCTTATGAAAGCCTATGTCCAAAAGTGGACTTTCCATGACTGATATGACGCTGATGATTGGAATATACTTGAGGAGGTTTATGTCCGATGGATCATGATGATTAAAATCTGCATCATCCGGAAAGAAAAGGTTGCATCAACCTATTTATTCGTTAAAATTGTACAAAAATACAAATTCTGCTTGTGCTGATCTGCTTGTTCCATTTAATGAAGAGATTGCTGCACATTCTTAAATGAACTGAAGCCTATACTACTCGGTGAAGAAGTGACTAACTTATGATGTAATTTTCTTTTAAGTCAAGTAGATTCTGAACTCTATTGTTACTAGCAAAGCTTCTATTTTTATAACATCAGTCTACATTTAGTGTAATTCTCATACTCAACATAGGATGGTATTAATCTTATGTATTGTCTAATGTTGTTAATCTATATACGGCGGTAGACCATTTAAGTGTTGGGTAAAATACATCGCTCTATAGGCCTGTATCCTGTAACCTTCGCAGAGGCCTTCTTTATTCACCAATTAGCTATATAATTTCCTAATTTCAAAGAAAAAAGCATTATTCTCAAATCATAAAATGGAACTAAACAATTTCAAAAAATGAAAATTGTATTTTTAGCAAAAATAACATTTCTGACTAATTAACTTTTTCACATGTATTCCGCACTCATTTGCTCGTGGTGTCTCTCAATATGGCAATAAAATCTTTGAGTTTGATAAATAACAACAATAAAAGCAAACCAGACCCAATGCAATAAGAATTGAGGAACACAAGAAACAAAATGAGAGAGCTTTGTAAAGGTGAGTACCGAAAGAGCTAATCAATTACCCCTGGACTCAGTTGTGTTCTGAGCTCCAGGAACAATAAATAGCCCGAAGTGGAGGCTAGGGAACAACTGAATAAAGAAACGGGAACATACCCGTTCTATAATTTGTATACTTGTTTTTCTTGGAAATAGAAAAACAAGTATACAAGCGTTTCGAATTCACCTATATTTTTTACATTTTATATGACGTAAAACTAGCGTAAAGACAGTTCTGTGGCTTTGTAAGGGTTTGGTTATGGTATTGGTATGGTTTTAAACTCGCCTAGAACCAGATTCATGAGTTAGCCGAAATTGGTTTCGAGAAATGCTTTCGGGGTATGATTCTTCTGTATTCGGTTAACCTCTAGAACAGTGAAAAAACTAACTTAATCTACCAAAAAATATATTTATTATATTCTTTTAAATATGATCCTGAGTAATGAGTCAAAGTAATGGAGGCACACCAATTATTTATGATAAGGCATTACAGTATTTGGCATCATTGTATATCATTAAAATTGTTTATATTACAAATGTTCTACAAAATTAGCATATAAAGACAAAATAATATTAAATTAAGCTGTTAAAAACAGGTTATTTTATTATTTTAATATAGTTTGAATAGACTGACAGACAGCTGTCAGTCTAATCAAGCTATATTTGAAATACTTTAAACTGATTTATGACACAAAGACTAGCTTTTTAATACGACTGAAGTACATGTAGTTTTTTCGAAGCCAAAATCAATAGGTTCGACGCGATTAGATCTCTGAATACATTTAAGCCTGACTTTAGGAGGCAATAGGCTCGTTACTAACAATCCGTACTAAAATTAAATTACCCTGAGAGTTACCGCCTACCTCCCGTATAATTAGGTAACAAATTTGCGGGATAAAGTGGTAACATCGTGGTATACTTAATACCTTATTTTCCTAAATAGGGCAGTGGGTCGGATTATTTTTGTCCCAATGTTTGGATATTTGTAATGCGCTTAACGTTCTTTTGTTTTTTTTTGTTTGTAGTTTCTTATCTTTTTTAGGATAAGTAGTCATAGCCTTTTTTGAGTTAATATTTAGATCAATGCTGTCTGCGATTTCCATTAGACTAAGTTGACAAACAAGCATACGGTCTACGTGATATTAACTGTCATCGCAGCATATAGACGTTCGTGTTATCACAAGGATGTCACTAGCGCGTTGCCAACCTTGGTCTTGAATATATTATGTCACATTACACAGAAATATCACTGTGTTTCTCCCCTCTTGTCCCTTCAAACCGGAACACAGTAATGCGAACACAGCTGTTTGGTGGTAGAAATAGGTAGAGTGAGGTACCAATGCATGCGATCTTTGTATGAGACCTAGGACTCATCATACTCATTGTTTTGTGTAATTATTTGTATCAGTTATTTTGTTAAGAGTCATTTTTGAATACTTATAAGTATTCTGGATATTTTTCATAGTTTTAAATAGTCATAATCAGATAGTCATAGACAAGTAGATAGCAAAAGTAGTATTTAATATTTTAATACCAATATATACTATAAAATATTAAAAAAGGGCCAAGCTTTGTAATTCTTTATTGTAATGAAATATTTCAAAAATACTGACCCGTACGTGGGATTATTTTCAGGAGTAACATAGTCTGTAAGGAAAATATGTAAACGGGATTTTAAATTATGTTCGTTTGTAACAGATAAGGTGATAAACTGCTAAAGCGACTTTAATTATTCTTTCTCTGATATTAAGTTACGTTTTTAACAAATAGCATACGTTATATTTTATCGCCATATTCCTATGGGAAAGGGAACTGAGTTAAACTGAGTAGTAAGATATAAAAATTAGAATAAAGAAAAAACATTGAAATAATGTAATAGTTTTTTCTTGTGTCTTTGCATACACCAGCTTTTCTGCTGCAATGAAAAGTCATATAAACAGTATTATTTCAATATTATAAGTTAAGGCTTTATCACGGTTATATCAATTCGTTATGATTATGCCTGCAATATGGCGTCTTCACAAGAAAACATGAGTCTCCCTGATGGCTATGCCGTCGCGAACATAATGGGGTTTTAGTATAAAAATGCATTACGGTAAGTATTTGGCTGCCCAATTTTTAGGTGGAGTAGAAAGGATTTTTATGTGGCAATGGTGAAAAGGCTTTCCCGTGGCGAATACTTCAAATGTTTTTATTAAAAGAATTCTGACGATTTAAGAAAGAAATCAGTTTGTATTCTTTTAACAGCTTTACGTTGTGCTACCGAGACCTTGTAAATAAATAGATAAATTTATTTTTACAATTGCTTTCCGCCTATATATGATGTCGTCACTTTGTGACCCTTGCTTGCAAAAAGGTCGATGACCGCTGGTTTATGCAGGTAATCAACTGTCGCAATATAATAGCGTCGTGATACATTGATTAAAGTCATATATGCATATACCAATATATCTACCCAGAGTACATAGAGTATAGGATACATCGGTCTTCAACTGACACAAAAGAGTATCACTCAACAAAAAAAAACGGGTCTAATTAATCCAGAATACCAAACTCAAAATGAAAACAATTAAGCGAAAGGTTCGAACGCGGCGCCCTAAAGCATAACCCTCGACAACGAGCGGGAAGCGACGCGTAATGCGATTTGCAAATCCATTGCGCTATACCAGTCGTATTTTTTACAATGTCTGATAGCAATAGCACAATGTATACTTAAACGCGTATCGCGTCGCGTCCCGCTCGCAAACATGGAGAAACTCTTCGAGCGTAACTGTCCAAGTGACGTTTTGTATGCGGTCGACTCAATTTCACACACCGCGGCGTCATCCATTGCCCCTTATCGAAGGCCCTTATAGAGGTAGCTGGATTTTGAAAGGGTCGGGAGACGGGATGCTCTTTAATCGTTTCATACCGCTGCTTGATTGCGGTTCGATAGACTGGCAGTTGGTTTACCATTTAAAACTTATTCGATTATATTTTTTCTTATACAGGAAATAAGAAAATATATACAATTTTTTTCATATTCGTAAGAGAGAACCCATCTGGTATCTATACAATTCGTACAACGACCATTCCTTTTAAAGCTCTATGGCTGTAGAGCAATATGCATCAATGGTACATCAAACCTACTATAGGCAAAAAAGGAAAAAAAAAGTGAATAAAGTATAGTATTTGATTCAAATAATCAGCAATCAGATATCCTGGTCCTATAAAATAAGTGTAATGTATTTTTTTTATATGCCATATACAAATATTTATGATAATATTTCCTAGAAATGTAAATATATAAATTCACACAACTTGCCATACATTCACCTGACTCCGAAAATATAATTCGTGACCAGCGTCGCTCACGGACGACTGCAATACCAGAGGAATCACAGTCTCGTTGCTGTCCTTTAAGAAAAGATTCAAGACTCTGCATTTGTGGGTCCATAAGTCATTACAATCTGGTAATACCACTGCAGCGAGTTTGTTCCATAGACCCGAAGGGGTATCGAATTATATGTAAATAGTAATGTAAGGAAATTCAAAAGTTTTGTAATGGCTAAGTTTTCCAAAAGCGATGCTCTCAGACGAAGATGCGTAGAAATTATGCAATCAGTGCACCATTTCTATAAATATCTCTTAAAGCCACCCCTCACTCGCCCTCTGTCACGAACACTACACACAAATTATAGTCGTCAAGCAGTACATGCCGGCGAGTGCGACTGGACGCAACCCGTTCTTTTTTTCTAATCTCCCAAATTCTGGCCGTTAATATCGAGTTACCTAACCTTGAATGATAGCTGACAAATTCGTTTCGATCTCGTGAACCCTTAAGTTCCTTAAAGAACAATAAGTAGTCTGTCTACCGTTTGAGTACTCTAGTATAAGGCTCGTTTGAAGAAAAAATATGCAGCATTGTGTCAGCGAAATAGAATAGTTTTTTTAGTAGACCAGGTCGACAAACAAGCATACAGTCTGCATGATACCGTCACCGCAGCCTATAAACACTCATAATATCATAAAAATACCACTAACGCCAAAGATATATTGTCACATTACCTAGTAATTTCACCGCCTCTTCACCCTTCAAATCCGAACACTGCACTGCTATTTGACAGCTGAAGTAGAGAGAGCAGACCATAATTGTATGAGGCCTAACTCATGTAATATTTCCCTCTGAGCGTCGACTGAGTTATCGGAACTAGCAGTTAGCGGTATTTTCACCTGGAACAGTGTAGTCAAATACACTGGATGGGGATGAGCAGCAGCTTACGCCTCAAGAATCTACGCTCTGCGCTTGTATTCTTGAGGTGCTATACTATTCTTGCCCATCGCGACAAGTATGGGCAAAATTCTCCCTTTCTTGGGGGAGGCTTATGTCCAACTGTTAATATGATAGTGATGGTGCGATAATAAAAATTTCCGCAGGATATTTTCGAATAACAGTGCAACGTGATATTAGTAGAACTATCGAGAGCGAAAGAAACTCCAAGAAATATAAATCTTCGACTAAAATAAAAACAAATGGTGCCAAATCACGCAAACAGGGTCCGCTGGAATTTTGAATTCGTAGCGCAATAGGTAATTCCAAACAAGGGAAAGAACTCTTAGCAACAAACCGGGAAAAGGTTTAGTGAGTTAATTTCCCGGATTAAATGGGATTATCCCTAATTCGGGAACGGTGTCTCGGGATCCGGGTTCGTCGAACCCACCATTTGTCTCAATTTACAAAAATAACAATTATCCGTTAAGTACTTAATAGGATCACTTTTTTCTCTGTAAAAAAATCAGTGATCTCATTTAGATTAGATTTGTTTTTTTGCATGTGGCTACCTCAAACCCTAAGAAAGGATACACGCTACTTCTGATCTTAGAGAAATTCCCGCGGGACACGAAAACAAAGTCTATGTAAAGCGCATATATATATATAAACATACATACATATGTTCTATGAATATAACAAATTCAAAATTTGGGTCTAATATTTTAGTGCATAGACCATTTTTGACGAAATCAGGCATCATATTCCATGATTTCCAAAAACCAATAATTCCTGAAGAATCGTATTTGACACTTTTTAAAAAGGGGAATGGGGGTGTTAAATACTCAGTTAAGTCTAGGCTTTTAACCTGACCTAAAATTTTTGATTAGGACTTATTTATTTATCTAAGTTTTTGCACAAAATAAACAAATGGCGGACTTAATGCCAACTGACATTATATCCCAGTTAGCCATTAGAAGATTCTGTATAATAAAAACAGTCAATACCTTGTTCTTACTTCAAATGTCTCATTCATAGTTGTCAGTCAAAAAAACTCTCTTACCTGTAAAAAGAAAATATAAATTAACCAAACTATAATGACGACACATAGAGTGTGTTAATGCAGAAGTAAATTATTGACTAAATCCACTCTTAGTAATTGATAAGATCACTCGAGACGCAAGATACTCAAATTAAAATAGACGTACAGACATAGTTCTTCGCATTAATTGATATATAGCACTACCCGACCCTATCCGAACCGAATGAATTGATGGCGCGGAGAGCAGAGCTGATTCCACCGTCTTTGGCCTTTGGACTTTACATAACTCAACCTGATTGGTTCGTTGTCTAGTGAAATGTGACGTCACTTGTTTTGGCCTGCGCTAATATTGTTAGGAGATAATTCATACAAAATCTATACTATTATTATAAAGCTGAAGAGTTTGTTTGTTTAAACGCGCTATTCTCAGGAACCGCTGATCCGATTTGATTTCGGCTACGATTGCCCAATGATATCATTGACAAGAACCATTTTGATTCTCTTTGAGCAGGTCTCATCCAGCAGATCCCCAGGTATTTCACTTTGTGGGTCCATTCGATCTCTTGCCCTGATAGACTGAGTTTAGATAACAATGATAAGCGCCTGAATCTCGGCGACGTTAACTTGCAGTCTCCATTTGGTTAACCAGTCTGGCAGTAGATCGAGGATGTTTTGAAACTTTCTGGCGTCATCGTCATCGGCGTACAGCATCAGATGACTGCTTTCTCTTATTGGAATCTCGTCCGTGTATAAAGCGTACAAGGCTGGAGATATGTAACTGTCGTGAAGTACACTGGTGTCGGCTTCACGCTCTCTTTACAGAGCGTCTTTCACCTTGACTATAAATTCTGCGCAGCGCCTGTGAAACGGCGAGTTTATACAACAGAACCTGGTGCCAGATTCTGTCGAACGCCTTTTCCATAACTAAGAGCATCTCAGCAGTGTGTTCTAATTTATTAGAGGCCACCGTCGTGTGGTGTAGAACTAGTTGTAGAGTCGTAGAATGATCTACTCGGGACCCGAACTGCTTCTCTCTCGGTGTAATGTCAAGTGCAGAAATAGCAATTTTACAAAGTTCAATTTTATCTATTTGTACCCGGTTCCCGAGTATTAACTCCGTTTTTGGATCTCTAACGTACCATTAAAAATATACTGATCGCTTTAATTTCGTACAAACATGGTTCTGACGATTTAACGAAACATAGGAAATAAGGGGTTCTTGCGCCTTCCAGAGGACCTGAGCGGGCAAGAGTACGGCCAACAGTCCAGAGAACCGCAAAAAACCGGACCAAGCAATTGATTAGCAGGTTTTATAGCAACACCAGTTATGCTTGCCGGTGAGTGGTGTATTGTCGGAATCTTTGGTTCTACGGATCTCTTCAGTCTCTGATTCAATTAACGGTTCTATGACCTTTCGAAATCACTACATAATATAAAACATAAACACTTCCCGCTGTATATTTCTATTAAAAGAATTATTTAAAAGAATACAATGGATTTCAATGGAGTTATTTCAATATATAGAGAGATGTAAGAGTAAGGTTTATATGTATAATAAATACGTATTATTGTAGAAGAACACTGATAATTTTAGGGTTCTCTTATGTAATGTCGGACATAAACACATTTTTTTGGGCTTACATTGCAAACGCTGGCTGAACTGAACAAGTCCGCAATGGTAAATGTTTTTCTCTTAGCAATAACCCACAATAACCACTTCTTATCATCATTTCACCACCATTAAAGCATGCTACTAACTATACACGTACGCTAATTTAAGTACAATATGAGGAAAAAATAATAGTGACTTATTTTAACGTTCACGTTACAATCTAAATATTCGTGCTTGGAATATCAACACAAACCGTGAATTGAGACGTGTATTGTTCCTACACGTTGCTAGCTCGCTCGCACGTTAAATAATTAGATATTTGAGGGGATGTTGTTAATCGCAACTACGAACAATGACGTGTCGTATTACATTCTGTCGTATGTTTACTTTCTCGAGTGAGTGTTATATCTCGGATACAGTATGCATTCCGGTTATGAAATTTTGAAACAACATTATTAATTTTACTAGCGTCGTCTGCGGCTTCTCCCGCAACTATAATCTTAAATATATTCATTAAAACTTCGTCGTTATTGATATTTCTACGGGCAAGACTTTATTCTTAAATTGTATGTAGAAATAATATTTATATATTTTTTTATAAAACTTAAAAGAATGACTCCACAAATATATAGAGCAGAATTAAATGGAAGAGTTGGTATAGGGCGACCGAAGCGAACATATCTCAACCAGGTAGAAAAGGTATTAAAGGGCCAGGTCAGAAGTACCAAGAATAAACAAGCGTGTATGATAGGACTAATGCGAGTAAGGGAAGCTAGAGAGGTATGCCAGTAACAAGCGAACATCCTTAGCCTCTGTCCTATCCCGAAGGGACAAAAGCGTGATGTATGTATATTGTATGTATTAAACAAAACTTTCTAATATTTTCATTCCTTTATTGAACTTTGCCATACGACGGGGCAAAATTCAATTTCGGCAATTATATTAGCGCAGAAAAGAAATATATCAGAATATTTTCTGTATATTGTAATATTTACGCGTTCATTTCTTATGATAAAACTATACTCTTAACGGCTTTAAAGCGTTGAACGAAAAAAAGATAAATAAAATCGCGTTTATATATTTAATTAATTAATTTCACTTTAACCTAAAACAAATTTTGATCAGAGATATTTCATTTATAACAGAGTTTATAATTACGTCAACATTCATAAATTGTTATTGTTACTGATTCTATGCATAAATTATTTGTATCTGCTACTATACTATGAATGATGTATTAGCTAAATTGGATAAATACCGAATGTTTTTGTTTATTTATGCAGTAAATAGACTTTGTAAACAAGCATCACCAACGGTTTCACTCGTCCAATTTCCCATAAAAATACCGAAATATAAAAATCTTATATCACTCCGATAATTTAACTTTTTATTAGAAAAAGAAATTATAAAATCGGTACAGTATTTTATTCGTTACAAACGAAGAAATCTACAAACCATGCTTATATTGATAGAAATACAGAAATAAATTAAAAAGCGTTCAATTACAAAAGTAATTTGCCTGAAGATGCTTCGAAGTAAAAGTGTCACATAAGTACTTTACCCAGAACAGTAACAAAGTGCATTCCTCCACCATCTGAGACTCAAATTGGCTCCAATTCGATTCTCAGAATGAAACCAGAGTTTCAGTTGTATACCGTTGACGTCTCGTTTGCTCAACGCTCACTGGCGTCAGCGATCTTTTGTACATATCTAATGTAT
Organism: Heortia vitessoides; assembly: GCA_020976665.1. Taxonomy (NCBI): domain Eukaryota; kingdom Metazoa; phylum Arthropoda; class Insecta; order Lepidoptera; family Crambidae; genus Heortia; species Heortia vitessoides. The sequence continues at coordinate 12,795,254 of JACJUM010002971.1, forward strand.
TGTAATTTGCAGTGCCAGTACTCGGCGTTGAATTGGATGACATGTTGTTATGTTCACTTGTTCTGGTCCGAAGATTTAGATTCTCGAACTAGCGACACTTTTTTGCACTGGCTTTTTCACAACGAATTTCTTACTTGTATTCGAGTTATAGCGTATTTTTGAGACGACGACGATGGCATGAGGTACTTCTCTTACAAAGGTCGTCTACATCTATTTCTACCACCAGAAAGTGTTCGCATTCCTGTGTTCTGGTTTGAAGGGTGAGAGAGGCAGTGAAATTACTGATTAAATGTGACATAGTATCTTCAGTTCAGAGCATTGGTGACAAGGTGATATTCTTGTGATGCCACGACTGTTTCGGATATCCATCCAAAACAGTCCGATCCGATCCTCCATCTGTCAGATCCGATACTTCAGTCGCCTCTTACGACACCAGGTACAGAGAGAGGTATTATTCTACTCCACCGGAACCTCACGGCAGATTAGTCAATGAAATAATTATTAACACAGTTTACAATAACTAAAGTGGGTATATTAAGAACAATTGCATATTATTAGTAAGTATATCAAGGGCTGACATTCGCAGACAATGCGTAAGCATTTGGATCAACTCTCGTGGGTGTTCGCAGATGTTCTGCTGACTCTAGAATTGGATATCATAGCAATAAATGGTAGCAATTGATACAAAACCTAACGGAGTTTATAAAAAAATATGTAATAGCATGTTCATTTTTATTTTATCTTGTGAATTAATTACTATCTATTGAATACTATATTATTGCCAGAAAAAAATGAACCGGTGTAAATATGTGCAAGAAGAACTTATCTAGAGAATTCGACAGTATAGAAATAACTGAATTACTCAGTAACGGTGATACGTCGCTGATGAATTAATATAGCTACGGAGCGGCAACGGCGACAGCGCGGCGGCAAGCGGCGGGCGGCGTCTCAGACGATGAGTAAGCTGAGGCCAACTCAGATGTGCCGTGGCTTGTAATAATTTATAAATGCCGTATCTTTTGTGCAGATGCTGAAAAATGGTTTCCGATCAACGCCGCCGAATATTATCAAATGTATGTGTTCTTTAGTACTAAAGCATATAACAAAAAAAGGATAATGTTTTTGACGAAATCTTGAAAGTACAATCCTCTCAAAGCAAACTCAAAGATTTATGCTGTAAAAATGCTCCCGGAGTGTGCTCTCAATAAAAGACAGGTAGAGAGGGTCTTTTCTTGAGTCAGCATTTCTTTCCGGCCGAAACGCTATCCCGGGCTTCATAAGCCAAAGGAGAAAAGATAACCGGAACAAACATTGTGGGTGGACGTTACTCGATTATATCATGAAAGTCTAACTTCCAGCCTTACCTTTATGCCCGAGTAAGTAGTTACGTAGTTCACATATCTGACGCTGTGCAGTGCTATATTTTTACATAAAAGTTTAAACTTACACATAACAGTAGATCGCCGAGTTGGCACCGTTCTCGTAATAGTTTCTTGTTTGCGTCTTTAAAAGTGGTAGCCATTTAATATGTGAAAAACAGGCGTGAACTAAATACAAAACAAACCTTGATACACGCCATTTTAAATGCTTAGTTAAAAATTGATTTTAGAAATATTTCAGGATTATCCCATTATAGGGATTATATTAGGATTTAAGTATTCAAGAATCATCGCATAATTAAACTCGATAAAAATTGTAAGCAAGCAGTTTTTGTTGACACTCACGGGCCCGATGTCACAGATGGTGGTTATCTTATCTTATGTGCCAAGAGTCCTGGGTTCGATTCCCATCCAAGCAAAATATTTATGATTATATTTGTGTTTGTTCTGTGTCTGGATGTTAAATGTATACATTCATGTTTGGTATAATGTATATGTATATTGCATTTAAGATGTATATATCTGATTATTTCCTGTTGTCAGGCGTTCGAAACATAAGTGCTTTAAGCGACGTATACCACGGTATTTAATATTTGTTTAACTCTCATCACAAGACCTGACATTTAAATATAACAGTTGGCAGCTAATTGATCAAAAAAATTATTAACAAGTCGCGTATATACGTAATAAAAATAGTCATGTGCACGATACATACAGACCACATGTTAAACGGCTTTGGTCCAGACGATTACGCTTGTTACGCTTTGCCTTATACGTTATAATAACAGTTTTGTTAATTGTTAAACAATTGAAATTACGTCGGAAAATTAAAACTTTGTTTTTACTAATATTATAAAAAGAAAAAAATGTATTATGGGCTTTTAAAGACGAGTGAGTCAATTTTGTAAATTATTTCACTAATAAATGTTCTTCTGGAGTAAAATAATATTGAGAAACAAAATAGGAACCCTTACCCACAATGGAAACGTGTAAACGGACTCTAGATTTTTGTACGTTTGTAATAAATAAACTTAAAAAGTACTAGACCAAATGTTAAAACTCTTTCATTAATGGGAACATGCCATATCAGCGAGTAACATAAACTTTATTTTGTTATGACGATCGGACCCATCAAACTGGGGATAAAAAGCTGTCTAGTGCGCCAAAAGTTGTGGGCTTGATACCCACTCACTGGGTGTTAAATAAATGTTTTAAAATATTATATTTGTGATTCCTCTGTTGTCTGATGTCCGTAACACAAGTGCTTTAAGCAACTTATCACGGATGTAAGGATGACTTATCAATGTATGAGATGTTGTGTTATGCGGGTAAAGCCGCGGAGCAATTCTAGTCATCGCAAACGTTATCTACAAATGAGATTGTATAGGTGCTTAGATTCTTCAATATAAAGCCCAAATATTTCATAAGGTAACAGTTATATAACAAAGCTTACAAACTTAGGTGTTTCAATGTAATAACAAGTTATTACAATTACATTACGTGGCCGTGTCAGCGTAAAATGAGCGAAATAACTCGTTACTACCAGGTTATTCGACTTCCCACGTCTAGCTCGCACGTTTTTCTGACACTAAGTAATAAGAAATACGTGTATTAATATGGGCTGAGCAAAAGATATGAGTAAATTAGACACACATTTTATTAGAACAGTCTTTCTCGAGTAAGTAGGATAGCGATTCGATTATTAACACAAACATATTATCCCGAATGCCGACGTAACGCAAAGATTAGATTTTTCTTGTTTACTGTAATAAATAGTACATACTATTTGCCTACCGTGACTTTGTTTTCTCTATACATATGGGATCTTTATTTACGCTTGGGAAGATTTTGTTTTCTCTACTACATACTTGGATTGTGCAAAAAATTAAATAGATTGATCCCTTTAAGGAACAAACAACATTTTGATAGTAAATAGAATGAAAAGTAGCTTGCTTTTTTATCTAGACTTGTTCTGCTGTACTAGTCTGAATAAGTAGGACATCCGCAGTCACATATTAACGTTAATAATAATAATCATTATCATCATACGTATTTATACAATAAGCTCAATGTTCAACAAAAAATATACCGAAATCGTTCTGCAGACCGATGGTATGTTAATATCTTCAACCACTCATATATGAAAATAGAAAGTCTTTTACGTATATTGTCATAAATTAATCTTCCACACGTTAACTTACTTACTCACACACACATACACACACGTACACATACACTAACACACGCACTCACACACACCTCCAAACTTAACCATCTTTTTAAATATTTTGTATAAATATATATTTTATTAGTAGTGTTTTGTCTATTTAAATATGTTCCGATTTTTGTTGTGTTCCATCCATAAATGTCATAATTACTAATTGCTTAGCTTTATACTTGTTATTTCTGTGCCTCGTAATTTGGGGGCCTGGTGACCTGTAATACGGGTCTCTGAACCTACACGGGCACCACTCTCCCACGAATGATTTATATCTTTATATCTATAATTACATAACATTTATAAGCCTTTTTTACATGTTATCTTTTGTGGAGAGAAAAATACAGAATTTATTTATTTTTATTTATCATTGCTGCTTTTGCTGAGATTTCGCTAATAGGGCAATCATTAAATCAAAGGTATTGCCCATAATTGTCATCATTGGGCGGTCATGGTGACAATCGAACAGCGTAGCTGCGCGACTAGCTTCTACCCATTTTTACTCTGCTGAATTTCGGTTACCTTAGTTTAGAGATTTAGAATAACTACTATCCTACACAGTCGGCTTCGTAAAAACTGTACACACATGAAATTCCCGTAGAATACATCGAACCTCTGAGGTCAATTCAGCAGGTGACCATAAAGGATTGTTGCGCTTTCTGGAAGAACTGGGTCATCAAGAATCAGGTCCAAAAAAAAGGCGTCAAGTTTCTGAAATTTGCCCAATAACATATATCTATCTAACTCCTTTATAATTTAAACCTTCTATCCATCACACAATAAACACGACCTTAGCGTGAATAGAATATTGACACGATTCATATTTTTTGCTCTAATAGCCTCAAGTACGGCCGAAGCAAAAACACTCTGGTTTCAGTAACCCTACAACCTTGGTCAGTTTTTTATGGTCTATTCAATTTTGATTAGACTCTATTGTCACATTGTGGTGTGAGGTAAGTAAAAAGAAGTAAAAACTGTTACAAAATACGCCCTTAAGAAATATAGTGGTTACAATTATTTTTTATATAACTCGATACTTATTATGTGATGTCTAATGAAGCGTACAATTTTATTTACAATATTCTTGGTTTCAAGAATGCAATGTATGATTTTTAGTGCTATTATAACCATAAAAGCAGCATTTCAATTAATCAATTAGTATGGAATAAATAAGCAGTACCTACTATAAATAATACTGATAAATAAAAGTATATTTTTTGTATTAAAATACTTAAAAAATTTATTAATAAAAAAAACTTAATTTTATAAAAAAATCAATAAAATCTGCATAGCTTTTCCAGCTTTATGATGAACCAGATGGATTAATTTTGACAAGGCATTTACGGATCGCAACCTGACTTAACAGAGCAACTTACGTAACTTAGAGTAACTTGTATACATGTTATCACGATGTAACAATTACTGGTTTACCAATAAATAAATAAATCAATAAATAAGTAATAATGTTCACACAACATCTTATAAATTGACCTGACTCCGTTGCTTAAAGCACTTCTGTTACGGACATCAGACAAAAGAGGAATCACAAGTTTATATAATATAAATATTTGTCCCGGGTAGAGATCGAAACCCCCGACCCCTGACTCAAGATAGGATCATTACCTTCTGCGCCATTCGACTCGTCGACTATAGAGTCGAGAAAATTCGACAAATATTATTGTTGAGATTTGCGCGGTCGGAGTCGCAGATACCAGCTGTTTGATAAACTTCAAATCTCGAATTTACATAAAGAGACTAAGACAAACAATAAGCAATGTTTAAATTAATATCCCACGGGAATGAAATAGAGGCGGGCAATTCGGTGAATAAAGCCTTCCACCAAGTAATTTTGCCGAATAACAAAACCACCTTTATCCTGTAGAAGGCATAATTACCTCTTCGTCTGGCCAGGCACGATTAATGTCTGCCTTGGTAGTTATTTAGTGTTCACGTAACAACTTAGTGTTAACGTGTTCTAGGCTAAATAACATGTGTACTACATAATTTATAGGGCATTGTTCCGAAGAAGTTTGGGCAAAGTATATACTGATGTATACGGAAACTTAATGAGATTTTCTACTGAAGTTTTGTCTTTACAGTTAATTTGTTACTTTGTCTGCGTGTTGTATTTCTAATTATTATTAAATAAAATAAGCCGTTGTTACTAAACGAAACGTTCGATATTCGAAAGTTTTGACTGGAAAAAAATTAAGCACAGTCGGGACAAACAGAAGGGAAAATAGAACATTTTGTTAAATCTTAATTTATTAAAAAACGTAAACATTTTTGTTTTGTACATAATTTTTTTCTAAAATAAATTAGCTAATAATGCAACGTTCGATGTCTCGTAATGAAAAAAATTAAATAAAGTTGGGACAAACAGACGGGATAATAGAATATTTTTTTAAAAGTTCATTTATTAAAAAAGTACGTATTTTTTGTATGTAGTTGAAACTATATTTAATTATTGAATTAAACAGAAGCAAGTTAGATTTATACCAATTTTAATTCAAATATGTTTTAAATTGATAAATATACCTATAATCAAGAGATAATTAATTTCCTTCAATGCCCAAGCTTTACAAACACGTAAATATGTTGAACACAAATCCAAAAACCGATCTTATGACATAGCAGTAAAGCCTAAACTCGCAATGGCATCAGGTGTCTTGATACGTTTTTCTACAATTCTTACTACACAAAACTTTTTTATAGAATATCATTACATAATGATATGACGACTTAGGTTTATTCTAAGCGGTCAATGACCGCCAGCGGTACGCCCAAGGGCCCCTTAATTTTTACTTGTCAATTTTTTGCTGTTACTCGTGTGAAAACGATGGGACAAAAAAAAGCTTACGAGTAACACGAAATATCAATAGTATAGATATGAGCAATCGACCAAGTACATAATTTGTAGTAAAAAATATTACATAGTAGTATTAACTCACACCTGTTTCCCATCAGGATTATCAAATACTATTTTCTGTTTAGATCATGACATAGTTTCGTTGCTATCTTAACATGTTTTAATCACTTCCTATGCGAGCGCTGGTTAAACCTAGACCAAACAAAACCTTGAAAAACAACGGGTCTCGTTACTTGTTTCCGAAAATTATATTAGAAAACATATGCATATATATTTTAACACCCACACGCGGAATAAATACAATTTTTCATCACATCAATTATTGTCCCGGGTTGGAATTGAACCCACGACTGAAGGTCATAAGATAATATGAAATAGAACTATCAAATGTGCCATTGGCATCTTCAAATATTTACTATAAAAAATTATTGTCTTAGATTTTAGGCGAAAATCCGAACCTTTAGATCTTTAGAGTCACGCCACAAAATTGGTCTATCGAGATCAACCAATCTGTTGACCTTAACCTGATAAATCACTATCATAAGATTTCGACTCTAAATGCCCAATACACCTTAAAATTCCTCCCAAAAATATTTTATTAATGGATGATATACACTTTGGTAAACTTTCACATGTCTCTTGGCGAATATTTGAAAATGTTATGTGCCTTAAATAATCAGGAGGACAGCACACGGGGAATGCCACAGGCAACAGACAGTTCACTTTCCGAATTTAAATAACAGGATCGTCATCATCATACCAGCCATTGAAAGTCCACTGCTGGACATAGACTTCCCCAAAAAAGGGGCAATAGCTGCCCCGACTGCCACCACGCTTGCCTAGCGCGGCAATTTAGGGCAAATTCCTCCTTTCTTAGAGAAGCCTATGTCCAGCAGTGGACGTTTTACGACTACTATGATGATAATAATGAATATATAATGTCTATTAAAATTAACGTATTCGCTATAATGTGGGGTCAAAAAGACATCTTTGAAGGGTTTGTAATGCGTAAATGATGCCTAGATGTCGTAAACTTCCAAAGACTGCGGTAACCGCCAACCACCAAGCGGGCCGCGTGATTGCTTGCGATTTGTGTAGTATAAAAAAATTAAATAGGAAAATATTAGAATTAACAAACGAATACAAGTACGTTATTCGCAGAAATTATTGTTTCATAGATTACCTGAAATAGTGCGCAATGTATTTTTTTATTTATCACTTCGTTGAAGTCATGCAATTAATCATGTCCAAACATCGCTCTGTGGGTTTGTTTATAAGAGGATGATTCAAACAATACCTTATTTGTTGGTGTTGTTTATATTGGACATACTGAAGAAAGTGAAGGTATGATATTTATTTAGGTATGATATTTTATAGGCCAATTAGATTGCAAGCCCAGAGATATTTCAAATGAACACCACAACGGACTTCTTTAAGATTGTGTGATTTTAAAGACAATTCGATTCTACTTGTATTGCCAATAATAATAATTCCTACACTATCTTATACATTGATTTGACCCCGAAATAAGTCTCTTAAACTAACTTGAGTATTATAGACATCAAAAGACATCGGACTACAAATACAAATGTTCATTTTATAAATGTTTGTCCTGGAAGGGGATCGAACTCATGTCCCTAGGTGCATAGAACGGGGGCACTACTGAATGCGTCATTGAGTCCGACAAAAACATAAACTATTTCTTAGTTATCGATTACTTTAAAAATATAATATTACAGTGTCTCTGGGTATTTAATTACCTACATCAATTAAGAGATGGCGCTGGCTCTCATCATCTCATCATCAGACTCTACATAAGTTTCGGATGCATAATTGATGTCTCCGGACAAAGAAGGAAGTGGGTTTAAGTCCCGACCAATAACTTTGATAAATTTAATACTTTCTAGTTAAGATTTGCTTTAAACATAACAAAATAATAATAGAGATTATTCAATTAGCTAGATAATAGTACTACAAGTATTCAATCTAAGAATAACGGTAACAAAATAATAAAAAAAGCAAAGTTATCCTTTTAGATCTTTTTATTTATACTCACTGTTTACCTTAAAGTAGTTTACGAGCTATGTAAAATTAATAAGTGGATGGAGATGTGCTGTTGATAATTAATCAATAGCCATTTCATCTATGTTGATGAAATTGCTATTGATTATGATTATGTGGGGTAATTGTTATAGTACTTTAAGACAAGAGTTATATACTACACCTGCTTTGTGCTTGATTGCCTTTTTTAAATTAGGAATAGGCTCGACCGCTGCGTTGTAAGAAAACAAAATATTAAAATAGATTCTTTTTTTAATTATTACAAGTGTTCCTATTTGAGCTTTGGGTAATTATGAAATGTGTAATTGTTCTTGAATTGTGTTAAGCTAAATACAATTTTATAGGTTTTTACTGGCTCTTATTAAAAAGGCATTTTAAGAAATATTTCAATATACAGCTGTAAATTCAAGCCCTGTTGCTTTTGAGCTACGCTGTTACAGGTGGATATCTAGCTACCTCTCGGTCCCGGTACCTCATTCGCCACTTACGACACCTGGTACCTATTTGGGGAGATATTATTCAACTCTGTCGTTACTCCACGGGAGAAAATAAATATAAGCGTACAAATTGAATGATTATTGAAATAATAATATTACTCTTTATGTATACTGGTTAAACAGATACAAAAAGGATACAATTTTAAAAAGACTGTATACAATGGGCGACCTTGTCGCATAGAGCGATCTCTTCCAGACAACAAAATATACAAATAGAAAATAGATAGCTACTTTGGGGTGTAAAAATGAAAATAGATTTAAGCATATACTACATATTTACTCAAGGAAAAAATATAATAATGGGTAATACATTTAAAAACCAACTTTTTAATGAGTATTGGGGCCGCATACATCTAATTTAGGAAGTGCATTCCGGCCGAACTGAAAAGGATATTCATTTTAAGCATCAAACACTCCGAAGACCTCATTGATTTCTCATGACTATCACCTAAGAAACGATTTTTTAGATAGGAAAATATAAAACGTATCTTTTAACATCTATACCTACTAATATTGATGTATTGTATGTTTCTATCTATTTAATTTGTAGAAGTCTTCAAGTTTCTGTAATTTTTTTTGCGTAATCAGCTGAGTCTGATGATGTCATAATTTGGGTTGGGACCATATCGGACGTCGGTCGTTACGAGCCCTACGGACTGTGTCTTCCAATTACAGCTGTCAAGCTGTCCGTTTGTATTTGCGTGTTAAAACGTTACGGGCTTGAAGGTCGAACAAGACACTTTGGTTTCTTTATTTAGTTCTGGTAGACTGTTATTGGAGTTTAAAATTACGTGTGTTGTTATATTTTGTTTGATATGTATAAATGTATTTTTTTAATTAGAATTTTAGAGTTATAACTAGTTTGTATAAGACCACTTGCTTATATATATATATATAAAATTTCGTATTACGGTTTTTATCTGTGCTTAATAATTCATAATATTTGCTGGAATTAGCGAATAGCGTGTTTTAGTTTCTTTTAATTATAAATATTTTTCAGTTTGATGTGCTATGAAATATGAGTAAGTGATGTATTCCTGGTGATCATCATCATATCAGCCATTGGAAGTCTACAGTTGGACATAGGCCTCCCCAAGAAAAGGGGGAATTTTACTCATAATTGCCGCGTTGGGTAGGTGTTTTCAATCGACGAGCGCAGCTTCCGCGACGGGGATGCTACCCATCACCATCCAGCCCATCCCCGGCCTGTGCATTTGAGCTACGCTGTTTCGGATGGATTTCGTCTTGTAAGACACCTGGTACAGGGGGAGGTACAATTCTACTCTGCAGGTACCTCTAGGTTCTCAAAATAAAACGAGCCTAAAACGTTGGTCACAAAAAAATATACAGGTGAAGCAAATAAAAGCGTGATGAAAACTTAAATGAGAGCGTTTGTGTTTTTTGGTGGACGGCACTGTAATAATGCCATAAAACTGGACAGTGGACAGGTTCAACAGGTATCTGGGTTAAGGTGAAGCAACGGCGTTCGCTTGTATGTAGGTGCGTCGAATTTAACATATACTATATGTGTTATTATTTCAGATATGAGATAAATATGTAAATGTTATAGAATGGACGATCGATATAATATGACTCGACGATTTGTTACCGGAAAACTCAACTTTTAGCTTGCACCTATAAGGTTTAAAATCCTTTTAAGTTTTTATAATAATAATAAATTAAATATTGTAATAATAAATTCCTACAACTTCTCATACATTGACCTGACTCCGTGGTAAGTCGCTTAAAGCACTGGTATTACGGACGCCAGACAACAAAAGAATTACAAATATATTACTAAAATATATTTCACACCCAGACACAGAACAGACACACATATCATCATATAAATATTTGCTCTGGGTGGAAATCTAACCCACGACCTTCGGCGCACGAGTTAGGATTACCATCTGCACCATCGGGCCCGTCAATTTATCTAATTAATCCATTAATAAAATTATTACTGAGTAATGTCCTTATTAGTAAAAGTATGATTAAAGTCGTGTTAATTCCGTAAAGAAAAACCTGAATTTTGTGCGCCTAATTTATTTACGTCAGAAAAGAGTAATATTGGTTATATACAGAAATTTTTAATTACAAAACAGAGTATATAATTAATCAATTATTTAATATACTGTAAGCTTAATCTGTATACTTATTATATAGCCTATTTCTTGTTGTTGTCGTGCGGTTCCGGCAGAGTAGAATTGGACCCCCCCCCCCCCTCCTATACTACGTGTTGTAGAAGACGACTAATATAGCTATACTCCTATAGCTATATAGCTACCTCATATCGTTATCATTAACTCCAACTAAAAAAAAAACACATCAAAAATAAAATATATTAATAAAATAAATTGTTCTTCTTAGTATCGCTTTTTTGTGCATTATACGATTTTGGGCATTCTTTTATCTCAACTCTTGTATCAATTTATTCATTTAAAAAATATCTTCTATCAATCTCTCGAAATTAACACGTCGACTGCGGAACAGTTTAATTTCGACAATTTGTCATTAAGGTCAACTTAACGATGACAAATTAGCAGCATTAATTTGCCAAACAAATAGGCGAATGTGTCAATTCAATTGAACGGGGACAAAAAACCGGTGACCCGACCCGGGTTGAACGCACCTATATTATCTTACCGAGTTATTTGAATTATTTGTTATTGTGTATCATTAATATATGCTATCCTCGGAACAGAGCGTTTCCGTCCTTGTGTATGTTTATTCAACTTGGTTATCATATCTTGACAGTGAACACGATGTATTACATTATATTGGTGATTTTGTTGTCTCGTTTGCTTATAAATAGTCTTACTGCATTTATATATAATACAAGTTTGTATAATAATAATAATTCACACAACACAAATATGGGTAATTTTTTCGACCCAACTAGTTTGATACCTGATATTTTATCTCGGAGGTAGATCTATGTATGAAATATCTATATATATTAGGAGAAGGTGACTGACTGACTGATATATAAACGCAGGGCCTAAGCTATAAGGGTCAGAAACTTACAATTGCACAGGGGCTCTTTTTGTAACGTAGTGAAATATTTAGAAAGGATTTTTGAAAATTCTCCCCCTAAAGGATGTAAAACGGGGACACAAAGGTAATAGAAACTTTGCTAATATTCGATTTGAATTAATCGAAAGTCATGAAATACATGTAAAATATCTTTTAGTAAATCGCCCTTTAAACAAGGCGGGTGCAATGTTAGCATGAAAGTTCTACAACTTAATGCGAGTGAAATAGCGGGGCGTTGCATGCGCAATATAAATTCACACGATACTTTCATATAAAGGTACTTTATGTATTTATTTATCGTTTAAATGCGTTCCTAAACTATCAATTTTTGTTATGTTTAATTAGGCCAAATACGATTTGCAGTTACAATTACATCTGGATACAAACGCAGTCGAAATCTCTTCATGCATACCACAGCACATAAACGGAAAAACATAGCAAGGGTTGTTATCTCCAACTAACAAAGATTAAACGCAAATAGCTGCAATATGAACACGGGGTGTGCCAGTCCATCTGTGCCAGTGGCTTGTGCCAAAACACAGCAATTTCGGCGACCGTAGCGATTCGAGGCCCCCGATGTTTTATTTGTCCGATTTGGGCCACAGACGAATGTAATCGGAACATTGTTCCAGAATCATTTCATAGTTCTTTCAAATTTTTCTTTATGGCGCGTATCCTCAGAGCATTCGTAAAACGTTCACTGCTGGATACAGGCTTTTCCAAAAAAGAGGGAGATAACCATAAATGCCCAGCGCGGGCAACCATATTGGCATTCTCAGAGCGTTAAAGCAACACTGTTCCAAATGTATAATTCAATACATACAATATAAATAAAATTGGAATGTCTATTTGTAATATTAAAATAACTTTCTTTGTGTCTGTCTGTTTGTTTGATGTAGCCTTTGGCAGATAGCTGATACAAGGAGTAACTTAAAGCTCCAAAAACGGGCGAAAAATAAATGTTTAGTAACAAAAATAATGTTACAATACGGACGCAGTCGCGGGCACAGCTAGTTATATTACAATATTTATAGATCTTTCTGTATATATCGTGTTTTCTGAGATTACTAGAAAAAAATGCTCTCGACGAGAAAACTTTGGGTTTGGGTAGATAGATAATATAAGTTATTCTTGTGAAAAATATATAATAAAAACAATGCATGTCATTTTTTGCAATCTCATATTTAACTTACAATTGAGAGAGCTTATCTCATCTTATCATTATTAACATCTTTTTGACTGTACTTATATTTGCCCACGTCCATTTCCAATCACCATTCTCTCACATTTGCCAATCACACAGTTTCGGTCAAGCGTGACCGTTAACAGAAAGCAATAAAGCCCCACCCAATATTGGATAGGTCACGTCCGCAGAGGTTTTTCTCTGGGCACATATTAATTTTTGTACGCAGAGATATGTGATCGGCTTTTGTTGATATAGACGTACATATATTCATATGCCCGCAGCGAAATGTCCGGACTGCCTGCACGATATTTGTTGTACTCAAGAATATTAGTATGTCATTGTAAATATAATATTTTGTGATTAACCTTGTTATTTAGGAATGTAAGCCTGACTACAAAGTTATTCTGAAGAACATTAGATATACTGCAAACTATTGCGTGTGGTTTGCTTTATTCTAAATTGTTATCATTTAAGTATACGAGTACTTTAGGTACCGAGTGGAGTACCTTTAGTATCAGGAGTCGTAAGAGGCGACCGAGGTATCGGATCTGATAGTTGGCGGTATCCACCCGTGGCAGTGTACTCGTAGCTCAAATGCAACAGGGCGGGGATGAGCTACAGCATTTCCGTCGCGAAGCTGCTTTGCGATTACCACCACGCTTGCCCAGCGCAGCAACTATATGCAAAATTCCCTTTTACTTGGAGTGACTTATGTTCATCAGTGTACGTTTTGTGGCTGCTATGATTATAATGATAATGATAATGATGATGAAGTATACTTAATAAACTAAACACGTAAAGTAAAAAAATAGTACTCCTTTATAAGGAAATTAGTTAAAGTGAAGACGTGATTAAAGTTCGTTAGTAATCATAAATACTATCAAGACATATACATACATGCATACATATATTTTACATGCATACATATATTTTACATGCATACATATATTTTACATGAGGTCTACCTCACACAAAGGTCGTCTGCGTTGGTTCCTCACTCCCACTTATTTTTTGTGTGCTTAACAGCAATGTTCGCGTTGCTGTGTCCTGGTTTAAAGGTTGAGGGGCAGTGAAATTTCTGGGACATAATAACAATGGGACATAATATAGCTAGTTATGAGTTTGACAAGTGACATCCTTTTGATGTTACTAGAGTCTACAGGCTGCGCTGACGCTTACTATCCCGCAAAGCATATGTTCTTTGCCGACTTAGTAAAATAATAAAAAAATAATAATAAAAGATCTACTATTTCCAAGTGGGCTAATCATTGACTATTTATTATCATAGGCTTCGTTGCCCACATATTTATCGGAACACGATGGTACTGTATTTCATCTGATAGTAATATTAAATAACACAGTTCTTGTATTTTTGCTCTCTCTTTGTATAAATAATAATTATTTATTTTCAATCCAAGAATATTAAACGCACGGAGCACGAAAAGCGAAGGGAGTTTTCGTTTCATGTCTTTATTTATGTTTAGCAAATGTAATATGTAGCTAAGTTTTCATTAAAAATTTTTGCAGAGTCATGTGGTCGACTCCAGGGCCTCTGCTCAGACAGCGATGATATTTTTGAAGCTTAATGCTGACTGAGTCTGTTGTCAGTTCTAGCCATGATAACTTGCAAATTATTCGATATCAGATAGACCTTATTAACTTCACGCAGGAGAAAGAAACGCAGCTTCACATTACAAGACGGCCACTCGAATCGAGGTCCGCCCTTGAGTGATCGCCGTCAGTGCCGTTCCGATCCCGCGACCTTACGAGGGATGGGATCGAAGGGCAGGCTGCTCATAAATGAGCGGCCTGTGCCATTCCCCAGTGACGCAGGATCTGGCGTCAGAGTCAGCAATTAAGAAACAATTCGAAATATTAAATTCAAGGTGCTTAAGATAGCGCTGGAAGCAGGTTGCATATAAACGGTTCTATTGAAAATCTCTTAGGGAGGCCTATGTCCTGTAATTTAAGGCGAGGGTTTAAAGCTGATGCGATGATGATACTTAATTATACCTCCTTGCGACTGCCAAGGGGTACTGATGGACCGTAACTTTTGCTGTACTACGGATAAAGTATTAAGGGAATCGAAAAATGGCGGTATATACACTTAAAAATGCTATGCCTAATTATAAATGTTGAGTATGGGCAACAGCATCTTCGTCGCAGAGCTATGCTCTGCCTTTGGCACCACGCCTGCCCTGTACGGTAATTATAGGCGATATACCTTTTTAGGGAGGTGTATGCCCAGCAATGGACTTTCTAAGCTTGCGTTGCTGATGATTGTGATATTGTAACCGTATATTATATTCATTCATAAATTACGTTATTTTTTTGGAGTTTGGAAAGCTTTCATGAATAGACTATAATTTAAATTAATCTATCGCATCAACAATTAAAACTTATTTCAGTTATATTGTTTTCGATAATATGCCAGACGATTAATTATCAAAAGTTTAAATACCCGGCCTCTAGTTACTTTCTGTTTAACCTGAAAGTAAATTTACTGAGTTTCTGTTATTATAAAACTTTTGGAGCAAAGTTAAATTGCTTAAAATTAGTATTCACACTAATATTACAATATAAATATTATTAATTAGTCTGTGTGTTATATATTTTTATACAGTGCTTAATCAGTATTGATTCAGTATCAAGCAAGATTGGAAGCATGGTTGGAAGCCGTAGGAAGTAAGTCTTCGTACGGCACGCAGACGAGGTCGCGGAAAGCTGGTAAATTAAAAATGTAATAATAATAATAATATTTCAGACAACATCTCATACGTTGACCTAACTCCAAGATAAGTAACTAAAGTACTTGTATTACGGATATTAGTAACAGAGTAATTACTAATATGATACTTAAATACATATAAATTACAAGCAGACACAGAGACCAAATACAAATCATATAAATATTTGTCCTGCGTGGGGATTGAACCTAAAACCTTTGGTTCATAAGACAGAATCACAACCATCGCGCCATTGGGCACGTCAAATAACGATACTAAACAATTTACTGGTAAAATAAAAAACCACCATATTGGTGTTGTGCGGAATTAAACCCTGGATCTCTATGACTTGACAAGTAATCTTAATAGCATTTATTACACTGTCTCGGATGGATATACCGCCATATCGTCGCATAAGTTCTAACACCGCGTATGTCAAAGTTGGCAACTTAATAATTAAGCCCAATGACAACACGATATTACATTTCTAACGCTGCAGTAAACATTTTCTACCGTGTATTGTTTAAACGAAATCTATTGTGCACCAACTAAATGCACAAGCAATTAGTTTTAAAACGATTTTATGAAACGTGAGCAATGTTTTCAATTGTACAAAGTGTCAACATTTTGACTTACGCTGTGTTAGAACTTAAACGACGATAGGTAGGATGTAGGTTTTGGTTCTTTAGTCGCGTCTCACGACACCTAGTACGGGGGAAGGCACTATTCTACTCTGCCTCACGGCACAAATTACAATCGTATGGTTTTGACAGTCATAGTATAAGACAAACAGGTGAAGTCAACCAGTCACAGCGCCCATAGAACTTTCTTTGCGCCATTAACTATCCCCAGCTCCAATGTACGGCGGTTCGCGTGATTACGTTACGATTTGTATGTATGTACATGGACACTAAGTCACGACGAGTTACATTGCGGACGGAATAAGCAAATAGACTCAAAGTGTGTTATTATCACGGAGTTATGGTTCTGTATTTTTTATTGAAAATTAAATGAGTCCCTATTTCCCTGGGTCACGCCATAACGCGTGAACGGCCTAACCGATTTGACTATGTTTTTTTGTGTTTGTTATTGTATGGAAGAAAAAAAAATATTGCACGGCGAATTATAATTAAGTATTTTATAATCCGCCGTGCAATATTTTGTTTATTAATACTTAACAACCATATAAGCACGCATTCTGTCAATTCTGTATCACATGTTACATTAAAGGAATATATACATGCAAAATAAAATTAAAATATTGTATATCATCAAGCATTAGAATAATAAATACACTTTTTCATTTCATCAAGATAATATTATTAAATAAAATGAATATTATTTAATCTTAATCATACCAGTTCAAACTAAATAGTCATCGATAAGTCAGGACAACGTCTGCCGGGCCAGCAATCATCATCATATCAGGCATAAGACGTCCGCTGCTAGACATAGGCCTCCCCAAGTAATTTTCAATAGGATCGGTTGTATGCCGCCTGTGTCCAGCACGATCCCGAGGGTTTAGAAAGATCGTCTGTGCATCTTGCGGGTGGACATCCTACGCTGCACTTGCCGGTACGTGGTCTCTATTCCAGAACCTTACGAATCCATCGGTCATCTGTTCTGCGTACCAAATGCCCTACCCACTAAAATAATATGTTGAATCTAGAAGCGTCGCAGGCTGTATGTAACAAATTAATTTGAAAAACACTTTTTATTTTAACTGGAGTTTTTGTATTTCTAAACAAAATGGCGTTAATTTTCTGAAATAAAACTAGCCGGACTACTGTTTATAAATGTAGTAGTGTAGGTGCCGTTGCTCCAGTAGTCACGAATTTTGCACACACAAACATACATAACCGGACATAGCATTATCGTACTTTTTGTTTTAAGTACAATGCCTCCTCACCTACAATAAACGGTAGAAATAGGTGAGAGTGAGGTACTAATTGTACCTTACTCTCACCTATTTCTACCGCCAAATAGCGGTGTTCGCATTGCTGTTTTCTAGCTTAATTGGCGAGGGAGGCAGTGAAATTAAAGAGTAATATGACATAATATCATTATAATGTGATATCATTATAATGTGATATCATTATAATGTGATATCATTATAATGTGATATCATTATAAATTGATATCATTATAATGATACGTGCGTATAGGCTGCGGTGACGCTTACTAACGAGCGGTCCGTATGCTTCTTTATTATGCTAACATTGCAATACATTCAGTAAAAAATGCATACAGTTTATTCTAGCATTCCGATTCGACAACACAAATATATTACTTGAATAAATTAATTTTAGGTATTTACAAGTGATTCTCCTCTTAGTTTAATGTGTATCTTTTTAGTATACAAATTCCAAAAATTATAAAAAAAAACCAGATATTTATTCAGATTTTGACTTCTAAACTACCAATAACCCCTAACAAACTAATCATGCAATCGTAAAAATCGCTCGAAGAAAAGACATGTCTAACCCACGGGAACAGTATCTTTTCCGGGAAAAAAGAAGCTTATATTTTATTCCAAATTCGTATTATTTGTATCGTGTTATTGTGTAATAATAAGATTTTAATGATAGATATAACAGATACAGAGATATTTTGCTTTTCGTATATTATAGATAATGGATTAAGACGAATAAAAAATAAATAGAACTCAAAGGATATTTTAAGATAAACATGGAATCCTGTTAATGATTCATTTTGTAAATAACGAATCGCTTACTGTGAGTGAAACAATAATTTCTTAGCCACCGCGTGTTCATACAATTCGACCGTGTTCCTTGACCAGTTGTTCCCGAACCTTAATTTACCAAGTCACTAGGATGAATTTTTTGGTGTATCAGAAGACTCAATCCTAAAGTAAAATTTAACTAAAAATCTAGCAATATCTTTACAATATTATTTTTATAAAAATTATATTTTGAATACTGGTGACCACTGGTGCCTGTGGTCCACTGGTTGGGAACCACTGTCCTAGACAGAAGGTCTACGTGACGTGTTTACAAAGGTTCTGACATTCCATCCAGCGATCAACGGCTGACAGTCTGCGGCCCTTCGTTAAAAGTTTGCGTTGTGTCCTTCCGTCTGATTTGTTTCTCTTTGTTGGCTACATACACTGAAAGGGATGCAATATACAGTTTGATGGCTTAAGTTTGTATATTTCTAGGAATGTTTCGGGTTTGAATAGATTGTGGGTGATGTGGTTTTGTTATTGAAATAAGATTGCTAATTCCTGCTTGATTTTTGTTATTTTCTTACTTAAAAGCATAGTTACAAAAACGGTGCTGAAAATAGGCCACTCTTAATATATAATTAAAGGAATATCTCATTAAAAATAGTACTACACTGTAAACGAATTCTTGAAAGAAAAAAAAAATGATTCATGGAAATTCGTTTTCCATGAATCATGCGAAATTACTAATTTTAAATTCAATTCTATTAGTTTCAAGTATGTCGACAAGTGTTCGACGCCCTGACAGGGTCATATACCACACTATTATAATATGCTGTAACACCTTAAAATGTACATGTGAAATACCGAAATAAATAAAAACTTTACTGGACAGGAGAGTGGAAATCGCAGAGTTTAGCTTTACGGGCATACTGATACGGATGTATATACCGCCATCTGTCGGCCCCGGTGCCTTAGTCACCTCTTACAAAGAAAAATACTACCATTCTACTATAAAAATAGGACCTGCACCTAATAGATTAAAGGTTAAATTTCGCTCAGTTAATATAGCCTGCAACTGGTTGTTGAACAAATAACATATCATTTCATAAATGATGCTGCTGGAAGCTAGACAGGTGTTCATTCGTGGAAATACTACAAGCGCAGAGTAGTAATTTACTGTTCCTATGTGGTGGGGAACCAATGTGGTTATAATGAGATGACATAAAAATCAGCTGTCCCTTTCAGCGGTACATATTTTTTTGATACGAGATGGCTCAGCGAAGTAACAGTTTGGAATCCCTGCGGTTTTCATATGATAATTTGAATTAAACAAACATATCAGATAATATATGAATTATTTTTTCAGGATGGCGTCCATATTGGCTGTACACGGGCTGTAAAAATCAGGAAGTTTATACAAATCGTTTCGATCGCTTATAAAATCCGTTAAACCTTATCTAAACAAGCGTCATCGATACTAAACGTAGGGAAATGTAAAACTACAAAACTTTTAAGGAAAAAAAAATTACAATATTTTCTTACATTAATGCTTTCACTGCTCATAATATAGACTTTAAAACGAGTTTATTATATTCGCCGTGGGGTAACAGAAACGTAAAACAAGAAATGTAAAAGGCTAAGGAAATATGTGTTATTTATATATTTAGTATACTAAATAATATCAAATGTTAGCTAACAAGTCTATTTTAATAACAAAATGGGTAAATATGTAGCCTATATATTAACAAGTTTATACAATAGTATAAATAATAATTATATAATATTGTTATGTTATTGAAAAAAAAGCTCTTTGGTCATTTATTTTCATATTAATATATACACAAAGGAGAATACCAATTTTAAAAATAGAATTATTTTAATTAATATACTAATAAAATCAAAAAATATAACAGTTTAATTTTTTTCATGTTCTATATTTGTCCAAATGTGAAGAAACGAGTTGAAAGTTATAAAACAAAAAAGTCATTCAGTATTGTTTTTTTTGGGCTGTGTTCCAGTCGATTAAGGGCGGTGTGTCTACGCCTTAACGCAAAATGTGTTCCACCAGTTACAATATTGAATTTATGAACTTGACCTTCCCATGGCAAAAGGGACCTGACTAGATTTTAGACCGCCACTTGGGAAGTAAGTCACGCGCAATCCGGTATATGTAACACGGCCGAATTTAGTGGGCCGACAAGTTGTTCCTGTGTTTATGTGCAGCGTGACATGTTTCAATGGCCGGGTTATGCGTGTCGTGAATGCTAATATTTGTATCTGTTTTTGCTTTTGGCTTGCATAGCATATATTCTGATACTGTACTGTGTGACTTACTTAAGTCCACTCGATATAAATATTTCCTTGTTAGCTTGTGGCGTTAGTTAACCTATATATTTCCTACTTTAATATGGCATTGGTACTTTCATCACATGTTCCTGTTGTAAGTTCCTTTCTGGTGGCTCGCGTGATGAATGAGATGGTGACTGAGAGACTTATCAACGCACGGCCTAAACTATAAGGGTTAGAAACTTAAAATATTACACAGATTCCCTTTTATAACGTAGGGGAACACTAAAAGAGTTTTTGAAAATTCTCCTCCTAATATGGTGAAATGGGGGTGTAAGTTGATATGAATACTAGTATAATGCTATTTTTGAAATTATCCGAATTAAATTCAGTACATAGGTACTTATTTTGAAGGTAACTCGAGTAAAATATTTTTTTCAAAATGATCCCTTAAGGGGGTTAAAGGTGCAAATTTTTATGAAAGTTTAACAACTTAACGCGGTTGAAACTGCGGAGCGCTGCTTGTACAGAATAAAGCTTAAACGCGCAAACGGCGATTAAAATTTCAAACTGTTTCTCACCTCACTTGAATATTGTAAGTGTTTGTTTGAAACACTCGGATTTGCTTACCTCTAACATCACTAGTATATTCATGAATCAAATTACGTTCGTGGATTACACGGATATTCTGGCGTAGGGCGATTAAATATTAATGAAGAATAGCTATTAGTAACGGTACGGCTATCGATAGGTATATACCGATATACCTTGACTTGCAGATTAGATATCAGAATAATTTATATATTGATCATAGTTTACTGAACTGAACATGAAAGCATTCCCATGAAAGTTTTGGTTCCCAAAGAATTTTGTCCATAATAGCCGCGCTGCGCAAACATGTTGGCCATGGCAGGGTGCAGCGTTCGCGACGGGATTGCTGCTGTCCATTCCCGCCCTGTAGCCTCTAATTTGGGTGGATATACCGCCATCTGTCGGTTCAGGTACCTCAGTCGCCTACTACTACCATAATATTCCGCCGGTACCTCACGGCCTATTTGGATACATATTCGAAAACAAAACTTTCCTGAACATGTTGTCCATTAAATTTTTTTTTAAACGAACTTGACATTTCGGTACAAATAAATGGAAATTTTCTAGAATTGTAAAAAATATATTATTTTTAGTTAATGCAGTCTTTATCTATGAGTGCGATATGTTTATTTAGGCACTTAATCGTCATAACAGCAGTTGCAAGTCACTATTGGACATAGGGCTCCCCAAGAAAGGGCGAATGCTGCTCATAATTGCCGCGCTGAGCAAAAGTGGTGACAATCGCAGAACGTATCTTCGACGGGAATGTTGCTGCCCATTCGCGCTCTGTGCATTAGAGCTACATTAGTTCGGGTGGACATGACGCAGTCTGTCGCTTCCTGTACCTAAATCGCCTCTTACTATTCTGCTATGCCGGTACCCCACGGCAAAAAGTGTGTATATAATAAAATGTCATTTAATAATTTTAAATTAAAAAAAAGCTTTGAATTAAAGTCGATAGGGGGCGTGATTAATTAACGGATTGATATTTAGATTCATTTACGTATTCCAATATTTAAAATTCTTAAAATAAAATATATAATAATTGAACTTAAAATATTATTTTATATTTTCAGGTAAGATAAATATGTAATTAGCGTAGTTAAATGACATTAATAATAATAATAGTGGTAAAATAAATATTACTTTGTATTACAGAAACAATTTGAAAATCATGAATAATGAAAAATATGTCTCCGATGAGAAAAAACTATCGAGTGGCTTTTGATTAGACGAAATAAATTTTACTCAAACCTCTATTGTAAGTACGTATTTCTTTGATAAAATGTTCCGTCTATAACGCCAAAAGAACATTGTCATTTTTTAAGGTCTAGCTTATGACCTAGCGTACTTAGGTGTATCGTGTCCGAGCCCAGTGCAGTCACGTCAATTAGCGACGACGAGGTTACCGGACGGAAGTCACGGACGTCAGACCAATAACACGAGTTCGCTCTCAGCTCAACAGCGGGAAGTAGATAGGGTTAAATGTAGTAAAACAAACAATTCTTATGTAGTATAAACATGGCTGTTATGTACCTAATATTTTTCAATATTTACGCTTTCACTGCTCAATCTAAAACTAGAGGTCCTCTTACTGAAGTCGTCTGCATTGGTTCCTCACTCTCATCTTTATACCGACAAATAGTTGTGTTCACATTGCTGTGTTTCGGTATGAAGGCTTAGAGAGGCAAATGTGACATAGTATCTTCAGTTGTCATGGTTAGCAATGCTTGGGTTAGCGCGACATGTGTGTAATGACACAAGCGGGTACCGTATGCTTGTTTGTTAACTTCATAATATAAAAAATACTTATTTTTAAGGGCTTTAAAACGCGATGATATACCGCCATCTATCGGTTCGGGTACCTTAGTCACCTCTTACGATACCTGGTATAGGAGGACTGTTGCGTACGGTTTATCCAACTAGTAAGTACTTAAATTGTAAGACTAAATAAAAAATAATCGTATAACTTTTATAATGATCTCATTTATTTATATATATTAACTTCTCAAACACAATATCTTCTTAACTACGTCTCACAAATAGAAACGACACTATAAAAGAACCACAAGCGCGCGTTGAATTAGGTAGCGTATTTAGTGTACAAGTTAGTGGGTGAGATAGCAATCGCAGGAATGGATGCTGTATGTGATGTTTTTGTATCAATCATTTTAAAACATTTGTTGGATGTGCAGTAATTTATTAAGAAGACTTACTTGCAAAGCTACAAGTATGCAGTTTGTACAATAGAGTTGTTCCTTGTAAAATCAGCGTACACTGATGAAACAAGTTTTTCTAACGTTAATTCTGACTAACGATACTAGTAAAAAGTTCGCGAGGTGTGTGCCTTTTGGTTATTTATCTACAGCTGGAAGATAATGTAATGATATAGTAGAAAATACATATAGTAGAGTTATAGTTAAGGTACTCATAAATCTGTAAAAAAAATAATCAATACATAGTAAATAATCAATATAAATAATGCAAGATTTTCTCAGTCAATAATAAAAACAATCAAACAGAGACTCTTCCATTAATATTGTAATAGCATATTACCCGCGTCCGCTCCCGCGCGCGTCTCAAAATCACCCTTGGAAGTAATCAGCGTGTAACTACTGCTGCGCACGCGCCGGTGAAAGCAACATCGCTATCTGGCAGCTGTTGGATATCATTAGTAATTTGGTAGATGATTTGACGTGCGAAGTTATCTATTTCAGCTTTCGATCAGACATTCTGATTAAACCTAGTGTTTGGCACGAATAATTTTATAGTGGGCCAGCAATAACATGTGGCAAAATCAAGTTAGAGAGTTCGCATTGCTGTCTTTCAGTTAAAGGAGTGGGAGCAGAGAAATCAAGGATGATAACGCGCTGGTGATCCTTAACTCCTTACGAATGTCTATAGGCAGTGGTTATGCTTACTATGCGCGGACCGTATGCTTGTTTGTCGCCCTGGTATATAAAAAAAATTAAACTAAAAATCTCAGGCTTTGTCGATGTTTTATACTGCTGTATATAAATTTAAGTTATAGCATAACAAAGATGAAAAATTGGACATACATGTTATTTCAATTACTACAAATTACAGCCGGTCAAGATGGTTTTAAAAAGACAAAATATCGTTTTAAGCCGTTGTTACGATGGTCGGCGAAATTATTAAAAATTTAGGAGATTTTATTTCAGTCTGCTAGAAATTAAAAGGCTCATATAAATATGTTCTAAACTTTGCTTTTTCCCAAGCATGTTGCAAGCAAGATGATACCACCAACCAATTAACTTATGGAAAAATTGCAATTCAAAAATAGTATCAAATGAATTTATATAGGTCGCATTAACTTTCAGTCCCAAGACCCCCAAAGAATCTCACAATATCAAGATCATGGTCAAATGGTCGACACTGGATTTTAGACTTTAATCCGTTTTGGTAAGAGCCACAGGTGTTGCAGCTTGTGATCTGTACAACGCACGTACAGTATCTAATTTTATGTAGACGGGTTCTGGAGGTTTTGTGTTAGGGTCTCTAATGGCCGAACGACTTGAGCCGAATATAAAAGAATGGAATCGATTAAATGTCCCGTTCGCAAAAAGGAATTCCGATTATTATGGTTATCCACTCGGCATAATCATTATTAGCTTTGGCTAATCCAATTATTTTTGGCTTCTGGCTCCCTCTAAAAGCTTTTCAGCAAATGCTATTTTAACTGTATCATTTTCGACACTACATATCTCGAAGTGTCTAACACATTTGTAGATTAAAAACACAGATGCTGTCTAGAAGGTTGGATTATGTGTTAGGTTTAGTAATGTATTAGCTAACTGCTTGTTGTTTTTGTAATCGTAAAGCTGAAACCAGTTATTGATTTGTTTCACAGAGAACGAGAAATTACTTTGTCAAATTATTTTACTCAATTCATAACATTCATAATACACTTATGGCAGCGGCATTTTAGTGACAAGGTACGCTCTGCGATTGCCAGCACGCTTGCCCAGCGTGGCAATTATAGGCAAAATTCCAGTCAAGGAAAGAGCCTAATGTCCAGCCATGGACATTTTAAGGATATTTAGATCATTGATATGTAAGTATGAAATTTAAGGAATATTTTATTAATCGTTCTTACAGATTATTTTTACCTATTTAAATATAACCTTTATATTAGAGCGGCGATCCTCGATGTAAGACTCCCATAATTGATATCAAACTGGTTCTACGTCTCCTGCAAATCATAACTGTATAGAAAACTCAATATGTTATTCCTACAAACTCCATTATTTTGAAATGCAATAAAAGGAGTTGGGAAGGTTATTAAATACCCGCATCATCTCATTCACTGACGTGACACCGCGATAAGTCGCAAAGAAATACGATATTTGTTTTATATTCACAACATATCTCGTAATCTGACCTGACTCCGGACAAAATCGCATAAAATTCACTTGTGTTACGATTATTACACAACAGATAAATATTTTTTCTGAGTGGGAATCAAACCCATAACCTTTGGCGCACAAGATAGGATCACTACCATATGCGCATCAGACCCGTTCAATAATAAGATGCCACAGTTTAGGAACATCCGCTCTAGTAATCCTTACCCCTGACTAATATTATAATTTGAAAGTAACTCTATCTGTATGTCTGTTGCGCAATCATGCCTAAACTACTAAACATAGGCTTCCCCAAGACAAGGGGGAACTTTGCCCTTAATTGTCGCGCAGGACAGGTGTGTTGGCAATCGCAGAGCGCAGGTTTCGCAATGCTGATGCTGCTGCCCATCCCCGATCTGTGCGTTTGTCCTACAGTGATTCGGATGGATATACCGAAATCAGTCGATTCTGGTTAGCTGCCTCTTACGACATTTGATGCAGAGGGAGGTACTATTTTTTTCTACCGATATAATAATAATAATTATTACTAGCTTACCCGAATTGTCCTTTGTTAGTAGTTGATGGACACGATCGATCGGTCACGTTAACGTGTATCTTGAATACTATTCAATATAAGGTTATAATTCTGTCGTGCTATCAGTCGTTCAATGGATAATGAACGATAGCGTCAAGGGCCCTGTATGTCATTAGGAGTATATTGATAAAAATAGCGAGCGATATTAGTGCAAAACAATTTACACCATTATAATTGTTCCTTCGATGGACAATTATTATTATGTATTATTTCTGAGCCGTGAGGTAAAGCTAGTGTAAAATTGTACCTCCGTTTGAACCAGTGCAAAATTGCACTGTAAGGGGATGGACAGCAGCATCCCCTTCGCGAATCCTGCGCTCTACAATTGCTAACACGCTTATCCAGCAGTAGACTTCCAACAGCTGATATAATGATGATTGTAATCTAAAGACTAAGGAGCAAACAAAAAACCACCCTTAACATCAAGGGTTATATAAGAACGAAAGTGTCCAATAAAAAGATCAAACGAGACCTTTCAATGAGAACAAACGTCTGCTCAATCCAGTCGCATATGAAAGGGATTACAAATACAATTGATATCAACATCGCATGTTACTACCAGTCATTCACCCCGAGGTATGTTCAATCTGAAGGTACCTTAGTGGTATTGTGAGCTTGATTACTCGGTCACGACACAGCTCGGCTGGTATGGATCTCAATCACATGATACCAAACTTGTAATTATATTGAAGTCTATTTTGGATATGATCTGTTACATTGAATGGCCTTCAATCTTGTTATTTTGTTCTGTGCGTTATTATTACAATTTGAACTAGCTTTTTTTATATATTATAGAGGGTAAACGAGCTAACGAGTTATTTCATGGTAAATGATCAGCGTCGATCATAGACACCTGCAACACCATTGGAATCACAGGCGCTTTGCAGGCCTTTTAGCTGCAAGCTGATAAGCAATATTCTTTTAACTCGATTGGTCTCGTGCAAAAGACTGCAAACGTCCATTATCACAGTCTCTTTGGCGGATTCGGTAGTGCCAATATTTATTTTTAATAACTGACTTCATAATATAGATTTAAAAAAACTACCGCGTGCGACAGTGGGCCCGTCGCAAAAAATAGTAGCCGCAATTAAAAAAATGTTTTTATTATGAATTGTGAGCATCTTTATGTATAAAAATTTCGTGTCATGATATTTGTCCCGGATGAATTACACAATCGTTCTATTATAATTGCTGCGCCGGGAAAACGTGTTGGCAATCACAGAGCGCAGCCTTCGCGACGGGGATGCTGCTGCCCATCCCCACCCTATGCAATCAAGCTACACTGTTCTAGATGGATATACCGACATCTGTCTATTTTGGTACCTTAGTCGCCTTTTACGACAACTGGTACAGAAGGAGGTATTATTCTATTCTGCCGGTACATTTCGGCTTGATGGCTTCGTTAGTTGTTATTTAAAACTTTGTTGTGCAATCCTAAAGAGTCTGCAACATTCGAAGAAAATCCGAACATTCGAGAAACAATGGATAATGTCTTCTTAATAACTGAGAACAAAACTGCACCATCATTAGAAGATTTCGTATTCGAACTCTAACATCGCGATTATTTGCAAGGCAACTTAAATAACTGGAACGATCTATCTCTTTATCTAAATAAGACGTATCACAACTGTCCTAAGTAAAAGTAAAGTAAGTTAACTAGTATTTAAGTTTATATTAACACTAATAGTGCCCCGCGGTTTCATATATTGTAGGACCTTCATAATAACTCTGCTGCCCCCTTTTACCCTTAATGGATGATTTTCGAAAAAATATTTAACGCGTCTTTCTTGACTTTGAAGAACGAACTCCATACGAATAACTTCAAAAATAGCAAAGTTGCTTAACAACTTTGCACCCCCGTTTCACCCCATCAAGAGGTAATTTATAAAATTCCTTTCTTAGTACTCACCGTACGTTATAAAAGGAACCTTATAGTTTATGCCCTGCGTTAATATCAGTCAGTCAGTCATTATCTCCTTTTATATATTTGGTAGAAGATAAAAGACATTTAATATAATAATATATATTAGAGTAAATAAGCGTATAATACACTTGATATAATAAACTGAATAAAGTTTATTATATGATAACAAATTAACGACGATTAACCTGTTTAAATAGATTGGATCAAACATTGGCCCAACTTGGCCATAAATGCCATCGACCTCTAAACATGGTATTGAACTTAGTAAGTACATAAGCAACATCTGGCCCGTGACATTGGAGTTATGACGAATGTGTTAATCATATTATAGAATATAGATCTACATTATACTTTTTTGCACGTAACTTATTAGAGTTCTTAATCAAGCTATGGGGACTCGTAGAGTAGAATAAGGAGGTACCTCCTTCTAAACCAGATGGCGTAAAAAGCGATTGAGATTATTACGGGTATATCGCTGTATAGCACGGATATACCGCTGTATAATATAATATTAATAATGATTTCAGAAAAGACATTGTACAATAACGATATATCTAATAGTCTGCATTAAGCGTCAAGCTTGTATCGCTAATTCCAGTTAACGATTATCTAGTTGGACATTGAGTGTTCATTAAATATTCTTTCAGTATATGACAAAAATTATTAAGAAATTCAATCAAATAAAAGGAAAAATAGAGTGGAAGATCATATGCAACAAATAGGGCAGGAATGGGCAGAAACATACAATATACTTGTCGTTAACACACGCTCTGCGATTGCCACCACGCTTACCCAGTGTGGAAATTATGAAATTGCTAATGAATGAATATATTGTCGAGGCCTGTGTCCATCAGTGGACATCCTACAGTCCATAAAGCAGATTAACCATATCAGGAATACAAAAATAGTCATTTTGGATTTTCGTAATTAAACTTAACAAACGATTTTAAAAAGAAAAAAAAATTAGGTCTAATGGCACTTTTATCCTCAAAACTAATTAATTTTATACATTTTATAGCTTAAGTAGTTTGTTTTTCAAAATAACACTGTTTGTCTTGTAATTTATTCTATGATACCATTGTCTATTACAACGATTGTAACACTTTTTATACAAGCTTGAATTAAGTTTTGTGTTACATCGAGGTCAAATTGTATTGTGAGTATTATTAGATTGTACTAGACTTTTGAAAAACATCTATCGATTAACTGCAAGTTTGTATTCAAGGCGAAAACGATTGGCACGATTGATTTTTTTATCTTTAATTTGTTTTTGTTTCTACTGCATTGTATCTACAAGATGGCTAATTATTTATTCTCATACTAGCTTTCCGCATTGTTCATGGGGACTTCATCGAGTCCCTGAGGAACTCTTGTTATGCCGAGAAGAAATCTAGAACGCTTTCTGACTTAGCTAGATTACATGTAAACCCCAAAGGGATAAAACGTAGTCAAAGTATTATTCCAGACTATCAATAATCTCTAAGCCAAATTTAATCGACATCTGTTCAGGTGTTCCGGTATGAAAGAGAAACAAACCTACATGCATTACAATTTTTCATTTTTATATGCATAGTAATTTATAAGTTAAGCTATCAAATTTGAACAATATTTTTATGCGAACAAACAATAAAAAGGTTTATACGGCTAAAAGTATATTATTAAAGTGGAGTTCCAGTGTTGTTAAATTGAATTTCATTCTATCAAAAATTATTATTAAGAAATAAATAATGTGTTCATATCAAGAATCTACAGAAACGTCCTAATATAAATTCCCAAAACATCTCATACCTGACTCTGTGATAAGTCACTTAAAGCACTTATGTTACGGACATCAGGCAACATAGGAATCACACCTACACTTTTCCTGTGTGGGGATCGAACCCAGATTTTGGTGCATAAGATAGAACCACCACCATCCACGCCATCGAGCCCGTCAAATATAAAAAAGTAATTACCCTAAATTAGTCCTTATAATATCAACTTCTGTTAGTCGAAGATTCTTTAGAACAGATATATTTTTAAGTATATATTATTCCTTGATACGATTACGTAAATACCAGTATCCTATAAATCAACATTATCATTATATCAGCCATCGCAATTGAACGGCTATACATATGCCTTCCTAAAAGGAAAGATTTTTGGCACGCTGGACAGTCGCGGTGTAGCTTTGCGATGGGACTGCTGCTGCCCATTTCCGCCCTGTGGCATTTAAGCTGTTTTGGGTGGTTATACTTTAAATCTTCCGGTTCGGGTACCTTAGTCGCCTCTTACGACACCTGGTACACAAAGCAACAGATCTACCTACACTTATCTGTCAAAACTTTGCAATCAATATTAATCTATGAAAGCAAAACATAGAGTTCAACATTGCTTGTACGACAATTTATAGGTTTAGGTAAGTTGATCTATTGCTTATTATACAGGAGAAGTACTATTCGACTATACCGGTACCACA
The DNA here is from genome assembly GCA_020976665.1 of Heortia vitessoides. NCBI lineage: Eukaryota > Metazoa > Arthropoda > Insecta > Lepidoptera > Crambidae > Heortia > Heortia vitessoides. Next base: position 12,826,130 of record JACJUM010002971.1, read on the forward strand.
CGTAAAATTTCTTATAATTACAAACACAATTGTATTCACAAGCATTGTACATACCCAATCATTGCTTAAAGAAGTCAAACTATTACATACCTGCAACAAAAAATGTTGTTCATTAAAGTATTATTACAGAAATAAACCAAAAAAATATACAAATAGTCACGATACAAGCCTGTTTCTATCAGAGGCTCTTATAAAAACGAGGGTGGGGCTTAGAGCTTTTTTATTTCTGTGTTGTCAGTCAGTCGGTTCATTATCGAGTCGCCGACGGGCACAGTAAATTATAGATGACCATACAATTATAAGTTGGTTTTACGACATTTTTTCTTCTGGTGCTATTTCATTTGTATACTAGCTTGCTTCACTTTATCAACAATTTATCCAGCCTTAAAACTACCAGAGTCTTGATATCTAATCAGAATAAACACAGCTAGTAAGATTCGGCAGAACAGACATATTTTTAAGTATAAAAATTTTTCTCATTACAGACAGATGGCGGTATATCCATCCGAGATAGTGTATCTCAAATGCATAGGGTAGGGATGGGCAGCAGCATCCCCGTCGCGATAGCTGCGCTCTGCGATTGTCAACATGCTTGCCCAGCGCTGCAATTGTGGGCAAAATTCCCCCTTTCTTAGGCCTATGTCCAGCAGTGGAGTTTCAATGATTATACAATTATTACGTGAACCCTATTTTCTTATAATTCATCATCATCATCATCATATAAGCCATAGAATTTCCACTATTAGATATAAGCTAGGGAAGTAAAGTGCCTTCCTCTGTACCAGGCATGGTAAGAGTCGACTGAGGGACCAGATCCGACAGATGGCGGTATATCCATCCAAAACAGCTCAAATGCAAGGCGGGGATAGGCAGCAGCATTCCCGTTTCAAATGCTGCACACTGCGATTGCCAACACGCTTGTCAAGCGCGGCAATTATGGGCGAAATTTCCTCTTTTTTGACCATGTCCAGCAGTGGACTTCCAAAGGCTAATATGAAGATGATAACTGGAAATAACTCAGCGTCTTTTTGGTGCTTATCACAAAAGCTGTAAAAGAAACCAAGCAACACAACACCCAAAATTCTTATTACACACAGAATGTTGATAAATAGAAACCATTTATAAAAAATATTTATTAACTAAAAATGGAAGAACTGTTATTGATTTAAATATTCGCGCTCACGAAAATGATAGTATGTATAATATCGCAATGCAATAGCAATAAATAATTCATAGCAAACTAATCCAATTACATGAAGTGTGTGTTTAGATCGCATGAAGGTTATTGGCCTTATAAATTTTTGCACAGCAATAGAATGTAATTATCGAAATGCGAGATCAAAATACCTGGCCATTAGAGCGGCAAACCAGCGAGTAGCAATCCACCTTTTTTACAGCAACGTATATGTAGAAAGACTGCTTTGTGAATTTAATTTAGTATTTTTCTTTATCGATTTCTGAAGTGCTTTTGGGTTCCGTTTTTTATAAACACGCTTATACCACTTTGTTCTTTTCAACAGTCCGTCTGTCAATCATGATCCTTTTGATATCAAATGCAAACTTACATCTAATATGTATATCGAAGCTGTTCAAAAATCTATCTTCTAAGTCAGTGAAATCAAACGATACGACCTCTTAAGCCTTATTTCCGAATATTTTTTAATTCTTATTCATTCAAAATACACAGCTCTTTGCAAAATAAATATCTAATCTTATACCCAAAAAAGGATTTTCCATGTGTAAACAAACATACATACATACCGCATACCAAGAGCTCTATACAAATGTATAAAGTTTATTGATTTTCAATTTACCTATACTGTAAGAACTTTCTTCTTGTCATATTTTGTGTATATATATATATATACACACACACACACACACCTTTTTTGCCTAAAATTAATAAACATCATACACCCAAATAAAATACAAGAGCAAAGTAATATAGATAAAATAAACTATTTATTCGGATGTTACCCGGTGAACCGAGCAATTAATTCATTGGTTTGTATTCATGGCTACCCCTTTATAATCCATTCTGATATTATTATAATATATCTGTTTATTTGTTATTACGTGTATTGCGTTACTTACACTTCGCAGACTTTAATGAAATTTGTATAAAGATTACTGCTATTTATGAAAGAACTAGTAATCGCCCATAATTCGACAATTCTTTAAATTTTCGAGTTCCAACGTTATTACGGATTCTCTACCAAAGGCCGAACCTCGTTAATTACGAATTTTGCAAGAGTGTCTCTTCTGATTTGCCATAATTTTTAAATTCTATAACACTGAAATCTATTATCATCATTGGAAGAGAAAGAAAAGAGGTTTTTTCCCTTTCTCTATCTCTACTTAATTTTCTCTATCTCTATCTCTATATATTCTAATAAATAAAAATCTCTTTAAATCAATATTTAAATAAAGTTTAATTATGCTGTAAAACAAAAATTTGGCACTTAAAATATAAATGTTGATAATGGAGTATGTAAGATAGATTGACAATATTTTTAATTATTTAATATTTTCTGTAAGTAATACTTTTTGTGCAACACTTCCATCGTTGACTTGACACTTAATATGACCAAAGAGACTGTAATTACCAAAATATTTAGACAATAATCTGTCCTTTATACAGTAGCCTAGTATTAATTGATTTAATATATTCCTAGTGCATTCCCTGTAAAAAAAATTACAAAGGGTACAAAGTTTTTGCATCAATTTTTAATGTATATTGAGTAAAATTACAGACGGAGTCGGTACACCTTGAACATACATTTGTTCTATATTCAATCGCACGCATTTAGCTCTCAATGCATAATATATGCTAGTTTCCAGCTCCAAAATGGCAATGCAAGCAAAAACACAGCACCCACAGTAAAACCTTGATTGCCCATAACACCACAAGCGTCATAAAATATGGTATGCATTAAAGGACAATTACACGGGATGAAAGAAACAAAAACATATTGATGCATGTGAGAAAGTTGCCCTGTCCCTTTCTGTGGGCTCTCGGAAGCGCCAACCGGTTTGCACAACCATTCTTGGTAACCTTGCTGACTAGGGTTGCCAAGAGTTAATTTCGAGACAAGAGGACTAGCTTTTGCTCGAGACATATTTTGTTTTTTACATCTTATATATTCACCTGACTCCGAAACAATTCCAAATTATTAATTACAAATATAATACTCTAATACATATTTAACACCCAGACACAGAACAAATATAAATATTCATCATATAAATATTGGTCCACCCTTGACACACTGGGACCACTATCATCTGCACCACCGGGTCCGTTTTATTGTAACTTAATCTGCGTAGAACAAGAAACTAGGTAGTCTATTTCTTCCTAAGGTCAAAAGTGATAAAGCCCCGTAAAAAAATCCACTTATTTTTTATTTCTTTTTGGATTATTGCAGGGTTGATACACTATATCCCAGGTTTTGAACTGACTTCACACCAAATGTAAATAGTAAAATAAAGAGGGGTAACTGATGGACGAATGAAGTGTTTCTTTTGCATGTATGATATACTAGTGTTTCAAATATGATCATAATTCACTGAATGTTGTAATACGAGTATTTCATGATTTGCATGACATTCAATAGACAATGAATATATGTTTTTTCTTACTATATCTCATACATTGACCTAACTCCATTGTAAGTCGATTAAAGCACTTGTGTTGGAAGCCAGATAACAGAGGAACCACACACATTCTACTTAAATACATATATCTAACACCCATTCACATAACAAACACAAATATCACCGTATAAATATTTGCTCTGGGTGGGAATCGAATTTACGACCCTTGGCGCACAAGATACGATTACTACATTACTATCATCTGCGCCATTGGACCCGTCCGATGATTTACGTCAATGAAGTGAATGTGATATACATAAAGTATAGCGTGTCTTATGTTTTTTTACATGAATTTCTTGTATTTTTCATGAGGAACACCTGACTGACAATTGTCATCTGCATTAATTCCTCGCTCTCACATATTTCTACCGCCAAATACCAGTGTTTGCATAGTGTTCGGGTATGAAGAGTAAGAGAAGCAGTGAAATTCCTAGGTAAATGTAACATAGTTATATCCTTGTGATGAGATTAGGGACTATCGGCTGCTGTTACGTTAACCATCAAGCGGAACGTAAGTTCGTTTGCCGCCTTCATAATATAAAAAAGTAATACTAAAGCGTTTTTCCTAGAAAATAATTGTCTCAAGTTGTATTCTTTTACCGACATCCTCAGCGGTTCGAGAAAGTTACTACCAATTATGCTATACAGATAACTTAGTCATTTATTCTCCTAAATTGAAGATTTGCAGTTATCACCAGTGTTACTTCAAGTAAGCCGCTAACAAGGTGTCTCGGGTGCCTCTTCCAGGCAAGGATGTCCAGCTGGCAATTGCAATAAATCAACAAACTCGATTCGGCATTATCTGGAAAGTGAGACCAGTTCTTGATTGGACGAGACTTTTGGAAATCGATCCGGTATCGGACTCTGGTAATATCCCGCCCCATTTTAGGGCACTCGCGTGAGATGAATAAAATTATCGTTCAGAAGAAATTGCGAGCCGCTTTCAGTTTCAAAACGCAAAGTAATTTATGAAGATGCAAACTGACAGATCCCTTGATTCGGCCCGATGGAAAGTTGATTGGGTGTAATTACGGATTCATACTTGCACGGTTGTAGGTTAACAAGCTGTTGCCGTCTACTTCGTTGATATAAAAAAACTTTGTGTATACGTGAGAACTGATTACATGATAACTAAAGCAAATATTTAGTGATTCAAATGACGGGCTCGATAGCGCAGATCGTAGTAATCCTATCTTGCATACCAAAGGTAGTGAGTTCGATCCCCACCCAGGACAAATATATGATTATATATGTGTTTGTTCTGTGTCTGGGTACTAAATATATGTGTTTAAATGGTATATTTGTGATTTCTCTGTTGTCTAATGTCTTTATGACGGAGTGTATGAGACGTGGTGGTAATTTATTATTATTATTATTGGTTATTGACTCAATTGGTCTAAACTAAATACGCTAGACCAATTTTCACTAAAAGTTTTTCCAATTCCAGATGCTATACAAAATATGGCAGACGTATTACCTCGTGGGGTACCGGCGGAGTATAATAGTACATTCCCTGTAGCAGGTGTGCTAACAGGCGACTGAGGTACCGGAACAGACAGAAGGTTGGATAAAGCGTAGCTCAATGCTACAGGGCAAAAATGGACATAATTTCCGTCGAAATTACGCTCTTTAATTAACCCCATGTGTACCCACCCAGTGAGGGAATTATGAGCGAAATTCTACCATTGTTCCGGGTGGCCTATGTTCAGCAGTGGACGTTGTACAGCTGCTGTGATAATGATGATGATAATGATTACGTACATTTCGTAAATATACTAATATCATACAATATATTCAGCCACACTAGCTCGATTGTATTACAAACATGCTTTTAAACCTTCGCATTTATAATATAAAGCAATATGAATATGTGTCTGTATAATTTTTGATGTAGTCGTATTGAGTAACTTTAGACATTCCAATATTTATCTATATAAAACGATTTGTATTACATACCCAGAATGTATTAATAAATATGAGGCATTAATATCATGACCTACAATACTTTAGCACCAAGTATGGGTGTTATTGAATCTGAAATCAAAGCGTTTTATTCTATGCTTAGAACGGTCAGCTTGAAGATCGATGATGATGTAGAAAGAAGAGTGTATATAGGAAAAGTATAGTGTGGTCTATGTTTAATCAGCATTCGGGAATGAAGTGGTTAATATATATGGAGGAAGCAGGGAAGGTAGGCCTCGATCGAAGGAAGTGGATCCGTGAAGGAGTGAAGTCAGCCTCTCCTTCACATTAACATTTATCATCAATTATATTGAACATTCTTCGAAACAATAATAATATTCGAACTCGCCTAGTGACTTGTAGCACAATTTATGTTACGTTAAAATACCAAGCGTATTTTAAAAGAAAGTTCTAGATATTTTGTAGTGTAAAGTGTCGCTTGACTCTGTCCCGTTTCAAATCACTACAATTTTTCTCCTATTCTTTAAAGACGTGACCTAAACGTACTCGTAGCTCTTATCGGAAATATGTTACTATTTTCCGTTACATTTCATCGGCACTCCGTGCTCAAATGCACTATACCCTCCAGATATATAGAAACCATCTATTTCTCTCGTAACCCGATATTTTGACATGTGTCCTATATTCACGTCCTCAGACTATTATATAACACGTAAAATGTAGCCTATCACCTTACGCAGCATCCATTACGGCTAAACTTAATGTTTTTAGTATATTTGATGAATGAAAAGAAGCAATCTATAAAGACAAAGAGGATGCAGTCGACGTGGAGAGCAGTTATGAAACGGGTGTAGGATTACATGAAAGCACGGCCCGAGACGACTTTCTTGTAATGTATTATAGAAATGATGGTTACATCAGACTTGCATTTAAAAATCTATTTATAATTCAGTATATTGTACCACAGAACACGATTTTTCATTGAAGCTTATAGGATAAATGTTTAATTTGGAGGTCATAATAAAGCAAATGCAATGTTTTGATCGGATAATGATCTGTAATATACAATCATTTCATTTTACAGTGTAAGCTCACACAGTGTACTCCTCTGAAACGACTCAACCGACTTTTATGTTTTTTTTAATATGTATTTCGTGGATATGACAATTAGTCGTAAAGTAAATTTGATACCGCTTTTTTAATAGCGGAGAAATGACAGTTCCTTTCCTCACTTGATTATGATCTAAAATAAAGAAAAATTCTATTTTACTCTATTCGAGAATTTTGTTTTTCGTTGAAAGCAAAATAGTACTACTGTGTTTGATGAATCTTCACTTGAATACAGAATTCACTTACATCAGAACAGTATTTCAATTCGGTCCTTATCCTTCGTTCGGTGAAAGGCCAATATAGAAAGCATTCACCTGTAAAAGGATTATTTCAATGCATCCTATTTTTAGAAATAATTTTTCAAATTTCGCCGGACTGAAACAAGACGAGATGTTCAGAAAATTTATTCTACCAAAAAATTATTTCTAAGTGGATATGAAGTTCCACTAATAAATAGAAGTTACATTACTCAACAACACCCAAATTTTACCTTTCTAATCTAATATTATAAAGAGAAAAGATTTTTATTTTTGTTTATAACGAGATGGCTTCAAAACTACTGAACCGTTTTTTATTTTTTACTTCGCTATTAAAGCTACATTCTTCTGAACTAACAGAAGCTATTTACAATATCAAATTTTATCTTACCAAAGATAGAAATATAATAATATGTAAACGGGTACATTTGTTACGAATTAACTCAAAAAAACAACAACACGGATTTTAAAATCTCTTTCACTAATAGAATGTTATATTATAAGCGAGTATATTTTATTTTATTCTTATTGAAAGGAACGCGGGTGAAATGCCCTAGTTGCTAAGCTGCTAGTCCTAATTACATAATTAATAATCTTCATTTCATATTGATTACTCAAAGAACAACTGCACATATATTTTAAAAGCATCATCACGATTTAATACGTTCCATTTCGCAATCGCCTGGCCACATTCCTCGGAACTCAGGAGTCGGATTACTGGCATATGTCATGGCCAATAGCTCTGTGCGTCTTCGTGCTGATCTTTGATGCAGGTGGTTTAAAAGGCGAATGTTTTTCGAACCTTGGTACGATACGTATTTATCTGCATAATTTCATAGGAGACATTTATTACAGATTATAATTTTAGCGAGTGTCGCTTTTTAAGTGTAATCATGTTTATATACAAAAAAAGTGTCACGGTGTTCGTTCGGGATCTACTACTACATTACTGAACCAATTTCAATGTTTTTTAGCTTGTGTATAGATTCATCCAATAAGAAAGATTGGATAGTTTATACTTAAATTTTTAGCCGCAATATTTTTTTCATGATCAACATAGTTAAGATAGGACATCTATTGAATTAGCCATTTATAAATCAATAATCATCATAAAATTAGTCGTACGACAAAGGCTTTCCCAAAACATTGCAAGTAGGACTGCTTGTATCCAGATCCGTTCTCGGGAGATTGCCAGTCCACCTTGTGGGTGAAAATGAATGAGAAAATTTAAATATATTAATGCTAGGAGAAGCTACTCTTCAAGTATTTTGAGCCTAAAGCTATTCAGGCGCCACCCGAAGACGAGCAGCCTTTAATATTTAAGTACTGAGCACCACGCCTTTCAGTTTGGCATTTATGAGCAAAAAACCCTTTAAATGCTGAATAACCTCTTGGTCCAACGGTTCATGATAAATCATTCGTTTGCTGATAATTTACTGTTATGTCAGGACGAAGAAACATCACGACAAACTTTGGCATTTATATTATTATTGGTATAATAAACAACCGTGCCGGGGAGCGGCAAGATTCTGTAAATCTCAGAATAAGGCTGTTAAACAACTAAATTGTGCCGTGCCCAACGTAACGAACCAGAGTTAGAATTACTTTGGGCGTATTCTGTAACAAAGGCGTGCGTTACGCGTGAGCTGCACTCAAGTTTGTGAACATAATTACGTTTATCTACAGAACAGAGTGGAAGTCAACAAGCGCTCAGCTCAAATCAGCGTCCTCCAAATTATTTTAACGACAGAAGCTGTCAAAGTATACTCTTGTACCAAGGGTCATCATCATCATATCAGCCATACTACAACTACGTCTAGACTTAGATTTTACAAAGAAAAGGGGAATTTCATGATATACCTAATATTTACACAACATCTCATACGTCGACCCGACTCCAAGGTAACTCGCACTTGTGATAAGCACATCAGACAACAGACGTATAATATATATAATACTTAAATACAAATTTTTAACACCCAGGTGGATACTTTTTAACACACACAAATATCATCATATAAATGTTAGTTTTTGGTGAGGAGGAGAAAGCCGCCACCCTTGGCGACAAAAGGATCACTACCATCTGCGCCATCGGGCCCGTCAATTGTAGCCATACCTGTCGTGGCTTCATGATGGGAATGCTACTGCCCGTCCCCACCTAAGCTTGCAGCTAAGGGTACACTTAGACAAAAGCCTTAATTTAAGCATTTTGTAAAGCAGATACTCTTCTAAAACCAATGGTGCTCCACTGGAAAAGGTACAAATCTTATTATCTGATATATTCTGGACTTTAAGGTAAATAAACACATGGCCCCACCACGAGGACCAAATAAGGTTTGGTAGTTTTTATACCTGCAAGTGCAGCTGGGACAAACGGTTTACTGTCCTTACCGAAGCAGAGGAGACAGATATAATCAAATTTGGGACACCCATCCAACTGTTGCGATAGTTACGAAGTTAAATACGAAACAGGTAATATATACAACTATTGCACCATGAAACTCTACCGAAACCTTCTCTTTCTCCCAAAAATAACGTCATATCTCTTAAGTAACCAAATATCAAAATATCAAAGAACACTATCTATATTGTAAAGAATTTATAGATTCTGTTTGTTAATTTATTTCATGAATTTTATTAAGGTATTCTTGTTATATGCCGTATAGTACTGGTAGAATAGAAAAGTACCTGTACCCGATATCGTAAATTATCAGGGCAGAGATGAGCAGCGGCATCTCCGTCGCGAAAGCTGCGCTCTGTGTTTGCCAACACGTTTGCTAAGCGCGGCAATAAGGGCAAATTTTCACCTTTCTTTAAGAGGCCTATGCTCAACGTGGACTTCAAATGGCTAATATGGTGATGATTCTTGCTCTCATGAGCGATATATAAATAATAACTCAGTTGGATATACATAGACGGAATTTTATTTTTACTTGAAAGGGAAACTGCTTTCAGCATTTCTCTTCAAGAAATTCCCAGTATCAGAGAGCGAGTAAATAATCTAACAAGGACATGAAATTCCCGGGTAAATGAGACACATTACACTTCGAGGTGAAGACAGTTAATGCCCGCGCTTTTGATGTTCTGCTGAGTTTATAAATAAGGAGGCTGCTAAGTATTCATTTTTGTATTAATATTATATTTTATTGTTTACAGGTAGCGCCACGCGGTTTTACCTGCGTAGTTTCCGTGGGAACAATAAATAAATAAAATTGACTAGTTACCGTATATACTTTAAAATGCTTTTGTTGTTTTTTTTTATAGTAAAGTAAAGATAAATGAATCTGTTAATCAATATAAATATTAGAAATGCGAAAATGTGTATGTCAGTTTTTTTGTTAATGTTATAAAATAAAACGACTCGATGCAATAATGAATTGAAGTGACGTAAACAAAATTTTTGAATATGGAATGAGTTACAAACAAAAGTAACAGACGATCAAGATAGCGATATAAAATATATTAAATTAAGTACAATGTACTCAATAGATAGCTTCACTTGTTCCATTTTATGTATTAAATAATTGATTTAAATAGTTTAACTTACCCACTTGCCCTAGAGAGGAACAATATTATAATTTTGATGCTAGTCAAATTATCACAGGATACGACATCGTAAGTGCGGATTCAAGATGTTTTTAGTAAAAGAAATACCCGAATTACGTCAAAAGAAATGGAGTTGAAAAAATCATTTACAAAAAACAAAGTTATTCCGCTAGCCGTCCCGATCTACTTCAAATAAAATATAAGATAGAAATAATAAATACACGTAATTATCATAACTAAAATGGCCGGACTCATTTGACAATGATAGTATAAAATTTAGAGTACACTAATTATAATTTACTTTTAATTGATAAGACTACACTAGTTCTACATTTGTTTTATCACATAGATGGCAGGACCAAAATAGTTTAAATTTTTAATCTGTGACAAAAATTTAGGGCCGTACTAATTTAAATTACTAAATACAGTGGACCCCCGGTAGTCCGACAAACATTTTTCAGGGCAGTGTCGAACTATCCAATTTTTCGGATTATAGAGTACTGCTTAAGACACCTTATAGACCGGAATTTTTACAAAAGAGTACCTTGTAATCCTAGAAATTACAGATTCAATGATAAGATTCTTTATACATGTAGTACACGGGGCGTAGGATTAGACTACCAGGGGTCCACTGTATAGGTTAATTTGATGAGTTAGACCTTATACAAAGGTCGCCCGAATTAATACCTCACTTACTACTATTTCTACCGACAAATAGCTTTCTTGTATTTCCTGTACTATTGTAGTTCTTTTTGGTTTAAAAGATAAGAGAGGCAGGGCAATTACTTGCTAATGTAACATAATATCTTCAAGTCACAAGGTTGGCCGCGCGCTAGTGATATTCTTGATGACCCGAGCGCCATAAGGCTACAGAGACGGTTATTATCACGCGGACGTTATATTTGTTCATTATCTTGATCTAATAAAAGATACACTATAAACTGCATGCAGCTAAAAATATGTTAATAATAATAAATATATAATAGTAATAAACTTCCACAACATCTCATACCTTGATCTGACTCCGTGGTAAGTCGATTAAAGCACTTGTGTTACGAACGTCAGACAATAGAGGAATTACAAATGTACTACTTAAATACATATATTCAACACCCAGATATAGAACAAGCACAAATATCAATATATAAATATTTCATAAACAAACATAGAAAACGATTTGGTAACGCTCATTTCACGCTTCGGGACGTATTGTAACGCGAGTCACTCTGAGAGTGACACGTACTTCTCTCTCGGTGCCGCCTATTGTGCAACCCTTGTTTTGTTGGGCCTTTGCTTCGAAATAATATTGTTATAGAAGTGTATTGGTTAACATATGAGGTTTATGACGCAGAACTTCATATACCTAATATATGTAATCTAGCTCGGCCCTGCGGTTTCACCGGACGGACAAACCATATTGCGCATATTATTTGCCGATAATGTCCTTTCTATTTATAAAAGCTTATTTGTTGTGAGTTTAGTAGGTTTTAAGTTTATTCGTAACAAACATACTTAAATACAAATATTACTTCTACATATATTATTTTATGTAGGGATAATAGAACCTGTGTTACTCAGTGAATATGTTTTTTATTGTAAAATAATAATTAAAATAGGTCGAAGAATTTTTCTAAATAAATCATAATTTTTATATTACTCTCATTCATAATCTGGTATTTCTTCTTTTAAATTTAAATAACATAGAACACAACATTCTCACACGTTAATAAATTTAAAGTCTTTTTATGTCTTACTATCCAAGGTTGAACGCTAGCAAGTAGGCCGTGACTACCTCACGATGGTCTAGTGCTCAAGACGTCGAAGACTACCGACTTGAAATATTGTACCTACAATGAGTGTCGACTGCGTGAGTGAGTGCGTCATCGCACTGGCCATGGCATGTCAGAGGCCAGCCTACTCAGCCCCCTCCTAAAAATTAACCTATCCCAATGAACTCATCATTACAGCCATTGGAAGTCCACTGCTTGATATAGGCCACCCAAAGAAAGGGGGAATATTGCCCATAATTGCCGCGCTGGGCGAGCGTGTTGGCAATCTCGCAAAGCGCAGCTTTCGCGACGGTGATGCTGCTGTCCATCCCCACCCTCTGCATTTAAACTTCATATATATCGGTATATCCATCCGAAATATTACAGCTGGCTGTATGCCAGTACCTCTGGTGAATCAATGTACCATTGAACTCAAGAGTAACAAATAGTATTCAGAACCATGTCCCTGTATCTGTTATCTTCGGAATGGCAGAAACGTTGAACGTTTCAGTAGCAACGCCTATTCTCGCGGGGCACAATAATTTGTGACGCAACGATAGCGTCGAACAAACGGAGCCTTATCGGTCATTGTCTCCCGTGACTCAGCCTCCACCTGCCCGCTTTGAAACACAAATGCAGCCTATATTTACGTATATGTATGTGTTGTAGGGTTGAATGACTGATACTCTCAAACGTTAGACGGGCGATATCCGTGTGAGGTGAGCGAGTATTTGCAGATAGCAATATCAATAGGTACAGAAAATGTAAAATGCATGAGGAAGCAAACCGTCATACAACCGTCTGCATTGGTGCCTCGAAAAAGTCGCTTGAAACATAGACCTGCCGAAAATTTTTCAGCGTATATCACTAGCGCGTCGCCAAACCTGTGAACTGAATATATTAAGTCGCATTTCACTGCCTCTCTCACCCTTCAAACCGGAACACAGCAATGCGAAAACTGCCATTTGGCGGTAGAAATAGGAAAGAGTGAGGATACAGACGACCTTTGTAAGAGGTATACCTGATGTAAAATAACAACTGCTTTTCGCCCGCGTATACTGTACTGCACAGTTGCGGGCAAGTTGTTAATAATTAAAACAATGCATGTACACAACAGTGAGTGGCATTTAATCCAGCTTTAGATAACTTTACTCTAACGGATGTCGCAGGAATAGCTCAACTGAATTGAAAGCGTTCACCACCAATCCTATCTCTTTACTGGATTACTAACAGGAATGTATACAATCCATTCCAGTTTTAGACACACATTCTAGAGATATTACACACTATTCAATGTTTGATTCATTACAGAAGTCAATGCATTGGACGTGTTATTCAGAGGTCGTGCGTTCGACTCCCACTCGACTGGCACCGGTTGATTCACACGTCAACAAAAAACCAACAATTGAGAGTCACCTTTAGATATTATAATTATTTTATATAAGTTTAACTGGAAATTAGATAGACTTATCGGATCTACTTTTTAAGTAATTCAACAACGAATAATTATGTGAAGAAATAAGTTTTTTCGTATTTTTTATCTAAATTCGGGGTACTTTTGAACTTTAAATTTATTCTGTAATTGTGTTTGTCTTTCATTATAATTTTAAAATGCTTTTTAGCTGAGTAATATTGATTTAAAAATATTTTTTTAAACTTTCTTTTTTATAGACGCATAATTTAAACTTTATTTTAGAATAGGAAAAAATAGTTAACAATAAAAATAGTAATTTTGCAGCCACGCTAACGCAATTTCGATACAACCATTGAAAATGTACATTTTGTGTGATTTTAGCTACTTTATAATCAATTTTCTTGGAAATAAGAAGTATGACCCATATTTTATATCCCCTAATTTATTTTCAAACTGTTCCCATCTAAAGAAGTTGTCGTTGACGGCGCGACAGAAGCAGAATGTGTTAGTTGATATAATATTTTATTTATTAGAATCTATTTTATTTCAAACAAGCAAAGCCCGATTTCACCTGCGTAGTTTCCGATCTAGTGAGAATAATAAATAATAGAATAAACCTAAGTTATTCCTTATACTCTCAGCTACCCGCCAGTGAAAGTCCCACTAAAATCAGCTTAGCCGGAATAAAGTGAAAGACAGACAGGAAAATAATTCTTCTTTTATGTGAACACTGTATATACCTTCATATACATTTAGTGAAAAGCTGTTAATTCGGAATAACGAACAGACACTTTAATTTTATTCATACATAAAGATTAAAACGGCTGACCGTACAGACAGGAATAAAATCACTAATATTAAGGATATGTCGATTATTAATAAGTCATTAAACAACTCTCACTCAACTTACGTAAGTGGTATGGGTATGTACCCGCACACGGTTGAGAAAGTGACCCCGCAACTCCGATGACAAATATCACCCAGACACGAGACAGATAAAACAAGTTACATACGTACAGACACTAATAAGGTAGAAGGAGACAGCTGGCTTTGTAGGCCGGCAGGTAACTTAAATATGTGTAATTTGTGAATATTGTATGAAGAATTCGATGGCGCAAATGGTGGTGATCCTATCTTGTGTGCCAAAGGTCGTGGGTTCGATTCCCACCTATATTCCCAATACTTATACAATTATATTTGTATTTGTTCTGTGTCTCAGTATTAAATATATGTATTTAAGTAGTAAATTTGTGATTCATCTGTTGTTTGGCGTCCGTAACACAAGTGCTTTAGGCGACTTACCACGGTCAAGTCAGTGTATGAGATGTTGTGGGAATTTAAAGATAAATGTTTCAAGTGGAAGGTTTATACGAATATTACATGCATAAGTTTTATAATGTGATGACGTATTTAAAAACATATTCTATCCGATGCGCTAAGAGTCGTAGATTCGACCCCCATCCAGAACAAAAAATATATATAATATTTCTATTTGTTTTGAGTCTGTGAGTTAAATACGTGTTTAAGTTTTAAGTTTGTGATTCCTCTATTGTCTGATTTCGGTAACAGAAATACTTTAGGCTACATCGGAGTCAGGTCAATGCATGAGAAGTCGTTTGAATTATAATGATTTATTAGTACGATATAAATGGTATATATATTCAACATTGGACGTCCTACTGACCACCAGACCAGCTGGTGGGATACTTTGGTTTGCGTGTTATTATCAGGTCCAGGTAAGAAGAAGTTGAGCAAATACGCAGAAAAATAACATACTCTTCTAGATTGCACATTGCTCCAAGTTCTAGATTTTCTTGTTACTATTGTGACAGCTAGCAGGCGAGTATTACGCGAAATTGCAATGGCTAGACAACCAAGGAATGGGTTTTCATTCGGCTTATTTTCTCTTGATAGCGTTATTACATTCTTGTTTGGGTTTGTATTGTATATAATTTTACAAAATGAATATATATACTTATTTACATCTATAAATAAGGCTTTCTCTTTAAAATTGTATGCATATGATTTCTTATTGCTGAATCTCGCCACTTTCAAAATATGACACGTGACTTAAATTTAATTATTTCTTTGTAAATATCAATTTATTTCTATAGTACATTTTATATTAATTATTATTTATAATAATTATCAACACACTAATAATTACATATCTTAATTTATTCGCAATAAAGAAATAAGGCTTCATTCCTTCTTACGCCAATTCTGAAATAATAAATATTATACTTTCAACGCGATTCATGTAACTCAAACACTCTGAAACCAAAGTAAATCGGTCTAGTATAAAATTATGAAGCATTTATTAGTCGTATGAAAATCAGATATTTTATTTTTTTAAACGTTAAAGTAATCTTTACTTTTGATGGCTTGAAAAAGCGGATTATTCTTTATACATTTTTGTTCGACTTTCCGGTTTTGAAGATTGACTGAAAAAATTTAAAATCCTTTAAACTGTTTAGTATTAGTTTTAGTGAACGCGTATGTATAAGAATATATAACAAGGTTTGTTCTCCAATCTTGTCAATGTGACTAAAATTAATCATTAATGATCGTACGCGTTCAGCAATTATAATAAATATTCATGCTACATAACAGCATTCTACCATTAAAAGTCTCACAGCGAATTTACTGACGGATTGACATATAGAACACAGAAAAAGATATGTAATTATATCATTCACACAACAGCTGATATATTGACCTGAATCCGTGTGAAGTCGCTTAAATCACTTGTGTTACGGACAACACAGGAATCACAAATACAATACTTAAATACATAATTTTAATACCCAGATACAAGACAAACAATAATATAATCATATAAATATTGATGAACCCACGACCCTTGGCGCATAAGATTTACCATTTGCGCCATCGGGTCCGTCACTTCCTTCTTGCCTTCCGAATACTAAAAAACAAAGTTGTACTTGCAACAAACGCAATAAGCAACCAAGCAATTAATCAAAAAGTTCCCGCAGCCCGCGTTGAAATAACCTCCGGGTTTGAATCTGGATCTGTTTATATCGGTGCCACTTTTATTTACAGGTTCCTAAATAAATTATGCGGAGAGCCACCGCTTAAGTGCGGCACTTCAGAAATAGGTCCTAACGATTGTACTAATTTGTATAACATTTGAATTATAACTATGTTGCTGAACTTTTTGATACCCGACCGTTAGGAATTTCTGGGTAGCAGGATTAAACCACTGCTGGACATAGGCCTCTCCAAGAAAGCTTTTTTGCCCATAACTGCCGCGCTGGGCAAGCGTGTTTCCCATCTCCTGTGCATATGAACTGCACTGTTTCGGATGGATATACCGCCATCTGTCAGTTCTGCTACATTCGGTGCCTCTTATGACACCTGCTGCAATGGGAGATACTATTCTACTCTGCCGGTACCTCACGGCCCGAAGGCGTCCGAAGGTATCCACTCCGGGGTCGTCAAATAGTATAATTGCGAAATTGTGTCTGTTCGTTACGCTTTTACAGATTTTGATGTAAGTTGTTATGTCTACATTGGTACCTTATTCATTGCGTGCGCTGGGTAACGGATGAAGTTATGCAAAAATATTGTAAAAACGCGGACGAAGTCGCGGGAACAGCTAGAGTAAGTATATAATTAAGAAAGGACAACGTTTGTCGAGTCATCTCGTATACTATATAAAAGGATTTTGTTCCACTGGCGTTCTATTTAAATTCATGCAATTCTATCTGCAAAGCATTTTTCTGCTTTCATTGTCTTTAATGAGATATGAAAACTGAATATTAAAGCGGAGCTGTTTGGTCATAGTTGGTAGTCTCCTTTGATGAAATGCAATATTCATTGCGGAAAATTGTGGTTGAATAATGTAATGCTCTATTTACACGACGGTACAAGTTAAATTTGTTTGCGGCATAGTTCTTATTTCATTTTCATGCATTATCAATACTTTTTTGATAACAGAATACGTGTTCTGTTAATAGTTTACGAGACACAGAAAAAACATAATTTCCATTCCAGCATATCTCTCACTAGATACATATTTATTCAGTTATTCAGAAAATAGGGACTTCTAAATTAATTCTTAAATAGTAAAAAAAATAATTCCATTCCAGCATATGTCTCACTGAGTACATATTCATTCTGTACCTCAGAAAATATAGACTTTCAAATAAATTCTTAAATGGTAAAAAAATCAATTCTATTCCAGCATATCTCGCACTGAGTACATATTCATACTGTACTTCAGAAAATAGAGAATTTCAATTTATTCTTAAATGGTAAAAGTACACAAACACAATAATTAAGCAAACATTGACCTGAGAATGGCTTCCTAACCTCAGGGTCAGTTTTCGCTAAAAGTAATCTTTTAAAAGTGTAAATTCCAAGTACTCATGCTAATGTACAGATTCTAAAGAGTTCCACTATTTCTTAGCTATGTCATCAAAACATCAACAGCAGGTTTAACATATAAGAAAAAACATAATTGGTCCGATGGAAGTACGGCAGTGCCCCTATCTCGAGCGCCATCTGTTCGATTCGCACTCAAGACCAATAGTTATATGATGAATATTTTGATTTAGTTAATCCGTAACACAATTGCTTTAAGCGACTAATGTCGGAATCAGGTTTTTTTTAATGTGGGTTAACTTACGGTAACTCCGCTTGCCTAAAAACAAGAGTCTCAACAAATAAAAATATTGTGAAAACAACACCTTTAACCACATATTGGTTATATTCACATAATATATGAGATATTTTGTAATAATTTTAATATTATATTTTTTTGAAAAAATATGGTTCCAATTCAATAGATTTACTACTACAAATCACTGAATAGTCAAGTTCAAGCCCGGCCAAAACTGAGTCAAGCCGAATTTGTTAATATAAAAAAATTATATATTTTCTAGTATTTTTTATTAATTTAACGCCTAATTTTAGAAAATATTATACGTTACATAAAACGGACCAAAAACTGAAGAAACCATTCTGCATTTGCGAAATTCAAGATAGCGTTTCTACGACACGCTTGAATAATTACATGACCGGTTTTATTTGACAATAAGAGAAACCTGAATTCAAGGGCATTGCACAATAGTAAGGAAACACATTTACTTCTGGCAATATTGTCATCCTTGATATGAAAAATTAGAAATCTAAAAATTATTTCCTCATTCTTCCGCTTTATCGACTAATTTCTAAATTTATTGGATGACAATGACCACATAATTGTTTAAAGAATAAAAACAGCAATTAGGAAAGTGAAAGAAATAAAATTGTAGCAAATTAAGTTGTTCTTAATGATGAGTCGTGTTTTTGGACATTTACATATTCATTAAATTTGATAATAACACTCTTTAACAGTTTCAGAATGCGCTTCATTAAGACTGTTATATTTCAGCCATGTAATACCGACAGAATGGAATAGGATGTAATAGAATAGACAGAAGGCTGTATATTCAATACAATTCAAATTAATTTATTGCTTGTCACATTACATGAACATGGTGGACAAATACAATAAAAAAGAGCTCTATGTGACATCCTGTAAGGGCATTATCATATGTAAGAACCAACTTTGATTGATTATGTAATATGATAAAAAATTTATTGCCCTGTTGTGAGGACTGAACAAAACTAATTGTAATTTAGAAAAAGGAACCTTTTATTTATTTAAATTTCTATTATTTTCTTTAATATCTACCCAAGCAGTGGTCAAATGCAACAAGGCGGTACGGGCAGCAGTATTTACAAAGCGCTTGCCACCACGCTTGCCAGCGCGGCAATTGTTGACAAAATTCCCAACAATGATGGACAACTTTTAACTAATTAGCTTTCAGTCTAATTACTCCGTCTCCATTGCGTCTCCCAGTCTTTTCCCGAGTTCTAAACTAACCTACATCGATATCTACGAATCAAGCTCCATGCCAAATATCATCAATAGGTTTCTTTTTATAAGACTAGGTCGACTAACAAGCGTCACTGCAGTCTATAGTGACTACTTCTCGAGACGCTCGTAATATCACAAGGATATGACTAGCGCGTTCCAGTCTAATCACTACATTGCTCACCCTTCAAACCGTTACACATCAATGCAACACTGCTATTTGGCGGTAGAAATAAATAAAAGCGAGGTAGCAATACAAACGACTTTAAGTGAAAGTAGGTACACAAGTTCGGAAAGCGTAAAAAATATCATCATATCAGCTATAAAAAGTGCACGGCTGGACAAAGGCCTCCTTAAGATTTTTGCCCGTAATTGCCGCGCTGGGCAGGGGTTAAGGATGCTGCTGCCCATACCCGCCCAATAGTATTTTAACTGCACTGTTTCGAATAGATATATCTGTCGGTTCCGGAATCTTGGTCGCCTTTTACGACACCTAGTACAGAGGGAGGCACTATTCTACTCTGCCAGAATCCCACGGCTAGTAAAAAATAACACATCCGCATTGATAATATTAGCATGTAAGTAAATAGCCAGTAACAAAGTCAAAGCTATCATATATAACACGAACCATTAACGCAAGCAATACTTCATAACACACAAGGCACCAGAAAGTGCTTCCACGCTTTTAGGGTCGGCAAAACAATGCGTATGTAAAGAAAAACACTTGAGAAGGGCTAAATTCGGCGTCGGCATAATTCTGGGTAGTTGCCCGCCGCTCTCAGGGCGGGCAAACTAATCTGCATAAGGAACGCCGTGCAGGCAGCCCTGAATAAGTAAACTCGCTTTAAGGGCTTGTTTTCGACGGTAGATATAATCGTCTTATTTCGGGGCATAAACAAATGCGTGTTACTTTGTATACAACGTCTTTCTTCGGAGTTCTTTAAGCATACGAGTATATCATTACTACGTTTAGAGCAGTAAATTTTATCGGATTTTTCCTTGTCGACCGCGTTTGTAATTGGTCACGCACACTTGCAAACCTGCGATTTCTTCGGTCATGTATACATAACAGAACTATATACTTACACTAGCTGAACTGCCAGACTTAAAAATTTGAACGCAGTTAGCAAACATTAAAATCAGTTAGGAAGTTCATCCCGGACAAACACCGAGACACATAATTTTTATATACATAGAAGATATTAAAAAAAATAAAGGAAGTAAATAATATGGCATACCAGTGGAGTGGAAAATAACCCAAGAACCAGGTATTTTAAGAGTGGACTAAGGTATCGGAACTGTCAGATGGCGTTGGTGGCAATCGGAAAGCACAGGTTAAATACATAAGCTGCGCTTTACGATTGCAACCACGCCAATTATGGGTAAAAACCTCATAAACCCCCTATTTTCAGCGCACTTTTTATGCCTATTAAAATATATGAATGCAGAAGAAGAAAGAAAAGTGTGTAGAATGCAGAAGAAGAATCAAACCAAAATCAACCGACTATGATCACTACGGTTGGAAATAAGCATGAGCTTATATCTGTAACACCACGTCTTGCTTAGCACGCATCTATCAGTAATTCATTTTGCAGATGCGATTAAGTAGACTAGCCATATTTTTCTTATTCTACTAATATTTACATTTAGTAATAAAATAGCATTGAGTGATCCTATCTTGTACGCTAGAGGTACACGCATATATCAAATATTTATATGATAAATATTTTTATTCCTTCTGTGTCTGGGTATTAAAGAAATGTATTTAAGTAGTGTTTCCTCTGTTGTCTTATATAGGTAACATTAACACTCGCTTTAAGCGACTTCTCTTAGAGTCAAGTCAATATATGAGATGCTCTGTGTGTGAATAGATCAGATGTTTCATATACTATGAAACTACGGAACATCACAATATTTTACTCCATAAAAACTATACTACTAGCTTTCCGACCCCGACATTTTACGCGAAGTTTGTATGCCTCATCCCTAAGGATCTTTTGTAACTACGGGAAGAAGTCTATGACCCTCCCTGACAGCTAAACTGTACCCATAATTGTACCAATGGTATGGAGAAAAATAAAAACCAGATTTAGCCCACATATTTAAGAAATGAAAAGTTAACGTCTATCAACAATCCATGTGCCAAATTTCATGCAGATTTGTTTAGCCGTTCCGTGTGAAAAAGTATCAAATATACATCTACATAAGCACACACCTACAGATCCATACATCCAAATTCACAAACTTGACGCGTTTGTTATATAAGTAAGGGTAATTATGATCGCGTTATAATTACGCGTTTACTACAGGTTTAACTTTTTACTACAGATTAAAATTCTTATTAACGGCTTCAAAACGGCTTGTACGTTTATATGCTCATGTTCAAAATTACATTTATAAAGTAAAACTTATGTTATCTAGATTTGCTCGCAATTTAAATATCGATTGAAAGCTTTTTAAAAGATGTTTTTGCACGAAGATTGTTCTGATTTATTTAAAAGATACAACCTACATAGAAAACTTTAAACCTTCGTCAAAAAAAAGTGTTAGAACAATTTCATAACTCAATCTATATATATCTCCGAGCTATCATAATATCTTTCAACACCGATTGTGCGACTTGATAAAATATCGTTGCTATATATTTCAAAACATTATTTTCGTTTATTGGAATATCCCTATCTTTTTTTCTGTCTCTATAAAATAGACCGACTTCATTAACCGTGCCCCTACTGGGAGATTTCTTACAAATATTATCAGTAGTATTATAATAAGTAGATTTAATAGGCTAATTTTATTTAAATATAAATCATTACATTAATATCGCTGGACACAGTCTACAATTTTCCGACATTTTTGTTCCAAATTTCATATTAAAAAACATTCATATGTTGCATTCTTTTGACAGTAAATTAAGTTTTTGTTTGACGCATTGAAAAAAATACTGAATTTATTTGTCAATACTTCTACATTTTACATGAGGTAGACCACATATTAAGGTCGCCCACAGTGATACCTCACTCTCACCTATCTCTACCGCCAAATAGCAGTGTCCGCATTGCTGTGTTCTGGTTTGAAGGGTGAAAGAGGCCGTGACATTACTGGGTAATGAGACATAATATCTCCAAGTCCCAAGGTTGTCTTGTGATATCCTTGTGATATTGATGAGGACTGTATGCTTATTTGTCTAAAGTTTGTATAAATAAAAAAAACTTGTCTAAAGTTTTAGAGGAAACTGCGTTTTTTCCATTCCGAGATCTTAGCAAACATGTTGAATTTTTCTTAATGTACCTAATAACATCAGCACTATATTGCAAGTAAATAACAAATAAAAAAAAACTATCTTCTGTACCAGGAATAAGGATTAAATGTAACTGAGGAACCGAATCTAATAAACAGCTAAATATCGTACACCTGTTACTTATCCCTAAGGTCCAACAGAGTAAATAGTACTTCCCTCTGTATCAGGTGTCGTAAGAGGCGAAGGTACCAGAACAGACAGAATGCGGTAATGCACCGGGCGGGTATGGGCAGCAGCATCCCCATCGCGAAAGCTGCACTCTGCAATGTGAGCGTACCGCTTGCCCAGCGCGGCAATTATGGGCAAAACTTCCACTGTCTTGAGGAGGCCTATGTCCAATGTTTCGGAATGGATATATAGTATTCTACTCTGCCGGTACCCCACAGCATTTTATTTATCGCACGAATACTACAAATTATTTACCCGCACATTGTTACAGTCGCGCATGGGGTCGTTCATTAATAAATGGCCTCCCATATCCCTCGTGGCGCTGGAATTAACGCGAGAGTAGTCCAGCAATGGGCAGGTCCAAAACAAATTATTCTATTTTGTTTCCAGTCCTAGGAAGCCGTCTATGAGAAAGGGTTTTGTGTAAATTAGGGAATTTGAATGGTAATCTAGGCTGAGACATTGCGTTCAGAAATCGGATATTGGATTAGAGATATAAGAGGAATGTGTGACTATAGGAATTTTCCGCACTTCATACTTTCTGGGAAGCTTACGGACCATTGATACAGTATATTTGGAATTGAAAGAGAAGCCTCTGAGACCTTTGGAGAGAATATATAATCAGAACAAATACTTATTACTTTTCTTCTCATAGTTTTTCTCGGTATATCAAGGATTTTTTCTATATATGTAACAATGATTTACTATATTGCATGATTTGTGGATTATTATATACATTTATGTATAATGTATTGAATGGGGATGGTGAGACCATTTTTTTTACACATATCATTGTGACTTTGTGATTGACCTGTGACATTGACCTGTCTCCGCGGTATGTCGCTTTAAACACTTGTATTACGGACATCAGACAATAGAGGAATTACAAATAAAATACTTAAATACATATTTTTATACTCATACATTGAAGAAACACAAATTTCATCATATAAATATTTGTCCGGGTCGGGACTGCACCCACGACCCCTGGCACATAAGATATGACCACTACCATCTGCGCCATCAGGCCCGTCAACTATATATGAGGCTGGGTGACCTCCGTTATTATTTTATTAATGCTCATAGAACAATGTTTTTGATCTGTGTCTCTGAAGAAGAACACATGCAGATTAAGTCGCGTGCAGATGCTAATATATAAATACTTGTGACAACAAAACATTTATCTATTTATTATAATAGTCATTGCTGCAAGATTACTTTGCAGAAATACCTGTTTAAAAGTAGATATAGTATATACAGTATCAAACGGATCTTATTCTATTAAACTCAACTAGAACATTATTACAATTGCGTTTGTAAAAAAAATCTTTACTCATTCATAAAACACAATAAGCACTAAGAAAGGCCAGTAAGAAATATAAAAGGCACGTTGAACAAAACGCAATATTCCAGAGGTTACAGATATAAGGGTTGGCCCCACCCTATAATAATAAACATAAAAGCAAGCTAAAGCAATGTTATTCGCTGTAAGTGCAGTTAAACCAAGGGCCGCGCGCGATTTACTATTACCGCACGCGACAGCCCTAAAATATTGAGTTTAAGAAAACCGAGCAGAAAATTGCTTAGCATGCGCTTTATTTACTGCCAAAAAGATAAGTAGGGACTCTTTGAACTGCCAGGCTCGCTGCTGGTCCTAAGGACGCTCGTATACCGGCCTGATAGCATATTCGGTAGTGCCCCTGTTTTATGCACCAGAGTTCCTAGGTGCAGTCCCAAAACAAACACTGTGATGAACATTTGTGTTTGTTCAGTGTCTGAGTGTTAAAAATAGTGTTAAGTAAATTAACTGATCATCTGGTTTACCACTAGTAATACGCAGTTCAATTCCCATACTACTACTCAATTATTTGTTAGATCCACCAAGATATTTTAGAGTTACCTAAAAGTACACCTAACTTTGCGTTCGTCAAATTAAAACAAACATGTGAATTATTCAGAATTTCTTTCACTTTCATTTAATTTTATCGCTTTCATTAAAAAATATTATGAAAGACGTATCATCGCTTCTGTTTTTAAAAAAGAATTAAAAATAAGGTTAAGAATATAAAAAGACATTTATTTGATTGTTGTAAATTCTGACATGACATAAAGTGAAATTCAACAGAACCAAGTCGCGGAGGTCAGATAAATATGAGTCTATATAAAGAATCCCAATAAAATAGCTCAAAGAAATAAAAAGAATATAACATCAAGCTTTAGTACTTCTTAGTAAAATAACCCCTTATATCATAATACACCGTAACACAACAGACTGTAACTACATATATAACACAAGAATATGTTAGTCTGTGACACGTGACACATAATCCCGAGTTGTTTTACACCGCATTAGAGCCTTAATACTAAATGCTGTAATCTTCTAACAACTACGTCTGCGGTTTGGCGGGAGTGACAGTGAGCCCTTGAATTAATGAAAGTCGGTTTGAACTTGAAAATGTCCGACGCCGACATCGAGGTTAAATTTAATATTAGGTAATAAACAATTAGAACACTGTGGAGTAATGGTAGGGTAGAAATATGTCCCATTTTGCTATCGAAAGAGGCGGCTATCCGAAACAGGGTTAAAGGCGAACAAATGCAAGAAGGCGACAATGGGCACCATCTTCCCTGACGTTCTGAAACTGCCCCCATGCCTGCTCAGCGCGGCAATTATGATCAAAATCCCTCCTTTTTAGAGGCCTATGTCCAACAGCGGATGTTACAGCTGCTATGATGATATATAAATTAAGTAAATATTAATTGGCTATAGTGTATTAAATAAAAATAAATAAAACACATAATATCTCATACATTGACCTGACTCCAAAAAAAGCAACTTAAAGCACTTGTGTTACAAATATAATACTTAAACACATATAAGTAACACGCAGATACAGAAAAAAAACAAATATTCATCACTTAAATATTTGCTCCGTGTGGGGTTCAAACCCAAATCCTTTAACGCACAAGATAGGATCACTAATGGCTGCACCACAAGACCCGTCAATTTGGTATTATTATATGTATGTCAAATTAGACAAAAAAAATAGTAGCTACATATAACAAACTAATTAAACACGTTTGTATTATTATTGGTCGTGAGCATGCTATTTAATTCGCTAATGGTGAAATTAGCTAACGGTCGAGTTAACCCGAACTTGATGAAAAAAAAAATTAGTAAAAACTATTATTAAAACTACTATTTCTGCCGATAAATAGCATCAGTTATCGTGCAGGTTCTTTGCTGGTGGGTCGCGTAACGAACCTGCTATAAACTTAGTTATAAGACCTGTCTGGAGCTGGCAGGTTAGTATTAAAGTAGGACACTCAGTGACCTATTTGTTTAAATGACTCTTATATCACAGACCTGTACGGGTTATTGGTAATTTGTGTAAAATTGTAATAAGCAAATCTATACTCATAGATAATTACTTGGTTTTAACGCTTTAAAGTGCATATGATAGGCCTATTTAAATAAAGACATATTTGACTTTGGTTTTACTTAGCAGTGTTCCCGTTATACTGTGTCGTTTAAAGGGTGGGAGTGGCATTGAAATTACTGGGTAATGTGAAATTATATCTTGAAGTCACAGGGTTGGCAACGCGCTAGTGATATCCTTGATAAAACGAGCGTCTTTAGACAGCGGTGACACTCACTGTCAAGGGGGCTGTATACTTGTTTGTCGACGTGGTCTAATAAAAAAAAACACAGTACGCACGCGTATATACTTGGTGTGCGCACTGTTTTATTCAGGGCTGCGAGTTGTGACTTGCGAGGCCGGGATGTCGCGCTCTGCCCGCGCGTAATAGCGACGTAATCTACTTTCTCAAGAGGGTTTTATTTTGTTTTTCCACTGTCATGAGATGTCTCGACATTAACTTTAAGGCTTTGTATTTAAACTGTGCAATAAATTGTCAGACCTATAGATCAGCGTAAAATCAAAGCGAATTTACATTTTGCCAAATGTATATAAAAGTTTATCGTACTTTCTCGAGAAATTAAATATTCTTTTTAATATTTGTCTCGTTCTGGCTAATCTCTGAAACGGCTAAAACAGCTTTAATGGTTTTTCATTGGCTGGTATCTGTTGTTATAAAGAGTAAATGGGCTACTTTTATCTTGAAAATGTTGGATTGTGCGAGAACATTACATATTAACACATATATTTCATTTCAAAAATATTACCCAGTAATTGTTTACTCACAGCCTGTAGGACTTTACTGTAAATATTTGGTCTAGGTGGGGATCGAACCCACGGCACTTGGCGCATTATACAATCGACTACACAATATATAGTCGGGCAAATTTAAATTGGAGGCGAATCCTAAAATACCCAGTTTAGGATTTAGTCGGTTGGTTGAAAATTCGAATTTTATCCTTTTTTTACGGCACGCCTTTGTTTTATTCAGACCCCAACCATAATGCTCCAGGTAATGTCGCAATCAAGTTCCAACGCGAAATAGGAGTTCTTTCTTACCTTAGTTTTTATACTCACTTTACCATGATATAAAGTTATTACACCAAACCACTTATACCCCATTAGAAGACTTTTTTGTTCTTACCTGTAAAAAGAATAGAAACGTCTATTACATATTACATAAAATAAACGTATATGATCTGAGTCTATTGGAAATGGAAGGAACTATTCTACTGGCAGTGTACAACAGTTCCTTCCTAGCAAGTGTCGTAAGGGGCGACTGAGGTACCGGAACTGACCGGTATATCTACCCGAAACAGTGTAGTTCAAATGCAGGGCGAGGGTGGGCAGCAGCATAGCCGTTACGAAGTCACGTCCTGTGATTGCAACCACGCTTTCTCAGTGCAGCAGTTATGTGTAAATTCCCCCCTTACTTGGAGAGGCATGATGATGATAATGATGATGGGGTTCGAAATATTTTGGTCGATTTCATTTACTCTGAAACTGCGTTTATATTTGTTTTAATATTTTTTACTTGGTCGTTTATTATTTAGTACTGTTGGTTATTATTTGGTTGTTTATTCGGTAAAATCTCATTCATCAGTGGAAATATTCGAATATTTTTAACCGTAAAAGCTCCGCTCGCTTCGCCCGCTCCATTGCGCCTGGTCACAACTATAACCTATCTATCTGTCTATCCCACTGTAATTTGACAATTAATTTTATTTTACAAATCATAACATCAGCCATTGGAGGTCCACTGCTGGATATAGTCTTCCCTAAGAAAGGGAACATTTTACCCATTATTACCACGCTGGGCTTTTGGCAACCGCAGAGCGCAACTTGTGACGGGGACGCTGCTGCCCATCCCCACCCTATGCATTTGAGTTTGAGCAATACTGTTTCAGATACCGCCATTTGTCGGTTATGGTATCTTAGTCGCCTCTTACGACACCTGGTACAGAGGAAGGTACTATTCTGCTCTGGTTATATCTCACAGCTGTCTGCCGGTATTTCACAGCTGAATTTAATAATGCTATCTTATATTCGAAATTGTGTTTAACTAGCAACCCTTTCATCGGCGTAGGTCCTTTTCCTGTGAGAATATGGGGACAAATTTAGCTTAAATCAAAGGGTGATTATGTAATTTTTTATCAGTGCAAAAGTTTTAAAAGGCTCAGGCGAAAAGCTATTTTTAAATAATATTAATGAAAAAATAACGTTTTGCAGGGCCTGCTATGCATTAATATGGGAATAGTACCTGTTGGAAGACCAGCTCTCGGCATCGCGTAGAATGCCGCTGCAGCTAATCCGTGAAAAGACCGTCATCTACTCATCTTAGTATTATTTCACATTTTATTCTTTTAAATACTACTTCTTTTAGTGCGGTCAATAAAT
Organism: Heortia vitessoides; assembly: GCA_020976665.1. Lineage (NCBI taxonomy): Eukaryota > Metazoa > Arthropoda > Insecta > Lepidoptera > Crambidae > Heortia > Heortia vitessoides. Next base: position 12,854,972 of record JACJUM010002971.1, read on the forward strand.
ATTCGTTTACTTGTTTTTTTCTGAATTATATCTCAGCCATACTGGCTGGCTGATATATATATAAATAAATAAAATCGATTCCGTAAAAGCGTATACATAGCGTATTTATTGGTTGGAGAATTCCATCACATATTGTCATAGCAGCAAATTATTTTCTCCTAATAGTATTACTATACTGGTTTATCAGACTCCAATCGATTCGGCCTCGTTCATCCTCACAACGATCAATCACAATTTAATGTAGACCTTTTTGCCCCTATTGGCCGATTTAGTTGACCAGTATAAATAGAACTGTTGTCCAATAACACATCGCTTGAATTTGATGAAGCAAAAGTTCTAATAATGCTGGATATGGGGAAGAGCAGTTGATAAGAACTCCATTCAATTTGGAATGCGGTTTTTGGGCGACCGTTATTGGGTTCCTAGTTTAAAGGGACTAATTATTGTTATTGGTGTTAAGACCCTGTTATTTGTTAAATTGATTTACAAATGGAGGACGTAGAGAGTTCATAAGATTAGTTAAGTCAATATTACAACAATATTGTTGGTATCGGGATTTTTATTATGAACTTAAATTTTACAGGATTTTATTTGACACCATTCACATCATCATCATCATACCAACCATTGGAAGGCCTCTGCTGGACATAAGCCTCTACAGGAAAGGAGGTTTTTTGTCCATAATTGCCGCGCTGGGTAAACGTGTTGGCAATCGGTTCTGTTAGGCGCCTCTTAAGACACCTGGTGCAGTGGGAGGTAATATTCTATTACCTATGTGCCAGTACCTCACGACACCTTTTACATCTTCGCACATAATTTAGTATGTAATCTATAGTAATAGAAATAAAGAAAAGATTTGTATTGATCCTTACCTAAAATAAAAATATCTAAACGGATTTCTTTTGTACGTTTGTAACTAATAAACTCAGAAACTTAAAAATTTCTTTCACCAATTGAAAATTACATTATCAGCTATATTTCTTACGGAAACACCAAATGCCCGGGTAACCGGTATTTATAACCTTATTTTATTTTAATATAATAGGTCGACAAACAAATATACAGTCCGTGTCCCTGCAGCTTATAGACGCCAGTAATATCTCAAGGATAATACTGGCCCGTTTCCAACCTAGTGACTTCAAGATGATCAGATCAGAAGATTTCATTTCACCGCCTCTCTCACCTTTTAAACCGGAACACATCAGTGCGAATACGACTGTGTGGCGATAGAAAATTGGGAGAGTGAGGTAAGTACCAATGCAGACGACCTTTGTATGAGGTCAAGTAAATTACAAGTGCGAAATATTCGTATTTCACAAATGCTTGATGAAATGTGGCATGAGAATCCGTGCAGTGCTAACATAGTGTAATTTAGTGTGTAGTCAACGATATCACGGCTGGAAACATAGTTTGCATAAAAAACTCCAAAGTGACGGAGAAATCATCTGGTGTAATTGTGTTTGTAGTCCATAACGTTATTAAGGAGAAGACCGCTCGTCTTGGAGAGATACTGGGTTCCCTCGGGACCTCCTCGTCTGTATTTATAGAGATAGTCTTTAAGGCTCTGTACTATGTTCATAGTATCTTTTGTTAATTCTTTTTTCCAAATTTTTTTATCAGAATTATATTATACTGTTTCACGTTTTGAAATAGAAATTGAAATAATATTTTCTAACATTTACGCATTTCGATTAAATTATTTTTTAACGGCATTAATACGCGGTTTATTTTACTTTTTATAGAAAACATGAAAGCTCAAGCAGATAAATGTTTGCGAAAACCAAAAACAAAAATAGATTTTATTGCGCGAAATTTAAATAATTATTTATTTCAACAAGAGTTCTTAGTTAAATTGTTTGACAACGATTTTATTCTTTACACATATATACGTATATATATATATAATTAAAAAAGATATCATCATCTATGAAAATAATCCTCATTTCAAATAGTCACAGTTCAAAAACTTCAATGAGCTCAAATGCGTGAGCTCACTAAGTTATCACGCTGTTTTTATGTATATTTGCCATCATTATTTTTATAATCATATCTATGTAATTAAAACTGAAATTGAAACTTGCTCGTTGGTAAATAACTTGGTAAATAATAAGGCTCTAGCGGAATCCGACTCAGTCTATGTTGACTAATATCACGCCCTGCGGGAACTCTATTTAAATCAAAAGGCGCAAAACGCTAAATTCACATTATTCTGCTCTTACAATATGTTAAAAAAAATCCGAGCTATTGTGTCCACCATATCGTCTTCATAATGTCAGCTGTAGGATGACCACAGCCCCCACTATTCATTTCCAATTGGATCAGTTCTTAGCATCCAGCGCGATCCTTCTGTTCCAGTGCGTGGTCTCCATTCTAGAACCTTACGGCTCCCATTTCAACTTGCTAATCTGCTGGGTTATGGTTTAATATATCTTCTCAATTCTTTTTCGAGCATTTTCCTCTCTATAAAATTGTAATAATTTAAATTAAATTCTAAGTTATACAAAATACTTTCCTTAAGCATTATACAGATGAAACCTACTCGCCAAAAAGGTTCGTGTTCCAAATCGAGTGCGTAAATATCGTTAGATGTTAGCTCCCTAATTCTGGAATGGGAAACAGGAGTCTTCCTTAACGACGTTTGGCCAAGCGGGGAGATAATATCCTGTGCCCAAGCCTCCAGTTTCTTAACGCAAACAATATGGCCGTATAAACATGGGTAATTGTGTTTCTTGATACTTTTCAAGATATTTCGAAGGCAAGTTTCACATTATATCTGATATTTTGTTACTAAGGCTTATTACGCGTTTCGTTCTTGGTGACGCAGCAATGTGATATTGTAAAAATGAAAATTATTTTATAAGGTAGGACCTCTACTGCTTGACATAAGCCTCCTCCATTAATTTCCAATAAGGCATAAATATTAGATTCATTAGATTTCATACAAAAATCGTCTGCATTGGTACATCACTCTCGTTTATACACCGCCTAATAGCAGTGTTCGTGTTGCTGCGTACCGGTTTAAAGGGTGAGAAAGGCAGTAAAATTACTGAGTAATGTGACCAAATATCTTCAAGTAACAAAGTGTCTTTAGGTTACGGTGACGCTTACTTTAACGCGGTCTCTATGTTTTTTTGGCGACCTTATAAAATTATATCTTTCCAAAAAGATTACGCATGACCGTACGTTATTTGAAGTATTAAAGTATAAATAAACCTAAATTAATCGAAAATAATTACATATACACGTAGTGAAATGGTCGAACAAAATCGGTAATTACAAAGTCACATTTTAATTGTACTTGATATTAAATGTTACAGTCTCATTAATGTCGCTGGAATCATTCCCTGTTTCCACAGAATTGAAGCACTCTGTAATCAGCCTTTGTTATTACAGCTCACCGATTTTTGATTATCCACTTTACAATTTCGTTTTTATAACTCAACAAAATGGGTAATGGGTATGGGTAATGTCAAAACCTACGAAAGCTTCTTTGTAATTCATCAACAACAAATGACGGAGTTGTTATTTTTCTTGTTTGCATAAATTCCATCCTATTATCATATAAATCTTCCTTATAAAAATAAGTGAGATGTTGAACAGCTTCAATGTATCAAATTATGTTATTCAAAAAGGATAAACAAAAAAAAACAGCAAAACTGTGAAAAAAAACGATCACTACCAACCCTTTTAATATTCATTGAAGGTCTAAGAACCCCTGTTCCAACAGGAAGGTCTCAGGAACGAGTGAAATTTTAATGGGATAACACCATAAACGCGCATCACCGTGGAAACGCGGTCCTCCGGGACCCCGGGCCGACATTTCGGGGGTTCTCACCAAAATAATTCCCGAAATGGGATCGGTATGTTTAGCATTATGGTTTTTATTGGCACACCTACCAATACATGTTTAATGTGTTTAACCAATTTTTACCTTTCCGAACGCAAGTTTCAAAATAATGTTATATTGGTTATATATTACCACCAGTTTTTTTAAGGTCACTTAATGACCTACTCGAACAACAGCAAAGGGTAATAAGAGTCTTCTGTAATTAGGATTGTATCGCATATAGCTAGTTTATATTTACATGAGGTAGACCTTACGCAAAGGTCAACTGCATTGGTACCTCACTCTTAGCTATTTCTACAGCCAAATAGCAGTGTATTGCTGACTTCCGGTTCAAATGGTGAAAGGGGCAGTATAATTACTAGGTAATATGGCATAATATGATCATATCCTTGTGATGTTACGAGCGTCTAGCAGCAGTGACACGTACTGTTACGCGGACAGTATGCTTGTTTGTCGACCCAACTGTCGACGGTCTACTAAAAAGAATGTATACTTAAATATTTAAAGATTAAAAGTTCAGATTTCCGTATTAATTAGAAGAAACTTACTGGCAACACGCATCACCACCTAAGTTGTCGACGTTTCGACGTTAAGTCAAATCGTTTTCATATACCAGAAAGACATCGTTAACACGCGTTGTCCTCACATCAAATGGCATCTGTGAGTTAACAATCGATTACTCTCTCTTAAAATATTTGTTGTAATTATTTTACGGTAAATATTTTTTGGTTTAACTAACGGTATAGCTATAGATATATTGTGTTTCTTATTTCTCTTGAGATTGATTTATTGAACTGATAAATAGTATACGACCCGATATTAGACACCAAGCAATTGATGCTGTCATGCTTACATATTAATATGTATTCTAATTGTGCCTCATTAGGTCACCGTCGCCGCAAACAAGGATACTATCCGCTTCATGATAAATGTGTGTGATGATGTATCACCAACTTAGTGAACTGAAGATACAATATCCCATTTACTCAGTAATGTCACTGCCTGCGTTAAATTTTAGAACTTTCATACTAACCCTTTTAACTTCTTCTTCTTAGTTTCCGAAAAAATATTTTATACGTTTTAATAACTCCTAATGAAGCACCTCTTTACTGATTTTCATTCGAATAAGTGCATAAACAGTAAAGTTTCATACTAAATTTTCACTCACGTTTTACCCCCTTAGGGGGTGAATTTTCAAATACCCTTTCTTTTTGCCACCCACGTTATAAAAGGACCCTTGGGGAAAATTTTCAAGTTTCTAACCCTTATAGTTTAGGCCCTGTATGTCATGTTTTATAATTATATCTATACTAATATTATAAAGCGGAAGAGTTTGTTTGTTTGTTTAAACGCGCTAAATCACTACACACTACTTTGCGATACACATATAGATATTGTATATATACATATATATATATATATAGTGATTTTTGCCAGGCAACCATTGGATGAAAAGATTGTATGAAACTAAGAGGTAATAAGAGGTGTAAATTAGATAAATGGAAAAGAAATGAATTAATATATTTAATATATATAATTAAAATAGAGTTTACATAAGGAAAAATAATACATATACAATTTTTTTATGTATATACAGAAATTATTATTGCCTTTTTTATGTAGTGTTCAGTGCTAGACTTATAAAAAAAAGTTGAAAGTTTGTAACACTATATAGCCCAACAATAAAATAAATTTGTTAGAATATTTCTTTTTCATTCCAATATTCATTAATTCTTTCAACGTCAACTTGAAATTTTTAATTTTTAAATTAAAAAGAGTACAATATCCTGAAAAGTATGATAAAAAAGTATTACTTACTGCAGTTTCATTAGACACGCCTAGTATTTTTCCTTAATACTTTGCAAGCCAACGGAACATCAAGGAGGTTTTTAACAAAAACATTAAACGAGCAGTTTCACACCGAACTCCGAAAAATAAAACGGGTCGGATAAAGGCAAAGCGAAGAGTCTTGTAAACAACTTGACTGATTCCCGAGTAGATAAGCCCCATTAGACGGAGACAAAGGAATTATGAGCAGGATTGTAAACAGAGAATAGCTGGAGATTTATAAAAAATGAATACCGTTGGCATAGCTTGATTATTAATTGCAACAATTTAGTTTCTGGTTTTATGGCGAAGGAGTCTAAATTACCATCTGGCCCGCGGAGGACCATCAGTTTTCGCAGCTAAGAGATAATAATAACAATGAAGATAACTAAGGCTGTAGCTTAGAACAAAACAATGTTATACCTTCTCAGATATAATTTGTTATCGAATTTTACTGTGCCAAACTTATTGACACATCTCATACATCGACCTGACTCCAAGATAAGTCGCCTAAAGCCCTATGTTACAGATATAAGAATATAAAGGAATCAGATATATACTTAAATACATGTTTTACACCAAGATACAGAAAAATACAAGTATTAATCATATAAATGTTTGTCTTGTATGAGAATCGAACCCATGATCTTTAGTGCACAAGATAAGATCACTACCATATGCGCCATCATGTACTGATGCAACTTTAATGATTAACAAATAGATATTATATTTAATATTATAATTAATATATACATTTTTTGTTTCTTTTTCGACTATTTTCATATTTCGATTACCACATTATTTCCTCTTTAAATATCCTTCATCATTCTGTTATATTATCTAAGTCAGAACGCCATATTGTGTGAACATTCGCGAATATCGTCCTTGGCAAACTTCACGTATGTCAGAGTATCTAATATGCCGACCGCAACGGGAGTCCATTACAGCCTAGTTTCGGAGTTAATATTATACAAGTTAAAATGTCCCGCTAATTAGGGTTCCGTGGCAGCGGTTCATTTGGTCATTTTCATTTTTAATACCGCTGTGGAAAAAGAGTATTTGGAGGGAAAAAAGTAGGTCAGATAAAATTTAACCATGCTCTCCAAAACTAATGTTGCCATGTTGTGAATGCGATTGAAAGAAATTATGTCAAGATTATTTGTAAATAGCAGTTTTTATTAACACTAAATATGACTAGCATCGCCCTGCGGTTTTACCAGCGTATTTTCCGTTTCAGAGATGAGCGGGAACAAACGTACTATCAGAGAGAAAAAATGTTTTTCCTTTGTAAGTACCGTATATATTTATTTAGTTAAAAGTTGTTAATTTGGAATTATAAGCAGAAACGTAAATTTTATTTAGATTTACCTATAGATAAATTTTGTACTGAAGAAATTTAAAGAACAACCTATGTTTCAAAGGTTAAAATATGACCACCCACTCGCCTAATTCTACCGCCAGACAGCAGTGCTGACGTAACAGAACTCCAGTTTGAGGGTTGACAGAGGCAGAATAATTGCGACATAATATCTTCAGGATGCGAAGTCAGCGACGCGATGGTGACATCCTTGAAATAAAACGAGCGTACAAATCGACGAACTTATCAGCATGTCGTACCATAATCAAAATGTGTCTATTGAAACTATTGCCCAATTGCGTAGCAGAAATCAATCGCCTAGTAATAACTACCACCAAGAATTTCTCATGAGGGTTCCGTGTGTGTACCAACTTTGCCTAAGTCAACGAATTTCTAATTACCATGTTTAGTTCTAGACCAGTCTTGAAGTTTGACACATAGTCTGTGGGTCTAAACTTGAAGGCTAGCTAATTCTTTTGCAATAATTCATAGTACTTCTTTTTAGTTTATACAGTATCTGAAATACGAAAAATAACTTTATTTTCTCAGTGTTTTTGATATTTCTCTTTTTCTCAAGTTCATAGAAACAACAATATGATAGAATACCGAAGTTATAAGAGAGAAAAATGTGGCAGTCACCAAAGGCGAAAGCATAAGTCTTTTGTGGATGTCAGCTACAGTAGAATAAAAATCATATCATATGTAAAGGCGACTTCCACTGCGACCTCAATCTCCTTTCGATTCGTGAGTTCATGGCTGAGGTGTCTTAACACTACTTTGACAAAGCGCTTCTTAACTGGAACCCACTAGTTGTTCTATCCGCGGACTATTCTATTGAACAAAGCCGTAGGAGAGGCAGGCCTAAGAACTAGTGCGGAAGGGGAATTCCAACCTCTGATCTGCAGTCCGCAAATCACTCGAGGGTCCGGCACTTAGAGGTATTCCGCGACTGCTCTCGCGGAATGCGCTGGAAATTCGCATACATTCCGCTCATTAATGAGCAGTTAAGCTTCTTTTTCTTGATGATGTTCCAGTTATCAGAGTTAGCCTGCATTAGGTTCATACTTAAAATAAAACAAAAAAAACTGACTGGCAAACCATGAAAACACTAACAAGTCAGAAAAGGTAAACAAAGGGGCTCTTTTTATTCATCCAACATAAAGGCTTCTTGGCGACGCTAATTCCACCATCACGACCAACACAAACCAGCCCACGATCAAATATCACCAAGGAAATTGAAAGCTTCAAATGTCATTTGAAAAGCGTACCAAATGTGACACACATTCCACGCCCGTGTGTCAGGGTACCATTAAAACTCGATGTTAACCCACATAGGTACTACCAGTTATGCGTGATCAGTTCGACAACCACTTGGTAAATTACTACCTATTACTATGACTTACAATCACGCCCTATTTTTATAGACTTAAGGTTTAAATTCCTGTGTTGTGAAGTTGTTGTGTTTATCTAAATAGTTTTCGTTATCGTTTCGTTTATGACTTGAAATGTAGGGTGTCTTGAGTTAGTGCCCGATGCCTGTTGGTAGTGGTTAATTATATCCTTAATAAAGAAGTAGTATACATAATTTGTGATTATTATGCCAAAAATACCATGATCATAGATAAATAGTAGTATTTGGAAATATCTTCGTATATACATGTATATTAATAGCATACAGATAAAAGATATGTATTTTTGTTTGTATCGAATAGGATCTAAAAATACTGAATAAATTTGTGAAATTTTTTATGAATAGAAAACTGCATTCTTCTGTTTGACTTTACAAAAAATATAGCTAAAACGGAAATATCTAAACGAATGAAACAGCAGAGCACTGTTAGTAAGATCGGTGCAATTACATAAGGACCAAAGTGTGTCTTTTTTAATTATACTTGATGGACAAACAATCAAACAGAAGCTTTACTGTTGAACCAATTAATGTAAAGTTTGCCAGATATCTAGAACCGTAAAGAAGGATATACAATACTTTTGATCCCGGAAATGTTCCCGCAGTACGAGATGTAAAGTGAAATTCGCATAAAATATCGAAATAAACCAAAACTGCCAAGACAAACCGCAATTAGGCATGGTATTACTGTATTATCTTAAGTTATTCGTAAATTAGTAGCGGTCATGCCCACCATGCGATGTCATTATCTTTTAACTAATTTCGTCTTGGAGAAAGTGTATTAACGACGCTTTTTTCTTCATTTAAAACGTACTGTTTATATAGTTTTTTAGATAAATAAGCCAAAAAACAGCAGTGAGCAAGTCAAACGGTCTCGATTCGCCACGCCGGTTGTGCTCGCTGCCTCCTTAAGGTTAGTTTTTGTTTAGATTTTATGTAAATAGATTAGAAATACCCATTACATTATTCAATTTACTGTCGTCGCTTCAACAAGTAGGTAAGCGTTGTTTAAGATTTATTGACACGGTGATTTATAGAATAAATTGCATTTTTTTCAAATACCTTGTTTAAGGAGAGATATCGAATGATTTTCAATTTATCATTGTTTATAACCAAATTTACTTTTTTAGTATAACTTTAATATTATATTATAAATTTCTTAAATTGTATCTTTTATTGAAATAAAAGTGTAATAAATTTGATATTACAGTATTGTACTATTAATATAAACATGTACTTAGAGAGTAGAGGTGCTATTTTTTTGTACTAGAATACCACCGATGCCATCTTTGATGAGTTGTAATCATTAGTTAGTCCATTTATCCTTTAATGTAAATAACTATAGTGCCTATGCCTATATTATTAAAATTTAATAATAGATACTTTCTTGTTATGTTCATGTCAGACGAATCAACTACGTTTTATTTTCTCAAAAAAGTATAAATTAAATATTAAAACTAATGCTTGACTGTTCTGACATTCATACGACACACATCAATTCTCGATGAATCTATAACTACTCATTTTCTCTGTATCTATAGTAATATTAAAAATGCGAAAGTCTTTCTATTTCTGACTGTTTAAATAAGATTTTGATTTCGAAGCCCACTTGGGCGAAGTCAAGGACAAGATACCAGATATTAAATTCAAGAAAACTGTACGTCTATAGAACTTTTCCAATATAACCTACAAACAAACAACTGACTGACAAGCTATATCAAAGCTGTCAGTTGTTTGTTTGTAGGCGGGATTGACAAAATGGCGCACATCTCGCTCAAATATTGTTTAAAACAACCGTCGACATCAGTTGGAATTAAAATACTTTATTAATAATTATACCAATTGAATATCAATATTCATAGTTAAGGTAGGCGAGGACGGCTGTAGGTTGTGTAATAAAATACAACATACCCACTCAAAATACTAAGCAATGACTAAGTCACGGAAAGTCCAAAGTTAGGGGGAAAAGTGACTTTAATTAAGTAAAAGAATAGGGTAACCAATCAGCACGGTTTTTTGTAATATAAGTAGATATAATAGGTATACGTTTTAATTTCTTAATTATTTTTATAAGTTACACTTATTTCGATATTCTATGATGTTCAAGCGTGTCTCCAGTAAAAAGTTGCAATTGTTTTTGAGTCACTTATTAAGTTTAAAAATGTTTTATGGCTTTGAAATATATGAGTAATTTTCGATGTAAGCGTCGCTCAATATTCCGACCCACTTTTAGTTACCGTTTTAAGACGAATGTTATTGTAATTTTTTGAAATTTGTTTTTAACTGCCTGCCAATATAGTATGTATTCTTGTTGTTCGATAACAGTTCATTGACCTTGGATCTTCTTTTAATGTACGACATCGTCCTGGGATGGTAACACTTTAACCATTGACTAAATTTAGACATTTGCCGATTTGACTGTCTTTTGAACCGTGCACTATCTTGTTTGGATTGTCGAGTTTAGAAATTAATATTTTCTAACATTGACGCGTTTCCTACTCATAATTAAACTAGTTAAAAATTAGTTATTAGTATTAGTAATTAGTTATTAAATTTTAAATGGTTTTAAAAAGCAATATTTAATGATATTTTAATTTTAGTTTTTGCATTCTTTGCTTTCTGTTCTTATGATTAACAAAAAATCGTGTCAGGATTTGTAAGTTACAACGACTATCTTCACATTTTTAATTTATTATCAATATTTAAATGTGTGTAGGCATTTTAAGGCGTTGCATTCTTTTGAGTCCAGTATTTATCGGCACTTTTTGGTGACACGTGCAATATAGTGCAGGTATTTAGAAGTCATGCAACAGGCCCTCGCTTGCCGCGCCATGGAGTGATTTACAAGACCGCCTTATCGCCTGCGTTGACACACATTTTTACTGGTCTTTTCCATTTAAAGATATGCTACGACGCACACCATAGAAGATTCGAGAATTATGGTGGCACCTAGAAGTATGGTTTTAGACTATTAATGTAAAGCTATGTTGTAATGGATATTACTCTAAGAAAGTGATAAAATTAATTAGACAAACATCGTTCATTGATACTGACGCGTTTTTCAACTCCATACATTACGTAAAATAAAAAAATAGTGGCTATCACTATAACATATATATATATATATATATCCGACTAATGTAATTATTAGAAAGTAGTGCTCCGCTCGCCAAGTATTTATATCCCATCCCTGATCACATCTCAGGAATTTTCGTTATTCCGAAATAAAGAATATGTCGCTCTCTGATTTTTCCAACTTGAAATGTAGCAAATGTCAATGTATCCATCCATGCAAACTACCTTATTTAGTGTTCATTACATGCTAAAAATCTAAAATTCTTAGCCAGAATAAGTTTGAAAAAGTTTATTGTTTAGATACAGTCATTCATTTAGGCAGGTCATCATTCAATGACGGGCCCGATGGCGCAGATGGTAGTGATCCTGCCTTGTGCACCAGGGGTCGTGGGTTCGATTCCCACCCAGAGCAAATATTTATATGATGATATTTGTGTTTGCTCTGTGTATGGGTGTAAAATATATGTATTTAAGTAGTATATTTGTGATTCCTCTGTTGTCTGGCGTCCGTAACACAAGTGCTTTATGCGACTTACCACGGAGTCAGGTCAATGTATGAGATGTTGTGGGAATTTATTATTATTATTTTATTATTATTTAGGATCATTCGCAATACGGCTATTATCTTCAAAACAAATAACAGTAATTAAAAAGGTCCAATAGTACTGTGCTAAGAGGTACCGGAAGAGTAGCGCCTCCCTCTTTACCAGGTGTCGCAAGAGGCGACTAAGGTACCAGAACCGACAGATCGTGGTATATTCATACGAGGCAGTGTAGCTCAAATGCATAGAGTGGGGATAGGTAGTAGCTTGCCCAACGTGGCCATTATGTGCGAAATTCCCCCTTTTTTGGGAGGCCTTTGTCCGGCAGTGGACTTCCAATGGCTGTAATGATGATAATGAATCGGACTTAAAAACAATAGATTCATAATCTAGAATATAAGAAAAAATAAGTACTACATTCCGTAGTCACCTGAAATAAAAAGCCAATGGCCGACTCTCGCCTAAAATAAAGAAAGTAATGAAAAGTGAAACGGCGCTAATGCACTTCACAATGTAGAGTATGCAGTGAAATCGATCGTCACTAGCGAAATGAAGCGCGCTACTCTACCGTGACTCTATGCAGGCCCGCCATTTGCACCGATCCAGTAAATATTGCATGTTGAACATTCCACACCACAAGCAATTGTTGTTACTTGAAATTTATTCGGCTACACGGCAAATGCCGAATATTCTGCTCGCATCCTGGCCGAACATTAACCAGTAATATTCAAGCGGCGCGTGTTGGGTTCAATTGCGTCGACGTGTTTGTTTCTCTCTCGATTGTTCAACGCTATATAAAAGTTTATCATGCAAAAAAATATATTTTGTGACACGCTATTTGTCCTTTAATATATTCATTTTTTTTTCATAGTCAGTACAAGTCTGTCGAGTGAAGTCTGTTAGATTAGCTAGTTTTATATATAAAGTTAGCCGTGAGGTACCGGCAGAATAGACCTTCCCTGTACCAGATGTCGTAAGAAGCGACTAAGATACCAGAACCGACAGATAGCGGTATATCCATGCAAAAAAATCAGCTCAAATGTGCAGGGCGGGGATAGGCAGCAGCTTCCCCGCCGCCAAAGCTGCGCTCTGCGATTGTCAACACGCTTGCCTAGCGCGGCAATCAAGGGCAAAATTTCCTGTTCCTTGTGGAGGTATATCAGTGGACTTTCAATTATCGTAACCTATTACTGAAACTTTTCCAAGATATCTGATATGTTAGTACATGTACAAACAAAGCCAGTTTGAAAGTGTGACGAAATGTAGTAAAATGCAAATTTTTAAAAACTCATTTGTCTATAACCAAATACATCGCTTATCAGAAAAAAACCGTTAAGTGCATAACTATATTATGTACGTTGCGTTATGTAACGTAGCCAGAATTGCAATAGTACCTGTTATCGAGTTACAAAACTCCATGTCCGTTTGCGCGTTTCTTAAGAAAAACCACACGGCCATTATGGTATTGCTTGAGTGCAAATGGCACAAAAAAACAATAGACAAACAAACGTAACAAAAGTCCCTTTAGATACAAAAGCTTCGATAATGCAATATCCCCTAAATACAATATTCCGATGTAACGCCTAAATACAGTCGTGTTTATCAAACTTAAAACTTCAATAATGACTGACTCCGCGCTGTTTATTCGCAGCCAGTCTATTTCAGTACGTGAATAACTGGATGTGGGCAGTGAATAAGGAAAATCGAAATCAGATGAACTATTGACAAGTCGAGATAATATTAATATTATTAGTAACAACAAAATATATCTTAGTAAAAATTTTTGTTACATGATTTAGGATGTTATAAACGTCACGCAAGAAGTCCATTGCTGGGTAAAGGCTTCTCCAAGGATTGATTTGTGTGAATATTTGCCAGTTATGCAGAAAAGGTAAACAATTACAGCACCTAATTCGCTTCTAAAGCACGTGGTACATAGACAAGTGGTATTCTTTTTTAATTAAGACTATGAACAAAAACAAAATGTTCTGTTTAGCTGACAGAATCTGTTGACAATCTTGGTAAAATATTTGAAGTACCCTAGAAAATATATTGAATTCCACTTCTGTCATATCTGAATACAAAATTGTATATCCACGTAAAAAAAGGTGTGGGCTATACCGATACACATTTCTTTTATCAGCGCTTACCTTTATCTCTCACGGTATAATATACGAGTTGTTTTATTCATTAACTGCAGTATTATTTACAACAGATAAATTATGTACGTTCTGGTGCATCAAGAACCAGATGATCTGGTTGTTGAAGAATCGGGAGACGTCCCGCAAATGTAGTCACAAGAACTTAATCCTCAATTTTCTGAAGTTCGAGGATGAATTACATCCAGACCAAACTATCAATCCTAAACACGCCTGTGAAAACGTCTCTGATCTTCTAAGAAACGCAGCCAAAGTTAACAGAGTAATAGCTATGGAAGCGTAGATTCTTTGAAACAAATTAATAATTCATTGAACCGTCCCAGAGCTCCGGAAGCAGTAAACATTCTTACACTAAAAATCTAGTCCAGGCCATGAAGAAATGTGCGAAAGATTTACTAATCGCTTGAATGAACGTGTCGACAAATATGTCGAAAGCATTTACATTACTTATTCTATCAATTGTAAACTTTTAACCGGTCCTATTGGAAATCACTGTGGAGGCCTATGTCTAGCAGAGGACTTCCAATGGCTGTAATGATGACGATGATGATTCAAACCACGTTATTATTTTTGAACTTTGTCTGGCAGCACTTTATTACAAGAACTTCTATAGTCTGCAATGATTTGTTATCTAAAAAATATACAAGTATTTTCTACTATTCTACATACATGTCTTGTTTTGTCGTATCTGCATCGGTGTCTCAAATGAGAGGTGTAAGATACAGATTTATCTTTTTATCAAGGAATGCTATAAATTTTTTTTCAATAGCCTTGATCAAACTATTGCTCGTTTGTCGAGTATATACTTATATGTTTTAACGGTAATTGTTGTATTTTGAATAAAAGATATTCAATCTTTAAATATAAAGGTTATTCATCGTTTGGACTTAATTCTGTTAATTTGTTAGAGGCCTTGTACCTTCAACTGGACACTGTAAAATTTACCTGAATCCTAATTTAAAAGTGTGAATTAATTATTATTTATCCAAAATATGCAATGCTCCATGCTATGCCTAAATATAAATTTAAATTTTTTTCTAACACTAAATTAGGTCTTAATGTAAAATCATAATGATGTTTGCCGAAGAAATTTCACTCAAGAGTCACTGCTTCTGAATGCTGTCAGTTATCTTATCCCTTATTTTTTTTGAACTTGCATAGTTAAGAAACCAAGCAAAGCAAAAAACAACGTCACGTCCGCAACAAGCCAGTCGAAATCCCCTTTAGAGAGACTGTCAACAAAAACAGTAAAGGCCAAGTCTTATTAAAATTCATTTCCCGTCGCTAAGCAAACTGTTTACGCTGACGTCGCCGGGTTCACCCGCGACGTGTTAATTTTAGACCCACACATGCGCCTGCGCATCCGTTCTCTAGGGCTACCGAGATGCGCCAATCGTTTATTATCCCGCCATACAAATACATTCAAGTAGGGACCTGACTAATTTAAATTCACAAAACACCCGGCAGACGGCACTGCATCCGGTATCTAGGTTAATTATTATCTCTATTATTTGTCTTTTATTTCATACTTTGTTCAATATCCTAATTGCTGGACAGGACAAAGTCTGTCGAGTCTATTATTAGTATCATCATCATATCAGCTATTGGAAATCCACTGCTGAAAAAAGGCCTCCAAGAAAGGGGGAATTTAAATTTTATATCAAATTAACCTGTTAGGATATAGTTTACTACCATCCAAATATTCCTTGCGTTTAAAAATCATTAATTATTATTTATTGTACTTAATTCCACGTTGTCTTATGACTAAAGAAAAGTAACTCTTCAAACAAACGCTACATAAATACGAGTACACCGGTAGACATAGTTAAGCTTACACTTGTTTAAATAATCATGAATCTTGTTAAATTATATTATAAACATATATTTTAGTAGTGCAGATATCTTTACAAATTATAAGCCGAGGAATATGTTAGAAATAAAGAGAAAATGCTATAAATAATATTATAAATGCGAAAGTGCGTCTACTCGATCCCTGTCCCTTGTTCCCCTTGGACTAGATATAATATAAACAGAACAACTATTATTATTAGTAATATCCTAAATGGCAATATCGTATTAGAAAATAAAGGGATCTTTTGTTAAATACTCAAAGGTATAAGTATTTATAACAAGGTTGTTTCACCCCCTTTTTTAGGGCTGGATTCAACACGTCTACCATATCAGATATGTAAAGTTGGTGACCCTGCTATTTCGTGCCCGGTTGATTCACACCGAATCTACGCGGCCTACACAGGATATCGTCTTTAAAATACGAAATATTTATACAAAAATGTATTTGATTTGCCATTAACCAATTCAGGATACGTGAGCTACCGTGAGGTACCGGCGGAGAAGAATAGTACTCTCCCTAAACCAGGTGTCGTGAGAGGTGACTAAGGTACCTGAACCGACAGATGGCGTTATATCAATATGAGACAGAGTAGCTTAAATGCATAGGCGATGCCCTCTGCGATTGCCAACACGCGGCAATTATGGGAAAAATCGCCTTTTTTTGGGAGGTCTATATCCAGCAGTGGACTTTCAATGGCTGTTATGATGATAATGATGTATTCAGAATATCTTGTACAAAAAACATATCTCGATACAAAAACGCATTTAATATGCTATAAGAATATTCATCTATCAAATCATGATCTAGAAGTTGATTACATAATCAGACTATTTTGGGCTCGCAACCTTATAAAGGTCGTCATTAATTAAACACTTCAGTGCCCGATCAGCACCGCCTTACGTATGTTTAAATACGACGTGGATATAGACACCATGTTAATTCTCAAGGTCATGTGCATTAAAAGATTTTTTTTTAATTTCTCTAATTCGAGCTCATGTGTGCACAATGAAACCCGATAAAATTTTAAAATCCACTTGTCTAGGGTAAAACCCGTTTTACACTAAAAAAGTGTATTATGTAGGCAATCTTTACTTTGTCTGTTTTAAGTAAAGTGTAAGTATATGATTGATGAAAAAAAATTTTATTATTAGTAACTTTGCATAGTAGTGAATTGTACAAGTTACCATTTATTTGGTTTAATAAAGAACATGAAATAGAAAAATAATATTATATAGGAAATAGTATAAAGCGCAACTTATACCTCGAGTCGCGTTATTAATATAATAACATTTTAATTAACATAGACATAATATATTATCAAATAAACCTAAGCCGTTAGGTACCGGCAGAGTAGAATAGTATCTACCCTTTACCGGGTGTCGTAAGAGGCGATTAAGTTACCTACCAGAACCGACAGATGGCGGTTTATCTATCCACAACAGTGTGGCTCAAATGAATAGGGTGGGGCAGCATCCCCGATCATCCATGCATCCCCGTCGTGAAAGCTGTGCTCTGCATTTCCCTATTTTCTAGGGGAAAACTAGTAAGATGTATTATTTATTTCTATTTACATATATATATATATATATATATATATATATATATATATATATATATATA
>JACJUM010002971.1:12878994-13208300 GCA_020976665.1 Heortia vitessoides
ATTATACTATAAGTCCTAACTATTCGGCGCCGCCCCGATATTCAATATTCTGTTTAGCGTAACAGGACTGGTGCATAATGCCAATTGGCATACAGCCCGAGTCAGTCCGACATTTATACATTATGTTGTAATATAAAATTAAAATAAATATGAAATTACTAGCTGGACGTTCCTATATAAAATAAATAAAAAACAATTCTGTATATATTTTTTAGTATTTTAGAACGAAGCAATTTTGGCTTAAAACCGAAAAGATATAGATATATATATATATAGAAATCGAAATATATCTTCATATATGAAGAAACAAAAAAACAACCAATGGGCAACCGATATCTGGTCCTTTGCTTGTTACGTTTTTTATAATTATTTGTAGCCGCCCGCCTTTCTTGAAACATTCGATTATTCTAATACCCAACGTCAAAAATTTGTCCTGTTAATCGAGTTTCTACTGTATAGATGGATATACATTTATTCAAACTTAATGCCCCTTTGACTATTTTTATAACGGAGCCTTAAGGATCAATGTGGCATGAAGAAAGGTACAGTTATAAACAAATATACAGAAATACAAACTAAAAACCAATTATTAATGTACTAAGGTATAATTATACCTTTCAATATTGATAATAGTGTTACAGTATACGACGTGTTTTACGAGTACAAATCCAAGAACAAGTTAACTTTATCCAGCTTCGAAGTAGAAACCAAGTTTTAATTACTTCTCAACCAAGAACATCTATTGCAGGATAACGGAAGAAGGAAATTAAAATTTATTACGTGAATTATTCACTTTTACGGGACATAATGATTTTTATTTAAATTATAGATTTTTATTTAAGAAATTTTATTTAACTAATGTCTAAAAATAGCGGTGGTTTTTGTTTAAAACAAGACTAGCGACGGCATTTACTTTTATTAAGATACACAATTACAAAACATTATACGATTAAAACAAAATACCTATTAGTAGTTTATGGTTAGAGACGTAAAAAAATATACTGGCTTTTATATTGACGGGCCCGATGAAGCACGTGGTAGAGATCCTATCTTGTACGTCAACAACCGTGGGTCCCATCCGGGACAAATATTTATATGATAATATTTGTGTTTATTCTGTGTCTGGGTGTTAATTTTAAAAACGTAATAACGGGATAAAAATTGCTATACTGTACTCGTACAAAATATGATATAGATTTTGATTTGTCAAAAGCTTTTCAGTTCTGAAATGAAAACAACATTCGTTAGCATTTATTTACAATAGAAGATACAATTACCCACAAATTACAAAACATTTTAAATTAATGTTAAAAAGCATTAGAAATTATAGTTTTCTTGACTAAACTATACTGATACTATCATTTCGGAAGTATGTCTGTCTGTTTAAAAAATTATAAACTTAATAAAATACTTTTATGAAATTATAGGTAAAAAACGGTATAAAATAATAAAGGTATTTTTTATCTTCAATATTATTATAATTAATCGTTTTACATATTTAAAATTTTTCCCCTCAATTTTGTTATCATTCATATTAAAGTATGGTATTCCTAATTCCCTACAGACCCTAAAAACACGATAAAATTCAAAGGTAACTTACAAATCCGACAGATAACAAATGACGATTTATGAAACATATGGAATAATCTCCAGACGTGAAATCAAGGCCAGAGCCTTGATGACATAAGCTGTGTACCAAACGTAACATCTCCCATTATGGCTGCGGCATGAGTGAACGCACCAGTGAATAAGAAAAATAAACAAGTACCTCATGCCCACGCAAGTTAAAACTGACCGTCTTGGAGGAATCTACGCCGAATTCTATAAATAGGGACGATAGACGAATATCGACAAATATATCGATAGTTTGTTGACACCGTCGTTTTTATTTGTCGATCGCATGCATACAATGTTCACGTCATATCACTGTATTCACTAGAAAAGTTGGCTAAGACAAATAACACTATATAGATCTTTGCAAATTTCACTGATACCCTTGCGACTGATGTATATCAGTACACGATTGAACCACTTATCGTAATCAATTAATAAATATTACGCTAGGTTGATACTATGTATGTATTTCGCTAATTTCCCTTACTACTGTAAATACTAACTAGGTCAAGCTTTTCCAGAACACACTTTTACTACAGACACTGATGTATAATTTCACCAAAGCTTATGCTTATTATGTTCGCATCCCTATACGTTTGCAAAAGTTTATTCTAGAGACAACACTAGTCTCATTCACTTCGGTAAATTCGAGCTCGCAAAAATTCTGTTCAATATCTTGGTGTAAAACATACTTAAAATAAACATATTGACTAAAAGATGTAGTGTATCTATTAGTACTCTAATTTGATTATTTTTTCAAGTAAAACTATTTATAAGAGCAATTCAAACTGTTCTCAAAGTAGGGCAGATGTAAATTTTGTAAACGTTTGTCTTGCTAAAATATCAAATAAAATATAGGTTGGTTTCCTATTTGATTTTTTGCAACAGCCTTTGTAATTTATAATAAAACAAATTCTTCATTTTTTTACAATTAATTTTCAGATTTGTCGATAAACAAATAACCACCACCGCCCTATCAAAGCGCTCCCTTCGGAGATATTCCATTGTATAGAAAGGGCTTTTTTGAATTATGGGCCGTAACGTAGAACGAGTCCGGATCTAAAGAACTGGCCAGTCAGAAACGGACTGATTGGAATTATGAATGTATGAACCCAGGCAGCCGCATGGCCAGAAAGAATCACTCATTTGAATTTAAAACAATTTAAAAAGTTTGAATGTCGTTTATCTTTTGGTTTTTGAAAAAAAAACATTTTTGTTTTTTCTTTTCTTTCAATGTTATTTAAGAACTAACTATCAATCGGATTTTTCCAAAGCCATTTTAAATATTGTATAAAAAGGCAACTAATCGTCGGCTTCTGATGGTCTTTTTTCCTCGCAACTAATTCTATAATCTACAAAGAATAAGAACATGTTCAACTTGAATCCAATACGTCAGTCAATCCATACAAATTACAATCACAAGAACTCATGACAGCATAATTGTTAGGTCAGATTAAGATTTATAAAAGCCTATTCAGAGTTGTTTATAAAACGCAGTCTTCAATGAGACAACTCATAATGTTAAGCCAAATGCAATAAAGCCTAACACTTACCCATTAAACTACCAGACACTGTTAGAAGCCAACACAAACCATTTTTCAGAACTTTCACGCAAACAATACTCGAGGTAGACTTCTTACCAAGGTCATTAGCATTGGTATCTCACTCTACACTGCTATTTAGCGGTAGAAATAGGTGACTATTTCTACCGCTAAATAGCAGTGTTTACATTGCTGTGTTCCGATTTGAAGGGAAAGAAAGGCAGCAAATTACTGGATAAATGGGACATTGTATCTTCAGTTCACAAAGTGAACACACACGACACACTAATGATATCTTTGTGATGACACAAGTGACTATAGGCTGCAGTCGCGTTTATCATCACGCGGTCTGTATGCTTATTTGCTGACTTCATTGTATAAAATAAAATAAGTAAATCCTCTTTGGAAGTAAATGCAATTTTCAACTACTCAGACGTTAAGTTCAGCGCTACTGGAGGACGGACGAGGCCGTTTATAAATGAACGACCACGGGATCGCAGCAGGAAAAATGAATTGCGTTTTCTTCTTACAATACAATTAAAATTTATATGTGCAATTATACAGAATAAAAAAGATCCGCATGAACCGAACAGCTGTTACTACCGTTTTCGCTATTGATTATGTTAATCTGTTTTAGTAGACAAACATAAACGTAAGGTTAATTCTTAACATAACCAAAGATAATACAAATTTATAATCGATCAATAAACATCTGGTAGTCTTTTTATCGGCTTTAAAACTCCGTTTTATTATGAGTAGTGAACATGTAAATATGAAATAAACATTTGAAATTAACTGTAGAGAAATGGCTTTAATTTAATCACGAGAAGTAATGTATGCCTTTTAAAATAAATCTATACTAACATAAGTAACTAGCACATCCGATAATTATCCTGTCTTATCAATAAATATTACCTATTGCCAACCGATTTCAAATGATATTTGCAAACACGCATTCAGCCAATCGCGCCATCTGTCAAACCCACTGACAGTTATGTCAAACGCCATAAGTTGGTTGACATCAGGAAGGTATTTACATTATTTTCTAGAATTTTTTGATGTTCCGCATAGCTGACTTGACATTTCTTTTCATAAAAACTCATCTAGTAAATAACTAACAAGACAAAAAAACATGGCAAAATCAACCCAACCGTTCACACGTGATGCCAATATGTGTCTATCTAAAGAAATTTGTATATTTTAAAGCTTATCTTAGTTTTGGGTATATAGCACACAAGTACATCTAATTTCGTTTAAGGAGAAACCGCAAATACATCTAGTATTTTTTAATGAAACTAAACCGTATATAATATCACTAAATAACATAAAACTGGTTTAAAAACAAATCTAATCGAGAAATAGATTTGCCTAATTTCTAACTAGCGTACGATAATCTTAGCTAATTGATCTGATAACGGATCTGTGTTACTTTATTAACTCACGCGATTTTAACATGCTATATATTATAAATCATGCTAACTATAGATCACTCATGTGTTTGATATCAATATGATAATTTTTTATATTTTTTATCTGAGTTATTTTTTTGATTAGATTGCCGGGAAACCTGGCAGTAGAGAATATCACCTCCACCCGTACCGGGTGTCGTAAGAGGCGACTAAGGACTAGATCCTAACAGAAGGCGGTATATCCATGTAAAAGAGCTCAACTGCACAGGGCGGTGATGGGCAGCAGTATCTCCGTTGCGAAAGTTACTCACTGTGATAGCCAGTACGCTTGCCCGACGCGGCAATCCATTGCCGCGCGAAATTCCTTGTGGACTTTGATGGCTGATATATGAGGAAATGTGACATGTTTATTCAATTATAAATATGTCTCATATTATCATAATTTCGTAATCAATATGCTTATTTTCTTTAGTAACCTAAAATGCATGATAATAATATTTTTATGTTTCATTAAAAAACTTAGAAATAACTAGGTTAATCTTATACCTAATTAACACTTAAAACAAACATTTCCCTATCATTTGAAATATCATCACCATCTTCATCATCAACCATTTTTAATATCCCCAATGCTAGGACACTGGCTTTTCTTCTGGGTTCATTTCCACGGAGAATTGGCGGTTAACCGTTCTTTCTTTTCGGAAGAATTCGAGCTGACCATTTTTTTGGCTCACCCATCAAAACACTAACCGGAGCAAAAGTACCTTAACTTCAGAGATCCGGGGGGAGAGGGGTGCATTATTCACTCTCGTGTCTACAATTGTCTATTAATTGTCCACGTATGAGTGAATATTAAACTTCATAAAATAATAAAAATATTTCACAGAAAATCTCATACATTGACTTGACTCCGAGATCGCACTCCAACATCAGAGGAATTATATATATAAATAGTTGTTGAGATGGTTTAGACTTGTTGAATGTACAGGTGAAAGTAAATAAATAGAACAGAAGTGACTAAAAATTTTGTATTGGACGACCTAGACGAACATATCTTAACCAGGAATATGAGGTATTAAAGAATGGCCAAGTCAGAAGCGCTATGAATAAAGGATCGTATATAAAAGTACTAATGCGAGTAAAAAAGTGAAAGAGGTATAACAAGATCGTGGCTAGTGATGGAACGATGGAACAGAGGTATGATTAATGTATGTATAATTTTATACTTCAATACTAGTTAATTATTATTCCTGGATGGGGATCAAATCCATGACCTTTTGCGCATACGTAGCGCGAACGCTACCGAATACTCCATCGGACTCTTTCAATATTACATTTTTTAATTATTTCAATTCGAATAGAATATAGGGAGGTTTTAATTTCAAGAAAGATCGAGAAGTTCACCAAAAAAAGTTATATACAAAAGAAACTTCCAGAATAATAAAGTGAAGCAACCGAGCTTCGGGTATCAAAGCCAATTTGTATAATGGCATAGGAACTTGCACCCGTCGGTTATTATTTATTTACTCAACTTTTTTGCACGTCAAAAATACAATATACATACCGTCAGTGCTATTTAATACCGCGGATGTAGCATTTGTGAGTAAGGTCTAATTTTCAGCATTTTTTACTGAATTTAGAACTTAATTTACAACCGTTACTTTAGCGGTATTGAAATATCACTGATAATATGGCTGTCTTATTGTTAAGTAAATCTACTTATCAACTATTGGGCAAATGAGGTTGTTATGCGGCTACTATGATGATAAAGATTTCTTTTTCTTTTTTTTTATCAAAGTGGACCAACACGCATACAGTCCGCGTAATAGTAAGCGTCTTCGCAGTTTATAGACGCTCATATTAGAAGGATATCACTAGCCAACCTCGTGACTTGAAATTATGTTACATTACCCAGTAAACATTGCGTTTCATATCCTTCAAATCGAAACACACCAATGAGAACACCGCTGTTTGAATAGCTAAGAGTGAAATACTAACACAGGCGACCTTTGTATGACGTAAGCCTCTAAGATAATAAAATCAATTAGTTAAATATAAAAACAGAATCCGGAAAAACTATATCTTTCGACAATGCGATAGTACCTAACATCTGGATTAAAGATCTATTGAAAATTATTCAGTTAACTCCCATACTTGGCCTACTGTTCTCACCATTTAATAAATAATCAATTATGTCATAATCCTCTATTAAACATTAAAAATTTAATGGCGGCCATAGCCGTGGAGTCACGACAGAGTAGAATAGTAAGTCCCTCTGTACCATGTCGTTAGAGACGACTAAGGTACCGGAAACGACAGATTTTGGTATATCTATCCAAAACAGCAGTCAGTAGCTCAAAACAGAGCAGAATGTGCAGCGGCATTCTCGGCTCGAAGCTACGCTTGCCAAGCGCGGCAAATATAAGCAAAATGCTCCCTTTGTCGGACAGGACTATGTCCAGGCTGCGGACGTTTGCGACTACTATGATGAATGGCGACCATGGGAAAAACCTTGCACCTCGTTGAAGCGTAAACAAAACAATTATGTATGTACCTATTAAAGTAACGTATCATTTTATTAGATTTAGGAACCGTTCACTGTTGGATACAGACCTGCCACAGAGGTGTTTCGCTCTACCGCTAGGATATGCCAACAAACAACTACGTAGATAGGCCGTGAGGTACCAGCAGAGTATAATAGTACCTTCCCCTGTACCAGGTATCGTAAAAAACCGACAGATGGCGGTATATTCATCCGAAATCAATTGATCCGAGACCCAAAATCCGAATTCAATCCGAAATTCAGTGCAGCTCAAAAGCACAGGGCAGGGATGGGCAGCAGCATCCCCGTCGCGAAATCTGCGCTCTGCGATTGCCTAGACGCTTGCCCAGAGCGGCAATTATGGCAAAATTCCCCCTTTCTTATGGAGGCCTATGCCCAACCTACATTACTAACAGCAGTCAAGACATAATGATAACGTGCATAATTATAACAAGAAATGTGTCAGGTAACACGCAACCCCTTCGGGGGAAAGATATGAATTCATTACTGTCATTTTAGCATTCCGAACGCACGCACTCTTATTTCATTGTACCTAATCGTATTTATAACTCAAATGGCAGATTACTAGGGACAAAAGATGTTCTCTAATTTTGTGTTATTAGTTAGATGGCGCATTTGGTAGTGCGTCCAGCCTGATTACGAATTCCATAATGCTCCGAGCGCACTCAGTAATGCTTTAGGTCAACAGCGCATTCCGTGATGCTTCAGACATATTGGCGCATTCGGTAATTCTTTCAACCCAATGGCGCATTTCGTAATGTTTTGGACCTGATTACGCATTCTGTAATGCTTCGGGCCCAATGACGCAATCTGTAATGCTTCGGGCCCGACACATTTGGTAGAGCGTCAATGTTAGTGCCAAAGAGCGTGTATAGTTCTGTGTTGGATGTAAAATATTATTATGTATATAAGTATTAATGTCTCTGTTGTCTGATCAAACTAATATGAAATATCGAGATCATATTTTGTGATGTTATTTATTTATTTATGTTAGAAATAGGAATAAAGAACTAGCTTACAGCCCGCGATATCGCCTGCGTGGTCTTCACTTTACAACTCGTCCCGAACAAAAATCTAATGTCGGCAGGATCAAAGTAGGCTGTGTTCTTCCCGAAGCTTATATGCCTAACATCTTTTAAATTCGGTTCAATGGCTCGAGACAGATAAAGAGCGCTTCGTTTCACATTTATGATATAAATTAAATAAATCCAGAACTCCCTAAAAAAAAGTTTAAGCTATCTGTACTTTTCCCTATTTATTTGAGAATACCAGATGTTTTTTTTTTATTTTAACTTACAAATAAATAAAATGGAGAGATACATTTGGGAAATGTATCTCTGCAAATGTATGTGCAAATAAGCCTTATATATGTATATATATTCTCACCATAACTTATACATTGACCTGACTTCTTAGTCGCATAAAACAAGTGCTTTTAGGGTCTCATTTTAGGATGTTTTACGTACACATACGATCACTTAACACTTAAAATCATATTAATAACCCAGTCGCAGAAAAACACAAATATTAATAACAAAAATATATATGTGCTGGGTGGGGATCGTACCCACGACCCTTGGCGAACAAGATAGGATCACTAACAACTGCGACATTGGTTCCATCATATAGTACCTATACAAATACGGCATTAAATATAAGTATAAATAAAACCTAAAATTTTAATTTGCCTAAGTTTCGACAGTATCGAATTCTCGCCGACGCTACTTCGCGAAATAGTGTCGCGATTTCCGATTCGCGAAGTGAAAGTTAACAAATAAATCTTCTGTTTCACGTGATGATGGATGTAATTTTATAAATCATCGAACAGTCACATGTTAAATAGGCAAGCACACCAGGCTTACCGATCAATAAATAAAAAAAATACGTAAAGTAAGCTTATTTCTAAGGCAGTATATTAAACAGTAGCCTGTAGTATATTAATGATAAAACTACCTGAATTGCTCCTACCTAGCTTCAAGACAACGGTTTGTTAGCACCGACGCCGGTAGGGGTTCCATTAACACTAACTATTTAGTTTTAATGGAACCTTTACCACCACCAGTTTTTTTTGTACCAGCCTGAAACTTAGTTTTAAGATCCGGCTGGTGCCGGCAGACTAGTATAAGGTAGGCCTAAATTTAAATGTAAGATGTTTTTTATGATCCCGTCGGGTCATCGGGGTCATCAGTATAATGAAAATAATACAATTTAGTACTTCATATTTCTGAATTAATCGTAAATTGTTCTCTTTATAATTCTTGACGATTCGAAAGTGCTTGTAATGGGGCCTACTTTACTTTATTTTAATCTGATTTGATTTAATGATAACCGGTCCGATCAATTTACTTCGTTACTTACCAAATACCTATACAAATACGAGTGGACAGGTCGTTTGTATTGGTTAATGTCTCACATTAATACGAGTATCAGATAGTACGAAGGCATGTGACATAATATTTCAAAGTGATAAGATTGAAAACAAACTAGTGATATCCTTGAGATGATACAAGCGTTTAAGATGACACAAGGCTGCGTTGACGCTTACTATCACGCGGACAGTACCTATGCCTCTTTATCGACCAAGTTGCATAAAAAAATACAACTGGTATTGTATACTCATGTGTAAAACGTCACTTTAGTGTCATTTTTTATTAGACTATCTTCTACTACAACTAAATTCTAAAGATACATATATATAACCTACTATAAAATAAAAATAAAACTTGTTTAGATCTATAAATGTGTTACAGCAATGTTACGTTTCGACTCAAACAGTACGAATATCGGAACAACCTATTTAATTCTAATTATACCTATGCAAATAATAAAAAATTACAGTGTCTGTTTGTAATATGTGTATCTGCAAAGTATCGTTCCATAAACGACACAAAAAAAAACAATAATTCGTCTAACCGACACCTCGATTGTTCTTTTACAAATTAATAAACCCATAAAGTCTACTAATATTATATACCTATGATCCTAGATGAAAAGTTCGTTTGTTTGAACGTGCACTACATATGTAAGTACCTACCACTAATCAACTTTGAAAAATTACTTCAGTGTTAGATATCCCATTTAACGAGTGAGGCTATATGCTATAACATCTGTTAGGAACTGAGAAATATGATACTAGATTTATTCTTCAAATTACCACGGATGTTTCCGCGGGTATAATTAGTGCCTATAAATTGGAAATATCCAGTCAAGGATAACTTTAAATGTGTAGATAGAACTTTCCGTGCCCTTGACTAATCTAAATCTAGGTATTCCCCATCTATCGTGATCGGTGCAGTCAAGAAAATCCAAATACCATTATCATAAGATCATTCATTTTACTATTTTGTATTGTATTATGTCAAGATCTGGAATTGACGATCAAAATCTAACAATATATTAAATAAGAAATACCTAAAAACTTTTATATAAACATTATAACAATGAATGTGTTTCGATTTTAAATTATTATGTTCGCATCGTGATAAACATATTTAAAAAATAAAATAAACACCAGAATTATAAAACCACACCTATAAACGTATAATATATTATCAATTCTATGTTTTATTTTATGCCCAAAAACTTCAAATACGATTCTAATATTATAAGTATAGGTACACCCAGAAATTAAATCTCCTTCACTAAAACATATATTATCAAACCTTTGGTATTGTATAACTGAAACATCCAGTTCATTTATATTTCATTACCATTTAACATAATTTACTTTACTATATAACCACCACCATCAATATAATAGACGCTCCGTCGCAAGCAATAATAAGAAAAATCCTATTTACATAAATTACCGTTTACTTTATCAATATTTTTTAAATACGTACCATCATCATAGAAGTATGCATCATAAATTAGCACCTTGAGAGTTCCATTGCATGCACGGGACTCCAACCCGAGACCTCAACTGCTTACATCATACGCGCCAAAATAACTCCCGCCGAAAAACTCACGTCAATCAACAAACACAAGGTTAAACACTAACCGACACCGTAAATTAAAACAATGCTTCTAACGCAACTCAAATAAGGAAGTTATATTAATTAATTTGTACTGTCACAATTTATAACTGGATTATTAAACAAGGCAAGTGTCACTGCCAAAACAAAACACAACCAAAGTTTTTCTAACTACGAAACGTAATTTTCGAATATGGAACGAAACGCGAGCGCCACCTCTGCTCACCAACACAACACTGCATGAACTGACTAGCGTGCGTGCGTTCTACCTGATACCGCTTACTCGTTCCAACAAAGCGTAAGCTAGTACAAAAGATAAAGACCGCTTCATTCTCGCAGCTGCGACCATTCACCGCATTTCGGTGCACTTGCATTCTAGCATGCGATTGTGACAGAGTTCTAATAGTTAACTTTAAACCGACGTAGTAAGAACGTAGGACGGATAGTATTTCACTTGCAACTTTGTCGCATTCCATATGGAAGGTATTTTGGGATACAGCGTGTATCAATCGGTAGCAATTGTTATGAATTCAAATTACTGTATCAGGATTTATTGCGATTTGATTTTTTCATCCGAGTGGCGAAATATGTTTTTCTAACGAATGTTGTATTTTATTTTAATCTAAACATCGAAATTACGCTACGGATTGTCGTGAATTTTAATGAAAACAAACCGTGTTGGGACATGTCGATATAATTTATTATTTATGGAAATCAAATGCTTAACTAGATTGAAATTGAAATATGTTCATAAAACGCGCCTATAAAACTTTCTAGGCAATGGAATGCTACTATGCTGGAAATGTTAATAAATATAGTAGGATGTACTACATATTTCATATATAAAATTCGTGAAGTTGTATATGATATCACCAATTTCAAGGCTAAGTTTAAAATATAGCATTTACTAAATGAGCTTAAAGATAATAATAATCATTTACTCTTTATTGTACACCAATGAAAACAACACAAGAACATCACAAAAACATGGAATAGTAGGTACAAGAGGCGGCCTAGATACTAAATCATTGCTATTAAAATATTGTAATAGTTTACGATTATTTATATATTATTGTACACGGTATTTATAACTGCATGGTTACAACTATATTTTGGACTTCATAAAACTTCACTCCACCTTCATAAAACCTAGACTAAATAGTAAGTTCCACTATCATCATATCAACCAAAAAAGAGAATTTTTGCCCATTATTGCCGCGCTATGTAAACATCGTGGCAATTCAAGACCGGGATGCGGCTGCCCATTCCAGTCCCGTGCACTTGAGCTACACTATATCGGCTATGTACGTGCTATCAGTCAGTTCTGGTACTAGACACCTGGTAGAAGGAGAAGTACTATTCCACCTTGCCGATACCCCGATACGATAACTATCATCAAAAACCCGCAAAGTGGACGGACAAACTGGTTCGAGCACTGGATACAAGACGCGTAGAACTGGTACCATTGGAACACTTGGGAAAGCATGCCCAGTACTAAACGTCTTAAGGCTTATATAATGAAGATGAATACATTTTGCAACCACCCCAGGATGGTCTAGTGCGCACCCTAGAATGTTGGGCTGCCGACCCTAAAAGTTGTACATTGAGTGTAGACTGCGTAACTGTGCATCATAGCGTCGACCAGGGTATGTAAGAAGCAAGGCCTCCCTGAAAACTAACCGTTTGTATTAAATTAAATAACTGAATAACTAGTTTTTTATAATACACAATAGGTACAAACAATAGAGACATAAAAAACATATTCTGTTTACTTGGCTACCTTGTTTCCAATGATTTTACCCGGTAATCTTTAGATGGAAATAATAGAATAAAATAATTAGAACAGTTAAAGGAGTACCATTGGTATTTACATATGTATTTAATACCACTAAGAAACTATTACGATTTTAAGATACGTAGGTAGATAGGACACAGAAGTTCTAGAAATGAGGCTATGTATATGAAAGCATAGCACGGGAAATCCACTTACAGTGCACAGACAAAGAATCGCAATGGCACAGCCAAATGTAACTTCTGTGCATAGGAATGATTGGAAATCTCTTGCAGATGTTTATGCCCAGCAGTAGAAATCCCATGGCTGATATGGTGATGATGGTTTGATTTTTACGTCATAAATATCAATCTAAATATCACCATCAGACACGCAAGAGGTCGCGCCTGTGCATCGCCACGTTCACGTCGATTACACGTCTAACACCGTCCATTGCGTACTTCTCATAAGAACTCGTTCATTACCACGATTACTACACCCCCTCTTATCCCTGGCTCAGTTGGGAGTCAGAAATAACTCAGTTTCGTAAGGCCAAAGTAAATATTTTATTTTTTCACGGCCGCCTATTCTCACCTACGGTTAACGACGCACGGAAATACGCGATGACGAGTACGCGTACAAATCGTGTCGATGCAGTGGAGAGCTGAGGAATTGGGTCACAGTGTAGTAATGAGATTTTAATACACAGACTAAGTTTATTGGGCGATGATAGGGATTAAACAATACTGCACAAGAAACTGAGGGAAAGTAAACATCAAGCTGTATATGCAGAATGCAATAGGATCTATTTTTAAAATGATTCATGTTTCTATTGTTGGATAATTAAATAGTATTTTTACAGTGATTTTGTGACTCGGCATAATGTCATGTTTAGTGCCCCTTTTCTATGACGTCATGTTATTTGAGATGATACAATTTTTTTATATTAGACCAATGCGACAAGGAAGCACACAGTCTTGTTGATAGTACGCGTTACCGCAGCCTATAGACGCTCGCAATATCATAAGGAAATCACTAGCGCGTTGCTAACCTTGTGACTTGAAGATGTCACAATACCCAGTAATTGCATTGTTACTTTCACCCTTCAAACCGAAGAACAGCAATGCGAACACTGCTATTTGGCGGTAGAAATAGGTGAGAGTGTGGTACCATTGCAAACGACCTTTGTATGTGGTATAACCTCATGTAATAAAATAATAAACTATATAAAACCCTTTAATAAACCTATATTACAAACGGATCGAACACGCCGCGCCATTTATTTTAATTTTACATTTTAATGTCTGATCGTTCGTTTATGCCGCAACAATTTTCAAAACATAAGTGATTGTATTTTGTCAGAATTCTAATTTGATACATGGGTAAAAAAGTAATAAACAAAGAAATGTTGGATTTGCAAATAAATAGTTTTAGGAAAATCGATTCATTAATTTCATTTCGTTAATTAAAATAGACATTATGTCGATACCACTTCCACAGCAAAGTCTCTAACACGAGCTAATTTTAGAAAAAAATACATTATTTATAAGTTTGAAATTTTAATATGGTTTTGGAGTAAACACTTCTCAGATTACAGCGTACACCGGTAATAAATAAACCTTAAAATATTAATGATATAATTAATAGTCAGCTATTGCCTTCCGCAGCAGATTGCAATCCCCAAGGGATTTTCCAAAACACACGGCAGCTCTCAATAAATACATCATATTTAAACCGCTTTTTAGATTAATTACAGCAGTTATTACCGCAAGTAAACTTTTAAGCATATAAAAAAACATAGATAGATGTCATTAAACAAACAATCGATCCAACATCAGTCCCGGCAGATCCCGAAGATCCAAAATTATCCGCACAGGATATTACTCGCGCTGACTGACTCCCCGTATTTTGCTAAAGCACAAAACAAACATGGCGCCCGCTACAACACGCGCGGAATAAAATGCAAATACATATTTCCCGGAGTGAAATTGAATCTGCTTCGAGTGTGGATCGTTTAAATTCACCGGCGGTGATCTGTTATGGCGCCTCGGTTGTTTATTGGGATTGATCGGTCTTGATGCTAGGCCTCAACTTGTACGTTCGCACTGCCTTCAAGAATCAGATTCTTTTAAAACAAACACGATCGATCAGATTCTGTTGACAGAGACGGATTGATTTTGATCTTATACGTGTGTTTCTTGAAGAGTCAGTTTCTGTTAACACTAACTGAATCGATTTGAGCCTTTGAAAGTACACCTTTCAATTTGGCACTGTTATGAAGACACTGTTTTTGTAAACAAGTTGATTGATTTCGATCCTTCCTACAACGAACATTCATGTTGCTGTATCGTAAAAATGCCTTTTTTGATAAGACAAAGTTGACAAACAAGCACACAAATCGCTTGATAATGAGCGTCATCGCATCCTATAGACTATATATAGCTCGTAATATCACAAGGATATCATTCTCGCGTTGCCATCCATATGACCTGAAGATGTGATGTCACAATACCCAGTAATATCCCTGTCTCTCTCACCCTTTAAAGCGGAACACAGCAATGCAAACTGCTATTTGGCGGTAGAATTAAGTGAGAGTGAGGTACCAATGTAAAAGACCGTTGCATCTACCTCATGTAAACTTTCTGTGTAGACTAACTGGGTCAATTTATCTTTTGTTTTTAAGTACACCACTTAGATTTTGTCACTGTTTTGCAGTTACAGTTTCTGTAAACACAAATTGATTGATTTCGATACTTTTTACTACGAATGTTTCTGATGCTGTATCTTATTCGTTTTTGTTTAGACCTGCTGGGTTGAAGAATGTAGCTTAAGTTTAGTCGCTGATTTGGAATGATCTAGTTCGGTAAACAGGAACTAATTAATTTTGATCCTCAACTCCAAGTATCTATAGCTGTGTCGTATTGAAACAGTTTCTGTTTAGATTAGCCAGATCTATTTGAATCCTTTGCGGTAACTTATGTTTTGCCGATGTATATATTCAGTAGAATTATCAGATCCCTACTAATATTATAAATGCGAAAGTAACTCTGTCTGTCTGTCTGTCTGTCTGTCTGTCTGTCTGTTACGCTTTCCCGGTTAAACCTCTCAACCGATTTTGATGAAATCTGGCATAGACAATCTTTGGACCTTAAGAAAGGACATAGGCTATTTTTGAACTCGAAATAAGGGTTGTAAGGGGTTGCAAGGGGGGATGAAAAGTTGTTTGCATGGATCGCTATTTTTAGAGCTAGAAACTTAAAACTTATTTTTCAGGCCATTGATTCGATATAAATAAACGTGACATTCAAAGTTTATATAATTTGAAGTAAATAGGTATGGTACCCAAAAAACTATTCCACGCGGACGAAGTCGCGGGCACAGCTAGTTTCTAATAAAACAAAGCAAATCGATTTTGATTGTTAACTTTTACTTGCTTTTATCACTATGTCTTAGAGTATCAGGGTTATATCTTCACTTAATGTTAGACAATTAATGTGCCTATTTGTACCTACATTTGTATTTAAATCAAGACCACCTGGCTTTAAAGAGGGAGAATTAGGATAAAAAATGGTTATTGTGGGTTATCCCTAAGAGTTAGACATATGTCATCGGGACTTTTTAAGGTGTACAAAACTGTAGCACAATATTTTGATACATCTCGTCGGAATCAGCGTCTGCAATTGAAGCGCAAAAAAAATATACGAAATCATATAAGAAATCTCTAAAATTATCAATGTTTTTCTACTATATTATGCATGTATTATACATTTAACTAACTCTTGCTTGCTTACCATACTTATGATTTACTCTAGTTATCGAATCAAAATCCGTTGCGTTGTTTACGTTATTATTAAATATCTCAGCGTACATAGCATAGGGACAGACAGACAGCGGGAACTTTGTTTTATACTATGTACTGAAGAAGCAATTACAACATTAACATGAGGTTCTTCTTTAGGTTCCTTTCTGGTCGGTCGCGAGGGAACCTACAATAAATTTAGTTTTAAAACCCGTCTGGTGCCTATTTAAATAATCATTGTGTTAGGTGTCTCTATTGACCTCTTGGTCTTTATGATCGTCTTAATTATAAATATGAAATTAATTACTATATTCTATCTTGTGCGCCAAGTGTCGTGGGTTTGACCCAAGCCAACCTTTATATGATGAATAGTTGTGTTAAATATGTATTTAAATATTATATTTATATTTCAGATGTCAATAAAACAAGTGCTTTAACCGACTTTTCAGGAGTCCGATGATGACAATGGCTGAGACGTTGAATGATTTTTATTATCAAACTGAATATACAATTTGGACAGAGATTTGCTGCTAGTAAAACGAAGTTAAAATATTTTTTCATCCACTAGAATCTAATAACCTATACTTATTAAGCAATCCGAATTAATTAACTAGACTCAAGATTGATAGCAGAAAACATAACTTTTCTAGCCTTTCCTAGGTTTCACGACCTCAATTTACCTACATCGCCCCGCGTACATATTCTAGACCTTCAAATGAAAATAGTGTCAGTTATCCTCATTTGAAGGCAAAATGAGTTCACCGGTAGGTCTGTGATACCTTAAACAACTGACACTTGATCATTTGTGACAAATATTAAACGGATTATCCAGAGCGGAATAGAACGCGGTGCCTTTAGATTCTAAGATGAGGCCCGATCCACAACGCCAACGGAGCCTATTACAAATGGCTGAATAAATATCTCTCACATATGAACCGTTCATCAAATTCCAGGCGTAGGGTAATAAGGTTGTGATCGTTTCATGAATGCGAATCTGGTATAATCCGGTTTTACGTATGCCTCGAGGAGTTCGGCTTCACTGTAAATGTTACGAGAAAGTTGCGAAGAATTGTTCAAATATGTATGCGCGTATGTCAAATATTACACACTGACAGACGCACTTTAAATATAAAAATCTAAAATATAATAATAATATGAATATA
The DNA here is from genome assembly GCA_020976665.1 of Heortia vitessoides. Classification (NCBI taxonomy): domain Eukaryota; kingdom Metazoa; phylum Arthropoda; class Insecta; order Lepidoptera; family Crambidae; genus Heortia; species Heortia vitessoides. The sequence goes on from JACJUM010002971.1 coordinate 12,896,829, forward strand.
TAAAAACTTCGTGTCCGGTGTTTGTCCGAGGTGAACTTTTGAACTACAAATTTATACCGCATGCAACTGGTCCTAGTGGACATTACTTGGGGAGGCCTATGTCCAGCAGTGAACGTCTTATGGCTGATATTACGATGATCACATAAATATAGTTAATACAGTCTGCCTAGTTCGCTAATATTAGTATAGATATTGCTATAAATTGGCATGTATCAAATGAAACAAATGAAATTCAACAATCAGCCGTAAGCATAAGTAAAACGATCTTTTTTGTTTTTTTTTTTCCCACATCTCATACATTGACCTGACTCCGTGATAAATCGCTTAAAGCACCTGTGATATAGACGCCAGACAATCGAGGAATCAGAAATAATAAGAAATAATAGACACAGAAAACACAAATATCATCACATAAATATTTGCTCTGGGTGAGAATCGAACCCACAATCCCTGACGCACGAGATAGGATCACTACCATCTGCGCCATCGGGCTCGTAAAACATTTCGAAAATCTTTGAATTATGCTATTGACGATACTTAATATAGGGAGGGATGCCATAACCGACGGACGGTGATTTATCCATCCGAAACAGTAGTTCAAATGCACAGGGCGGGGATGGGTAGCAGCAACTCATCGCGAAAGCTGCGCTCTGCGATTACAAACTCGCTTGCCCAGCGCGGCATTTATGTGCAAAATTCCTCTTTTCTTGTGGAGGAGATGATGAATATAAGGATGAAGTTGCCCATCCCCGCCCTCTGTTCCGGAGCGCCTATTATGACGTATAGGTACCATACTATATCTTGCATTTCTCGTCTTCGCCTTACAATGCCAAAGGCCACCACAACCATTTAGGAATACATGTCCGTTATTAGTAGGTGATTCGTCTTTTTGATAGTGTGTCTATGATTGATGTAGATAGCAAATAGTAGTTACAAGAACCTTAATCTTAATTTAATGACAATAACATAAATCACGCCCGTGTCCCATCGGTGTAGGCAGGAGCTACGCATCTACACTTGCTACAATCTTAGCATGGCTCTTTCGCTTCCATTACTCGTATTAGTTCATACACGCTAGTTTATTCTTGGTACTTCTAACCTGGCCCTTTTATATCGTGCTATACGTACCTACTCTTCCACTTACTTCTGCTCTATCGATTTGTACAGTCATTTTACTCTCATCTATTCTCTCTGCATTTCCAAACCAACTCAACATCTATTTTCATTGCTGTCACAACATCGTATACCACACCACAACGATCTCTTATCACACTAATCTTTGTTTTATTTCTCAAACTATTATTAATTACAACCTTAAGATCACTTGCCTAATATAATAAGGTTCCATTTTGCATCATCAATTTAAAAAACCGCACCAATTGTTCACTTGTTTTTTTAGTGCCTTGCCGGTACTCATAGGTTTATGTAGAGGTAGGTCCGGGTGGGCCCTGTCCACCCCAGAATGTTCGGCTACCGATTTGAAAAGTTGTACCTACATTGAGTGTGATTGTGTCAACGCATTGCCTATAACTTGTCACAGGGGCCAGGGGCCATCCCTGAAAAATAGTCTACTAGTTAAAGTTAAATCTATAAAGAAGGGTATACTTGTAGCGAATAAGTTACAGCGTCACAATATAAATGTAAATAAGACCATATTTTAAAAGAGCCCGTAGCCCGTAGGTCGGCGGTCCGTCGCGAACTTGGCTCATTCGACCGAACTTCGCTCATAAAATTTCGCGGCTCACGGAAAAGGTTTTTACTTATTTTATATTCATAATCTAGGGCTTTCGTGATTTTGTTGCCACCCGTAATTCACTGGCATACACTTTTATATATAATACATCATAATTAATATGATAATTGAAATAACAAAGGGTGCTAAGAAGTGAACTTGCTTAATTGCAGGAAAAATGTCTAGCTTAAGATTCACTTCTCATATTAAACTGGTCGACTTGTTATATGAGGCAATTTTTAGAAAGTGCAAAGAATTTTAAACAATAGCTATTTCTATAGAATATCTGTAATACAAGTACAATGAAACTATTCCTATAACGCTTAAAAAAGCGGTTAGTTTGACATTTCGGTTACCTTCCGGCCACCATTTTCATCTTCAGAGAATTAACCGACTGCAAAAAAAAGTTCTTATTTCGATTGACTTTTATTTTAAGAGATCGCGTAAATGTTAGAGAATTTTAAATAATCCTAGTATATTTTTTGTAACTAATTCAGAAAATAGTTTTTAGACGCTTCTGAAAAAAAACTAAAGTAGCTTGTAATTCGTTTTGAAAATGGCTTCTACACATTACGACTCGTCTTTGGCCGATTCTTTGACAAGTACCTAGAATCCGGCGAGCCTGTTTGATTTTATAAAACGTTTTTTTTTGTTTTATAGCAAAAGAGTTTTTATGCCATAAAAACAAAGGTAGAGAAATAAACTGCTTTTAAAATCTTCACAACCTTGACAATAAAATAATGCTCAGTTGGATGATGATAAGGAGTTATTACAACAGTGATTCAATACCTATTTGTCTTAAATATAGTATGCTAGCAGCGAACCTCGGAATTCTGACCTCCTTATAACGATAGTTATTTGCCAACCATAGTACCAGGTGTCATAATAGGCGACTAAGGTTCCAGAACTGGCAGATAGCGGTATATCCATGCGAAATAGTATAGCTCAAATGCAGTGGATGGTGATGAGCAGCATTATTCCTGTCGCGAAAACTGCGCTCTACGATTGCCAATACGCTTGCCATGCCAAGCGCGGCAATTATGGGTAAAATTCCTCCTTTCTTGGGGAGGCCTATGTCTAGCAGTGGACTTCCAATGGCTGAAAAGAGGTTTCGCCAATGAAAATCCGATTATTTACATTCATAAAAAGTGGTATCGGCATTAGTCATTATTAGGAACTTATAAATCAAATATATAATTGTATTAAAGTAACTTTAAAAATCAGAGTACTGTCATACTAACATTGCATCCCCCTTTTACGATAGATAGAAACATGGACGAATGCGCACCCGGGCCCGTCAAACACAAAATTCATGCCGACACGGCTGAACAGATCCAGATGAAAATTGTCATAGAGGTCATCGAAAGCCTGAATTAGCACGGGCTTTTTATCCCAAAACAAGTTCCTATATATTAAATTTGGCTCATTATTATTGTTACGGATGTTTTGCTAGACTTTTAGTTCACAGTCAACAATACAACATAATATAACAAGAGTTCCTCAGGGATATAAGTTAAAAACCTCGCGGGCAACGTCTAGGTGCAAGCTAGTGCTAAAATAATCTTTACACTATCGAAGCAAGTCTCTACTTCAAACTATGTTCGACATATCAGGTGGCATTGTGTAATGTAGGTTAATTTCAATACCAGTCCTCTGAAGGGCTTCTTTGCTATCGTAGTATAAGGAACACAGTCTCTTGAAAATAACTAATTACAAAGCCGGTTTCACTTATAGTAATTAAATAATTACGATCATAGCCTATCAAATGACACAAAAACAGTAGAACAAGAAGAATATTCTAAAAACTCCTAAGACTAGAGCATTTGTACAAACCTTCAGTATTATAATATTAACTTGTATAAAATACCCCTTATACGATTGTCGTCTACCTGACTCTCGTCTATTTATCCGACATTGACATTCCAAAGACAGGCAGTGAAATTACTGGGTAATGTGACGTAATATCTTCAAGTCACAAGGTTTGCAACGCACCAGTGATATCATTGTGATATATTGATCGTCTATAGGCTGGAGTGACGCTTACTATCACGCGGCCTATTCAACTTTCAAATCAAACATACTTTTATGATTGCAAACTACATCTTATACATAATTTTCTTTTTGTGTGCGTTAAAAATAATAATATTCAAAATATTTACCTCGTAGTGAGCGCGAAGTTGTCGGTTTGGTTAAAGATAATGTATGTTATAAATGAATAAAATATCCGTATTTTTTTAATTATATTATTTGTTGCATACATTTTTATTTCATTTAGACAATAGTTAAGGTAAGGATAGCTCAACCTGCTGGACAAAGGCTTCTCCAAGAAAGGTAGAATTTCGCTATTTATGCTGCGTTGACGCTTCGTGACGGAGGACTCCGCTTTGTTGCATTTAACATACATAGTTTTAAGTGGGTATACCGCCTTCTGGCGGTTCCGGTGCCTCAGACACCTCTTTCGACTCCTGGTACAGACAGAAGTACTATTCTTACATACATACATCACGCCTGTGTCCCACCGGGGTAGGCACAGACTATAGATCTCCACTTGTTACGATCTTGGCAAACCTCTCTCGCTGCCCTTACTCGCATTAGTTTATTCATGCACGCTCGTTTATTCTTGGTACTTCTTACCTGGCTCTTCTTTAATACCTCCTCTACCTGTTTCAGACATGTTAGTCTCGTTCGTCCTATACCAACCCTTCCATTCACTACCGCTCTATATATTTGTGCAGTCATTCTATTTTCATCTTTTTACACGTCCAAACCACCTTAACATTCCTTTCTCTATTGTTGTCACAACATCATCTTTAACACCAAATTGACCTTTTATAACACTATTTTTTTAATCTATCTCTCAAATTCACACCATACATACTTCGTAGTGCTAAATATTAAATGGATAGAATATACAAATAATAATGTTTGAATTTACATTAGACCATATTGAAACTTTTTATTGCAATATTAATAACTAATTAATACTATTGTAATACAAGTTGATACAAATCGCTATCATAAAAGTAGCACGTGTTCAATTGCAACAAAATGAATAATGCCTTATCATTGCACGCAATTCTACAACAAAAGAAAAAAAAATCTATGTTTTTATCCCGGTCGACATAGCGCACATGTCCAGTTCGATGCACCCCACACATTGGTGTCCCCAGGGGATATTTGTCCGGCTTAATTTAATTCGATTAGCATTTGTGTGATCTTTTGTATCCAAAATGTAATAAAAAAAACATTTATCTATTATTCAAATTGAATGTTTCGGAGTCTCTATATAGAATATATATCTGCTGAATTAAAATAAACAAATAACGCTATTATAAAGACTATTAGTGTGTAAATTGAATGCATTAATAAATATAAATAAATATATGTTTTTTTTAAAGATAGGTTAGTTTTACACATCTCAAATATTGACCTCACTTCGAGATAAGTCGCTTGAAGCACTTGTGTTACTGACGTCAGACAACAGAGAAATCAGAAGTATAATAATTCAAAACATATATATATATATATAACACTGACACCGACACAGAACAAATACGAATATCAACATATAAATATTTGTCCTGGGTGGGGATCGAACCCTTGACCCTTTGCGCACAAGATAGGATCACTACCACCTGCGCCAACGGGCTCGTCACACATTACTCCATATTTGATTAATTAAAACGAGCATAAGCGTAAGGAATTACATGCAACAATGACAGACACGAACATTTAAAACTAACTCAACTCCGTGGAGCTGTTGACGGAAATTGTAGTTTCCATTATTCAAATTACAGAGATTGCTGTTTGCTGTGCTAGTTTTTATGCTAACACATGGCCGACTAGAGCTCCCCTCGTTCAAAACCAACAAACGTTAATACAATGCACACCACGCATTATGGCGCAAGATCCCCGGATCCCTTGGGGACGGATTCTGATGATGGATGTGTGAAACGAGCGTTATTTGAGGGCCCTTCACGAAATGTGCGAATATAAAACTTGCGGCTTCTGGCCCTTTATTGGGACGGAATGGATCCGTGTTTGTGGGATGAATTGTTGAATATTGCAACGGGTGTTATAAAATTAACCTAATTGCAATTGAAATTGAGGAATGGCGCGAAATTTGAAAAATCATTTAAGTTTTCAGTCAAGTTCAAAATCTAGATACATTTAAAGTATATGACACTTGACTATTAAGCTTTTTGTAATGTGTGTATGGGTGTATTGTTGTTTTATTATTTATTTATATAACTTAAACTAATAATTTAGTATTACATACCAACTTTATATTAATTATGTAGAAGTTTTCCCTTCATATTTTTATTTTATCTATGTGTATTGCACCGCCTTATTTATTTCTCAATTTGCCCGATCGTTGACTGGAAGAAAATGCAACTAGGCATTAAGTCCGCATGTGTTATATTTTTATTAAGCTAAAAGTTTATTGAGCTTAAAGTTAAAATAATTAAAACATTTATACACACAAGTAAATGATAAATATTTAAACAAAATTCAAAGTAGTAAAAAACTAATGAACAAAAAGAAGTTTATTTGAGAAATATAAGCGCGATACGATATTGCTACTTCAGCATAGCCATCAGAGAATACCACTAGAAACTTTTTAAATATTAGTTGCGCCATCTATTGGTACTTAATAGTATTCAATCGTAGCCCGTATGGATATGCTGTTTTAAGCACTTTGGTATTATACCAATTAGTTCGCGTAACTTATTAAAGATGCCGCTGTTTTACCATCATGAAATAAATAATATCTAATTAATAGATGTACATAGTAATTAGACTAGACGCGGTAGACAGTTCCAAAATATATAAATCCGTTCTAAATTGGACTCGCTAGATAATTTTCCCTTTATGATTACCATATTAAAAGCATACTATATAACATGTTCCAGACCGAATCCAGATCTTTTTGTAAAAACAAGGCCAAAAAACTATTATAAAGTTTTTATCGGCCTGCCGGTTTGTTAGGGGTAACCTGCGAATTGATTGAACCAATTTAATGAGACTATCTTATAGATGACTGATGTTACCTTGATAAGGAGTTATTGGGCTACTTTGATGTTAGAAAATGTAATTTGGGTACCACAGCAAAATAGTTAAACTTTTGAATTTGGGAACAAAAGCCATTGTTTCAAAAGTGGTATGAATAAATAAATTTTGACAATCGTAATTATTTACGCCATTCTGAATGTAAACATGAAAATGAGTAGAATCAATATATTTATAACTATAGTATGTACATACATATTATTGAAATTATTCACCGGAAAGCAATATCACTATCTCCAAACTGGGAAAAAACTATACTTTTTAACTTTAATTACCATTTAACCATTTTTTATTTTTTCAGTTCTTTACATAATGCCGTGGATACGATTCCCACTAGGTGAGAAGAGAGGTGGGGCTCTCTTACAAAATCCCGTTTCGGGAACTACTTGTCAATCCCTGTGTTGGCGCTAGAATTGACGTCTGAGTAGTTCTGCAATTTGAATCGAAAAAAGAAAAAAATTCTACGTATTTCCGGACAGCCCACAAACCTGGGCAACCTTCCTGTGGGTGAGTTGATGAACACACCTGCCATATCTACAGACGGCTTGACATCTTGCAATGGAGACCTACAACTACAGAACAGATTAGTTGGGGGATGAGGAAACGGTAGCCTTCATACTAGCAATAAAGTGCCGTTTGTACAATGAGCTACCAAAACACGGCAAACTTGACATATACACAGGAAAAATTTGTGTCGTAACTGTCGGACAATATGCTGGTTTACAAGAAGAACAAAAAAGAAAATAAAAACAATGAATTCGTTATAACTTGGCTATTTGAAGAGCTAATTTTAATTATTTTTAAGCTGTTTATAATAAATATTATAAAAATTTAATCCTATTTTACTTGAAAGTATTAACACAATTCAGAAATAAATGAATACGAGAATATTTGCCCATATATCCCTTATGCCAATTGAATTTCTGACTGTCAATTGTGTGATGCTATAGTTAAATTATTCTTAATTACCTTCATACCTATCATTGTGTACAATTTGTACATATAGTTCTATTGTTTGTAAATTTGTCAGGATTTCTATTTATTTAGTATTGAGTAGATAAATGAATTACCATAATATGTGATAACTATTTTTGGTTACATTTCCCTGTAACGAAGTCTGTTATAAATGTACAAAGCTTTGATTTTTATATATGATATGTAGTGTATACCAATAAAAGTTAAGTAATTTATTTCTTAATTTAGCAATAGATTAAATTTCCGCATACACAAAAAACATGTCTGTGTGTTTTGAAATCATTACAGAAGTTCCAGTACAGTATCCATTCAGCCAGCACAAAATGTGGGATCCGTCTCAATAATTAATCACATTAGTATGAAATACGTCAATACATGGGTCAAGCCAACACACAAATCCGGAACAACGCATAACAGAAACAAGTTATAAATAATACGCAAATACTCCACGATGTGACCTTCGGTGCAATTTGTATATGTTACAGTGAAAACCTGTTTCCAGTTAATACGCATTTCCCACAGTTCCAACTTGCCAACTTAAGTGACGAGAGCGAATCAAGAGGAGTAAATTACCAATTTGGATCACCATCATCACATCCACTGCTGGACATAGGGCTACCCAAATGATTTCCTATAGGACCGGTTGTGTGTGGCCTGCGTTCAGCATGATCTTGCGGTTTTCGTCAGATCGTCTGTCCACCATGTATGTTGAGTTGATGTCCTGCGCTGCGCTTGCTACGCGTTTTCCATTCCAGAACCTTACGACTCTCTCAGCCATCGGTTCCGCACACCAAGTGTCCTGCCTTATGCCACTTCTAACTTACTAATCCACCGGATTATGTCGGTAAATTAGGTTTTTTTTTCTGATTCATTCGCGCAAAGAGACTTCGAGCATTGCCTTCTCCATAGTTCGTTGCGCTATTTTGATTTGGTTAATACAGTCAATAATAAAAGACCCAGCTTCGATGCTATAAGTAATCGCTGGTGACACACATTGATCGAAAACTTTCGAGACATTGAGGTATGTCGGACGAGGAGATGTTCCGCAGTTTCCATTCCAATTTAATGGACCCCGATGCCTACGTCGTTCCAGCATCACCGGAGGAATATTTAGGGTTTTTATTCGACATCTGGATGTCCAATATATACATATATAATAATAATATTTAATTATTGTATTTGTAATACCTCTGGTGCCTGATATCCGTATCAAGTCTGCTTTAATTTACTTAATACAGAGTTAGGTCGATGAAAGTGATGTTGTATGTTAATTTACTTAAGAAAGCTAGTAAAAACATACATGAGACGCCTTCCAAGGTCATCTGCATTGGTACTTCACTCTTGCCTATTTCTACCACGAAATAGTAGTGTTCACATTGCTGTGTTTCGGTCTAAAGGGTGAGAGGCAGTGAAGTTACTGGGCAAATGTGACTTTATATCTTCAGTCCAAGTTGGCGACACGGTAGTGATATCTTTGTATTGATAAAAGCTTGTATAGGCTGCGGTCCCGGTCACTATCAAGTGGACCGTATGCTTCTATTCTATTTTTTCATGCTGGCGTCATAAAAATAAATACACCAAAAACAATACAACACTTGACACATTTCAACCAAAAATTATATGCTGCCACATGTAAGTGCAACGTAAGTAAACAAATAATAATAATAAATTCCAACAACATCTCATACATTGACCTGATTCTGCGGTAAGTCACTTAAAGGACTTGTGTTACTGTCGACAATAGAGGAATCACAAACATGCTACTTAAACACATATATTTAATACCTAGACACAAAACAAACACAAATATCATCATATAAATATTTGCTCTGGGTAGGAATCGAAATCACGACCCCTGGCGCACGAGATAGGATCACTACCACTGCGCCATCGGGCCCGTCGAAAATGTAGTATCACTAGCAGTGACATGAGTGCTTTGTAAACATCATCTGAAAAATAATATAATAATAATATTAACTCCATAATCCAGACATAATCAATACAAATGAATATAAAATACATACATGTAAAAATTGATCGTCGGCAGCTGTGTTAGTGTTAAACTTTGTTACAGCTGCCTGCGTCTTCCAACATGTTCAATATATAGATATATATACATAGCATAGCGCATAAATTTTATATAACAAACAAAACAAATCCGGTTGTCACAATCAGTGCGAGCATGTAAACGAAAAGAGATGAACGCGCAGAATATCTTCAGTTTACTCAGAATTTAAAAGTGACAGCGAGTCCCTAAGCTTTTCGTTACATTTATGAAATGGTAAAATGTAAATATTTTGAGCTTTATTGGCAGTGTTACATAAATAAAAGCTAATGAAGAATTGAGACCGCTTCGAAAAAGATGTTCTATAGAGGACAGTTTGGCAAACATAGGTTTTATTACGTGTCTTTGGTATATAGGGTAGGTTTTCGTGTTTGCGCAGTACATTATTTATTACAAAAAGTTGTCTGACCAAAATTACGGTAAATTCCTGGTAAAGAAGATCTGTACTTTATCTACGCGGCTTACCAAACATTTCTTTAAGGATAGCTCGTTGCACTTTCCAAAGGAATCAGGATATTAATACCAATCTCGCCCCAGGTGACAACTCAGTATTGTATCAGAGACTGTGCAAGCGCATTGTAAACACACATCAATAAATCACGATCTGCGGTACATTTGAGTTTACGGAAAAAAGAAGTCCATTTATGAACAAAACAATGTGACTGTATAGTACGACTTTGTACTAAATAACAAAACTGCGAGCAATCGTCACTACTATAAACATATTAGCTATAGTCCACTGTTGGACATAGGCCTTCCCAAGATAGGGGTTTTGCCCATAATTCAATCCAGCTGGGCAAAAGGCAATCGCAGAGCACAATATCGCGACGGGGATGCTGCTGCCCGTCCCGACTCAGTAGTATTTAAGTTGCGCTGTTTCGGATGGATATACCGCTATCCGTCGGTTTCGGTCCCTAAGTCGCCTTTTATGACACCTGGTACAGGCCAAGTCAACATTGGTCACTACTATGGACAAATATAAATAGTCAATCGTTCACAAAAACAGAAAAATGCATAATTTTACGAAATTGTTCCTTAATTTCCCAAATTAGAATAACAAGAAATACGCATGTTATTCTTATTTGGATGAAATATTTCATTTATAAAATGAAAGGAATAAATACATATTTATTTATCCATTTTCCATTCATTCGTCGTTATATAAAAAGGTAGTATATATAAGGTATGTAGAATGATCGTGAGCACTTACTACGTCACATAAATAACAGAATTGTTTGCACTGCACCCAGTCCTTGTCAGCCTATTTTGTGTCACCCCTTTCCCTGGTGTGACATCACATATTGCATATTAATAATAACACAAACTGATCAAAACACAATTTTTTTTTGTTCATTCAAAATCTACAGCTCCTATATTCCAAATATATATATCAAAACTTACAGCCAATAAAGGATTTTACATATGTAAACATAATAATATTTACTAATTTGACAGCTATAAATTATGTCGAAAAGCACACGACAATTTATTAAAACCAGATTTCTATTAATTTTTTACTATACATTATAATTTTTATCTTCTTCATCGTCATTATTGCATCTATAAGGAGTCTACTGCTGGATTTAAGCCTCCCCAAGAAAGGGGGAATTTTGCCTGCAATCGCCACGCTAGACGGGCGTGTTGGCAATTGCAGAGCAGCCCTAGCGACGGGGATTCTGTGTGTATTTCCACCCACTGCATTTAAGCTAAACTGTTTCGAAAGGATATACCGCCATCCGTCGGTTCTGGTACCTTAGTCGCCTCTTACGACACCTGGTACAGAGGGGAGGTACTATTCTACTCTGCCAGTACACGTTTGGATTACACGTAACATTAGAACCCCAACAATGTCACACCCTCCGTGTTAACCCTTTGCCTATTCAGTGCATTAAATATCATTTATTCTATTGAAAGCATCGTAGTATTAGTTATTAGCGCTTGCTATCGTATAAAACGTTGTTTGTTGTTAAGTAATGAAATAATAAAAAAAAATATGATTCGCTACATTTTTCACACTGTGGTCTCCGCAATTAAAAAAAGATAGATCTCTTATACTGCAAAAGATGGTTGCATGTACCGTCTCTGTTTCTGATTCAGAAGATTCTGTGTCGTTACTTTCTCAAAAAAAGTCATCAAATGCAGAAGCATATTAGAATATCAAATATCCAATACAAATAAAATAAAAAGTACAGAACATTTTTTCTGTTTTTCATCCATAGACAAAGTGGAATCTTATACGTCACAGACACTGTGACAGAAAATGTGCAATGTGTTCTGCCGGGCGAGTTGCTAGTCAAACATAAAGCGTTCATAGATAAAGCTTACTAGACAAGTACTTCATTAAGCGGGAACTCGATCGATATAAACACATATAGCAAACTGTTACAGATCAACCTACATAAATGTGCCCAAGTTTCTCAACAAATGCAGTTCACTATCAATTGAGAATGTTGACAGACTTGAATAGGATGATCTGTAGCCGTGTACACTAATCTAATCCGCACTTCCGTCGACCAAAATTGCAGCCCTTCTCCCACAACACAGTCATTAACACTGCACATGCATTCGTGTAATAGAGCAGTACACCGCGTTACCGCGTTCGCTGGCGAACGCGTGCAGTCCCTCCCCCAAAGAACGATAACCGGTAGCCCTAAAGCGGCCGGGCTTACTCCGTCCACCCTCTTTTGCTGAATTTTAAAATTAAACTCACCCGTAACGATAGCCGCTCGAGCCTAGGTCGAGCCTTTAGAGGCGCCCTCGGGCGATCGCCGTCGATCCCGCTCAGACCCCGCCAGCCATGCGGGAGCTAAACGCGCATTTGCGGCTGCAGGGTACGCCGGACAAATACGGGCATCGGACCTCTCATCTATGAGAGGCTTCGTCCTCTTTTTTGGTGGCGCTGAAATTGACGTCTGAGTAGAACAGCAAATAGTTCGTCCAAAAAAAAAATAGCCGGAGGTCATGTAATTTTTTACTTAAAATATTTTGACAGTATCTATTTACAGATCATACGCCATGTTTTGGTACGTATCAAACTAATTGACTTGACTATCCAAATTTCAACATAGGTTCCTGTCTTCTACAGATTTGGCTAATTACAAAAATCTAATCTGTCAAGTATGAATTTAATTACCTACATCCTGGCTACATATCCGCTATACGACCATAACATTTTCCACATAAGAAGGTCATAAAAAACGACCTTTGCATATCGCAAGAATGTTATCTATTGCGTGGTCATTGCCAGACTCGTGTCTGATACTTGGTACCTGGGTACATCTTAATTGTTGTTAATTAAATATCAATATAAGACTGTGTTTGCTTTGAAGACTGTTGAATATATTAAATACCTACATATTTTAAAATGTCTTAATGCGTCAATTAATTATCAAATTGGGTGTCAATAACTGTCAATCGATTGAATGATGTAGCAATCCTCAACGAGGGCTCGTCGTATGTTAGAAGTGGACCATTACTGTGATGATTTTATTATCCGTATTGTACGACATAACATACGAAGAAGATGTAGTCAAAGAGTTCGCTATAAATAACCAATAGTTCCACAGTACATGATAAAAATAATTAATAAATTCACTTGACATCTCATGCGTTCAACTAACTGCAAGATACGTAGCTTGAAGTATTTGTGTTCTGGACTTAAGACAACAGAGGAATTACAAATATAATACTCTTGATTATCCAGAAATAAATAACACTCAGACACTGAACAAATGAAAATCAATTCATCAATCTTCAATTCATTCAAAGATTTATTTTGCACAAGAAGATCACTACCATCTGCGGTATCGAGACCGTCATGATGGTTGATGGATCGGAAGAGACACAAACAAACTCACAATTTCACAAATGGGAAATTTTCAAATACTAGGAAGTCAGCTGCTGGACATCGGCCTCCCCGAAACAGGGTAAGTTTTGCCTGTAATTACCGCGCGGGCACCTGACACGCGTGTCGGCAGAGCGCAGCTGCGACGTAGATGCTGCTGCCCATCCGCACCGTTTACCTACATTTAAGCTACCCTGTTTCGGATGGATGTACCGTTATTTGTCGGTTCAGGTACCTTAGTCGCTGCCGGTACCTCATGGCATATCATAATGGAATATAGAAATACCAGAAATTCTCAAGTTATATATTTAGCTTATTCTCCGGAAGAAAAGTTTTCTAGTGTTCTTTGTTGAAGGTCAGTCACTAATTCAGACCATGGGTGCCCTCTGGCCCCCTTGTTTCACGCACCTGCTTATAAATTACTTCACAAAAGATCGCGATAGCCTTTGTTTGCTCACCTTAAAACAATTTAAATAAAGATTAAGTAAGAAGTATTTCCACTATAGGCAATAGATTCTATACACGTCATACCAAAGACCCTGATGACCCTATGGATTCGTATAAGATTAATCTTTCAACGGCCTATATGAATGTAGTCAAAAGTGGTCTCATAAGTCTTTTAAACCGGTGACTTCATGATCCACACATACAAACAAAATTGGAGTATCTGTTTGTAGTATTAAAATAACTGTTTTTTATTAAATGCATATCGATGTATACATGGTACATAAAACAAAACATATTTTTAAAATGTTTGTCTGCCTGTCTGTTTGTTTGTCTGAGGTAATCTTTGAAATTGCTGGACCGATTTTGATGAAACTTTTACTGGCAGATAGCTTATGTAAAAAGGAGTAAATTAGGCTATATAACGTTACGATCATAGGAGCGAAGATAAATAAAAATGCGGCAAAAATGTGCAAAAAATAGACCATTTGAGTATGATAGTTTTAGAAATACGTACACACAACATCTTAATCACGGACAAGACAAACACATTAGATAACACAGGAATCATAGATATAATACTCAAATACAGTATATATATATATATATATATATATATATATATATATATATATATACAGCAGTAGAATAGTACCTCACCAGTAGGTAAGATGTGACTGTGGTGCCAGAACCGACAGATGGCGGTATACCCGCCTCAAGCAGTGTAATAAATGCAACAGGGCGGATATTCGAAGCAGCATTCTCTTCGCAGAGCTATACTCTGCGATTGCTACCAAGCTTGTGCAGTTATATATTTGTAAAGTTATTCTACCTTCATCCACCCTTTCTAAATCTTTTTTTATACTTCACCAGGTCGACTGCTTTTAGCCACTTATCTCGGAGTCAGATCCACGAAGGAGATATCGTGAGAATTTATTTATACCGATCTATTTACATATATATAACTATAATATACTCATATACATATTGCATAGAAACTATAAGCTAGTTAAACTTTATTCGCAAATAAATTGTATAAGTAATTATGTCGCCAATCATAAATCTTACCAAATGGGGAAGTAGGAAGTGTCTGCGGCCGGAACTTAGCCTGTCACAGATATTGTATGCAATTTTTATGAAACAGTTCAATATGGCTGTACTCAATAACCGCAAGGGGCCTTGGGTGGTGTTTGGGAAAGTGAGTCTATTGTTATATGGGTCATTCGGATTTTTGCTGGTGATAGCAATTTGTAATAAAAGTGTGTTGTATATTTGTTATAATTAATGCAATTATTTTGTATTATTTCTTCAAGTTACCGTTTTTTTTAACACGGCTATGGATGGATAGGATAAAAGTTCTGAATTGATAAATAACTTTATTTGTTACATGTATATGTGCTATATAAAAAATATCACTTCCCGCTGTCTGTCTGTCCCTATTTATGCTTTGACCTTTAAAACAACGTAACTGATTTTAATGCGGTTTTTTAATAGATAAAGTAATTCAATAGGAAGTTTTATTTGTTTAACAGATGCATTTTATATTAATTTAATAACTGATCATTTTAAAGTTTTCTAATGTTGTGATTAAATACATTCTTTGTACGCGTACGTTTACGACGAGATAGATAAAAATAATGTACAGTATTTATTTGTATTATGCACCTTAAAAAGGTCTACAAAAAGTCTAGGGCAGCATAGGTCTATCTCTTGTATAAATAAGAGATAGACATATGCTGCCAGCAATGCGAACACTGCTGTTTGATGGTAGAACTAGGTGAGAGAGAGGTACCCATCCAGATAACCTTTTGTACGAGGTCTACCTCATGTAACTTCCCTGGTAAAATATAAATGACCTTTATGTTCTTTTATTTTATATGTTTCATTTTTAGTTTTAAAATGGATTCTACTCTTTGTGTCCGCTATGCGATTCTCCTACTTTAGAGCATCACCACTCTACGCGGCAATTATGGGCAATATTCCCCATGTCTTGGAGTGGCTTGTGTCCAGCTGTGGACGTTCTTCGGCTGCTATGATGACAAACCATCTAAGGCTCCAGTCCCCCAAAATATTTTATGTTTATATTATCTAGTTTTTAGTTAATTTTTGTTTTGTTTTTATAATAAATTACTAACCTTACAATTATGCTGCATTTCTACTAAGAAACATTTGATATTCTGGTTGATATACAAGGTTTTCCTAGTACGGATGCCAGTCACTTACATTGACTATATTGTAATAAGTATATAGTTTAAGCATTTTGTGATTCTGTGTCAGAGAAGTAAATAAAGAAATTATTATTATATTTTTATTATTTATTATTATTATATGATGATGATAATTATATGAAACATAACAATTTAAATTGTTACGTTTGACCTGTGTAATTATACTTACCAAACAATGACCTTATAATTAACTATACATACATTACTTTAGAGGTTGCATAAATTGGACTTGTTTTAGGGTTCAAAGAGGAGTCGAACCTGCACGTTCTTCGTGCCGAACGACTGCGTGACTATTGTGCTACCCTTTAAAAATGGTAATATTATAAGTACTAATAACACAAATGTGAAATTTTCTGAAGACTGTGTGTGAACTCTGAATGAGGTCTAAATAACGACTGAGCGGGTCTCGATGATATTTGGCACATATATAGATTAGAATAGCACATAGACAAATAACTCTCTTTTCGAAAAGTGTACGTATCCTGAAGGATAGCTTATCTAGGAATACTGATCAAGTCATTCACTTTCCAGGAGAATGGTAATCATCTGTGTATTTTTAATATTTTGATAGCTACTGATTTATCTCAAATTTGGAATGAGTGCTTTAATTAATGTCAAAAATAATGAGTTTATTTTATCTTTAATTCTTTGAGAATCAGTTCCATCGCCACCAAAGGGTTAGGGGAGGGCGCTCAACGATAAGAGGCCCTAAATCCGATTGTACCTTTTTACTCTGATGCTGGACTACACAGACAAATTCCAGCGCCACCGGGGAAGGGGGTGAAGTATTGTGATGAAAGGGAGAATGTTGCCCATAATTGCTGCGCTGGACAAGTGTGTTGGAAATCGCAGAGCGCAGCTTTCGCGACGGAGAAGCTGGATAGACCGCAAAACATGGATATACCGCCATCCGTCGGTTCTGGTACCTTAGTCGCCTCTTACGACACCAGGTACAGAAGAAGGTACTATTCTACTCTGCCGGTACCTCACGGATGAAGTTAAGTATTGCAAAAGAGGACTAAGTGAGTACAGCCGGTTAGACTGCTCTACAAAAGAAGTGTGTAAAGAAGTGAATTTGATTGTGGAGTGCCAGTGAGAGGGCGACGGAGGGAGGCATTGAAAGAAGTACTCGGGGGTAGTGTGTACATACTTTAGCGATATTATTAGACAGGCGACTATAAGCAATTTTGGTTCCTAGAATAGAAGAGATCCCGGTATAATATGAAGTCCACTTAGATGAAGCCGTAGGTCAAACTACCCAAATCTGTAAATTTTTTACAGTCAATTTTGAACTAAATGCCTCTCATTTATAGATTAATATCGATTGCCAAGTTTTGACAGATAAGTGTAGGTTGATCTGTTGCTGTGTGTATCAATATAATTAATTATCATCAAGAGGTAATTAATAGATACTTGCAATTATGTTAATTGACTTATGCTAATATATGTAATACATGCTTCGCCCAGCCTAACCAACCGCTGGTAATCCGTCATTGGCCTAGATTTTCCTATTGTTATCAAGTTTCTACACTTTATGTGAGCGGACGGGCAGACGCCGGAACAAGGTGATTTATATGCATGTTAGATAACAAAAATAACCTTTGATATATGCTTTATAGCTGTTAGGTCTATATGTAGCGGATGGCAAAAATTACGTTTTCAAATTATTTATTTAAAAAGTATATCTTTTTAACAAGATTCAGTTTTCTCAGGCCTTAGATTGGACTTGACTACTGCCTACATCTTTACCTTACTTTGGTACCTACTATTTTCTGCACCTATAATGTTTCTTATGCAGTGTATTTAGCTTCTAATTCTGTACCAGGTGTCCTAGAAGACACAAAAGTATGTCCGTCAAAAATACAACTGTCGTAAAAGAAGCTGAGAAACTGGAACCGAGAGATGGCAGTTTAACCCAATTGTGGGCGGTAAAATAATGGGCAGCAAAATCCCTATGCTAATGTTATGTCACCACATCTGCCAAATCTAAGCAATATTGGCAAAAATCACCAATTCTTTATAATTATTTGGTAATTTTTGCCGCTTTTTCTCAAATTGTTCTGTAATATATAATGTATGTATAATTTGTGGAATATATCAAAATTTGGTGTGTAAATTTGTAAATTATAAATAACTGCATTTTTACTAAATACATATGTATGAATAATCGGTAGGTACTTGTAAAAAATATATATTTTTTTAATTTTTGTCGTCTGTCCGCTTGTCTGTTTGTTGGAAATAATATATAATACGGCTTGTCCAATTTTGATCATACTTTTATTAGTAGATTGCTGATATAACTAAAAAATACATCACGCATTACTAATAGAAGCGGAGCGGCAAAAATGTGATGAAAACGGGTTAAAATACACGTTTTTACGAAGTCGCGGGCACTGCTAGTACTTACACATATTATTATGAAGGTGAAGAATTTGTTCTCTAGAAATTTTCTCAAGAATTTTTCGAAACGTATCAGTAGACGTTTTGAGAAATTCTTTTAATATTAAATAGCTCATTTACCAAGAAATACTATTGACATTACAAGCTTTTAGTTAACTTGCAATGTTAGTATGTAAATACAAACTTATTTCGGGTGATATGTTGCAACTCAATATTGAATCAAATATCTTCAACCGATTGAGCTGAAATTTTGTAGACAATACATGGTTAACTTTGTAACGTCTTTCTTAATCGAACATGGCAGCACTACCAAGATGGCGGACCAAATAGGTTTAATGCACTCTTATGATATATGGGTATCAAATTAAATGGTTTGCTAAGAATAACTATAACTTAAAAGAAAATAATAAAGTAAAAGTAAAAAAAAGTTTTTTAAAATCAATTTTTTATTCATTAGCTGCAAAAACAAAAGAAAAAGTTTAATGCACTCCTACAATATGGGTATCAAATTAAAGGGTTTTGCTACGAATAACTCCTATTATAAAAGAGTAAACAATCAAACCTTTTTCAAATCAAGCTTTTATTAAAAAGCGGTAAAAAGAAAATTACTTTTACTTTTAACTGATAACGTCATTTCACGTTTGAATCAATGTTAAGATAAAAAAGCTTTTTGCGAGATTTCAGTAATACCAGTGCTTTATTATTCCCATCCTATAATTTAATTTACTTGTATATCTACACAAGTAAATAAGTAAAAGTTTATGTATTTCATTTTAACATTTTAAATATATTGTTTGAAAAAAAAGTTTTTAACTTATCACTTGTTTTTAAGTTCAATATACCATCACGTAATTGGCCGTGTGGTACCGACAGAGTAGAATAGCACTCTGTACTAGGTTGCAAAAGAGGTGACTGAGGTACCGGAACCGACAGAGGGCGGTTTATTTCAAAGTGGTGTGGCTCAAATGCTACGGGCGGGGATAGGCACCAGCATTCTCGTCGCGAAGCTACCAAAAAAAGTATTCAAGTACTATTTTTGTAATACCTCTGTTGTCTGATATTCATAGCAAGAGTGCTTGGAGCTACTTAGCATTGAGGCAAATCAATGTAGGCGTTCATTTATTTATATATGTTTTTAAATAAATAAGATTAATACAATCGTCGCGTTACTCAATATGAATAAAATAGTATAGAAAAATTAGATATTTTTCTTTTAATAAATATTTTGTTTTTATTTTTTTTCTACCATAGAAACATTCAACCTGCGTTTGCACCCTTACGGAGTAAATTCTACTAAACCATGACACGTATTCAATTGAATGATTTTAAGAGCATGAGTTTCAAGCTAAATCAAAATCGTTGTTTATTTCAAGACTTTAAACAATTTTTTTATTATTAGTATATAAAAAAAATGATTTTTAAAATCTTTTCTAAGTGTTCTTTCGCATATTAAATCATGACAACTGTCCAAATTTCACGTCTCTACCATTAACGGTTACAGATGTGCGAGCGTCTATACGTTAGAGAAACTTCTCTTTAATAGTTAATTTATCAATGACATACTCAAAATAAATACTTCTAGCAATTACCTTAACATCCAAAGTAAAGTTCTTTAAAATATGAACGTAAGTGTTGAGGTCAGAAAAACCTAACAACAACACAAACAACAACAACAACTTTTAACATAACAAGAAGAAAGGTGACAGTGCCTCAGAGAAACTAACCAGAGAGGTGTATTTTTAAGCCGTTTGAGTACAATTAACTGTATTCTTTGCGCGCCACGTTGTACTAGTAAGGAACCGAGCAACGACAACAAACATACTAATCGACTCTAGGGCTGTCACATACCATATTTATTAATATAAATTAGAAAGGAATAAAAATAATTTATCATTTTACAGTCAAAATCAAATATTTCTTTATTTAAATAGGCCTACTATACTTTCAAATTGTCAAAACATTTTTTTTTATAAAAGTATAGGTTTGCTTGTTATGTTGTTACAATATTAGGTACTCTGATTACCAATGATGGTATACGGGAGGCAATTAAAGTACGACTCGCTTAGGACTACAGTTTACCTAGTTCTGTTGATCGAATTTTAATACATTTTTACTCTTAATATAATATAATTATATGATAAGACCATAATATCCATTGAAGGCTTCAAGTAATAAATTATAAATAAATAAACAAACTCCCAAAACATCTCATACATTGACCTGATTCCGTAATAAGTTAAAGCACTTGTTTTAAGGACATCAGACACGAGAGGCATCATAAATATACTACTTAAATACTAATATTTAACATCCAGACATTGAATAAACATAAGTGCTATCTTATAAATATTTGTTTGGATAGAGATCAAACCCACGGCCTTTGGTACACAAGACAGGATCACTGCCATCTGCACCATCGGGCCTATCTGTATTTTAGTAAAATATAATAAAATTTAATATTTTTAAGCAAATAAAAAGTAAGTACTTTACTTTTGAAAGCAAACAACAAATAAGATAGTAGTAGCAGTAGGTTATGTTTGGGCGATAGAAAATAATGTCAAGAAAATATATTTTATAGTTTGTGAACAGGCGTATTGTTCAAAATTAGTTGAATATGTATATAATATTATATCTAGCTGACCCGACAGACGTTCTCTTGTCTTCAGTATGTATTTATGTTTATCATAAAAATATTGAGGCTATAAATTGAGATATAAAATATATATATACATATAAATATAAATATAATAGATTTACCTACACACACTAAGTAAAACATATTAAAATCGGTTCAGTAGTTTAGAAGATTATCACGTATATCAAGTAATCAAGATATTAAGTAATTTAGTATATCAAGATTAATAAAAAAATATACAAAGATCTTTGAAATTATCAAAAATCAGATATTTGGTATATTATGGATGTTATTCATACGTTTTTTTAAATATATATTTAAATTTTAAATTTAATATATATCTTCATTTTATATGTATTTTATAGGTTTTCTATATTATTTCACGCGGACAGCAATATACATTTTTGTACACGATATTTGTGGGCTAGGATACATAAACGCATAGTCAATTGCGCTATTAGATCAATATGCGCACGACCTTCGCGTGCGTCACATTTATTATAATTTATTATTCGGACTGACAGTTGTGACAACCAATGCCGATATCCCTCTGTTAATAAAAAGGTATTGTTACACACAGTGTTTTTATTACCTTAACTGCAGTTGTATACACATGCATTCACGTATTACACTGTATCCTAGTAAAAGATTCTTTTTTATTTTTTGAATAATATTTACCAATAACATATAACATATATTGGTAAAATATTTTAACAATTGAAATAATTCTATGAATGATTAGTCTAAAACGTTAGCACAAAGAATATGCTTTAACAGATAAATAATAATAAAGCACATTTGTACATTTGTGCAACAAAAATACAAGAATTGTGAAAGTAAGTTACCTGAAGAAATACTGCCCGCCAAAAATATATACTAGTTTAAAAACCGACCAGAATACGTCTTTTTCAATACAAGTGCGTGCCGGCCGGCTGCGTACCGGAAACCAAACCCGTCAAATCGCGCAGGTGAATTTATTTGTTCCCCCTGTGTCCATGTAAACTTTAGACAAATGACTTTCGCGCAAGTGACTTATTATAGATTATAAATTATCTTTTTTTTTTACTCAAAAGTGAGTGTTGTTGTGTCTGGCAACCTTGAGCAAAGACAAACGAGCGTTTATCGCTAAGGAGACCACGTGGTCGCCGACCACAGCGGCATACTTGACACGTTGATGTTGGTTCACACGTTCATCCTACCTGGTTCTTTACACAATCGCTGTATTTTATGCAACTATAGAAATTTTTATATTAATTTATATGGGTCTAGGGATATGATTCTTGTTTTAGCCTAAATCGATGCCTTGAGATAGATATATCCTACAAATATTGCAACGCGGAACTTTGTAAAGATGAATGGACGTATATCTGTTAATCTATCAAGCCGGAACGGCCCACAGATTTTAATTAAGTTTTGTACAGATATTATTGATACTTTGATATAACATTTAAATTACTTTTCATACCGAAAATATGTTCCCGTGAGGTACTTTTAGCTTTCTAATCAAGTTCACAAAAAATAAAATTTTATCTCATAATTGTCTACGAATATGAAAATGTAAATGATAGTGACAATGTACGCATGTGTGGATGTTTGTCACCAATTCACGCAAGAACGGCGAAATCGATCTAGATGAAATTTGGGTCAGTGATACATTATAGTTCGAAATCGCATATAAGCAACTTTTTATCCTGTAAAAAATACGATTCCCAGTACTTAAGACTGCGATGTGACGTGAAGTTCTCGCGGCCGAAGTCGCGTTATTATATAGTCCTAAATAGCAACTGTTATACTTCATATTGAAACTATAGGAGAAACTCTATACTATACATAGTAACGCACAGGAGGTAGACCTCTGACTAAGGTCATCTGCATTAGTACCAGTGTTCGCATTGCTGTCCCAGTTTGAGGTAGTTTGTATGAGGTAGGGTGACATAATATCTTCAAGTCACAAGGCTGGTAACCAGCTAGTGATATTCTTGTTACTAACTTTAAAAAAAAATAGACAATGAATAAAACCTCATCCTTTTACTTCTTACAAATATATCCACAAACAACAATAAGTAATCACACAAATCTATAATTAACTAATTGGGTAGTTAATTAACGATCGAAATAGCTCACGTGCTCAGAGCGGTCTGTTTTAATTTAACCGATTGTTACCAAGCGAAAGTGCCCGCGGCGCCTCCAGTATATATGCTTTAACTATATATTTGCCTACAGCTAGATTATAAACGCATCATCATCATCATGGAAGTCATAGAACGTCCAGCATTAGACACAGGCTTCTCTAAGAAAAATGAAATGTTGCCCATAATTGCCGCGCTGGACCGTCTTGGTGCTTAGCGACATACTGCTGCAAATTCTCGACTTGTTGCATATGAGCTACGTTGATACCGCCATCTGTGGGTCCGGTACCTCAGTCGCCTCTAACGCTATCACGCACAGGTGAGGTACTATTTTACTCTGCCGGTTCATCACGCCACTACTGTACGTTGTTGAAAAAAAGTTGCCTCATTACTATGGTAATGAGTCTTCGTATGTTGGATGTATTTTATTTATTCAAATTATGTTTATTTAAATATAGAATAAATTGTATGTAGAGTTTTTGACGTCAATACGACTTCAACTTTACTTTTAAAGTAATCTAAGATTTACAAAATGGGAGGAAACAGCTTTAAATATCTGATAGCACAAATCAAAGAATTATTCCACCAAGAAAATATTAACAGTTATGAAGGGATAGGACAGGGCCAGATTTAGAGGCCTTTGCATCTCTACTCCTGTATGCATCCCTTTAAATACGACCTATGTAGGTATCTGACCAATGATACAGTCATACACACTCTAGTTTTTTTCAAGTAAATTATCTCAACTTTCTAGAACATTTTTTTTGCCGATAAGACAGCAATGGTGAAATCTGAGTTTCATTGACATGTAAGCAAAAATATTGACAGCATGCTGACATGTGTATTTCAAAAAATGACACAATATTGCATACTCTGACTGCGAGAAAAGTCGTTTTTAGCACTTGTGTCACGGACAACAGACAACAGATGAATCACAAATATAATATTTAAATACATATTTAATACCCAAAAGCGGAAAAAACAAAACACATCATATGAAAATTTGTCACGGGTTAGAATCGAACCCACGACCTTTGGCGCATAAGACAGAATCATTACCATCTTCACCATCGTCGACACCATTGTGTCGTTCGTCTCACCTAGGAGAAATATTTATGTGATGATATTTATGTTGGTTCTGGGTGTTAAATATATTTATTTAAGTAGCATTTTTGTGAACCTCTGTTGTCTGATGTCCGTAATACGAGTGCTTTAAGCAACTTATCACGAATTAATGTCAATGTATGAGATATTGTGGGAATTAAAAAAAGGTAAAAGGCACAGACCTCACTCACCTAGAGCAACCATCATTTAGGATAACTGCAAAAAACGAAGAGTTTATTTTAAACCCTCCGACGCAAGAAGGGGCTGTGTGTTATTTGCTCGTTGTGTATTGATACATGGCTTTTCAATGAGACAGATTGTTCATACATGATTCTACAATTAAACATTATTCAGAATGAACGCCTGTTTTTGCTGATATTTATTTTTCCCTATGAAACACGGTTGGTGTAGCGAAAATAATAGCGATTAAGAATTATCTAGCAAATGGCCGACGCATTCACATTACACACTACAGTATAATGCTTTTAAAACCTTTGAACTTATATCGCGCAATCGAAATGTTTACGATCAGCGTGACTTTATTTAAAAATCCTTTAAGTATTTTTTTATTCAACAAACAAGCACACAGACCGCGTGATAGTAGGCATCATTGCAGCCTATAGATGCTCGTAATATCATAAAAAGATATCACTAACGTTGCCGACCTTGTGACTCAAAGATATTATACCACATTACCTAGTAATTTCACTGCCTCTCTCTTCCTTCAGACCGGAACACAGCAATGCGAATACTGCTATTGGGCGGTAGAAATAAGTGAGAGTGAGGTACCAATGCAGACTATGTTTAGTATGAGATCTACCTCGAGTCAAGTATATTTCTGCATTTAATATTATGTTCCAAATTAAGAATTCGGTATTTAGCTTTTGCATTAGGTAGGAACCAATTACGTAATATATCTACAAATTATCGTAAAAATAATAAAGAATAAAGTTTAGTTTTATAAATATAATTAGTAATGTAACTTAATTTGAACGTATTTAAAAAAGTTTATAAATTAAAATAAAGTCCTTAAAATTTTCATCCACCAAATATAAAAAAAAATACCTGGTTGCCAATTTAATCGCAATATACGCGATAAAACCATGTCACCGCAATCGCAGCTGTTAGTGCCGAATTGTTAAAAAGCCGCGCGTGGCAAATCAAATACACTAACCTTAAAACGCACAAGCAGGTGTTTTAACTTTATAAATACCTAGCTAATTATTTCCAGCTAATTACACGTCAAGGACACCCCAAAACAACATTTCAGATGCTTTTGATAATGATAAGTAACCGAACCGATATTACGCATGCGCAAAAAAAATTCTTCAATGAACCTAAATACGTCTGGTGGCATCAAGATTGTACGCTGTCGCGCGCGAGATTTAGTTTCGTTTTAGCTCCCGCGGCGTGCGGTCTGTGCGAGCGCCCTCTATATCAAATCTGACGGAAACTCGCGCACGATTAACTTATGTGCATTTTATAAAATAAAAAGATATTTAATTATAATGTGTAGAACGCAATGTCTTTTAGCTGTCATCGTCGCGTTGTCGATTGGCCTAGTAAACTCATGGGGTAAGTAGAATCAGCTGATTTTTAAAACACGTGCTTTTTTTATTAACAATTATGTAATTGGTTATAATAGTAATATTGAAATCAAACGACTATCGCCGGCACACAGATGAATTTTCATTTAAGTATGTAGGTATTCGGTTGTGTCAATAGAGTTTCTATTCGCTGGGCATGTCGGCGCCATTGCCGCGGAGTCCTGAGTCACGTAGACCACCGCGAGAACCCGACCAAGTTCAAGCGCCCGCCGTCGATTAGGATCGCTACTTGCGATATGAGCAATGCATTTTCGCTGGATTGCGTTCCTGAAAAGAGTGGAAAGCTTTATATGCGTTTGCTGGAAATGCTTGCGTTTACTGAAATTACGCTGGAATTTCATTATTGAAAAAAAAATAGTTGCACATTAAACTTTGTAAATTTGTTTACAGTCGACCAACTGTTATCTTTTTAAATATGTTAATTGATGTTGAATGTAAGTTGTGGTGTGGTGTGGTGTATCGTGCGTTAAAAGTGTTACTTCAAGTTTTATACTCTATAGAAAAAATAACGGAATGTAACAATTTAACACATGTTTATGTTATTATTACGGCTGAATTTGTTAGTTTATATTTTTCGTAATTATAGAAACATAATATATATTTAATCAAATACAATTTATGGTTTTAATTTATAGTAACTTAATTTCGCTGTTAAAGTGATATATAGTTTTCACTAACAAATCCATTAAATGAAGCGTTATAGCTATGTATCGGTATATATTTGGCTCATAATATTTTTTTAAAGTTCCTATATCAAAGGAACGAGTTTTAGTGATGGAACAACAAATATTATTAAAAACGTGACTTTATTTATATAATTTATTTTATTACTTACGCCATATATATATACATATATTGTAATGCTATGCAACGGTTCTTGCTTATTAGGTACTTATACGCCGGTAAAAGTTAAGAAAACAATAAATGCTCAAGCGAAATATAATTGAAAACTTTGTAGTAAGTAAAGCTGTAACGTCTACAATTTTTATATATTCTGAGTAACATAGATCGTAATAAAGTTAATGAATTCCTAGTTCGCTGCATCTAATTGTGAAAGACAATTTTATTTAAACTACAAAGTTAGTAACTATAAATACAAAAAGATCTACTCTTTAAATTTTACACGGCACGATGGCGTCCCTATAATTGACTAAATATTCATAATTCTACTTATCGTACCAGAATCTATGAATCGCAAAAACCATCACTAGCAGTGCCCCGCGGTTTTCCTTGCGTGAGAATATAGGTATAATATATAGCTTCTGTTACTTGCTAATAAAGTGACTTTCTATTACTGAAAGATCTATCGTTAAAGTAATTTTTGAGTTCTATTTTTTTTTTTGTGAATATGGCCCAAGTTACTTCAGAAGATACGTTCTTCTTATTATTGCTTCTTATTATTATCTGAGTCGGATATACTCTCGGAATAATTATATCCTGCAGGAATCGTGTATTTAATCGGGATTCGCTGAAGTAGAGTAAGAATGGATGAAGGAGGAATAAAATTTGGCGTAAAGATTATTATTATTAGTCTGCTGTACAGGATATTTTTACACCGGGAAAATGTACAGTTCATGTAAGCTATATTTAGGTAGGTACTTCTATAATCCAATGTGCAAAAATCTATATATCTATAGTATATAAAAGTAGAAGCGGACTGACTTATTGACAGGTATATCAACGCAGGGCCTAAACTATTGAAATTTTGCACAGGAGTTTCTTTTATAAAGTAGGGACAGTAAAAAGGATTTTTGATAATTCCTCTCGTAAAGGAGTTAAAAAGGTGTTCAATGTTAGTGTGAAACTTTGCTGTCTTTGGAGTTATTCAATTGAAATTCAGTATAAAGGTTGTTCAATGTCTTTGACGGGCCCGATGACGCAGGTTGTAGTGATCCTGTCTTGTGCACCAGGGGTCGTGGGTTCGATTCCCACCCAGAGCAAATATTTATATGATGATATTTGTGTTTGCTCTGTGTATGGGTGTAAAATATATGTATTTAAGTAGTATATTTGTGATTCCTCTGTTGTCTGGCGTCCGTAACACAAGTGCTTTAAGCGACTTACCATGCAGTCAGGTCAATGTATGAGATGTTGTGGGAATTTATTATTATTATTATAAGTCATGAAACGCATGTAAATTATTTTTTGCAAAACCATCCTTTAAAAGGGTAAAACGGGGTGCAAGATTAGTATGAAAGATCTACAACTGAACGCGGAAAAAACCGCGAGGCGTCATTATATAAATAATTGTAATAGTGATATTTTATTCTTTTTAATACCTTAAGAGTAGGTAAGGAGGCATCCATTTATCACTCGATTATTTGAAAGAGAAGTGAGAGATGCAGATTAATATAATAAATATGAACCCGCCCGATAGTATCTCATCTCTAAACGCGTCCCTCTCTTGCCCTCTCATCGACACTACACGATCACTAACACTAAACACTCATGTCTAACGTAGAGCAGTACACAGCGTTCGTCAGCGAACGCGAGCAGTTCCTGCTCCAACGGGCGATAACCGGTCACCCTAACGCGAACACTCTGTCCTCTTTTGCAAATAACTTCACTCCTGAACGCCAAAGGTGCCTCTAAAGGAAGGCTGGAATTGACGTCTGAGCAGTACAGCAATAGGTACATCTTAAATAGATTTTTTTAAGAGATATTTGTACTAAAATACACGATTTGTTACCCTTACAACTTAGGAGGAACAAACACAAATTTTTTATTACATGTACTCAACATCTTATACATTGCCCTAACTCCGAAATAAGTAGCTTCAAGCACATGTGTTACGGATATCAGACAGCAGAGGAATTACAAATGTATTCTTTAATACAATATTATTAACGCCCAGACACAGAACAAATACAAGTATTTATGATATAAATATTTGTCGTGGGTTGGTAAACCCACGACCTTTGGTCTAGTCTAGTCTTTACCCTCACTGCGTATGACCAGGGGGATGGGGGTGTGATGTTTTTGCTATTATATTTAATTTACTAATAACTTCACGTATTTAACATACCCCAACTTGTAAACAATAAAATACAAATAAGTTTCATATTTAATTTTCATAAACAACTTTAACACAGCTGGACACAGGCTGCATATAACCGGTCCAATTGGAAATTACTTGGGGAGACCTATGTCCAGCAGTGGACGTCTCATGGCATGATGACGATAAAATAACTTTAAAAAGATTAAATTAAATAGAAACTCGATCAAAATTAATATCTCAAAGAACGTTTGTGATGTAAGTGCTTAACTATTTACACATTAAAAACGTAAACATGTTTTTCTCAAATAAGAAATACTATTTATGTTCACGTTTATTTCCCTTGACCTTCTTTTTCACTTGTCATTATCCAGCTTTCATGTTTTATATTATATCGAGTCCTTTTCAATATTTAAACTGATTGAAACAGTGTAATTGAAGAAGTGTGTTTGTCCGCTGAACCGAATTTGATGAAATTTGGCATAGGGATCGCATAGCCTATTTCGTGTCCTTTAAAAACATATTCCGATAGACGCTATATAAATTGAATATGCGGACGAAATCCCGTGCTAAAACTAATTTCATGTCCATACATTGATAAGAGAACAAAAATACTTTAGGTAATAGCGATTTATAGTGTTTGTGTTTATTGCGTATTTAGTTTATTGAATGTTCTGTTAATCATCATTTATCTAGTTTAAATTATAAAAAAATAATAATTAAAAGAACCAAGCCTATCACTATATTGTTCAAACTCGTGACAAATTGATGCAAATCATGCAATCAACACAACCTTGCATTTGCACTGTCCATTTTTGTATTGCATATATCATGTTAATAAAAATGATATGCCACAGGTCTTTCTTATATACAATGTTACTTATATACGTAAAAGATGCTAAAAAATTTATTTTTCAACACGTACATTGAATTTTGAGCAATTTATATCGGAAGAAAGCGTCGACTTAGATAGGTATTAAAAAAGCATAACAAAAAAGTTGTAAAAAAGTATGCAAGTAAATTTAAAACGTCAATGTTTTTTTTTCTCAGCTGTCGACAGCCAGTAGCAAATTTTATGCGAACAATAGTTCCCGCCTAACCGTTCCCCGTAATAATGAATTCGTCTAGAGGTCGTTATCCACGGGCTCACCACACGCGTTGCCTTTGCCTGCAGATTAAAAAGTTATATTTGTCTTTTTTGCCACTTTGAGGTCACGCATGACGGCCCGCCAAAAAAATTGGTACAAGTACACAAGTTTTAAGAATTTAGAATTAAATTTTAATGTTTTAATACATCGGCCGTGCCCTAGTTTCTTTCTAATAGTGAAGTTAGGATCATTGTCGTGATTACAATAGGTAGCAGAGGTTACTGTAGTTATTGCTTGGACTACAATGACATTTCTACGAAAATCAGGGCGTGGGATTTAATTGTTTAAAGATGGCGAAGGTTGTTTATGATGACACGCTACAGCGATCTTCCTGAAAATGGTTATTAATTGTAATCAGTGTCGTGTTTTATAAGGGGAAAATGGAATTGTAACACTTATTGCATTTTTTTGCAAAATTAGTGGAGGATATCAAGACTCGAGCGTTCTTGTAATTTGAGATTATGAGCAAATAATATGCATTTTAATCATTATAGTCCTTAAAACTGGACCCGCGGCCGTTTTAGATTACTATCGGCGATTTATTTACGCGTATTTTGTATATAAATTTGCAACTACGTGCTCAGTAATATGTCAGACTATTGTCGTCTCCAAAAATGTAGGACAAACTTACGAAACTTGTTGTATATTGTCCAATCTACTTTATACGAACCACTGCATGTGTGTATCTAGAGGATTCAACAAATATATATAAATAGTACCTCCCCCTGTACCAGGTGTCTGAACCAACAAATGACAGATACCCATCCAAAACAGTGTCGCTTAAATGCGGGATGGGCACCAGCATCTCCGTCGCGAGTGCGGCCTTCTGCGATTGCCAACACGCTTTTTCACCGCGGTAATTCCGGGCAAAATTACCCCTTTTTTGAGGAGGCCTATGTCTAACAGTGGACTTCCAATGGCTGATATGATGATACTATATATGATTATCGAAGATAAGAACCCATTAATAAGAAAGGCCTGTCATAAATTAATTGGACAAAATGATTATAAATAAAAATTCAAAAATCGCATGGAATAATAATTTATACAAAAATATAGTTAAAATTTGTAACGAATTGTGTTACGAAGGAAAACTATAATTTAAATGATATCGTCTATATATGTTTAGTCAAGTATACTTAAATGCATTCGTAATTAGTGACAATAAGGTATTTTAATTATTTCTATCATTTCATAATCAAACAAACGAGTGTTACTTCTAATGTTATCCAGAAGTAAACACTTCAACAAGAACTTTCCTTGAGTACCAATTAATTATTAGATTGTTAGATAAATTATTATTCTATTACTGATATAGATATATAGTTTCTGAAATGTGTAGGTAAAGGAAATTTAGTATAGATATATGTTTAAAAACTTTATCTTATCGCGTATTATTTACCTACAACAAGAATATACGTCCAATTGATGTATGGATCTGGATTGTCAACGCTATATGCATAGTTTTAAAGTTCGAACTAAGTATAGTTACTAGCAGTGCTCGCGACTCGTCTGCGCGGTATCGTAACTTTGGGGGGTATAGAACCGTTTTTTGATGAATGGACTAGCCAACACTGACAATAAATTTTCAAAGGGCACCAGCGGTTCTTGAGATTAGCGCGTTCAAACAAAGCTTCAGCTTTATAATATTAATATAGATTACATGACCTACAATATTATTTAATCGGATCTTTACATATATTTAGGTTTCATTATTATTTTTTATTTATCACAAGTTGTCAATTGTTTAAATATTAACCTGACTGCTTAATTTGCAAATGCTTGACACGCGAACGAAACTCGAGTGAAAGCAAAATAGCCACACTTGTGTGTTGTTTTTGCAACATTAAATGCTGCATACGTATACACGTTCTGCAAAAGGTATAAAGTAAATTTCGGAGACGAGTGTCGAATTTTCGAATTCTTTATAGACGGTGGCGCCACGCCATGGCCGTGGCAGTGATAAAAACTAATCATTTACATTTATTTCGAATTGAGCTTTACAGACTGCCCAAAATCCTTAGCCATTCTGCGTTTTGGATTAAAATCAACATATCATTAGAAAGTCAAATGCTGGACATAGGCTTCCCCGAGAAATGGGGAATTTTGCCCATAATAACCGCACTGAGCAAACGTGTTGGCAATCGCAGAGCGCAGCTTTCGCGAAGGAAACGCTGCTGTCCATCCCCGCCCTGTGCATTTGAGCTGCACTGTTCTGAATGGATATACCGCCATCTGTCGGTTGTGGTACCTTAGTCGCCTCTTACGACACCTACTACAGAGAGAGTTACTATTCTAATCTGCCGGTACCTCACGGCTAATTTGCATATTTCACGTATTAAAATTTCAGGCATTATAATATTTATGCATTGAAGAATAAATTTGTAATAGAATACATTCTTAGTTTTTTCATTTGTCAACCTAAGGAATGAGTCCAGTTTCTTCTTGAAAAATAGATACCGCAGTTTTGAGCGTAAATCGGAGTTCAATAAGATATCATATCGATTATTATATAAACAAATACTAACCTACACTGTTATCTGACAGATATGAGCTTAAGGTGAAATTGCAACATTTGATATCAACTCTATTAATCTTTTTAAAACTTTAACAAGATTAAAAAGATATATTAAATACATGATTGATGTTTGTTTTTTGGCAAAATAAAACCTTTTGGTATTAATTGATCGTGTAAAAAAGACAGTGAAGAAAAATCAAAATTTGAACACCAGCAGTATAATCTACGCTGGCGTTATGTAAAACTATTTTGAACAAGATACAGATCGACGAATGGACAGCGACACCCATACACAAGACGATTTTAGAACCAACATTTTTACATTGTCTAGAACAGGCTGACCAGTGCTAGTAAAAAAATAAAAATTGATTACGCCTAACTCTAAACTATAGAACTACTAGCAAAGTTTTTTTTTCTACTTTGCGCACTGCAACAAAACCAATTATTTTGTTTCTTTGTTTATGGATATTTATTAAATTTTAATTGTTTAAAGTCAGTAAAAACATACTGTAATTACAATATAACGTGCTGAATGCAAATCCAAGAGTTAATCTGGTAGGTACTTCAGGTACATTACAACCTGTAGCAGTAAAAATGCCATGTGCTCCCAGAAATTGATTTAAACACGGAAGACAGCTTCGGTCTAAAGTCTGATTTCAGGCGTCTATGGCGGCATTGTGTCGTAACATTGGCGTCGTGACGAGCCCTGTGGGGGCTGTCACGAGTCACGCGCTATATTGGCAGGGTCAGAGAGAAATGCTCATTAATGAGCAACGTCGCTTCGCCTCCCCTCTGGTGTCGCTAAAATCGACCTATAGTAGTCCAGCATTAGGTTCGTTCGATGAAAAGAAAACCCTTAAGTCTCTAGGAATTAAGCTATTCACATATCAAATTACACCAGTACCTGTCGGTTTGGTAAATACACATAGAGATATATTTCTCATTTATGATATAAGTAAAGATTAAAACAACCCAACACCCTATCATGATATTGTTTTTTTTCCAAAATATTATTATATTTTGCAAAAGACACATTTACCGAGTGTAACCTATTAACTATGTATTAGTTTCCATTAGCAAAAAAAGTAAATTGAACATCGCAGTGTTTCTGTATTCATCATTCGTCTGGTATCACAACATATGCGACCAAGACAAGTAAATTAAACACAATACGAGTTGTGAATAAAAAATATTTATACAATTGTTGTTAAATAGAAATATCAATATGCAGTATAAAGTACAAAGACGAAAATATTTAAATGCGCATATGTTATAAATTTGTTTTTCAGTAACGTAGAGGTAGAGCTCATTCAAAGGTCTCCTGCACAGCTTACCCGAACCTATATTTACCGCCGAACAAGGATATTTGCTTTTCTGTGTACCGGTTTGAAGGTTGAGATAGGTAGTGAAATTAGTGGATAATATAGTTTAATACCTTTAGGTCTCAAAGTTGGGGGCAGTAATAATATTATTTGTAAAGACACGTGTATACGTTACGGTAACGCTTCGGTCACGGTAAAGTAACACTTGATTATTCCTAACTGAAATATGTATAGGTAACAATCATCATCATCATATCGACTATTGGGAGTCTACTGCTGAACAAAGGCCTCCTCAAGAAAGGGGGAGATTTGCCCATGATTGCCGCGCTGGGCAAGCGTGTTAGAATTAGCAGCCTTTATAATTCCCGCCCTATGTATTTGAGCTATGTGCTTGACACTGTAAAGTGTATCTCCTCTTTTTATTCATGGTCTAATAATTCAATATACAGATTATAATTATGTCATTTTATAATGTACTAGCTTTTACTAGCTAAATAAATAAAGAGTGATGACGTAACATACAAACTCTCTTTTTTAATATTGATAATGTAAGTTTAGTCTAACTAACATTAAATTGAGATATTTATATTACATTAACTTTTAGCGAGTGTTTAATTGTTATTTAGGGTAAGTCCCACGGGAATAGTACGTTTATTTGGATGAAAAGTGGGCAATGTCCTCTACTCCTAACTATATACAGAACTTCAAGAGGATTGGTAGAGTAGATAAAGTTAACAAACAAATAAAGTTATTAACTTTCGCATTTATAATCTATATGTATAATGAATCCCTATTTCCCGTGGTCAGGCCATCGTGATATATCATCATCGTCGTCATCATAATATAATTATATTAATTCGAATCAAATAGTCAGCTAGTATTAAAAATAAAAATATATTTTTGTTAATAAAAAATGCTTAGTAATTGTTTATCTTGGTCCAATCTCAAGAACTGCCGACTCGCAATTTATAAATCGCAAAACAAATAACATTATCTGCACTACGCACTTATCTATATTACTCTATCGTGTTACGATATCAAATACCCTGGCTGACCTGGTATGGAGTGCCCTATGGCCCCCGTGGCGTACGTGATCACAATCACGCTTCAGTTTCGGCATCATCTTTCACTATTGAGCGGTTGTCAAGGGGTCAATTGTGGTATATTGAAACCTACATATTTAAGAATGAATACGACGACAAGCTTTCGTTATAGGTTCGTTTGGTTAATATTCGATATCTGTGTCGAATTAAGCATTTCATATTGGAAAACCCTTTTTTTAATTACATTTAACTTCAGCATTGGCGTTTAATATTAGCCGTGAGATACCGGCAGAGTAGAATAGTACCTACCCCTGTACCAGGTGTCGCAAAAGGCGACTAAGGTACCAGAACCATCCGAAGAAATGCAGCTCAAATGCACAGGGCGAGGATCGGCAGCAGCATCTCCATCGCGAACGCTGCGTTCTGCGATTGCCAACATGCTTCCCTAGGGCAATTATGGGCAAAAACCCCCTTTTTTTGGATAGGCCTATGTCCTGGAGTGGACTTCCAATGGCTGATGTGATGATCTGGTGTTAACTTGTATAACATATAAGAATTTTAGACTTAATCATCAAGTGCCAGCATGTATTGTCTGGATATTACGAGAATTTTAAAAGTATATGTTTTTTTATCGCATGTACAATAAAACAATATTACCATGACCGTCTAATTAACATTTCCTGTGGCTGTTTTCCAGTGTATATTGAATTATTTTATACAATGGTTGGATAGTAGCGGAAATTAAATTCTCATCACGTACAACGTCACGCAGATTATAACATGCCTTTTTATCAGGAATTGTTTGTTTTATGATATTATTTGATACGGCCTCGCCAAGAAAGGGGGAATTTTACCCATAAATGTCGTATTGGGCAAGCATGTTATCAATTGCAAAGCGTAGCTTTCGCGAAAGGTACGCTGCAGCCTATCCTCGTCCTATGAATTTGAGCTACATTGTCTTGGATGGATATAGCGCCATCTGTCCGTTCCGATGCCTTAGTCGACTCTTACGATACCTGCTATAGAGGGAGATATTGTTTATATAACTTTACAGGGGAAGTTTAATAATAAAATAACCAGTCCCTCGAAGCTCAAGCAGGAATCGAACCCACGACCGTTGGATTATCGCTCGTTTTAAATTCAGCCTTGTAACTACATACATATGAAGGATAAAATTTAAATAATAAAAAGGGGGTCTATCTGTCTACGGCCTTATGTTTTACTTGCATACGTCTTCGTAATTGCGTAATAGTTTCTCTTTAGCAATTGACTTGTATTATTTAATTACTGATTTAAATAAATAAATTCACACAACATCGGCCGTGAGTTACCGGCAGAGTAGAATAGTACTTCCCTCTGTACCAGGTGTCGTAAGAGGCGACTGAGATACCAGAACAGACAGATGACGGTATACCCATCCGAGACAGTGTAGCACAAATGCACAGGGTGGGAATGGGAAGCAGCGTCCCTGGCGTAAAAGTTGCGCTCTGCGATTTCCAACACGCTTGCCCAGCGTGGAAATTATGGGCAAAATTCCCCTTTCTTAGGGAGGTCTCTGTCCAGCAGTGGACTTCCAATGGCTGTGATGATGATCATGATGACATATCATCTGTCATTAGTCCGACATGAGTCGTTTGAAGCACGGGTGTTGCCGATGTCAGACAACAGATATTACAAAGCTAAACACATAGTTAACACCCAGATACAGAACAAACAAACGTTTAACCTATAGGGACAAATGCGCCATTTATAAATTACAGCTAAGATGCTGCACTACTGTATACTCTGTGTTATCAAGAGATTTCTTAATTGCTCTTTGACTCTGGGGTCATTCGGGTCAGAGTCGTAAACTTAAAGACGTATTCAAGTTAAGACATATACAAAGATTTTGCTGTACATATTAATGCAGAGTGGCCATTGTCAGTGTTTCATTAAAAAAGAAACTTAAGATCAAGTTCAATGAACTTTTAAACCTGGCTCTAGCCTTGGACGAACTAATTAATTTTAAATAATACGGAAATCGCAAATTTCTAGAGCAGTGACCATGCCAATGACCTTACTATATCCAGTCTTTTTATAGAATAACTTTACATATATGTTGGAATAATTTGCGTACGCATTTACTTTTAGTGGCCTTTTTATCGACATGACGCCGTTCAAAACGAGAGCACTACAATGGCAAGAGATCCCATTTTTACAATCATCATCATCATATCAGCCATAAGAAGTCCACTACTGGACATGGTCTCCCTAAGTAGTTTCTAATAAGACCGGTTGTATGCGGCCGGTGTCCAGCGCGATTTTCGCAACACTTAGTAAGTAAATGTTATTTTGTGGAACGAAAACAAATCTGATCGACATATATCATGAACGATTCACTAGTTTACAATTATGGCAATAAATATGATAATATAAATTCCTGAATATGATAATATAAAGACCTGACTCCGATATAAGTCGCCTGAAGCACTTGTGATATGGATATCAGAAAACAGAGAAATCACAAATATACTTATTCAATACATATTCATAATATTCATCATAAATGTCTGCCGTCAGGTACCGTCAGAGTAGAATAGTACCTCCCCTTGTACCAGGTATCGTAAGAGGCGACTAAGGGACCAGAACCGACAGATGGCAGTATATCCATTTCAAACTGCAGCTCAAATGCATAGGGCGGGGAAGGGCAGCGGCATCCCCGTCGCGATAGCTGCGCACTGCGGTTGCCAACACGCTTGCTCAGCGCGGCAATTATAGGCAATATACCCCCTTTTTGAGGAGGCCTGGCCAGCGGTGGACTTTCAATGGTTGATGATCATAAATGTTTGTCCTGGGGATCGAACAGACGACCCCCGAAGCACAAGATAGAGACACTACCGAATGTGCTATCGGGCCCTACAAATCGTCATATCAGCCGCATAAAGTCCACCGTTGGATATAGGCCTTCCCATTGAAAAGGGTGTCTATTTCCCACAAATGCCGCGCTAGGCTGGCGTGGTGTCAGTTGCAGAGCATAGCTTTGATTAGTTATAGTTTTGATGGATATACCGCACCATCTGTCTGTCCCGGTAACTAGTCGCCTCTTACGACACCTGGTACAAAGGGAGGTACTATTCTACTCCGCTGGCACTCCACGGCCCGTGAAATATACTAAACAGTGCTATTCGACATTCCGCAAGTATTTCCCATCAAGTTAAAATTAGATCACTTTTCCTTATATTGTTATACATTTATATTTTGTATTTAAATTTCACAATTGTGGTTATTTATATTACTTACCTTTATTTCCTTATTTTCTAAAAATATAAGGAAAAATGGTCAAATCGTTGGGCGGAGACATTCTGGGTGGCATGTTACCGCAATTTGCACAGGCCGGGGTAAACTAGATTAGATAGTAAAATGTTTGTAGTTTAATTATAAATGCAAATGTAATTTGCTTAATCTATTTATCTTACTTTAACTATCGATTTATATAACGTAGTTTTTATAGGCTTTCCTGTGGCATGGGATAATAACAAATTACGTGGAATTGTACAGCAAAGTAATGTGGTTAATATTTAAATAAATGATATCACTATGCAATATCTCGTCCAAGTTATACTTTTGAACAATCATTCGCCTTTATTCGTACTTAGTTGTTTTTAGATTTTCCAGGTGGCACATATCGGTGTGGCGTAAATTTTGTGAGGCCCATATCCAGCAGTGGACGTGTGTGGGCTGGTATGATGATAATGAGTTAAAATTATTCTCATTCATTCACTTCAACCAAATAACGATTGTATATAATGTACTCTTAACGCTTAGGTATGCGATGTATAACTGTGGTAAAAGATAGCTGTGATAGTCTTATGATTATATATTTTATATCATCTTCATATCAGGCGTAGAAAGTCCACTGTTGGACATTGGCCTCCCCAGGATTTTGCCCTTAATTGCCGCGTTCGGCAGGTGTGATGGCAATTGTAGAGCGCAACTTAGTGACTAGGATAATATTTAAGCTGCGCTGTTTCGGATGGATATACCGCCACCTGTCGGTTCCGGTACCTTACTCACAACTGTACACACCTGGAACATAGGAAGATACTGTTCTACTCCGCCGGGACCCCACGACAATTTTAGATTAAATTTAGAAAATTTAGATTAAATATTTTCTGTGGAAATGCATAACCCTTTTGAAAAGGAAACATAACAAGATTAGAACAGCTTAACAATTTATCATATTTTATATAATAGGTTGTTTTTGTTTTATCTTGTTTTGTAATTACTTATATATGAAGTTTCATCGATAATAAACTCGATAATAATAATCGTCAATAAATAAATCTATTTTTGTATGTAAATGTTTTCTGTTATAAATTTTGCGTCAGTTAATACTTAGTAATTATATATGTTGTATTATGAGGTTATCAGTACTGACATTTAAA
Source organism: Heortia vitessoides (assembly GCA_020976665.1). Classification (NCBI taxonomy): domain Eukaryota; kingdom Metazoa; phylum Arthropoda; class Insecta; order Lepidoptera; family Crambidae; genus Heortia; species Heortia vitessoides. The sequence goes on from JACJUM010002971.1 coordinate 12,936,512, forward strand.
ATAGCTGATAATGAAGATTTGTTTTGTTAATATTTTCCAACTTTTTGCAAATTTTACGAAGTTACCTCAATAAGTGTAAGTTTGGTGTAGGAACGTACATGTTTGATTCACATTTCATCATTCATCATTACAGCCATTAAAAGTCCATTGCTGGGCATAGTTCTCCTCAAGAAAGGGGGAACTTTGCCCATAATTGCCGCGCTGGGCAAGCGTGTTTCCAATCGCAGAGGTACTATTTTACTCCGCCGACACTCCACGGCCCGTCAAATTACTAAACAGTGCTTTTCGATATACCAAAAATATTTTCCAACAAGCAAGTAGAGCGCAGGGGATGCAGCAACGGGGATTTTGCTGCCCTTCCCTATGCATTTGATCTACACAGTCTCTGATGGAAATACCGTCCACCACCACCTGTCGAGTCTCGCACCTTAGGCGCTTCTGACGACTCCTGGTAAAGAGGGAGGTACTACTTTACTTTGCCGGTACCTCACGGCAAAGAAGAGTTGTACTTTTCTCTCCTTTCGTCATTATTAGATAGAAAAAGCATAGGCCAAAATTCCATAGACAAAATAGGTCTTCACAAAAAAGAATGCCCATAATTGCCGCGATGGGACGGCAAGCGCTGAGCTTAGATTCGCGACAGGAATGTTGCAGCCCATCTTCGCTATCAGTCGATTTCGGTACTTGAATAGCCTTCTCCGACACCAGGTACATGTGTGATTTTACTCTGATGAAAAATCAAAAATGAAGAAATAAATATTTTAGGTACTGTCACTTAGTCATAAGCTCGCGATTACGTCTGTAAGATTTCGCACCAACCCGTATACCACTTCTATACTGGTATTCCACGTCACATATACAAGACCCGTATGCATAATAAAAAGTCAAACGTCATAAGTGGCTTTTCCAGCGGACAATTAGGGTTTTTTTAGTGCATACCTAAATGTCCTGCTTTAATTTATTTTTAAATAGTTTTTTAGGTATCAAAGTATTTTATTATGTCATTCTTGATGGGTGCGACTTGGTCCGTGTGGAAAATATGTTATATAATTTATTTGTTAAAAAAATTGTTACATACAAAAATAGATTTATTTATTGACGATTATTGTTATCGAGTTTATTATCGATGAAACTTTATATATAAGTAAATACAAAAGAAGATAAAACAAAAACAACCTATTATATAAAATATGATTGTTAAGCTGTTCTTTGGTTTATGATTCAAAAATCTATAACCAACGATAAACTTATATACATTTTATTCCTATAATGTAGTCTATATGCTATTAAGGCTCTGGAGCTGAGACCAACGCAAGCGTAAAACCACGCGTAGTCTCTCAACATTAGGTAGACTTTATACAATCAACATTGGTACCTAACACCTACCTATTTCTAACGCCAATGTTTGCATTGCTGTGTCCCGGTTTAAAGGGTGAGTGAGGCAGTGAAATTACTGTGTAATATCTCTAAGTCACATGGTTGATATTACGAGAGTCTGTAGGCTGCAGCAACGCTTACTATCAAGCGGTCTGTACGCTTGTTTGTCTACCTGGTCTAATATTAAACGATCTGGCTAGAACTGTAAGATCTCGCCAACAACCGGTTTTATGGGAAAAATCTTGGGGAGGTTTATATCCAGCAATGCATTTCCTACGACTGACATGATGATGATAAAAATATGCCATTTTAGACAGCACTTAAATCAGCAATTTCTGTTCCGGTCCATTATATAAGACTCACTATATTGTGGTTTTTATTGTATTATATGTTTTAAAATAAATAATTTACTTTCCACAACATCTCTGGATATTGTGGAAATTAAATTTGTCAACATACTTGTGATATGGAGGAATCAGACAACAGAGGAATCACAAATATACTACTTAAATCCATATATTTAACACCCAGACACAGAACAAACATAAAAATCAACATATAAATATTTTTCCTGGGTAGAGATTGAACTTACGACCTTTGGCGCGCAAGACAGGATCACTATCATCTTCGCCGTCGGGCCCATCGGTATGTTGTGGATATGCGTGACGTTAATAAGATCATCACCATTTCATTTAATATGAAGTGGCTCTATGATACTAATACGGAGCTAGTGACTACGGTCAACCGCACTTATCTATGGAAGAATGAAATTAAGTAGTTTTTTTTGTTATTTATTTACTACAAACTTGTCTCCTTCGTGGGACATTCAAAAATATATTGGTTGGTGCTGACGGTGATTTAGTTTCGCTTGCTTATATCCGCCACTTTTAGAGCCATTGGGATACGTTACTTAGTCTTTTATTAATAATTCGAAAGCTATTATTGGCGGTATCGTCAGTGGAAGTTCCAGTTGTTAAGGATTAAGATTGTGGCAAGTCGGCAGTAAATAGGAGATAGAGTATGGGGCCCAAAACACTACCTTGTGGAATTTCAGCTTTAATGAAACATAGGTCGGATAGTGCTTCCCCATTTTGTACTATGAAATGGTGATGTTGGAGAAATTAATGTATGCCGTATAAAGGGTCTGGGAGGGCGTTTTTAATTTTAAATGTAATCTTTCGTGCCACACACGTTCAAACGCTTGGGATATATCATAAAATGCACTAGTACGCAGTAGAGTTTTGCTTCCAATGATTCCATTATCTTTTTTGTTAGTCTGTGGACTTGGTCGATAGTGGCATGTTTACTACAAAACCCACTGATAGTCAAGAATTGATTGTTTAGCTTTCAGTATAGGTATAATCTTTTGCAGCAGTAGAGATTCGTATATTTTGGATGGAATTGGTAACAAGCAGCTTATGGGTCTATATGATTTTGCTTCTTCAGGATCTTTATCTGGTTTAGGTAGCACTATTATATGTGCTCCCTTCCATTCTGAGGGAATGTTTTGTAGTCTATTGTCTTTATGGCGTGAAATAATCCTCACTATCCAGTATATATCCGCTTGTTAGGCCTGGGATCTTTTCCAGTTAATTTCTGTCGCCCGAAGCTCGACCTTGAACGTTTCACGGCCGTTTTGATCTACGTTCAGCCAATTCTCCCCTTTTTTCATATGGGCTTAAGACTGTCAATGGTAGTTTTAAGTTACTTTAAATAACATTTTGTAAATGTAACTTTTGGGATATAGCATATATGATAAAGAATTTTGTATATCATTTAGAATACGCGGTAAACTTCGAAAGTATAATGGTCTAGACAACCCACTGGCCAAAGCCCAACATCTCGAATAAAATTTTTAAGTGTATCGAAGTTGTGTACCATTAGCGATCAAGACATCACTGTTGTCCAACACGGCCGCCAATCTCATAATTGTGTCTCTAAGACCATGGAATCCACGCTCGTATTTGGCAATGTCTTTTATTGGCTCTGACCTTCCTAACTATGCCTAATTTAGACCATTGCCCTTCTTTACGATAGTAGGTATATTATAGTTATTATATATGATTTACTAGCTAGTAACAGCTAAAAATAAACGCTTCAGTGACGTAGAATATGTGTATAGAATCGTGGAACTTCATCAAGGAACTTATCTTAAGTGTAATTTCTTGAATGTTTCCTTCCCTTAAATTGTTTTACAACAGCAATTTGGAAAAAGATAATTTTAATATTTAAACTGAAGAAGGTAACGAAGGAAGGTACTGGGATAAAAAAGATGTATTATTATGTGTAGATTTTTCACAATATTATTAATTATTATCAAAAAGCTGAAAATATAAAATTAATTAAATATTTAATAAGAACTACTAAATGCCACTAATTTACAATAAATATAATATGTATGTCTAGCTGCGGACGTTCAATAATAAATTTTAATATTGTAAATTCGAAAGTATCTATCTATTCATCTGTTTGTCATACTGTCACTGCTTAATCTGTGAACCTGAAGGAAAGCTTAAACCTTAGGGAAGAACTTAGAATACATTTCATTTTGGGAATGTTTCCGCAGGCTGCAATGTAAAGTGAAGCAGGCGCGGACGGGAAGCTAGTTCAATACTATGCCCTCAATCAGTTCGGTCACGTACTGCACATCTTGTTTACAGAGATTAAACTAAGTTCAATTTTCATTGACTTGTCCGATAAGCAAATTGGTATTTCTGCTGATGTCTTTGATATCGACATTGACCTTAAACATTCCACTTCTAGAGTTCTCTTTTGTCAGTTTACAGTGCATACCTAATGCTAAATGTAGATATACACTTATATATCTAGATCTTTACAAATTAAACCCTTTATGAAATTCTGCAGGGTTGTAGAATAGTACCTCCTGTACTGTTAAGCAACTGAGGTACACACAGCAACAGATCATACACCTACCCATATCTGTCAAAACTTCGCAATCGATATTAATGTATAACTAAGAGCCATTAAGTTCAAAATTGACTGTAAATATTTGGTATATTTTTGAATTTGACAGAACCGTTCGATAGCGATTCGAGCGATAGACAGGAAAGAGTATAAATCAAATGTAACATGGAGGGAATGGGCGATAGCATTACCAAACCGAGGCAACGCTCTGTGATTACCATCACGCCTGACCAGCGGTGCAATAATAGAAAATTATCTTATTTCTCATTGAGGTCTTATGTTCAACTGTAAACGTTCTACAAATGCCATAATGATGATGATTTAGAAATCTAGTTTGATGTATATTAGGAAAAAGTTTTGTACAGCATCGTACATGCATTCGTCCTAAGTTGTGGCGTTGCTCCTGATATATCGTCATGTAAAATCCCATGTTTTGTAAAAAACAAAACTAAATTTCGAACGATTTTTTTCTCTTCTAGCGCCAAATTACAACCAGATTCTTTTCGTTCTGCTGTAATTACGTAATAAACGTTCATATGAAATCCGATATTTATAATATAATAGCACATTTGTGAATGTAATATTTTTAAAATAGCAGATGTGTATTTTAAAAGATATTTGTACAGCAGGTCGATTCATTTATTAGTGAAATCGTTAAAAACAAATTAACAAAGAAAAATATAATCTATTTTTTATATTAGATTAAATATAATGTTGTTATTTGCTATCGCACTAGGTTAGTTGAACCTATAATGGAAGTTCATATTAAAGTAAATAAATAAGTAAATATTATAGAGTAAACATTTAATCGTGTGTTTTTAATAAGATAACCTCTTTACTGTCGCAACAATGTACAACAGTGTTTATCAAATTTCCCCAATGGAAGTTAATACAAGAAATTATCAGAATATAAATTTTAACAGCTAGAACATAAATACCTATCTTTCTTAAAAAATGCAGACCTACAGCCTCTAGCCTCTATATCAAGTTCTCTTGTGTCCCGTCTCGGTCTCGATCATCATATTTAAAGAATTAAAGACAATAACTATAAATATATTCAGACTACCAATTACAGAATACTAAAATAATAAAAACTTAAACTCATTAGAGACTTTTGATTATCTTCAACGACATCTTTTAAATTACTTTACAAATGGGCGCCAATTGAAAGTAATACCACAGATATTATATTGAATTTCTTTAAATTTTGTTCAGCGTATGTCTTTAAAGCTTTAATCATTAATAAATAAATACACAACATACGTAACTTTGAGATAAGACGTTTAAATCACTGATTATTGATTTCAAACAACATAGGAATCGCAAATATAAAAAATAAACTAGTAATTAGAAAGAAACCAGATAAATGACAAAGAAAACGTAACGGCAGTAGTTACGTAAACCGACGCGACTAACCTCCAATCTCACCTCTACCGATCACGAGATAGTCGTGGCAACGCTTCAGTAATGATGCCAAAATATCTATACATAATACGTGTTATATATATATATTTACTACGACGCGTTCACAGCTGATATGTTGTTTACATTACGTAAACGGTCGAAAAATATGAAGAGATTATCAACGTAACTCAAGGTTCTTGCCAACAGAATTGAAGTTTAGAACAATTACGAAGTAAAACTTCGTGTAGTTACATAATAAAATTAAAATGGATGCTGCTTTTCTAAAATAACATGGTGTATATTTTACAGTAATAAATCCGGATATTATATAGGAATATACATACCATCCGGGTTGGATGGTATTTATATTCTAATTACTACTACATTTAGACATAGTGATAAATGACACATAGACAATCAATGCTAAAGCATTATTTCACAAAATAGTATGTAGTGTTAAATTTTTTATTGACACGATTAATTTGATGCTCATTTTTATTTCATAATTAGTAACAAATCTTTGCAAAAAAGAAGAAAATTGTAATTTAAAAAATAAACTATTTCAAGTCTAAATACTTAGTTTAATAGAAAGTAGTATCAGTACAAAAAAGGTTAAGATAGATTTTACGGTACAGCAAGAAATTACATTGCTGTACGAAATGTCTAGTCTCAACAGGACTGTTTATACGTAAAATACTTGCATAAGATACATTAAATATGGCATATAAAAAACATGTCGATATATGTATATCTTACTTACTAATAAAAACATTTGAAACCACATAAGAACGTTGAACATTAGCGTATCTGGGTTTGATTTTAATGGGGCGGTGGTCTGGCCCCATAGCTCAACATCCTGGGGTGAGCACCTGACCATTCTGGAGGTTTCACGGCCCTCACGGCCCTTCTGTATATACGCCTATAAAGTTGAAACTTCTCTTGTTTCAGATATCGCCATAACCACAGGGGACCAATTAGAATTCTATAGCAACCAAACAAGAACAAGCAATGAAGGTGTGCGCTTCAGGGATCTCACAGCGCTGGCCTACGATGCAGTACACAACATGCTGCTCTTCGTCGACAAACAGAACGACAACGCTTCAATTTTTAGTTACCATTTAGCATCAAAGAAGTACCAATCTCTAGTTAGAAGAAAGTCTTATGAAAACATCCAAGGTCTGGCCTTCGATCCGGTTACTAGTTTGCTTTTCTGGACGGACAGCAATGAAAGAAGCATATACTGGATTTCTTTAAAGCCAGGCTCCAAGAATGATATCTACGGAAACCTTCTTGTCAAGATGGATGATGAGATACCTAGAGCAATTGCCGTGGACAGCTGTAGAGGGTAACGTATTATTTTTAATCATATTAATTATGGGTAGCTAATATCCTGATTCTATGAGAGCCTAGGGAACTTTAAGAATTTCATTAGGTTTTCTTTTTATAAAGAAATCATTACAAATATATTAAAATTGCAGGATCATCTACTGGACCAATACAAACACATCCAAACCTTCCATCGAAAGAGCTAAATTCGACGGCTCTGATAGGGAAGTAGTTGTGGCCACTGACATCTTCATGCCCGTCAGCATAGCGATCGACCAGAGAACCAAACGGCTCTATTGGGCCGATGACAAGGAAGGCATACACTACTCCATAGAAAGTTCAGACTTGGACGGAAAAGACAGACACACTCTTGTGGTAGGAACATATCACCAGCCAAACACGTTAACCGTATCCAAAGATTCGATATACTGGGTCGACTGGGGATTCAAATCTGTTTGGAAGTTACCCAAAGAGGCTCCGGCGAACACAGAACCGACAATGCTCATTACTTTTTCTAATGAGGTGCCTTTTGGGATAGTTGCTAATTACAAACTCGCGGATCAAATAGAGGGAATACCTGAATGCCAGGCGTTGGCTGACCTATCGGAAAAGAAGTCCGCTATCAATGACTCGTTTAATATCCCGAAAGACATTGGACTTTTTTGCCTTCACGGTGTGAAGATTGAAGGCAAGCTGTCCTGCAAGTGCTCACCTGGGTACACGGGCGACCGCTGCGATACATCCAAATGTCACAATTACTGTTTCCAAGGTGACTGCAGTTTTTCGGCGGCCGGTCAACCTACATGCAGGTACTATTTTATGGTCTAGTAAATCTTGCAATTAATAGAGACTAATAGAGATTTTGACGTATTTTCTAATTGGAAGAAAATGAAGAGATTTGAAAAATATTCTATTATACAAACTTATTTGAAAGATAGCAATCAATCAATTATAATAGGATTTTTTTTTATTGATCAACCTTATTGATCATTGATCAACTAAGGTCGTCTGCATTGTTACCTTACTCTTGCCTTTTTCTTTCGCCAAATATCAGTGTTCGCATTGCTGTGTTTCGGTTTGAAGGGTGAGAGAGGCAGCGAAATTACTGGGTTAAGAGACATAGTATCTTCATGTCACAGTTTTGGCCACGCGCTAGTGATATCCTTGATGATATGATGATCTATAGATAGACTGCGGTGTCGCTTATTACTACGCGGATCGCTTGCTTGTTTGTTGACTTAGATACGTATAGAAAAAATATTTAGTAAAATCATTCCACTTAATTTCACCAGCTACTTCAATTAGATTTTTATTTATTTATACTTTATCGCATGACACACATTATTAATTACTAGGAAATGAATGAAGAATTGTTACATAATAATTCATGCATGATTTATGTCATACAATTAATTTCTTCTTTTCTCTCTATCACGGCCGATAAAGTCAACCTTTGAAACCCGGTAATATGAATGACACCCGGGATTTTTATTTTTGCAAGATCGAAACGGAAGAGTTCAACGAACCTTTAAATGCTTCGTTTCGAGTCTTTAGCGCAATAATCGTTTGATTCTTTAGCTATCGAGTGGTACGTTTCAGTGTTGCACGGCGGTCCCAATGGCGCAGATAGCAATGATCCCATATAATGCGCCAAAGGTTATGGGTTCGATTCCCACCCGAGCAAATACTTATAAGATGAATATTTGTATTTGTTCAGTGTCTGAGTGTTATTTTAACGTATTTAAGTATTATATTTTTGATTCCCCTGTTAGCTGATATTCAATATAGACAGGTCAATGTATGAGATGTCATGTGAATTTATTGTGAAGTTAGATTGACAATTGAAGTGTTTAGGTTAACTGTAGACAAGTAAAATATGTATGTAGAAAATATAGGAACAATGTATGTTAGTATTGCACATCAATGTGGTAAAAAAACTGTCTATAATGATTATTTATGTATAAGATTATAATGGCGAAAAGATGAAAATTTACATTACAAATTAGTGACGCAATTAGAATTGTATAAAATCGTAAATATTAATTCTACTAATTTTGTAGTCCTTGACTTCAAAATAGAGTTATGTTAATACAGTTTCGCATATTCATATAACAGAGATTATTTTCAATAGTATTTATGAAATTAATCTCTGTTAAATTTTCTTGAAAATTAATCTAGACTTCAGTGGTTCTTGTTTGTTAAGAACCGATGTGCTTGACTACTTAGATAATCTAATTAATAAGTCCTTGTGAGATCTTCAATGTGATAATGTATTGATTATATTTCAGTTGTAAGAGTGGTTACTCAGGAACGAGGTGTGACGTGAATGTTTGTACGGGATACTGTTTGAACAACGGTGTGTGTTCCCTGAACGGGGACCAGCCCGTTTGCCACTGCAGCACCGACTACCAGGGCACCAGATGCGAGGCACTTAAACCCATCCCCACCACTACAACTGAGGAAGTCCCTGCTGCAGTAAATTGCAAGTATGTTGTTTTGATTTGATTTACTTTATTTCTCTGTCCTGAGGAACTCTTGTCATTCCAGGACTTCTACCTGGATTTTTTTCCTCTTAACGTCGCTTTTGGTACCTAAACTGTGCAAAAAATTGTGCCGATTCCTTAGAAAATTATTATAAACCAGATTTATCACACGGGAACATTTGCGTATGTGTTATTCTAGCGAATCAATAATCTCTTCCATCTTCCAACATCTATACAAACTTTGAGCTTATATAGTTTTGGTAAATTTGTTTTGGATAATTAATTTGGAATTTGTAAGTAATTTTACAGTGAAATTGAGTAATCATTATATATATTATAATTGGGACTGACGGAATTTGACTTTAAAAGACAAAATTTGTAACTAATTAAACCAAAAACTAATAAACCAATTTCCAAAAATTATTCACTACTTGAAAACTACATTATCAGCGAGTAACCTAACTAGCTATGAAGTACCGGCACAGTAGAATCCTCTCCCTGTACCAGGTGTCGTAACAGGCGACTGAGTTACCGTAACCGACATATAGGCAGCAGCATCCCCGTCGTAAAAACTACCCTCTTTTGCGCGCGCTTGTCGCGATTGTCAGCACGCTTGCCCAGCGCGGCAATTAGGGGCAGGATTTTCTCTTTTTTGGGGAGGCCTGTGTCCAGCAGGAGACTTTTAATAGCTGATATGATGATGATTAACTATATTTTATCCCCGTATTCTAATGGGAACGGGGAGAAACCGACCACCATTAATTTTGTTCTCAAATTACAGCTGCACCATTGAACAAAGATTAATTTTGTTCTCAAATTACAGCTGCACCATTGAACAAAGTGTGAAGACGGTACCAGACAAGTTGGAAGAGTCACAGACGAAGCAGACTGAGGAAGAGTTCGTGACACAGTGCGACCAGTCTTGGGACAGCGTTAGAGACCCAGTGATCGTAGTGCTTGGAGTACTGTGTGGCCTGCTCTGTGTCGCGTGCACCTGGCTCGTCACCAAGGTCCTGCAGCTAAAGAAGAGGCCTAGGTAAGAATGCTAGGCTAGAGGTAGACCTCATACTAAGTAGTCTACATTAATGCCTAATTCACGATGGAGCATTCTGTGTTGATCCACGATCACTTGCTCTGTTCGATCCACATCATTTACTCACATTTATGTATTGAACTTGTGTTTGTTCTATGTCTGAAGTATTATATTTGTAATGCCTCTCTTGTTTGATATCCGTAACACAAATGCTCTCGGCTACTTATAACGAAGCTAAGTCAAAGTGTAAGAGGTAGTGTGAATTGATGTAAATAATATGATCCAAGATTCTTTATTTTTATTTTACCGCCAAAAAGCAGAGTTCGCATTGTTGTTTTTTGGTGTTAAGGGGGCGGAGAGGCGTTTAAATTCCCAAATCATGTTCTCTAAACTGTTTTATTAAAGAAGATAACTCACGCTGAAAAAAACGACGGTTAATTACCTAATTTAATGTATTTCAGGGTAAAGAAACGCATTATCGTGAACAAGAACCTGACTCCGATGACGGCGCGGCCTGACCAGTGTGAGATCACCATAGAGAACTGTTGTAACATGAATATTTGCGAGACGGTGAGTTTCACGTTCAAGTTTTTAACCAGAGAGGTACAAGAGCCCAGTACAAAGAAAACAATGGATATAGTACATAGAAATAAAATCATTCACAAACTAATTACAAATATCTTTTAAAATTGTGACAAAATTATATAGCTAGTATAGCTGTGCCCGCGACTTCGTCCGCGTGGAATAGTTTGTTTGGGTGCCATACCTCTTTACCTTAACTTATATAAACTTTGAATGTCATGTTTATTTATATCGAATGAATGGCCTGAAAAATAAGTTTTAAGTTTCTAGCTCTAAAAATAGCGATATACTTCCATACAACTTTTCATCCCCCTTTTCGACCCCTTACAACCCTTATTTCGAATTAAAAAATGTTCTTTCTCAGGGTCTAAAGATTGTCTGTGCCAAATTTCATTAAAATCAGTCGAGAGGTTTACGCGGGAAAGCGTAACAGACAGACAGACAGACAGACAGAGTTACTTTCACATTCATAATATTAGTAAGGATAATATGCGAAGGGGATGGGCTGTTGATAGAAATTAGAAGGATAAGGACGGCTCTTCTCATTCTTAATGTTTGTAATGAGGACCATTGTGATAAAAAAAACGAAAGTTTATAGTCTCTTCTTATCCCTAAAATAAACTAATAGGCACAAGTTTGCTTTTGATGATGATATGTGATGATGATATGATATATAAGATTTAATGGAAAATCTTTACAAATGCTTGAAAAGTTCATTTAAAAGAAAAGATCATTCAACATGCTACTTTCAAACCGATACTCAAAATAAATACATGCTTGTTACGCTTTCATGGCTTAACCAGGAAACAGATGAAGTTTGACATGTGGGTAGTCTGAAACTGAAAAAACATAGATTACTTTTGATCTCTGAAAGGTTCTCGGGAGCGTTAAAATAATAATGCGGACGGAGTCGCGGATAACCTTGTAATAATACAAAGATAAAAAAAAAAATTTAGGGCATGGTAAAGAAGATAAGGTTTACTATTTCATTAAAGTTACACAGAGGCTTTGTTACTTACATTGTTAAGTTGGCATTGGTTGTACATTCAGTTAATTACTATTACTATTCTTTAAGTAAACTAGCCGTGAGGTACCAGGTAGAGTAGAATAGTACCTCATTCTGTGTCAGGTGTCGTGAGAGGTGACTATACCCATCCGAATCAGCGTAGCTGTAATGCACAGGGCGGGTATGGGCAGCAGCATCCCCGTCTCGAAAACTGCGATTGCCAACACGCTTGTCCGTCCAGCGCGGCAATTATGGACAATTCCCCTTTTCTTGGGGAGGCCTGTCCAACAGTGGACTTCCAACGGCTGATGTGATGACGATTGACAGACCCGATGGCGCAGATTGATCGTGGGTTCGAATTTCACCCAGAGCAATTAGTTAAATGATGCATATTTGTATTTGTTACGTGTTTGGGTGCTATTATATTTATTTAAGTATTTGTATTCCCTTTGTTATCTTATATCCGTAACACAAGTACTTTAAGCTACTTATTTCGGAATCAGGTCGACGTATGAGATGTCGCATGAGAAAAATGAATCACGGAATGACTTTTTAATTTGGCGCAATATAACTTATTAATAGTATATATCACTGAAATTTCTCAGAACAAGTTTTGCAGCCAAAGTGTGGCTTAGTTAGCAGTACGTTTCTTTTGTTGCTATGTTAATAAACTGACTAACATCCATTTTAAATCTGATTTCCACTTATTTTTCTGGGACCAAAGTCACTTTTATCATATCTTTTCCTTGATATCATATCCTTACTAATATTATAAACGTATAATTTTGTGAGTATCGATGTATGGATGTAAGCTTACGGTGGAATGGCTAAACAGATGGAATTGGAAAGATTTTTTGTACAGCTCCGCTGTCAGGAAGTGATTTAAAATTCCTCTCTGAATAACAAGAGTTCCTCAGAGGGATGCTATGAACGAAAGTGCTCGCAGACAAAAGTGGGCGGGAAGCTAGTTTTATATAAAAGTCTAACTTGAACTAACTACTTGCACGCAGGATAATAAGGAGCAAATCGTTTGGGATTGAAGAACATCAAATAACTAAGGTTTAATTTGAAATGTTTACCTTTTAACCCGGTGATTGGTTTAGAGTTGACACACTAACAGTAAATAGATTTATCATCAAATTAACTTATACGCTTCAGAATCACTAACACACAGTAAAATTCATAAAGAAAGTCTTAATAGTATAGACATTTGTCGGAGTCGTCTATTGGAAAGGCAAAAGATACTGTGTGAATACAGCACTTCGCCGGACCGAGTCTTGGCGTCTTTGAGTGACATACTCTTATATACATTCTGTGAAGAGTCTTTCAAACGTCTCGGTGTCGAATTACCCATAGCCGGTGGCGCCGCCCCGTTGAACGTGGAATCGAAATAAACTAAACTGTGACATAAGTTGTACCCGACTGACATTGTCTTAATTGTGAATTTGGATTCGATATCAGATTTTTTATGGATTAGCTCATACAGTTTTGCATATTGACCGAGGATTGCAAACTTTAAATACATTCGAATTCAGCAGTCAGTCAATATTCAATACATAACACTTAAATTACAATACATTTTCCAAATCAATTTAATAATAATAGCCTATGATATAAATCGTTATATTTTTACTTTATCCACCGAATGATAAGTTATCTAATCCATCAAACTTTACAAGACATTTATTTATCTATAAACACTTCCTAGTTTTAAACACATATCATTTAGTATCAGCATCAGGATTATATGGCAATCAATAAATGTGGAATCAAAAATCGCCCAACAGTAATGAATCATGCTTAAATTTATCACTAGTTTTACTGTAGATTTGTTTTTAACTTACTTTAGATTATAAAATCAGTTTCCTTTTAAAATTACCGATAACTATTAGATGTTCTTAATTTCGTATATTCTTCGTATTTTGTAAAAAAATCTGATTGTTTGTCTGATCCTTTCATTTCACAAAGTTAAAACTTTGGGTTTAGGTAATTGCACATTACTTTAAATCATATCATACATGTTATCACATTAATGTACTGCTTGATTTACAATTAAAATCATTAATAGAGCTAAATTTGATTATTTGGCAAAAAAATAGAAATAGAATATAAATAGACGCAAATTAGAATAATACCTTTACTAGTTGACCCGTTAGACGTTGTCTTGTCTTAATAAATTTTCAGTAACTTGTAGGGCAGCAACTCAGTGATCTTCATAATGGGCTAATGCGTATTTCTTGGCCCCTTAGAATGACAACTATTTTATCACGTTAAGTGAAAATGTAGGCGGGATCGCGCTATATTACTGATCATCTAAAGGTAGTGATAGTTGCTCTTCCTTTTTAGTAGCTTTGCTGCAATTCCATGTCTTGTAGTAGCAGCAAACAGCATTCACGTAAAATGGTATCGATGTATGTATCAAGTTGAGCGCTGGCGTTGTCGATTGGGGCTTCCATCATGATTTTGTCTTGGATGCTGTATAGAACTTGCAGATCAATAGAGTTTTATTTGATACGGGATGTGATCTTAAATTGCCTTTCTGTATCAGATGAGATTAGAGTCAGCCTGAGCGTTAAAGGATTCACTTCATCATTGTTGTTGCTAATAGTGAATTACGCAGATTTGAGGTAACCCTCGAGTATAGTGATGAGGTAGATTTCTTAAAGTGTGGTGTAATAATAATTAAGAGTTGAGCAAGCTTGCGTACTTTATTGAACTGTTTTCGTTGTAATCATTACTTTTTTATATTAATTCTATAGTTTCTCGGCTTTAAAAATAATTTGTTGGAGGTGGGATTCCTGATTTAGTCCAGTCATTGAGAAACTCCTAAGGGTTCCTAAGTTCACGAACATATGCTAGCATAGTAACCTTCTTCTGAAGTTCGCGTTTCGCTTCCATAGTCTGTCACGTGTAAAGTTACATCAGTCATTATAATAATAAAAATCGTTTGGCAATGGTCATAAAAATTAGAGGTCAAAAAATTTAGAGGTCATTGTCCAGAGCCGCTTCGTATCTTTGATCGGAGAAATTATTTATCCCGTTGGAATTGATTATGCATGAGGCAGGACCTGTTATCTTTAATATACCATTGATAAGATAAAAATATGAAAACTAGCTAAATGGGGCGCGTTGCTTAGATAGATATTCAATTGCTAGTTGGTCGCAAGCGATAATGAACCTTGTCAGTTAAACATTAGGGTTTCCGTCGAAGTCCGGGACAAGGGCTCAGGGCCTTAAATATTGTGTCGGGATCGTGAGACATTACATTAAATAAATAACTGAAAGACTAGTTGAAATCTAAATCTCTTAAATTAACTAATTAATATTGCCGGGCCTGACGAGATTCAGACCCGCGTGAACCCGCTCTTGGGTGATAAATCAAATATAAATTGAAGTGGTACAACTCGGTCCCAAAAAATAAATACCTCCTTCAGGGGTGATTGCGTGAGATTTTACAATATAATCCCACGTAGGATAACAGGCTTGCCTCTTAAAAAAATTAAAGAATAATGTTAAAAATTAGCTTATCTCCAAAGCTTACAATTGCGTTGAACGTTATGTTAACAATAATACTGCTTGGGCCGCTTGACCTACTTTAACAACTAGCTTTAAGACAAAGGTTTGTTAGCCGCCGGTAGTGGTCTAATTAGCGCTAACTACATAGGTGGTGTTAGTTCATCACCTTATCAGTTATTCTTGCATTCCTTTCTGTTGGGTCGCGAAATGGACCTGCAGTAAACTTAGTCTAAAGAATTGTCTGGTACCGGCGTGTTTAAGGTGGGCCTAATTAAATTATGTGTTAATGACTTTTATGATTGGGTGTCATGGTACCCACTGCACCCAAATACAGACGACCCTGATTTCGTCTGTATTAACTATAATTATGCATATAATCAGTTTTTTATTGGAAACACTTATGTGATTATTATTACTTTTTTATTATTATAACATTGGCGATTTAAAAGTTTATGCAGTGGGCCTACTTGAATGAAGTATATTTGACTTTGACAAATATAATACTCCAATATATATATTCTCAACCATCTCAATCGAACTCACGATCTTTGGCGCAAAATATGAAGTTAACATAGAACTTTGAGCTGCCGTTAAAAGTACGAGTTGAATATTTGCTTATATAATTAGTGTAATAACGTTTTCGCAAATATACAATGTATAACAATGTTTATAAAAAGGGGATATAATGAGTTTACGTCATAAGTAATAGATTTTTTTTAATTGTTCTAGCCATGTTTCGAGCCAAGATCTACAATCCGACCAACGTTAGGAGATGCGAAACCCGGCAAGGAAGAGAAACACAACCTGATAGCTAATATGGAATTACCGGACGACTACTAAACTTAGTAAGCCTATAGAGGTAATGTTCTACTGTTTGAGGTAGGGTTGGACAAAAAACAAAATTTTCAAATAACATGTCAGAGGGTTCACACTCTTGTAATTTTTTTTATACCCTAAATTTAAAGTATTTTTGTATTTAACTCTTAAGTTATAGTGAATAAGGTTGTAAATTCATTTTGTTTGAAGTCTATAAACCCAATCTCTTAGGCCCGTATTAAGACATTTAATTTACATCTTCCTCAAATCGACCGTCCATTTTTAGGACGACCTACTAATTGTATAAGATGTGAACATCATTTTTAATGTTGACATTAAATTATGAATACGGGTCAACGTAGAACATATTACGTCAAACATCTATAACCAAAATGTGATATTATGAAGCGACTACATTGGAGTAACAGAGGTCGTAAGGCTGTGTATGTATTGGCTGCTAAAATCTCAGTGCAAGGGAACTAGATTTTAGACCATAAAGAGTTAGGCACACGAGTTTAATTCCCATGGGCTGGCATAGAATAAATAACGTGCCTTTAATGTAAACGCAATAAGCAACAGCTTTTGTAAATATAAACTTGCAACAAATTAAATGTTAGCTGTGCCTTGGCATGAATATTTTGACATTATTTTATGTAAACGCATCTAAGTATAGTGCATTTATGAAGTGAGAAAAATGATTAAATTTATCGTCCACTTTATCTATGAGTGCTTGTACAACAACATTCGGACCAACGAAATGCGCAGTTTTGAGTACCGCGTAATGCACATAGGTAGTAGGAATACAGAGAACTTATGTAATTCTTCCCGCTTTTTCTTGAATGTTTCAGACTATATTGTCTTATACTACTATAGTGTCTATCTTATCTCAACAGAATTTACGGGGATCCAAAGTTGTCTATGTCCTCAGAACTGATAAAGTTAAACAATGAATCCTAACAAAAACACTTTTTAAACTTACTTCATAAACGCACTGCTGCTAGATTAGTTTGCGATATCCAATATCATCGTCCTTGAGGTACTGATTAGTATTTTTCACAGTTTACCGTGGCGGAGAATTGCCAAGCCATGTTAATTTTAACTCGACAGTGACATTGTATCTATTTTTCGTTATTATATTGTGTCAAATATATTTTATTATCTTGAATACGTTTGTACAAAATTCCTACACTATTTAATTTTCCTATTTACATTTATTTATCACAATTAATAACGAAAAGTAGTGTAAATAAAAAAGGCATTTATCATTAAATTATTTGTACGTCATCACCAAATTAATAAATTAAGGTAACTGTAATATTGATTCTGTACCAATAATGACGTTACCATTAGTGTTGTGAATCCTCGGTGATATTTATTGTTTGGCGATAATTTTATTTTAAATAACAATTTAGTTTCCAATTACGGCCTGTAAAAATTTAACTAGTTTTGAAAATCAAAATTTATGAGTTGGATAATTTTTCACTTTGGGTCTTAGTCGATCTCCAAAAATTTAAGAGTATGTATGATCACATAATTTGTTCCTATAAGATTGTGTTCAATCGTCTTTTTTTCATAAAAATGATCTTCCAAACGGGTTAAGTAATGACTTGTTGACTATTTATAACGTGTTATGAGTGAGAGTTGCTATCGTTCTATGTAAGATACTTTAAAATTATTATCGGTACTACGTGAGAAAAACGGTGCAAATCGACTTTTGGAAATTCAGCATTTTTATTTCATGTGCCTTCTTTAAATACGATAAAATAAAAGCAACGTAGGAAGTACCGTTTTTTATAGGTGGGATATCATCAAAATATATGTTAAAAAATAAATTGTATTAGTGAAATATACAATTTTAGCGCAATCCTCAAATATTTTAGAATTGTAATGTGTCCTGAAAATTATTCACAACCGGAAGGACAATAACATTATATTTTTAAAGAAATTTAACAAGATTAAAATTCAAAGGGTACAATTGTAATTATATATTTCTTTAAAGTACTAGCAGTGTATATACCATTTATTCACCTTGACACGAAGTGAAGACAAACTTGACTGTACTTTAAGTAAAGAAACCTCATATCTAGTTGATAGTGACAAATATAACATTTTCATTTTGTACATACATGTATGTACATATAAATATGTATCCAGTTGAAGTGGACACACAAGTCCAATCCTTCGTAGCCAGTTAGTTGATGATCACCGTTTTCTGACTATACTATTGAAAACAGAAGTGTAATGTTTTAAATTATCTTCTGTTTTTTTTTTAAGGAAACCTCAGTGAATGAGTAATTACGGAGTGTCAAGTTTACAAACCGGTGCCTCTATTTTGTAAGATTTTCTAAGCACCATTATTGTAGTGTGTATTTCTGAGTTTAGAATATTTTTTATGTTCCTACAAACATATGTATGAAGTACCTCGTAAAAAGTGCTAATTACGAATGTTTTACGTACAAATGTATTTTTGCAATATATTGTAATAGAATTCCTACTGTCTATATTCTGATCTATAAAAGTAAAGTGAACAGGATTATTACCTATATGCATATATATACATATATATATGTGTGTGTGGAAAGAATATTTTTGTAAGACAAATAGTTTAACATTAAATTACACGTATAGATGTTTAAGAAACAGTCTCGATCCTTATTTGTACTTAAAAAAAATTCGTGAATTGAATCTCAATTACAAATTGTACTTATGATTTTTTTTATACCAACAGCTGATAACTCAATGAGGCACTAAATAATTCACTGAGTAACATAATTTTAAGGCTAACTTGGGATTTAAAAGGCTATTTATTATGCCAAGCTTCCGCGTTGGTCATAAGGTGGTACTTAGACAAATAGACAATTTAGTTATAGATTTATGTATTAGATTAGTTCGTGGATTAATAATATCCACATCAGAAATGTGATATTATTGAGTCTTTGTATAAGCCATAGAATAGAAGAAATATGATTTATTATAAAAAATAAAAGCTTTCAAAATGAACGTTGCGTTTAAAATGAAATACATCTAAACATACAATTCCTGCCACAATATGCTATTGTTATTTTTGTACACAGTATTGCTAAGCATTTGCAATGCTTTAATATAAAAATATTTACTATAATAAATTTACAAGACATCTCATACGATGACCTGACTTCAAGATAAATGGCTTTAATTACTTGTTAACACTCATTTACGTAATGATCATTTGTGATTATTCTGATCTGGATGTAAAATATATATGTATAAAAGTATTATGTATGAGAATTATTGTGTTAATATTCATGTATTCGAAAACAGCCGTATTGCAAATTTACTAGTAAATATATATTTTTAACACCTAGATACAGAACCAACACAAATGTTCATATCATCAATATTGACATGGGTAGGAACGAACCCACGACTTTCGGCGCTAATAGGCGAACCACCGAATGTGCCATCGGGCCGGTCAATAATATCACATTACAAAAGGGTATTTCTGTACAATACAAATTATTACAAAATGATAAAACAACGAGTAAGCAAATAAAAATACACAAAAGATATTTTATTCAGATGCGTAATAAAAAACGACTTTAAACACGTACACATTTTATTGAAAATCCATTACATACTTGTGGTCTTAACATTTAACTCTTTGTAAGCGAAAATCGCTTTCTTACATTAAGACAGCAACATTTAAAAACTGTCCCGTGTGATGCCGGCAGAGAAGAATAGTACCTTCCCTGTATCAGGTACCGTAAGAGGCGACCGACAGATGGCGGTATATCCATCCGAAATAGTGTATGTAGCTAAGATATACGGGCCGTGGATGTGCAGCAACATACCCGAAAGTCGCGAAGGTTACGCTCTGCGATTACCACCACGCCTGCGCGGCATTTATTCGTCCTCCTGAGCCAAAATCCTCCTTTCTTTTAGGCCAGTAATGGACTTCCTTGAGCTGCTATGTTGACACAAACAATGTTTCATAAAGTATATTTTTCTAAACCACATTTCTAACTTGTCAAAGAAAACCCCAATAAAACAATTTACAATATATTTATACATTGCCCATAAAAGCTAAAGCCCAGAACTACAATGTTAAACCAAGCTAAGGCGATTGTATCGCTCGACCGTATGCTCCAAATCGCTTCCTGATATTCATCTAAGCATTCATCTTCAGACTGCAGCAATTCAAAACTAATTCTATGTAGACCTTTAGGAATTGACGTAAATGCTAGTTATGATTAGCATTCGGAAAGAAAACATTTCTAAACACGTTGTCTGTTGGAATGTTCCTGAAGGGAATAGACATTTCGCTTAAATTTGCAAATGAATGACGATGTATCTGGAATTGCAGGAAATATGTTATTTTGAGTTGATGCAGCCTTCCTCTAGATGTACAATAAAAAATAGTTACCGACTTATCACCGATTCCCGCTATTAAATATTCAATTATATCATACGATTTAACAATTGTTCCTTTTCAATTTGATTACTTATCGGTGCCTATTATATAGGTAAGTGATTTATGATATGAACTAATGTAAATATGCAATAATGTACGAGTGTGACATCTTTTGAAACAGTCTCCGTTTAATACATATACAACTAGCGGCGCCCTGCGGTTTTAACCGAATAGTTCTCGTTCCCGAGAATATTTAATAAAGAGAGCTATATAATATATATATATAATAAGTCCCTTGTTATAACATAAGCAATTCCAACAGCTATTTCCTGGTAAAATCTTTCCAGCTGTTTCGGACTATACCTCGAACAGAGAGAAAGATAAGTGTCAGCAGGACGAACAATATTGCGTGCTCGCTCACTCGTACTTACGGATTCTCTTGGAATATAATTTCTGGCTATATGCTCTCTTTTAAGCGTGTTCTGTTGTATTAATTGCAAGTTTAAAATACATTGTAATAAGTAAATAACTGTTGTATATGTTGGAGTTATCAGCCCGACCGCAGTTATCAGCCTGAGTACATAAATGATCGATAGACCGCAAATAATTCACTACGATTGCTTACAATATTTTCATATTATAAATTAAAATGATAGATGGTAGTAACCTACAATTCACAAAAATCTCAATGTTTTATTAAGATAATCGTTCTAAAGATACAGTCTAAGTTTATAATAGACTCGAGGCAAAACAAGCAATATCACAGGAAATCTTAGTTTCGTTTACACGGCAGTATCTAAAGACTACATACAATAATAAAATCGCTGGAACCATAGATTAAAAGAAAATTCAACGACAATTCTCGAGACGTTTTAGCATTTTCCAATTCAAAATTGCTTGAAAATTGCTCTATCTCTAATAACACATTCATAGGCGTATACGGAGGGGAGGCCTGATATGCTGTGCCCAATCCAGGATGTGGGCTACCGACTCGGAAAATATTACCTATATTGAGAGGCGACTGTGTGAGTGCGTCAAGGGAGGCCCGACATGTAAAATTTTCAACATTTTTCAAAGCGGTTAGCGATATTCGAAAACACATTTGAAATTCATTAACAAAAACATTCTACGCTAATTAAAAAAAACAACATTTATTTAATCTATTAAATAAATAAGTTATAAACATAACATGTGTAAATAAAGATAATTAGGTCTCGGTAACTAAAAAACTAATAAAACTTACAATCACGACAATACATATTCTGTGAGCAAGATTTCTCATAAAATATATATTTATTCAACTTAAAATGAACTTAAAACGAGAAATTCATAAAATCAGCCGGGAGACGTCATAGCACTGCTGGTAATAAGGACTCCAATAGGACCGGTTGTATGCGGCCTGCGTCTAACACGATCCTGCGATTGTCAATCGAATACCCAAGAATTAATGTTTCGGTTTTGTTTGCCCCACGCGGCAATTATGGGCAAAAGTCCTACTTCTTGGAGAGGCCTATGTCTAGCAGTGGACTTTCCAATGGCTGGTATGATGATGTATGATGAAATATTTCGTATGAACATTACAATTCTACATCACTTTTAAAAAGTTTAACACAAAGCGCACTTTTTAAAATATATTTAGCAAATGACGAAGTTATATTATATTTAATATCGAAAATGTATTATTATTATGCAATTATTATTATTCGCATCTCTTTTAAATGGCATTGAAACGCGGTTTATTTAACATTTTTTGTTCGACGTTTCTTCACTTTGACAAATCGTTCACAAATTTAACCAGAGATGTTTAAACGTATAAATGACAAGACATGTCATTTTACAGCTGACAATTATTGTCACTTTTAAAATGACATTATTTGTGAACGTTTCCTGAAAATTAAATAAACCAATTTCAACAAGCATTTCAAAAAGTAGTTTTGTAATGAGTAGGGAAGGAGTCAATCCTAGGAAATATTAGGACAGAGCTGTCACTGCGATGTACGTGGGTATAAAATACAGAATTACGGTAAGTACTGAAAAGATTCAACGACACTATAACTATGTACATCAGGGTAGTATTTTTAGGAGAATATAGAAAGGATATTTGTAAGTATAAAACTCAGTGAATGGATGTATGGTGCAGTAAGCATCTTTGCATTTTACGGGATAAAATTGGCTAAAGGAAATGTGATTTTGGTTCCTTCACTGATATTATAATAGTGAGTGCAGGGTATTTGTAGAATCATGGAGCTATCCGTAGTATTGTGCCTATTTTCTTTAAGGAACTATTAACGGATTATGCCATTTGATCTTTGTTTTATCTTATAAGATTAATTTAATAAATAGTTTATTATGCCATATTATAATACCATTATGAGAATATAATTTTTAGTTATTCTCAGTGAATGTGCCGTAATTGAACTAATTCATTATATCAGTTTAAAAATAGAAAAATGCATCTAATCCCGTTTTGAGACAAATGTGCGCGACTCGACTCGTATTGCCAAATTAAATCTGAAACAAAGATATGCTCTATTAGGGTATTCAAATACTTGTTTAATCTTAAACTATAAGATATTTAATTAGTAGGTACAAAGATTGTAAAGTTCAACAATTATGAACTTAATTTCCCACAGCTTAGTGACACAATTTGTGTGTACCTGCTGAACGCAGAACCATTTCTCACACCCATAAATGAAGACTGCATCAACTCAAAATAATTAATTACCCATTTTATTTGCTGGAAAAAAAAATTGTTTAAATGTCATCTCAAATAAAATTCAGCATTTTCTATGCATAAAGCCTCTTACAATAATTCAGTAAGTATTTTTTCGTTATCGGTTGCTTTAAACTTGTAAACGTTTGATATTTAAATGTTTGTACCTACAACATTGAAGAAATGGCGTTGACTTCTCAGCGTTTCAAAAAGTTCAAAAAGTTCGATATGTCCGCTAAGGTCTCATAATAGCATAACTGGTAGTGCAGTCCCCCGGGAAGGTGCGAGTTCGAGTCCCGCCTAACATCTTAGAAAACCTTTTTTCTATAAAATATCATGTTCAGAATTTTTTTCTTTCAAAATGAGTATTCGAATGGATCATGGACCTTAATGCGGACATTTGCGTTTCGTTTCGAAAGGTTTTCTTAAAATTATTATTTCGGGTTTTTACAGCCTTCATCTAGGAGCGTTCTATGTAGATGACGTACAGAGTTAAATAGAGGTAGACTTCATACAAAAGGTCATCTGCATTGGTACCTCACTCTATATACCGCCAAATAGTTTGCATTGCTGAGTTACAGTTTAAAGGGTGAGGAATTGAATTGCTTTAACATTGCTTGAAGACAACTGTTTGTTAGCGCGGACGCCGGTAGGGGGTTTCATTATCACTAATTATTTAGTACTGATGGAACTTTCATCACCACCAATTTTTCTTGCAGGTTCTTTTCTGGTGGCTCGGGTAATGTCAGACTAGTATAAAATTAGCCTAATTTAAATGTAAGATGTCTTTTACGATCCCGTCCAGTCATCAGGGTCTACTTTATATTTCTGAATTAAATTTTTCTATTTATAATTTTTGACGATTCGAGACTGCTTGTAATAGGCCTACTTGAATAGAGAATATTTTGATATGATTTGGAGGTGGTGAAATTACTGGGCAATGTGACATAATATCTTCAAGTCACATGGTTGGCAACAGTCTCGTGGTATTACGAGCGTAAGTTGCAGTGACGCTTACTATCAGGTGGACTGCATGTTTGTTTGTCAACCTGGACTAATTAAAAAAATCAACTGT
Organism: Heortia vitessoides; assembly: GCA_020976665.1. Taxonomy (NCBI): domain Eukaryota; kingdom Metazoa; phylum Arthropoda; class Insecta; order Lepidoptera; family Crambidae; genus Heortia; species Heortia vitessoides. Next base: position 12,961,158 of record JACJUM010002971.1, read on the forward strand.
ACTCAGACTAGCGACTCACCTAATCCCTGAGCAACGCAGCCAGCTCCTTGACCTCGTCTCTGTGTTCCCTCATGTACGCCTGCGCCTCCCACAGCATGGTCACGAGTTTGTCGTCGGCGCGCTCGTCCATGTTGATGTCGGTGGACATGTGCGGCGAGAACCTGAAGTACGGGACGCCTAGCGAGCTACACCATGCGCGCGCCCTCTCTACCACCCGCCCGTCCGACTGGGTCGCCTGAAATTCACCCCGAGATAAGCTACGTCATTTATATATTGATTTAACACATACATGTTACAGCTTACAGAGATTACCCCAATTTACATTTGATTGAATTATAAACAATAATAAAACATCAATACCATTTGTTCCATTCCCGTCGCGAAAGCTGCCTTCTGCGATTACCATCACGCTTGTCCAGCGCGGCAATTTTGGGCAATATTCCCCCTTTCTTACGGAGGCCTATATCAAGCAGTGGACTCCCAATGGCTGATGTGATGATGATGTTATTATTTAAAATATATTTTTGCCTTGTTTTTTGTATGCGTTTGGCTCCACACTGAGCGTTTATTTTACTTACATCACAACTGTGTCTCATCGGGGCAGGCTGAGACTATGCATCTCTTCTCACCATCATGGCATACGTCTCTCGCATCTTTTACTCGCATTAGTCCTTTGATACTCGTTCGCTAATTCTTGATAATTCTAGCCCTTACTCAATACCTCTTCTACCTGGTTAAGGTATGTTTGCCTAAGTCGTTCTATACCGACTCTTCCATTAACTTCCGTTCTATATGTATATTTGTGCAGTCATTCTACTATCAACCATCTTTTTCTACATGTCCAAACCATCTCAACATTTCTTTCTCTATTGTTGGCACAACATCAAGTTTTACACCATATTGATCTATAATATTATCTTATATAATCTATCCTAATATTAAAAAAAGGACAGATTTGATTGTCTGTTTGTTTGTTACGGTTTAACTTAATAACTACTAGACCAATTTAATAAATTCTCTCACCATTAGAGAGCTACTTTTTCACAGAGTAACAAAGGCTATATTATATTTTCAAAAATAATAAAAAACCGCTTCTTAAGGTAGAAGTATGTAAATAGCATTTGTAATTTGTAACACACAAACTCAGACATTACAGAACTAATTAAAAATACTTTTTCATGAATCAGAAAACATATTTGTAAACATAAAAATTTATATTTTTGTCAACACATGAAGAAATTTATGTCACACAATATGTTTCGTTAACTCCGGTTAAGGCTCAATCTTGCACTGATAACAATTCTTAACCGACTTCAAACAATGGGATGTCAATTCGTGAAAATATTTGATTGGTGCAATGATGCCTTTTGCGCGGTAAACTATTGTTGAACTTCCGGGGTAGAAGTTTTACTATTAAGCAGGCTAAAAAAAATTGCAAATACTAATATCACCGACTATTAATCAGGCTAAGTGCTGTGCTCGCTGCGTCTGGTATTAAGACAGTATTTTTTCGCAGCCCAGGTAACGTTTTTGTCGATTGGTTTTGGCACGTTAATAATAATTGTTTGCTCTGGCGAGTTCTCAAGAGCGAGTAATGTCGTATATAAATATAATGAGCTATGATATGAGTCGATGAGACATTATATTGACTGCCACCCGTCACACTTCACTTCCTTTAGCGAAGTTACTGATTACTGCTAGTATTTTGTATTATATCATCATCATCATATATGTTAGATTTCCAATAGGACCGGTTGTATGCGGCCAGGTCCTACGTTAAGTTTGCCGGTACGTGGTCTACGTTCCAGAATCTTACGCCTCCACATTCATCGGTTCTGCTTGCTTAGTGAAGATGAAATGGAGACTATGTATGAGGACATAAGTTGAGCTATACAAATGTCTAAGACCCACTTCATTGTTATGGTTATGGTGGACTTTATCGCAAGGTTGGGAAAAAAACATAAGCCGGTTCACAGGAAATGGACCTGGGTGAGCTCCGATGGTTCGAGCAATGAGATGGACTTCACCTTGAAGAACAAAAAACAAATATTCAACGATGTCTCCGTGATCTGAATGATCCCACGTGATGATGCTTACGCTCCGAACTACTCGTGTGCATATCCAGGATCCCGAGAGATTTCAGCTCGAGCTCTCAAACAGCTTAGATTGTTTAGGAGACCTTGCGCCGATGGACAACGTCAATAACGTCAAATTTATTGGACCCTGTCCTTCAAATAGACCTCAAAAACTCTCCGATCACACTCTCCTCATGTCCGATAAACGCCCGATAAGACTGTTGACTTCCAGTGACGCGAAGTCATATAGGCTCAGTAAGCAGATTTCCAAATTCTAGCGACACGATATCCGTCTCTTTAATACTAAAAATGTTAAAGAGACAATTGAGCAAAACAAGTACTCATAAATGTTTGCAAGAAAGATGTCTATTAGACAAAGTCTGATGACTAAGCTGGAGAAAGAAAATGGCAGTTTAGCGTAGACCAAGGCCAAGGTATTCGAGAAGATCGAGAGGTTCTATGGAGTTATACGCTTCGGTTTGTAAGCCTATTAGCAGCAAAAGACCCAAGAGCCGAGTTAATCCGATACTACTCCCAGGATATGACAGACATCAACCAGCAGAACCAAAGCACCGGATGATGACGGAATCACATATGAGCTTCTGAAAGCGGTTTGGAAGACCGATACTACTACTAAGAGCTTCTGAAGGACTTATAGTCCTTCAGAAACTCTTCAACGCCAGAAGCATGGAACAGGAGCGTGGTGGTACTGTTATTTAAAAAAGGTGACAACACCTTATTAAAAAATTACCGCCCCATCTCTCTTCTGAACCATGTTTATAAGCAGTATTCTTGGGTCATTACGAATCGTCTCAAAGGCATCGCTAAAGCCACCTCGGCTTGCGTTCAGAAAACTGCGGAACATCTCGTCTGACAAACCTCAGTGTCTCAAGTCCAAAGTCTTCGAAACCAATGTGTGTTACCAGCGATGATTTATGGCAGCGAAACGTGATCTCTAACTATTAACCTTGTATTATATGGTTAAAATCATTATTCTGTATTATGGTGTGAAACAGAAACAAACATGCCACTGAAAAAATGATAAAGAAATATTCACCATAAACAGAAATTTTAGTTTCACGTTTCACAATATCACCACGACCACAATCATTATTATCATCATATCAACCGTAGGACACCTACTGCTGGTAATAGGCCTTCTAAGGGGGTTTCCAATAGGAATATTGTATCGATTGTATAAGATATGTATACCACGCGGCCCTGCGCTTTTGCAACCCGCCTGGGCGTGTGCCCGTCTTATCACTGATTCTCTAATTTAATATGCATGTATTACATACTTTTTGAAGCACTCCATTGATAAAAAAATGCATCAAAATACGTTGCGCATTTTAAAGATGTAAGCATACAAAGGGACATACAGACAGCTGAAAGCGACTTTGTTTTATACTACGTAGGAATTTTTAATTATTGTAACTATTATCTAAATACGCATTTTACCTTTGACACCTTTTACAAAAGTGTCTGCGTAAGTACTTACTCACCTATTTCTACCGCCAAAAAGCAGTGTTCGCATTGCTGTGTTCCGGTTTGAAGGGTGAAAGAAGCAGTGAAATTGCTGGGGAATATATGATAATATCTTCAAGTCACAAGGTTGGCAAGTCGATAGTGATATCCTTCTGATATTACGAGCGTCTACAGGATGCAGCGACGCTTACTATCACGCGGACTGTATGCTTGTTTGTCGACCTAGTCTATTGAAAAAAGGAATACCTGATCCACTAAAAGTCCCCCAATAGCCGACAGTCCCCATGCCACTCTCGCTGTGTCCCACAAACTCTCCGGCTTAAATACGTCAATGTCCTTTAATTTCGACACCGGGATCAAACCTGGGAATGAAAATCACGGGTCAAAACAATAATGTTTCCAAGCGACAAATGACGTTAATACTTTGAATCGCTTAACTGTGACCGTATAAATTAGACACGAACGTCCGAATGAATGCTGAAAATATTGTTTACCTGAAAGCATTTTTAGTTATTTTGAAAAAGAATAATTTCATAGATTCAGATATACTATTTATAAATATCTTCTTCCTTTAATTTAACCACAAAAATTTCAATGATTTGGACGGCCCCGGCTGTGTTTGCAATCCTTAAGGCGAATACGCATGGGGTTCGTGTTTTTTTACCTATCCATACGAATACCTACTACCCCTCTGAATTTTTAACTACATACAAAATGGCTTATGATGATGAATCTATAGCATTGTTGTTTCATTTCAAAGGCTGAGAGGCGTAAATTACTGGTTTATGTGTTATAATATATTTTTAGTCACAGAATTGGCTACACGCTAGTGGTGTGCTTGTTGGAACACGAGCGTCTACAGGCTGCGGTGACGCTTACTATCACACGGACAGTATGCTCGTTTGTCCAATTAGTCACATACATTGTTTTTATCATTACCAGAAGTAGACCTCTCACAAAGTTCGCCTGTGTCATATTGTGACATAAGATGTTCAAGTAAGAAGGTAAGCAACGCGCTAGTGACATCCTTGTGATATTACGAGCGTCTATATATAAAAAATAATGGTTCTGTCGTAAAAGTTTGTCTCACCCGTCCCACAGGATACGACCACCTTCAAGTTAGTCTTGCGAGCCTCCTCCAACTGGCCCACGCCGTTCAACGCCAGTCGCAGTTCCGTGAGCTCCGAGAGAGCGTCTAACGTGGGATTATTTCCCATCAGTCCACCATCCAGGTACCTGAGTTAACAAGCAGATTATCACCACAGCACCCGTAACTCATCCACTGCTGGATATAGGCCCCAAATTAGTTTTAATAGGACCGGTTGTATGCGGCCTGCATCCAGCGTGATCCTGCGGTTTTAGTCAGATCGTCTGCCATCGGCTCTGCGTACGTTGAACTTGCTAATGTATATGTGTTAACTAAAGTAATAAATCTATATATTATATATGTAAACAAAGCGCATAACACTTTATTTAACAGCTATCTGTGTGTGACTTGTTTGAGTCTAGTGCGCTGGCTGTCTTATGACGAAATAATTCAGCATGATAGATAATCGGTTACGGACAATCATATTGTAATTTAAATAATAATAATTAATATGTAATAGTGAAATAACAGCTTTAAATGTTGTTTCTCTTTTCAAGTAAGTTTGTTATTAATTAAAATTATAGATAGTTTTATAAACTTTATATAATAAAATAAAACTCCACTCAGAGCAACGCAATTTGGTTATAGTTATACTTTCCATCACAATACTTCAAGGATAATTATAATAACAACACAGTATTTATTACAATTCCAAAACATTATTTCACAATATAATGTTTGCTGAAACGAAATGGTTAGGTTAGGTTAGAACTCAGACCACGCGATCGAGGTGCATGAGCCGAACGAGCGAAGCGAGCCGCTGCACGCTCGCTGAACAGTTGAAATATTTCCTAAATAAAACATTTGTGGGGCATTGTCATATGTCAATTTTTTTTTCAAATGTTATTTGTAGATTGATTTTTTATGAGACTGAACTAATCAAATAAACTATCAATTTTATACAATATAAAGTGATGAATTTATCACATTATCTAGATTATTTTGTTATTATATATAATGACCAGTCATTATGTAGAATAGCTGTTTAGTCACAATGACTATAACACACATATGCATGTATTACAGTCATTGTTATTAAGTATCGTTATTTACAGATCTGCTTATTCCTGATTCGATTGTGCAAGGAGACTTAGTATGTTCTACGTACCCTTTGTATAGCTGGTTGGGCCCATTTTAAATTGACTATTAAGGTCTATAGCAAGAGATCATATTTCACTCCTCTAATTAATCCTTGGTTTCTTTGTGCATTCATCAGACAATCAATCACAAATACAGAATGAATGTGAATATTTATTACAATCACAAATACAGACCAAACATCCTGTCCTGGTCCTGGGTGGGTCCCAGGACCTTTGGCGCACAGGACAGGATCACCACCATCTGCGCCTCCGGGCCCGTCATACCGAGTGTCTTAACGAGGAACTAACGTCAGACGTTAAAAAATGAAAAAGTACTCTCTGTGATCCATCCATCCATGTATAGAACCTTAAACTGACAACCCTTACAGAACGGTACGGCTAATTAAGCTAATGAAGCCGGAATTCATATCTAATAATCATATCAGGCGTTGGAAGTCTACCCCCAAGAATGGGGGAATATAGCCCATATTTGCCGCGCTGGACAAGCTTGTTGGCAATCGCAAAGCGTAACTTTCCCAAAAGGGATACCGATGCCCACCCCTTCCCTGTGCATTTAAGCTACACTGTTTGGGTTGGATTTACTTGCCTTGGTACCTTAACCGACTCTTACGACAGTACAGGGTACTATGCTATTCTACCCCACAGCTTATAATTAATTATAAATATATGAATAGTCCCTTGTTTTCAAACTGGAGCTACTGTTACTAACACAATATTACCTGCCCGAAGCTCTGAAGTAGGAGGGCGCAGCCCCTGAGGCGCGCGCCGCTTGCCACACCAGCTGCTCGGACGGCGGCGGCGGCACAGGCAACGATACCACAGACACTTGGTCACCGGCTTCTGCCCGAGGACCTGATAATAATTAAAATGTGATTTATGTTATTAGTTCAAGGGCGTCCGCTAGAACTCAGCGATTAGTCGGTCTCAGTGCTATATATTGTCATAACGTTAACATAACGTAACGCCAGGGCTACATTGAAGAAAAACGCTATGTGCACCATCGTTTCTAGTTAAGGCGGAAAATAAATGTGCTCCATATAATAGATACATAGTTGACAAAGTCTCAGGAGGGAGATCAGAACTGTTTATAAAAATATCGTTTTAAAAGACAAAGTTTTTCAGATGCGCTTATAATAATTTACCCATGGATATTCGTAATTCATGACAAATGTTTAATGATATTTTGGTAAAAATATTACGGACCCAAAAAGGGTTGCCAGTACGTCTGCGTCCTTCCACATGTCATTAAACATATAGTTGGATATAGCCACATCGAAAATAGTAACTAAAGGGAAATAAAAGGTTTGACTGCTGGCAGACTGGAGCATGCTGGCCACCGTGTCTGACTTAAAGGCACGCCCCAACTTCTAAGGGCTCGATTGCGTAACTAGTAGGTGAAACTATATTCTCAGGATTTGTCTATTAAGCGGTTGTCAGTAAGTTCAAGCAAATAGCCCGAGCTTCTTCCAATCAATTATTGTTTTAGAGGCGGGAATGTCGGCTGAAGGGCCTAGCTGGAGCAGCGCCAGCCTACGGTCGTAGTGGCCTCTCATCGCCTTGGTCGTTTTTATAAAATGCAGTATTAGTTCCATATTCTTAATAGTCATATTTAACGACCGGTGGATGGTCGATGTGAAACGGGAATTGTGTGGCAGGGGGAAGGAGGATAAGCTCAAATCATAAACCTTCACAGAGTTTGCATAGTTTTACTCAACCAGAGGTTTTAAAAGAATGTGTTACTGAACCCGCTGGCGATAATAACGGCGTTGTCAGTGGCAAACATGGAAGTACCGACTCGAGCAAAGTCTTATTTGGATCCAGATACGCGGACGCGATAGTTAGCTCGCACTGTACAGGTGGAAACTTTTAGTCTACGTTACTTGCTGATATAAAAATAATTAGGCAACGCCATGTTTAAATATATGATAAATATGCATGAGTCATTAGTCGCTTACTTGGATCTTGCGTAGACACAAAGGTCTTGAATTTATAAAACACCAACGTCATAATAACCCATCACCATATATACATTTGTCATAAGATAATCGTTAGACGGATTGCGTAACAAAGACACGAGTTTGATTTTTAAAATGGCCGCCTTATCAATGAATGTTCAAATTTAAGTATTTCATTTTATTTGAAAAATTGGTAATTAGAAAAAAATCCAAAGTTGCCGCCATGGGCATGGCGTGGTGGTGGCAATCGAGAAGCGGGGCTTCGTGACGGGAACGCTGCTGCCCATCTTCACGTTGTTGCATGTAAGCTCGAGCCGCCCGATCTGAACTGTCTCTCTGTGGGTATAGCGCCAGGTGTTGTAAGTGGCGACTGAGGTACCGAGGGTGGTACTATTATTTCATTCGTGTATATGTTCATCATCATTATTATATCAGGCACAAGACGTCTACTGCTGAACATAGGCTCTCCAAATGATCTCCAATAGGACTGATTTAGCCAGATCGTCTATCTTGCGGATGCCCTACGTGTCTATGATATGTTATGTAATCAAGAGATAACAAGAATTAAATTCAATGCAAAATTCTTATTTTATTAGAGATTTTATAACAGAGGTTCATCTAGAGCTCTAATATTCGAACGCTAACAATGCAGTCATCGCTAGAAACTTCGAGAGTATCATCACAAGGATATCCATAAGCAATTCGCTAACCTTATTTACTTGTCTCTCTCACACTTCAAACCGGAACACAGTAATACGAACACTGCTGTTTGGCGATCGAAATAGAGAAAGAGAAATGACGATTTTTGTATAATGTCTAACCTCTTGTTGCATGCATTTGTCTGGCAGTCAGATGTCAAACAACTTATCTCGATGACATAATGAAAAAATTGAATAGAATGAGAGATGGTTTGGACATGTAGAAAGTATGGATGGAAATAGAATGACTGCACAAATATATATAGCGAAAATTAATAGAAAAGTTGGTGATGACCTTGGCGAATGACCAGGTAGAAGAGAAATTAAAGAAGGGCTAGGTCAGAAATACCAAGAATAAACAAGAGTATGAAAGGACTAACGCGAGTAAAGGAAGCGAGAGAGGTATGCCAACATGAAAGCAAGTAGAGATCTATAGTCTCTGCCTACCTCTCCATATGTATATATGATTATATGTGACTAGCTGTGCCCGCGACTTCGTCCGCGTGGAATAGTTTTTTGGGTACCATACCTATTTACTTCAAATTATATAAACTTTGAATGTCACGTTTATTTATATCGAATCAATGGCCTGAAAAATAAGTTTTAAGTTTCTAGCTCTAAAAATAGCGATCCATGCAAACAACTTTTCATCCCCCCTTGCAACCCCTGACAACCCTTATTTCGAGTTCAAAAATAGCCTATGTCCTTTCTCAAGGTCTAAAGATTGTCTATGCCAGATTTCATCAAAATCGGTTGAGAGGTTTAACCAGGAAAGCGTAACAGACAGACAGATAGACAGACAGACAGAGTTACTTTCGCATTTATAATATTAGTAGGGATTAGGACTCACTAGACGTTCCGTTGTATGCGTCCAGGATTTCTTGCGCTGATTGGTAGTTCCTGAAAATGTGAAGGTCCACAGGCTTTCGATCGGCCAACACCGCCAATATCATAAGTTTTGGATGCTTTATATCTGACATAACGGTTTCCGTGCCTAAAACAAAAAATGCCTATGTAATCATAAATTAAAATTGCCGCTTGGCACGGATGCGGTGATGATAAAAATTGTTATTGTGGATTATCTCTAAGAAATAGACATATGCCATCGCGAACTTCTTCGTAGACCTTTTTAAGATTTTCAATACTATAAATATTAAATTTAAATTATAGTGAATTACTATCTTGTGTGTGTATTTACATCACATTAGAAAACTTTAAAATATCAGTGTTTTTCTACTAAATCATGCATATAAACGTTCGTCTTGAAAAATTCTATTTAAAACGTATCTTAGATCTTAGCATACATAGGGACAGACTGGCAGCGAATGCTACTTTTTTGTATACTATGTAGTGATTAGTATTATTTTAACAATTACTGTACACTCACCTAAACATTCCTTCAATATATTCTCGAGAGGATCGGAAGGGTACGGCCTCATCCCGACGAACGCAGTCTCTTTCAGCGTGAAGTACAATCTCTGGCACTCCCTCAGCGATTTCCCGCAAGAAAGAGCGAGTGCCAATATACCTCCAGTGGAGGTACCCGCGACCCAGTCGAAGCAGCTGATGAGGGGCTTGCCGGCCGCCTCTTCCAGGGTTAGCAAGACCTGGATCAGTACCAGGCCGCGGATGCCGCCGCCGTCTAAGCAGAGTAGGCTGTTGACAGTTGTTTCATAAACATGATATCTTAATAAATGATGCACATATCGTCATGGATTGGATATTTACCGCGCTGGGCAAGTGTGTTGGCAATCGCAGAACGCTGCTTTTGCGACGGGGATGCCGTTGCCCATCCTCACTCTTTGCATTTGAGCTACACTGTTTTGAATGGATATACCGCCACCTGTCCGTTCTGGTTTCTTAGTCGCCTATGACGACACCCGGTAGAGAGGTACTATTCTACTCTGCCGGTACCTCTTTGCTGATCTCCAATTAAATCAATGAAAAGTTTTCACAACACCCCTTTGAATCAACTCACCGGCCAACCTTCTGTGGATCGTTGTAACTGGAGGCCTTCTCTATGCCAGCGGTGGTCAGCATGTCGTTAATAACTTTTCTGGTAGAAGCACGGGCGACGGGCGGCGGTGGTACACCGTTGTACTCACCGCGAGTGGAGCACCCTGGCCGGCACCCGGACATTTCACCTGGACATCTGTTGCAATAATAATAATAATAATAAATTTACACAACATCTCACACATTGACCTGACTTCGTGATAATACAAATAAAGCGATGTGTTACAGACATTAAACAACAGGGGAATCATTTATTTAACGCCCAGACACAGAACAAACACAATATTTTATCCTGGGTGGGGATCGAATCCACGACCTTTGGCTTACAAAATAGGATCACTGCCATCTGCGCCAACCCAACAAATAACGCACATGTCTAACAGAATCTATGATGGTGTATTAAAAATTATAAAAAGTTATTTGTTTGTAAACACAAATGTTCTAAGGCCACAATCTAACTGTATCAGATAAAAATTCATTGTTTTCCAATTAGGTTTTATTTTAAAGTACTAAGACGATAATATTTAGGCGATAATATTCAGGAGCCCTGAACACAAGGCCTACAGAATATAACACAAATAACTTACAATGAAGTCTTAAAACGCATAAATTGAAATATGAAAATAAATATCCTTTATTTCAGACCAAATTAACATCTATATATAGACAATTCTAGAGGTAGACGAACGTCGTCTGCGTCGAAATACGTGTTCACATTGCTGTGTTCCGGTTGGAAGGAGGGTAAGAGAGGCAATAGAGAGCCCACAAACGGCTTTAACTCTAAAGGATTTGCTATAGAAGGTTGTGGAATGCGCTGGCATTTTAAATGATAAATTCTCTGATAATCTTAGGGATTTTTAATGGCTGTCCCCAAGGAACACGAAGCGGCTTTTATAGTGATAAGCAGGAGGGAAAGGACAGAACAATAGCTTGTATAGCAAAGCATGTCCCTTACATGAGAGCTCCTGCGAAGTCGAATAGGAAACTATTTGAACTTAGTACAAAAGTTGAACACATGATCAAACTTACGTAAACCGAAAATGAATCTTATACGGAAGTTTTAAAGACGCTCAAGCTTCTCAAGTTGATCCTCTATAAGAACTATATAACTGGCATCGGCATAATCGAGGACTGGTAGAAGTAGGGATTGAGCAAGAGCTAGTTTGTTGACAAAAGGAAAAAATCTTCGACTAACATCATTTTACTGTGCAGTCCAGGACAAGTTACTGTCCATAAGTATTCCCAAGTTTTTAACTTAAAACGTTCTACTGTACCGAATAGGAATATAATTGAAATTATTCTGCAGTAGAGTAGACCAATTAATTTTTGAACTCATCCTGGAGTTCCCCACCACAACTATTTGTGATTTACTAGGGTTAACTTAAGCCCGAATCTTTCACTCCAACAATGTACTCTTCTTTAAAATACTGATACTCAATAAAATTTAAAAGTAATTATTTTGTGTTTGTTCATTAGAGATGTTCGAAAAAGCATATTTTTAATTAATAAGATAACATAAGCCATCCTATGTGTACATTTAAATTCAATCTATCTAAACAGATAGATTTAACGAATTAAAAGGAAGAAATATATCTCACTCAGACATTTAAATAAAATACAAATCGTATTTATTATGTTCATAATTATTCAAAGGATTATTATCAATAATAATATTATAAATGGTACAGATTTCTATTTTTATTTGTATTGAATAGGCTTAGATTTAAGTTTCAGACTAAGTTCTATTGAATTTAGCCTGGTTCGCAAAATACAAATAACACAGCAAGGTCAGCCATTTGGATGTAACATTGATCAATTGATTTATTTATAGAATACAAAAATAACACATTAACTCAGCGTGTACGCGAGAATCAAACAAAGTTGTAGCATCAAGTAATTGGTCGTTGTTTATATCAAGATGCTTTAAATGTAATTGCTGTGTGGTGCCAGCTTGAGAATACTACAACACCATCTCTTCCTCAAGCGAGTCTTTCCTCTCTAAGGCGACAAAGAACCAAGATCCTACAGCAATACAAAAACAGTGAATTTGAGCCATTCTTCAAATTGTGGACCTTATTAAATATGACTACTTTAGCCGGAAGATAATTAACCAACGATTACATCCTTAGTTTTAGTTGATTGTATATACACATCCCTAGTTTTCCCGCTATGATCTGTCACTTCCTTCGTATTTGTTATTTTTGTAAATTACTTTCAAACCTAATCAGTTGTCTATTACTAGTAACAGAGATTTTTAGCCGCATTGCTATCTCACATGGATTGTTTTTTTTTTATATTACGAAGTTGGTCGCTATATTATATATATCAAGACGCTGTAAATGTAATTGCTGTGTGGTGCCAGCTTGAGAATACTACAATATTATCTCTTCCTCAAGTATCATCAATGCGACTAAGGACCTTGTACCAGAGAACTCGCTGCAGCGTTATTCTGTTTACTCCAACTAACTGCGCAGCTTTCTTAGTGCTTAAAAATCCTTTCTTAGTGCCCCCTGCGTCATACCCCCCCTCCCCCCTATGCCAAATTAAGTTTCTTACCATCATAGTTTAGGCCTTGCGTTGATAGTTGATTGGAGAACTAAGAAAGGAGTTATGAAATTATACTCATATATCGATAATAAGGATAGATACTGATGATACTTGACATAAACAATTAATTATATGTCTATAAAGTCAATAAATAGTTTTCCTCTTAAACTTCGTTGAAATATGTGTGTATTATAAAAGATAAAAACATTACTGTATCGAATTACACGTTTTCAGACCAGTCATCGTTATCATCATTATATCAGCCATTAGTAATCCACTGTTGGACATAGGCCTCCCCAAGAAAGAGAATATGTTGCCTATAATTGCCGCGCTAGGCTAGCGTGTTGGTAATCGCAGAGCGCGGCTTTCGCGACCTCGTGGCTTCAGACCAGTGCTATTATGTTATTCAACGACACATAAAATTGAATAAATAAAATAAAACGCGTAAACTATAAATAAAATAATCACAAACTCACCTCATAGCACCAACTGCGTGTAAAACATACAATATCTTGTCATAATTACTATTAGACATATCTGTGGGCATAGAGTGTCGAGCCGTATGCCCTTCTTTATTCTTCGCCTCCAAATTAGCACCGAACACGATCAGCGCTTGAACTATCGGGATGCTGGTCTGCTTCACCGCTATATGTAGCGGCGTGTTCCCATCCTTATCACCTATAGAATGTTCCGCCCCCCTCGATAGTAGGGCGATCACACACTCAAGCCTCCCACGCATGACCATAATATGTAAGGCCGTTCTCCCATCGAAGTTCAGAGCGTTTATATCACAGTTTTTAACGACTAGAGCGTCGATCACCTCTCTGGATATCGACCAGTGTAATGGGGTGCCTCCGTGTTTCATGTCTTGTTGGTACAGCTTTGATTGGTTGTCTTGCAGAATGTCTCCGACAATGCCTATAGGAATTTGTTTTAAATAAATTAATTACATAATAACACTAAGATTAATTAAAGTTTATTATAGGGATTCTGTCGGAACCTAGATCGGAAACAACAATGGAGTTGATGCCACCACTAGACTAACAAGGCTACCTCATATTCTAATTATCATTAATTGCACAGTAAAGGTAACAAATTGCCGTGAGGTACCGGCAGAGTAGAATAGTATCACGCCCTGTACCAGGTGTCGTAAAAAGCGATTAAGATACCAGAACCGACAGATGGCAGTATATCCATGCAAAAAAGTCAGCTCAAATGTACAGGGCGGAGATGGGCAGCAGCTTCCTCGTCGCGAAAGCTGCGCTCTGCAATTGCTAACACGCTTGCCTAGCGCGGCAATTATGGGCAACATACTCTCTTTCTTGGGGAGGCCTATGTCAAATAGTGGACTTTGAATGGGTGGTATGATGATAATGATGAAAGGTAACAAATATGTAAAAGGTACGATGGGAGTAGCCATATCTTTTAGGACAGAAACCCTTTAAATTAAAAAAAAAACACTACATTCCTTAGAAGTAAGGAGTTTTTACAGGGTCGGCAATGCGTGATTGATGCTTCAGTGTTGTAAGCGTTAATAGGTTACGGTAACAGCTTAAGCGGCTGCCCGCAAGATACTAGTTTTGTGATAAAAAAAACAACAGAATGAGTACCAGACTCAAGCTAGGAAGTCAGCGGAAATTGAGAGTTATTAAAAAAACACTACTACCACACTTGCATTCTCCTACTTTTATTCCTGGACTACTCAGATGTCAACACTAGTGTCACCGCAAAATATTTTTACAATAGATATCCCATGACCAAAGGACATAGATTTCCGTTGTTTTCGATCCTGGCCTACCCTTGCTTCCTCCACATCGATTAATCACTTCATGCATAGGAGGTTTAGAGAACACCGTAGCAGACATTTTTTTAATATCGTCTTCATATTAAAGATACTATTAACTAAAACAAAGAACAACTCGTCTCTGCAGACTCGTCTAATTTTTGGGCTATCGTCAGCGCCATCTTTACAATGACATGGGTAACTATCTAGAAACACTCGAATGTCATACTCTAATTAATTTGAAAAAAAGGGCTATTTAATTATGCTTATAGGTTTTATGCATTGAAAATGTCTAAATTTATATATTAAATAATAAATTTACTAGCAAAAAGCTAGTTGATTTTTTTCTATAAATATTATATTTTAATAAAATATAAACTAGCATTTTTCAATGCATACAACCTATAAAAATAAGGCTATCTTTAATTTGTTTAAAATCCTTATTTTCATTACAAATATTAAAATCCGAAAGTAAATCTGTCTGTCTATAACGCTTTCACGCTAAACTACTGAACTGATTTAAATGAAATTTAGTACACAGATAGTCTAAAGTCTTAGAAAGGACATAGGCTACGTTTTCATTCAACATTAGAGTTGTAAGAGGTCGAAAGGGGGGTGAAAAGTTGTAAGGAAGTATCGCTATTGTTAGAGCTAGAATCTAAAAACTGATTATTTAGACTATTGATTTGTATATATCTATAAATATAATATTCAAAGTTTATATAAGTTAAAGTAAAAATGTATGGTGCCCAAAGAAACTACTGCACGCGGACGAAGTAGCGGGCACAGCTTGTATTATATATATATATATATATATATAGATAAGGGAAGCGAGAGAGGTCTGCCAAGATCGTAGCAAGTGGAGATCCATAGTTTCAGCCTATATCATCGCCTTACAAACACTTTCGCATACACCAAACTATCTTCCAACAAAAGAAAGCAAATTTTATCCTACAAAATAATTTTGCTTCCTAAAAACGATACCTGGTCGGGCACTCGTGGACTGTTTAGCAGCACTCAAGTTGACATCGGCGCCGGCGAGCAACAGGGAGCGGACACAGTCGGGCGCATTAGCGAGGCAAGCCAAGTGCAAGGGCGTGTAGCCCTGTTTGTTGTATATGTTGAGACAAGACGCTGTTTTGCCTGTTAGTACCTGTTAAGATCAATCAATTGAACATTAGACACTTTACTTATTAAGAACCTCAGGGTACAGCTAGGGTTGCCAACCACCTATCTGGAGACAATGACTAGCGTGTTCGTCACCTCTCATTAAGCGAGGGAGTCAGAGAAATAGGACTATCCAAAGACAGATGGTAATTAAAGAGGGCCCATTTTTCTTGATATTGGACGTGGACAGACTCGCTTAATACTCATCCTACGTCGGAAGGCTGGAGTCCCTAATACTATGCATTGAGGTCTACACTTTACCCTGGTTAAACAAAAACTTTTCCCAAAGCGTAATCTTATGACATTTTAAATTACATTTCTTTATAGTTCCATTTAATTATTTATCTGTAAATAAAGGTTTAATTTATTTATATATATTACATATATTACAAAGATATTTATCTTATATACACGTCTTATCTTCTCTTGGATTCATTCGTTATTTTCTATCCAAAGGTTGATATCGATAATACCGCCGGTTGCATTTCATAATTATTGCTTTTGTTCATTTGTATTACTGTTTGGTGAATAAATAATGTATTTATTATAATTCTTGTAACAGCCGCGTGGCAGAATAGAATAGTGTCTCCCCTGTACTAGGCGTCGTAAGAGGCGACTAAGGTTCCAGAACCTACAGATGGACTTATGGGCAACATACCCCCTTTCTTGGGAAACTGCACTCTGCGATTTCCAACACGCTTGTCCAATGCTGAAATTATCAGGAACATACCCCGTTTCTTACGGAGGCCTGTGTCCAGCAGTAGGCTATCATAATTATCTTTTAACTCCAAGAGATTTTAACAGATGGCGATATCTGTTGACTGGATTGAGTAAGTAATCAATAGATGGCGCTGATTATTTTAAACCTACAAATGTGTCATATGAGGAACAGTTTAATAGGAAAACCATCACGTGTTGTTGAGAGTAATTTATAAGTAAAATTTATTATGTAATAAACAAAATACCGTGTAATATAATTGTTTCTACTTTTTAAATTGTTGGTGTAGCATGCGAGATAGATCAAAATAATGTACAAAAAATCCCTAATGGTAGATACCAAGATAGGGATCTATCTCATAGACAGAGCCCACAATAACTATTTTTTATCCTCAATGTATCTGTGTGAAGCCTGTACACATACTAGCGGGTCGCTAGTATGTGTACAGTTTATAAAGAAAAAACTGCCAATCATCTCTAAAGTATAATAATAATTAGTTAGTAAATAGTCCCATAAAGTGTGCCACTTACATTTATGATCTCCTTGTTGCTAGCTGCCGCGTAATGGAAAACAGTGTTCCCGTCGTGGTCCACCAGGTCGAGGGAACAGTTCAACGCCACCAGGCTTTGGACCATGCGAAGGTTACATGCCATCACTGCCACCTACAAACATTACACATTTGGAAACTAGTAGGGTTGTGAGGTATCGGTAGAGTAGAATTGTACTTCCCTCTGTACAAGGTGTAGTAAGAGGCGACTAAGGTACCAGAACCGACAGATGGCTGTATATCTATACTTATATTTAGCATAGACCCACATCCATACGCTTCATCTGACAAGACAGATGAATATATATATATATATATATATATATATATGCATATGACTCAATAGTTCGCAACACGTCAAATTGTTACAGACAATATAAGGTTATTTTCTACAATTTTTGATCACTTTAGGTGTCAAGAATTATTTGATATAAACTATCCAACACTGAATTTTTCAAATCGGACCAGCAGTTTCTGAAATTATTAATTTCTTTAGCTTGATATTAGTATAGATACTTCAAATGCACCACTACAGCCTATCGGCATAGGGCTATGCCCTGCTCATGGTATGCCGTGAAGGAATATAATAGTACCTCCCTTTAACAGGTGTCGTAACAGGCGACTGAGGTACCGGAACCGGAAACAGATACGGTATATCAACCCGATACAGTATACATACAGCTTTAACAACAGGTTGGATTAGGCAATAGTATTCCCACCACAAAACTAGGTCCTGCGAAAGCCGGTACGCATGCCCAGTGCGGCAATACGGACAAAATAATCGCTTCTCTTAAGAATGTCTAAACGAAAATGTCTAACATCGAACGGCTGCTATGAGGATAATAGTTTCAGAGTTTATCATAATCATGCCTACATACCGACAAAAGCGATGACAATTATAATACTTAGATTCGATTGCCCGAGGGATTAAAAGTAAAACAAGTCAACCTTAGGCCCTCGGGTATTTTCAGTGCTTGCCAGTAGCCGAGACACTCGCTATATATAATTATATCTCCTAGGAATTAACAACGTATATTTCGATCAGAAAATATATTATTTAGAAATGAATATTTTGAAGAAAGCAATGTCTAATGTTATTCTGTCTATTTATGGTATACACAAAGCTACAGATCTTCTATACAGTTCTGTCCAATATACGCAGTCTATACCAAATAAATGTTACATACGAGTAATTAAGTTCAAATTTCATTGTAATATTTTGAAGGCTTTGAATAGGTTTAATCGGTTGCTTTGTGTACAATGAATTATTTGACAACCAAATCGAAGACGTAGGTACTTGTTGCGAAAAATTATATCTATAGTGCATCTTATCATTTATAAATTCACACAATATAAATCATACATTGATCTGACTCCGAGATAAGTCGCTTAAAGCACTTGTGTTACGGACGTCAGAGAACAGTGGAATCACAAGTATAATACTTAAATACATACATTTAAAACCCAGACACAGAACAAACCCCTCCCGATAGCATAACCGCGAAAATCGCAGCCCTTCGTCGCCCTCTTACTGGCACAACACAATCACTGACACTCCACATGCACTCGTACACTGCACGCGTTCGCCGGCGAACCGGCGGCCGAGCTTAGGTCGAGCCTCTAGAGGTGCCCTCGGGCGCGCCGTCGGTCCCGCTCCGATCTCGCGAGCTTTGCGGGCGCGACCGCGCACGCAAGGTGAATACGGGCATCGGACCTCTCATCTATGAGAGGCCCCGCTCTCTTTTTCGGTGGTGCTGGAATTGACGTCTGAGTAGTCCAGCAATAGGTTCGTCCGAAAAAAGAAAAAAAGGGACAGAACAAACACAAATATCATCATATAAATATTTGTTCTGGGTGGGGATTTAACCCACGACCTTTGGTGCACAAGATAGGATCACTACTATTTGCGCCATCGGGCCCATCAAACGGGTTTCTTCTGTAGATTTTATAAGGAGACTGCAATGACGTCATACTTAAATTAACAATTGATCAAAATTTAACTAATTCCGAATTAATTTAAAACAGCTCTTTTTAATGAATTAAAAATTGTAATAAATACGTAATTTTTAGTCGAGTGTATATATATGTATATATCTTTTAACATCGTAACTTTACCACTGGAAGACATTAAATTAGGAAAAAATGAGTTCAGGTATTTTATCCGAGCTTTTTCTACCCCGAGAAGAAATAATAATAAATTAAAGAATTGATTTAAACAGAAACAAAAATATTAATATATAATACGCAAGCTAATCGGAAAATTTCTTCCAGGCAACCTTTGAAAAGTAAAGAATGAATGAAACTAAGATGTATACATGAATAAATAAATTTGTAATAAATTACTTTAAGGGCTTAAAAAAGAGAAATGGGATTAATTATAACTATAATTAATAGTTAAGCTCCTTCACCAACCGTGAATCAAAAAAGTGTAAGTCATAATAAATATAGTTATTATAGCGGTATTCGTTAAGTGATTTGAGAATGAAGGTGACCAAAAGATAAAACCGAAACACGCAGGTAGAATACCGCAGTCACCACGGATTTCCATACAGTCTATAGATACTCACATTAAAGGGGGTCAATTTTAAAAAACAATCCGTGTTTCTTTTTCCTTAACAATATTACCACCGTTTAATAGTCACGGATGTCAAAGTTCAACTCTTAGTCACTACAAATAACCATTCGTACTTCCCTTTTACACGGTACAATGATTCAGGTATGTTACTAAACAATGTAATTTTGAAACAAATATATCTAGTCAAATACAGATTCAGAGAAAAATTTATTTATTGTTTGTTACGATTTCAATCAAAAAACTAAATGACTGATTAAATTAAAATATTTCACCATTGGAAAGCACATCTTAAACTAAGCGTCATAGGCTTTCATATATAATCATCATAACGGTCGCTAAACGTAGGATCCAAGCAAGGAGGGAACTTGGGCCTTCTCGTTAGGCAGGGGCGGTGCAAATTACAAAGCGTAACCTCACAACGTAGTTATACTATGTATATGGTCAACCAAACATTTCTTGCGACGTGGCATTATCAATGAATGGGAGAACAATGCAATTGTTAATTAGTTTCTGACCATCGTCGTGTATGACGCAGGTTATTGTTGAAATCTATATTGTACACTCATATTAGGTAATGGATTTCCTTCGACGTCAGTGAAGAACGAATGACGGATGAGCCAGTAACCTTTGAACCATCCAACCAAGTCGAGATGCTCCTGGAGATTCTAGGCGTTCAAAAACTACGGACATCAATTAGCATTAAGCGTCATCATGTCACCCATAATATAATGTATACCCAATAATGGGTTTTGCCTAATAGGTGACGCGCTGAGAAGTCGCGGTGGCAATTACAGAACGAAACTTTGCGACGAGGAAGCAGCTGCCCATTCCCGCCCGGTATCCTACTGTATGCAGTGGCAAAGAGTGGTATAAAAAAGACTTCCACTATCACCAATACATACAGATCTTAGCGGAATTCGACATGTTAGCATACCTATGTTCTAGCCAGAAATCTAGGAATGGAGTCAGACTACTTTTGACACCTTTAAAGTTACCTGGACGCGATATATACTACAGCCCATACGTAATAAGTCGCGGGCGGGATACCAGGAATATTGTAAATAATAAATAAATTAACACAACGACCTGACTACGAGATAATATACTTAAAGCACTTGTATTACGGACATCAGACAATAGAGGTATTACAAATATAATATTTACATACATATTTAATACCCAGACACAGAACAATATTTGTCCTTGTAAATTGTAAATGCAGAAATAATTTTGAATATGGGGTTCACAGAGAAACCACAGGTTCTCAGTCAAGACAGGGTACTGCGAGCTCAGAGACTAGCCAGACCGCGTGGCAGTTCTTGCCAGCGTCGTGACATGCGGTCATGTCGTCTCTAAAATTGAGGTTTCGATTCGCAGTAGCTATATGTGGTTATCTGTAGGGGTGGAGCAATATCCATCAACCCGGTACCATTGTGTCCGGGCGCTCCACCCCGTACACAGCGAGTACGAATCTAGTAGTGCCGATATGGCGAATGCGAACGATAATTACGAAGCCCGAGGAGCCTTTAGCGAATTGATGGGGTTGGTTTACTCTGCTATAAAGCACGTCCGGTGCCAGCACCCGATAGCTGGAAGTTCCATGAGTCGCTAGCATGAGTGCCTGTTACTCAGCAGCTTTAGGAGACCCTGAGGAGACGTATGCAAATACATCGGGATGTGAGCGCGCCTTATAGCTCCGGCACCTCTCCTTGGAAAGAGAGAGAACCGGCTTACCCGATGTCTCGAACGAAAATCAAATCGTGCTACGGGTGGTGAGCGATATTAACGCACAGGTATCTCTCTAAACAACAGGGAGTGGACCTGGGTCTATGAGGTACTAGCCGTTAATAGTAATAGGCCCTGGTCCATCCGCAAGACCTGCCTGCCGCACCTGGTGCTTGCACTGGTATTAGTTACCGAAAGCGTCGCAATGCACCGTAGGGACGGCGGCTCCCTCCATTTATAACCAAAAGGTTTGTCAACTGGACACGCTATGATTTTTACGTATCTACTTAGTGAAACATAAATTAAATCAGTTTTATGTTTTGTCAACCGGATACATTAAGGATTTTGCGAAAAAAGCTACAGTCAGGTAATTAATTGTCTTGTTCATTAAAATAATAAACTTCAGGTTCATTGAAATAATTCATTAGAAACAAATGATAACATAAAAAAACACCTAATTATGGAATGGAACATCAGACAAGAACATACACAATTGTACAAATTTATTTGTAGAGTTGCATTTTCTTAAAGTTAGTTGCTTTTAGGAAAAATTGATAGCATCTAAAGAAGACAAAAACTCCACTAATATTTATAATATTTTCGCAAAATTTGCTTAAAATAATAAAATATAAAAATAATCTTCTGTTGAAGAATATGCATAATTTTGATAAATGAACTTCTTCATTCATTGCTTTTTCAAGCATACTTTTATATTGAAATTCACCAACCAGACATTGGTGTCTCCAGTCAGTTTGTGAATAACCCACAAGGCAAGCAAAGCCTAGTACTAAGTAATGGTATGTTCATATCTTCAATGTTATTAATATATTTCAATATTATAAACCTGAAGTCTGTTATCTGCACAAATTATTTAGTTATAATAAAACCAAGCAAAACTAGTTACACTATAACCAAACAAATGTCTACACACATTACAAGAATAAAATATTAATATATTTTAACCAACAAAATTTAAGAATTACACTAACCATTACAGGTGTTGTCCCATTATACGGGTCTATGTCCTCCATGTGGGCCTGGACCTCTGGATCATTTAAAAGGTCATAAGTCCCAATGCTGGCTACCAAGTGGGCAATCGTCCATGACTGATGCTCTGTTACTGTGTCGCACAGTTTTTGGAGACTTGCCACTGTGCACTAAAACAAATATTATAAAATGATCATGCATGTCACAAAACACTAGTCATTAGGCAAGTAAAATAATTCCAAAGTAAATTAATAATCTTTTTTGTATCATCACTTACAAAAATTAAATAGAAGATATGTGTATATCACATTTAGTGCAATAGCATTAAAATTATAATATGGAATTTTGTTATGTATCACATGAGAAGGAAGCGCTGTTAATGTCAATGCAGTGAAGTGTACTGAAAATAAATTTCCTCAGAGAGGCTGCACATACTAGCTCATATCAACATATCTAGAAAAATTAATGTTGTTGTGTTATATAATAAATCAGAGTTACCTGTTTATTTTTTCTACAAGTTTTATTAGTATAACATACCTATATGATCTATTATATTTTATATTAATTGGATGAACCTAATGATTTCTCTTTTACTTCTAAAAGACTAGCCAACACCATTATCATTATTGTTGTAAACACACACTTAGTTGTTATAGCCAGGCTTCAGACAATACATATGTATAATGTTAATTTATCCATAATAAATCAAACATATTTTATCATACCTAAACAGACATAAACAAGAATAAGTACAAGTCAGTCTCAGTCAAGACTACACAACAATCTTTCAATTTACAAGTCTGTACTTAAACATTAAATTATATACAAATTAGATTTAATCTGATCTAAATCACGTATTTAATATATTTTTTATTTAAATTTTAATTTGAATTGTGAGCCGTGAGCAGAGAGTAAATTAACCTTATGAAATTGCTTAGTTTAATGTATATTGAGTTAAAATATAGCTGCACTCCTCAGTGCCTTCCTTGATGAGGTTTTAAGAATAAAATTAAAGATTGTTCAATAGTAAGCCTATAAAATTAATATTGTTTATTATTGTGCATACACTTATATCAAGGGCATTAATATTGTTATTAGATACTCATACTATTCAAATAAAAGAGTATTGTGCATGATAGAAAAAAAAATGGTAACATAGAATATGCATTGAGAATTTTATGAACTTAATCTATCAAAAGGGAAATATGAATAAACATCATTTACCTCTTTTGTAATTTTTATATATAGTGGTATAATTTCTTTATAAATGATAAACCTTTCTTCTGCAGTTTCTTGGTTTTCTGAACGGAACAAACTAAAATAAAATGATTTTGTTATAACATTTTCTAAAATATAATACATTATAGTAAATATTATACATATATAGAACCATAAATACTATACAATTACATTCGAAGGTCATAGGTCATTTCGTAATAATTAGTTAATTTTAATTATTAAAGATTTCATTTTCTATAAGTAAAAGTAAATCAGATTTTTTACTTACCTGTACATGTGATGTAAGCTTTCTGTAAATGGCTTATGCAGAATGATTTCAAAATATTTATCTTTAGTATTTTTATTATCAGCAGGCGTTTTAGGTGCGTATAGCAGCATCGAATCTTCTCTGTGTCGCACGAGCCTTGAAATATAATTGTCAGATCGGACCTCAAGGACCTTGGTCGGAGATTCTTCAGTCCCAAGAAGACAGCGAAAAACTACAGTGAGATAATCACAAATATTAATTAAATAAAATATACTTTTTTATCCACATTAATAACGTCATGAGAATACTTACAGGAATTAAGCATATTGTTATTTTCAGTTAGATCAAATAAACGAAGCACGAATTTATACGTATAAACATACGTATGAAACGACACAATTATGCTAATTAAAGCGTAAACCCTAACATAGATTTGAAATTCTGCAAACTTTTAGTAGAGTGCATGAAGAACCAATAAATTCAAAATATATATAAGACAAATTTGCTTCTGCTTGACATTGACACTGACACTCTTGAGTTAACTAAGCCACTGTGACAGAGTACAGACAGCAGAACAGATAATATAAAACCGAAAACCATCTAGTAAATATTAATAAATAGTACCATCTTTTATTTAATTTAATGTGAATCAGAAATAAACACAGTGCATCTTACAATTATAAATAGCACTTAATAAGTTATGAGAGTTATATAAAATATTTATACAGTGCACTTGTATATGTATCAGATTCAACTAATTATAAACCTTTCTACATAAAATTAAAATTTATTTGTTTTCGATTTTCTTTACAAATGGAATTTACAAGATTATTTTTCTTATTAGGGCTTTTCCGTTTTAAATGTTCCAGTAGTCTTTTCGATCCGAAATAGTCTTTCCAAACCTTATCATAAGCTATTTATGGATTTTTGTATATTTTATTAGTTTTATTGTCGCAATAAAATATTTCCACTCGGAAATGTGATACCGGAACCGACAGATGGCGGTATATCCATGGGACAAAAACAAAATCATAGAGATAAGCAACAATTTGGTCACAACTGCTCAAAGTGACAATGATTGCCTCATGATGAGGCCCTCAGTCACTAGCAGCTAATGTGGCACCAAACGAAAAGCTTATGAGATAAAATTTTAATTTTTGTCTGTCGATCTGACCACTATCTGCACGCACTATCGATTTTAACAGGACTTGCGCTAGCATATAGTTAATATCATAAGTAAAAGTCTTAATATAAATAGGCACTTTAGGCACGTAGGGAAATTCCGAGCATAGCTCTTTCCATCGCTCGCTGAACGATCTTGAGCTTCTTAGAAAGCTCATAGCTAGCGGCCACGTCTTGCGCCGACGTGGCCAATAACAACGGCCAACGTTGGTATTATTCAGGGGCGTAGCTGCCGCCATATTTGCCGTATCAATTATACGGGGCCAAAGTGTGTAAGGAAAAAAAATAAAAACTTTCTAATTTATTTTATTTTACAAATAACAAAATTCTATAGAGCAATTCCTTTTTTCCCGCCTTAAGCGTGCGTTCAAAAGTTGGCAACACTCTACATCGCTATGGCGGGCTGCGGGACTTCCCCGTTGTACTTACTTCATCTTCAACTCAGCGGGAATCCTTCATCGATACCGCTATTTACGTGCACGTTGTTGTACTTTGCATTGGATGTTAAACCACGGAGTGCAGTGCACTGTATATTTACGCGCTTTATATAAATGTGCATTACAAACAATATTTTTCTTCTGGTTTAGCAGTATTAGTAGCGATTTTTAAAAGAAATGAGTGAAAGGAAAATAGATTATCCCAGCGGCGCTGAGAAAAGAAAAATTAAACAGAAAGGGGACGAGGTTATAAAATAAGTGCCTACAATTTCTTATTTTTTTCAGAAACAAGATACTGTGAGTGATTTAGATTGGAAAGGTAAGTACTACCCAACCCATTTATACCCGTAGTGATAAACAAGGAAATCATTTAATTTCGGTTTGTCCATCTGTCCGTCACAAAAAGTTGGCTCCCCCCTCGATTTTCACAATTATACTGTTTTTAGGGTTCCGTGCCTTGATAAAAAAAAATCTAAATTCTAACTTATCTATAGGATCGATTTGTTTTGTTGTTTGTCTATCAGTCCGTATCGTATCGTTATATGCGTGTTGAGAACTTCAGATGCGCAGACTCGCTTTCGGGTTTTCGTTTTGTGTGGCTACTACACTACGCGCTGCGTTTAAATAGTACGCAGGTGTATAGTAATGCACGGACGGCCTTCAGGTGATTTTGTATCTACTAATAGGTACGAGCACAATCCGCATGGAGTCTGTGTGCATCTGAACTGAACACTCTCTAACTGTGACCTTTAGTAACGTTATATATATATATAACGTATATATATATATATATATATATATATATATATCTGTTTTTAGTTTAGTATCAAAGCATTCGTATTTATTTTTTAACAATTACTCGTTTATTTTAAGATTCTTCTGAAGCATGTTCTTCGTCACATATCCTTCCGGAAATAGAAGAAAGTCAAGCACATATGTACTTTATCGGATCTCCATCCCGAAAATGGAGGAACCCCAAGTGAACGATTCTGATATATATGCAGATTGTAATATAATTTCATCAGATAGAGGAAATTTTGGTGACAATTTAACAGAATGCGAACAAAAAATAATTTTTAAATTGGGCCCATTTAAACAACAAGAAACATATCCAAAAGTTTTAGAAAATAACTGACCTTTTTCCGCTTAATATTATTCATATTTCAATCAGGCAGGCATAAAAATTGTAAGACCATGGTTATGTTATTCTAACGTTTTAAACAAACCGTACTGTCACTTCTGTTGGTTATTAGCAGATCGTCAAAACAAATCGTACTCCTCTGCTTGGGTTAACAATGTTACGGTTATAAGCTATTTCACACAAACTATTCTTGACCATGAAAAGCAGCATATTAGTGCCTCACTCTCTTATAATAATTGGTTGCAAGGAAATACCATCGATACTCTATTGAAAAGTGAAATCAATAGTAAAATTACATTCTGGAGAGATGTACTGCATCGTATAATTAATGTTATTATTACTTTAGTATCTTGTAATCTATCTTTGAGGGGGCATGATTTTGATTCTGGCAATTTTATGGCAATTTCACGTCTGCTAACTATGATGCAACTTTAAAAGAACTTCTTCTAAAACCAAAAGGTGAAATAAATTATTTAAGCCCTACGATTCAAAACGAAATTATTAGTTTGTTAGTTTTGATTTCTTAGTGCTCGTTAAATTTTTTTCTTTACTATTTGAAATAATTATTCCTGTTTCTAAAGCTCATTGAAAATCTCTTCTAAAGAAAATAATGACTTACAGAAATTTAGTATTTTATTAAGTGATCTTTTAAATAGACTGTGCCAATTAAGAAATCAGAATTCATTTAATAGTTTGCTAAATGAATACAAAGATTTAGCAAAAGAGTGCGGGGCGTTTTTTTGATAAGTTATCACAAGATGAGAGAATTTCCGACCCGGAATCCTTTTTCAAAGTCAATGTATACTATTGCTGCTTAGATATATTAATTTCTCAAACTTAAGAAAGATTTCAGAGCCTGTGCAACCTGAGTAGTATATTCGAAATATTACAACCGGAGAAACTCCTATCTACTTCAAGCGAAGAGATATTAAACGCTTCCGGAAAACTGTCTGCTAAATACATTAAAGACATCTCACTTAATCTTTGTGACCAATTAAAGGCTCTAAAAACATGCTATAATGCTGAAATTAAAAAATATATTCCATTAAAGAACTCATTGAATTATTGCTAGTAAAATTCAATAGTCTTGCATCCAGATTTCCCGAGGTAATCACAGCATGCTTTTTATTCTTGATCCTTCCAGTTACAACCGCAACGGCAGAAAGAAGTTTTTTAAAATTAAAACTATTAAAAAATTACTTAAGAACTTCGATGGGACAAGAACGGCTGTCAGGCATCTCACTATTGTCTATAGAGACAGAAACTTTAGAAAAACTAAAATCATCATGGCATGGATGATAAATGATTTAATAAATCAGTTTGCCGAAAAAAAGGCAAGGTGGACGCTACGGAAACTATTAAGGATAGAACAAAAATATGATCTACAATATTAAAGAACACAATATGTATCTATAAACCACGCACATTTCTCTAAAAAATCTTAAAAAAACATACCATTTCTAAAATACCATGTTTTGCATGACTTTATATGAATTCTTTTATTTTTAATATGAGACTGTTTCAGTACCTGAAGTTGACTTTCTGAATTATTAAAATAGCTTATTTAGTTTAAATGCCACTCGCGACATTGCCGGGGTGTGGTGTGGTTTGCGGCGACGGGACTATTTCTAAATCTTACCAGTTTATTGACACCGAATGCAACTTAGAAGATAATAGATAGGTGCACTATCCTCACAAAGTTTTAAATTCGCTTAATCCGTTAGGTCTACCTCCTCATGAAATACTATTGACTTGTTTGTTTGAGATTAATTGGACCACTCACCGGCAGCGTAGGACCCACTTGGTGGACAGACAATCAGACTATAACGGCAGGATCGCTCTGCATACAGGCTGCACATAATCGCATCTTATGAAAATAACTTAAAGAGGCCTATGTCCAGCGGTGGACGTCCTGCGACTGATGAGGATAAATAGTTGGCAAATCACTCTCGCCTATTTCTACCTTAAAATAGCACTGTTCGCATGTGTTCCAGTTTGAAGGTAGAGAGGCAGTGAAATTACTGTGTAATGTGACATAGTTTCTTCAAATAATAGTGTTGGCAACGCGTTAGCGATATTCTTGTGATATTACTAGCGTCTAAAGGACGCGGTAACGCTTACGTACCGTACGCTCATTTGTCGACGTGGTATAATAAAAAAATCATATGTCTTAAAATTTTGGAATGGACAAGTCTTTAAATGCGAGTAATGAGTTAAAAAATTATTTCAAAATTTTCTGAGTGATTTGAGTTTGATCTATTGATTTGCGTGCAACCTGAAGCACAGAGCAACGTTTCTGAAATAACAGGCATAAGGTCTCATTCATATGCGGCTGGACTAGTCTCTGCTAGAGGCTGGATTGAGGTCATTGTTGCCCAGAATTATTTCTACTGGTAGATATTATTGAATATACCTAAAGGGTTATAGGCCAATGATAATAAATCAAGATTAACTATTTAACAAGTGACATATTTCTGGACTAGTATGTTTGTTCGGGAAATAATAATGATATGAAAATTATTTTATAATATTTTATATTATCACATTAGTACATACACAAAACAATGGAATGTAATACATGAATTCTTTAAAATAATCTTTGGCAACGTAAATGCACATTAAACAGGTTAAAATTCTAGTATGTGACTACAATAAAAGCTAAAATTAATTCTCTAATCAGTTTAAATATACATATACTACAAACATGAATAAACAACAAATCAAACAGCCATGCATTTTGCATGGCTGTTCGATTTGACTTGACCGACAGACCGCATTAACTTTAGAAAAAAAAATTTATGTGTAAAACATAAAAACCAATTAACTCAACAAAATAACAAATAAGAAAGTAAACATTGAATAAAATATTTTTTGTTATAATATCAGCCGTAGGACGTCCTCGGTTGCACATGAACCTTCACAAGTTTTTCAAAAACGGGTTGGCATAAAACACTACCGTATAGTTTTGATTAGATCCTCTAAGGACAACCTACGCTGAGTTCGTAGATTCTTGCTTAATATATTATAAGATATTAAATATATTAGATACATGATAAAATACAAGGCTTTTTTATTTAAAGGTAATGTAAAAACAGATCTTTGGTAAATTAAGAAAAATAATACACAATTAAAATACATTAAAAATAAACAAGTTTATAGTGCACTTATTCATTATACAAAATTTTGACGAGCTATTTATTTTGCGAGATCACGTTGTACATTACGCGTTAGAATGTTTAATTTCTCGTTAGTACACACAGCAACAGATTAATCCACCCAATCTGTCAAAACTTCGCAATACGAGCCATTAAGTTCAAAATTGACTGTAAAAATTTGACACATTTGGGAAGGTCGATCTGTTGCCCACCGCACATACGTGTTCAACAAATCTTAGAGCGCATTACACAGTTTATTTGTACATAAAATATTATGGTGACCATAATGGTGTCGACCGGCAAAAAAATAAGTGTCGCCGTTTTTATTGAGCTGTCAACACATTATACCTGGTTAGTCCAGTATATAGGTTCCCAATTATTATTTCGTGCTCAGGAATTTACCCAAATAACCTTCAGTTTTAAAATAAAATTGATGGATATTATGATTACAACTTTGTTTTACAACTTTTTCTTATACAGAACAACTTTGTAACAATATAGCATAGAATAGGTATAAATAAAAGCCATACTTATGCTTATAGGTTGACCAGTCAAATTTTGCCGTGGCATGTTCTAGTTACAGAAGTTATAAGATTAGCTTCAAAAAATCTAAATCTGTAACCCTATAATTAATTTTCATGGCCCATTTGGTGGGTATGATCCACCAAAAATAGCGTCATATACAATAAATTTAAGTATACACCCTTCTAATTAATGACTAAAATAACCTATCTAATTAAGTACAAAAGCGAAAATAAATCAACTGCACTACAATATAAATTTATGTAAATAAAATATTTGAATAATATAATACTAAATAAATAAACATTTATTATTCAAATTGGTGAGCACAATTTATAACTTGATTACCACTAGTACTCGTAAGTAGGCTCACTACACTTTCTTCACTATTTATTAAAAATAGTCTTAATTTAACATGTAAACATAGTTTATACTAAATATATGACAGACTATAATAACCACAGATGTTAATGTGTAAGTTTTTAAAACTAGGTTCTTAAGATCAAGGGAGACTGTTTAGATACAAACCCAGGCTTGGATTGTTACAATATGAGATTTAAATAAATTTATTTTAGAAAAGCATTGAATCAGCTTTTAAAACTGAGGTCTCGGTCTCAAGACAAACACTGAAATTAATTTCATACCTTTTCGTTCAAAATTCCGTACATCGCATGAATTAATCATTAATAATGCATCAGAAGACTTATTAAATTTACTTTAAAAAATTAGATAAAAATAATTACCAGGAAATACTACAAAAATGTGTATAAATATACAAATCTTTATATGTAAAGATACTGTGTCATGTTGCTCACTGTGTGCAGTTTGATTCAACTTGAGACAGAATAATTTGTAACTCAAATTATATATATATATATATATATATATAGATAATTGTATTGTAGCTCAAATTAATTATATATATACATATATGTAGATAATTTGTAACTATATATAAATATATAATCATAATAGTTATTTTGTTGCATATTTTTTATTTATTGCCAGATTAGGTAGTAATAAAGGTCATAAGTAATTATTTTATAATTACTTATGACTATTTTATAACGATAGAATCGAAAAATATCGGTACTAAAAACACAATGATGAACGATTTGTAAATATTTTCACAATGATTTCAGGTTTAAGCTGTTCTTAAAAGAATTTAAACATACCAAGAATTACATAGAAATTACACCTGCTTACTACTCCAACTAAACTAAAATTAGCTGCTAAAATTGAATTGATCAATGCCTATCTAATTCGATAAAACAAAAACAAGATACTTTTTATATGAGCAGTCAGAAAGACTAAGTTGTTTTAAGTTGTCCAATATAAGTTTTTAATATATAAACCTCTTATATAAAAACATGACAGCAAAATAATTAGTTTTGTTCAGACTTAATCCAATTAAGAACTGTCATATTTTTTAATTCTCATTTTTAATGACAAAATGGCAGGCAGATATTTTTCAATGTTTCATCCTGTTATATATACACTCAAGTTGTTCCGACTCCTTAAGGGGGCTCCTCCATTAAATCAATTGTAAGGATTTAGTTTTCGTTACTTCAAAGTTTAAATGACTACTAATATGAAAATGAAGTAATGTATAGTAAGTACTAGGATCACAATATATAGTTAAACTGGAAAAAAAGCTCATTGTAATATGGGTAGCAAATTAAGCCAGGTGGCTTTGGTTGGAGTTTGTTCCTGCTAAATTATCTGGATTAGCTAGAGGGTCAAGCTCAGCGAAGAGTTTGAACCAGGCAGCCTTATCTTCTTTCTTAGGGACCATTGTCGGCTTAGACATCTTCTGCTGCAGTGAATCTGTTGTATTGATGCTGCTGCTTGGAGCTGGAGCAATTGGGTTTTCAATAAGATTAGGAGTAGCTAAATCCTGAAACAGATATGACTTATTATTTATAAATATAAAGGTAATTATTAAAACCAGGTATAAGTATTATGAGGTTACTAAAACATTTAATATTTAAGTTTCAAGAATGAAGTGATTTTACTGAGCATGTAAATGAAATTTTAATTTATACCTGTAATAGCTGGGAGGGCATAAATGACCCAAAAGTCTTTGGAATGTCCCCTCCATCTAAATGCAACCCTGCCAAATCTGACAAGACACTGGAGACATCACCTCCCTGATCCAATTCCAAACAAGTAGTATCAATAAGATTGACTGATTCTGTATTATCCTTCAAATCATTGGACGGATTTTGCTGTTCATTGTTTTTATTATTTTCACCTATAGCTTTGTCATCACTTTTCCCACTCTCATCTTTGTATTCATCCTGTAATTGTTCAATTTTATCTTTAATTTAAAAAATAATAATATTAATTAAGTACTTTCATCAATAATCATTAACTTTAACAATGCCTGACTTAAATTGTATGAATATTATGCAACATTATGAATTATGAATCAAATCTGTGAAATCGCTAAAGCTAGACTTCAAACAAAGGCTGTTCACTTATTTCTACCGCCAAACAGTAATTGTATTCCTGTGTTCCAGTTTAATGAGTGTGAAGCAGGAAAATTACTGCATAATGTGGTATAATATCTTCAAGTCACAAGGTTGGCAACACTCTAGTGACATCCTTGTCATGATGCAAGCATATGCGAGATTCTCACACAGGCAGTATGCTTGTTTGTATGCCTAGTTATATAAAATTGGTTTTGCAGTTCAAAATCACCATTCAAATTAATTAGTGCATACAAATTGATGTTGTAATTATTTACCTGGAAAAACAGCATTTGGTCTTTGTCTTGTGGCTTTACCTGGTCTGGTCCTTGCTCAGCTTCCCCCAAACTTTGGGACAGTTCCTTTAGAATGCAGAATTCATATTGGGGAGTGGCATTCAAATTATCAGCAGTGGTTATTAGTGTTTGGGCTACTTTTGTAGCAAATGTCAGGAATGAGGACTGGTAGTTAGATAAGACATGGGAAAACATGTTACATCTTGCTGCAGCCAGCAAATCAATCTGTAATAAATAAGTGAAAATTACTGATTAAGAAATTTTATCAATAACTCTATTTATAAAATTAGATACATAAATTAATTAAATACCAAATACACAAAAACATAGTTTATTAAGTAATATAGAACACTAATATTTTTTTTAACTCACTATAATAATATATTTGTATAGACAGTAAATAAATAAAATCATATACCTTCTGCAAAACATCAAGAGTTAATTTATCAAACAGTTTTTTACTCTCGCGCACTTGACGCTGTGCCTTTCGGAAGTTATCTAGGCCACGTCCTGTGTCGGGATCGAGCTGTGCGCTGGTGGATTTCATCCAACTTAGTGCCGCACGATACTCGATACGTGCCTTTTCCATAGCCGATACCGTCGCCCGCATATCGCTAACAGCGCGGGCTCTAAACGTTTCCACTTCATGATAAAGCCTCAACAACGGTCCCCTCACTGATAAACGCTGCTGTCCCGAGTATGAAATCGCTTTTCCAGCAGACACCATATGTTTACCCGATGGATTAGGACCTTTACCGGAATCGCGAAGGAATTTTCCCAATGCATTTTCTTCTTGAGCTAAAATACACAATCGCTCTTGGTACTGGTCTAAAACTCGTTGTAAATGTAAGCAGCTATCTGATATTGATCGGAACAACTCCAACTTCGCGTCCAGTTCGGCGTCGGATGAAACAATGCACTCATCTTCTTTGGTTCCCAACCTTTTTAAAACAGTCTTTTTTGTTACCCAGTATTGATGCTGCATCATATTTTAAGATAAATAGCAATCAATAAGCAAATCAACAAATCTTTGGTCTAATACGAAACTACTATTTCCTACTTCTCGCCCGTTTTGACTACTAGTGTCACATTTTTGACATTGCTATCAATGACACGTAATTTGAAGGATTTAATAGATGTTTAGAAGTGAATTTCTATCAACATCGTATTTTTCTCGTAGTAATTTTTTAAACTATATTTTTATAGAACATTTATTGAAAAATTGATTAGGTCAAAAATAATGCATCCTTTTTGTTTTTTATCATATTGATTAATCAAAGAAATACAAATATTTTAGTTAAACTAATAGCAAAACGTTCAGAATCGGATCTTGGAATCACCATAGAGTTACTATTTGATGTTTTGCCTGTGGCATGAATGGATATAGTCTATGACGGGATATTTACAACCGGAATGTGGAATGGCCGCCGTGTATTGCGTTAGGTGCAAGTGAATTGCATTTGAATCGACTTAATTTATTATTAATATGAACATTTTTTCTAGATGAGAGTGACTTTAAACACATATCTGTGATATTTTTTACGATGTACTGTGCGAGTGATAAAACAATACCTGGAGTGTCATCTTCGCAGTCTTCGAAGAATGTCAAAGATGGTAAGTTTGTAGCTGTCGTTGTCACGTACTAATATTTATAGTTTGCAAATTAACTGCTGTAAAGAAATTCTTTAGTAATTTAAGAATTTCTCTTGGTGTCCGCTATTTAGTTTTAATTTAACGCACACAGTAGATACTTAAAGTTTATAGCATAACTTTATTAGATGAATGACTACATTTTACTTAACGAGTTTATTTGGAAATAGAATTGTCGACTATATTTCGGCTTCCATAATACACATGCATGGGGATTTTTTTGTGTTGACTTGTCAAGCTTTTGTGTTATTACTTTTGTGTCAAGTTTTTTACTTACTGAATTTAACAATAGTTAAACTATATAAACAGGAGAGGGATATAGCATTAACAGAAATGTGAAATAATATTATGTATATATAATATTATCTAATATTGTTTTTGTAGTAGCTAAAAAAAATTGAATTGATGTTTAAATACTAACATTTTCACTCTGACTCAAATCCTTGTATTATATGTACTCTCTCATTTTCTTTAAACTTATGCAATGCAATGGTATGCTTTAATAAGGTTAGCATTAGGATAATAATTTAATATCGAATCTGTGTTTCTAACTACAAAACTAAGAATGTATGCCTAATATGTAGTACAAAGACAGTGTCGGGGTGCTGACCTTATTCTTATGTTTTGGTATAAGTGTATTTTTTTTAGAAAATACTTAAAGTGCAAGCAATTTGTGATAAAAAGGTACTATAGAAAATTTTAATATAACATATTTTGGAGGGATATTTTTTTCTTCTGTTGTATAGAGTTTTAATTTATAGATAACCATAGTTATTCTTAACTTTTCATTGTTTTTACAATAATAATTGCTCATAAATATTTGGAAATTAAATTTACATACTACATCAATGGTCATAATTTTTTTTATAATTTATGCCCATATTAATTGTCAATTAATTTTGTATCAAAAATTATTATGCAGTACCCATTTGATATTTTATACATTATTAGATATAATTTTTTAATTTATTTTTTATATTAGATATTTAGGTACAGTTCAAGTTTTAATAAA
The DNA here is from genome assembly GCA_020976665.1 of Heortia vitessoides. Classification (NCBI taxonomy): domain Eukaryota; kingdom Metazoa; phylum Arthropoda; class Insecta; order Lepidoptera; family Crambidae; genus Heortia; species Heortia vitessoides. Next base: position 12,997,035 of record JACJUM010002971.1, read on the forward strand.
CAATATAATATCAAAATAAAATGCTGGAATGTAATGCATATGCCTACCATTCTAAAAAAAAATCTAAATAAATTTTTTGATGAATTCATTGCAAATTATGTGAAGTACTATGGTATGTCACCTGGTTAACTTAAACACTGTTGTATAAAATTAAAGAATGATAACCAGTAAGTAGCAGGGGATCGTAATGCCATGTCACATAAGAGCGCCAAAGTTGAAAAGGCGACGCACGTCTTCGCCATTCAGTCCCGTCATTGTTAACCAAATCGTACCAAGTCGGTGGAAGGTAGACCGCGATTTATAAGAAATCAGGTCAAGGTTCCTGTCGATGCTCCATGTCTCGGGTGTGATTCTCGATATGATTTTATTGATCTATTGACTATTTCCGACATGTAAATCGAGAATCGGGTGACAAAGATTTCGCAAGCCTTTAGATCATTTGATACCCTTACAGCGTATTTTACCTTAAAGAGATAGGATACGACTTTCAAACGCAAGGTGAAGTTAGAAGGCACACATTTTAAGTTTAATTTTACACGTACAAATATCATGATAACTTCAAATAGAAACATCGTCATTATCATAATAGCCATTGGAAGTCCACTGCTGGACTTAGACCTCCCCAAGGATGGGGGAATTTTGCCCTTAATCACCACGCTGGGCAAGCGTGTTGGCAATCGCAAAGCGAAGCTTTCGCGACGAGGATACTGCTGCCTAACCCCGCCTTGTGCATTTGGGGTGCACTATTTCGAATGGATGTACCGTCATCTGTCGGATCTGGTACCTTAGTCGCCTCTTACGACACCTGGTACAGGGGGAGGTATTTTTCTACTCTGCCGGTACCTCACAGCAATAGAAATATGATTAAACTTAACTTAAAAACGTCTCTGCTCAAAGGCACGTGTATTTTTTTATGTGTTTACTAGACGTCACCAGTAGCTTCTGTCGCGTAAACCGTTACTGTTATCATCACAATAACTTTAAAATTTACATACATACATCACGCCTGTGATCCATCGAGGTAGGCAGAAACTATAGATCCACTCCACTTGCTACGATCTTGGCATATCTCTCCTGCTTCATTTACTCACCTTACCTTTCTTTTATACCATGCATTTGAGCTACATTGTTTCGGATGTATATGCCGCCATCAGTCGGTTCTGGCACCTTAATCGCCTCTTACGACACCTGGTACAGGGGGAGTTACTATTCTGCTCTGCTGGTACCTCACGGCTTATAAATTATAATTCCACATAAATCATCGTCATATTTCATCTAATTTTCTCAGAAAGACATCAAGTGTATTGTAAAATGAGGTTAGGAATTAGGTTCAAATCCGTTCAGTAGTTTTTGAATTGTAGGAGCATAAAGATGTATGAAGGTATATTGTAGAACTTCTCATTGGACCTATTCTACACTGATCGAAATAGCAACGAGAATTTCGTAGATAGCACAAAAGAGTGAAAACATATCAAAATAATTAAATCTACAATTAGTTACAAAAAAGCATGACGTATGAGAAATGGAATTTTAAACCGAAACCCTTATACGGGTCATATTTCGATTTGTATGTTACTATTTCGGTCTTGTTCATCATCATCATCATCATCAAAATTGCCGCGCGACTGGGATGCTGCTGCCCACCCTCGCCCTGTTGCATTTGAGCAAACTTTATTTTGTTTACTTTGTTAATACTACAAGTTATCACGCCGCTTTAGTACAGACACTGTACTAAAGCTGTTATCAGACGCTTTAGACGCATTCTTGATTCCTCTTCGTTCATCGTCAGGCATAATAAAGAAATGTTAATTAAGATGGCTGTGTTGGACTGAAGTAGATGCTATTTATAGTACTCAAAATATCGACGTAGGCAACGTTTGTTGGATGATGAAGTAACAGCAAATTGTAAAGGCAACTAAAGAGTGTGGGCGGCTTAGCTATTGTAGGCATTTTGTGAAATTTTCTCTTGCCATGGTTACAGATTTTTTTGCAAACATGCATAATATGTTGGAATTCAAACATTAAAAAAATGTTAGATGCATCAATGATTTGGAGAAAATGCTGGATTATATTTAGAATGATGTTCACTAAAAGAAACCTGCATCTTTCACATACCAGGAGACTACACTAACCGTTGTGATACCTATACCTTCTTGGGCATGTCGAATTTTTCCTAGTAGTCTTCTTGTGCTGAGAGGTAAGCGCCATTTCTACAAAGTTGTAGGTTTACCTACTAACACACACATGTCAAACTAATACAAATTTGAAGCAATCGATAATGCAGAAATAGTTACTCGTTAGTTCGTTTGAAGATGCAGGTTCGAGTCTCGCCCGACACCTGAGACAAGTTCCTTTTTGTCTACTAGATATCCTTGTAACGTTCCGTTTGATCCAACTTGAGAGATAGGATAGTTTATATCTCAATTTATAGTCGGAATATTTTTTTTTATGATAAACATATAAGTATATTTAAGACAGGACCGAAAGAAACCGTTCTTGAAATATTAGAACGCACTTCTACAGATAATTGGTTGATGATACAGATGATGATACAGATGATGGTTGACTGGGAGATAATGCCATTTGGCATTAAGTCCGCCATTTGTACATTTTGTAACATTTTGTGCAATAAAGTTAAATAAATAAATAATTACGCATTATTGCATGCATAGCTATTTTTGTTTGTTCGCCCCTAATCTCCGTAATCGTTGAAAGTAAATTATGGTCAAAATTCCCCCATCGAGCTTCTAATATAAGTAAAACTTGATATTAGAAGATTAAATCAACTTCAGATCGCAATAACTGCGCCATGAACACTCTTTACCAGCTATCGGCTTCGCATATCGACCCCTGACATTTGCAGTGCCGCATAAGGGGCAGCAAGCGAGGAAATGTTATTTTAACTGGGACATGCCCGGTCTATACACAACCAGACTAATACTACCAATACAATGGGTAATACAAATGAGCAGTGTTTTACCTTCAACGACCGAGACGATTAGTAGCGAACAAATAAAAATTGTGTGTGCCTATGTCCACCAGTGGATGATCCTACTATGATCGTAATGTCGATAGGCCTATATTTCGATTTTCTCGACATTTCAATTAGATTGTGTCTCGTGAATGTAATCGTTTTGACGTGTAAACGTTGAGTAAGTGAGACTAGATATTGAAATAGTCTAGAATACTGAAATATGGTAATACATTTAAATTCCCACTGAAAATGTACTCAAATGTACTTTCACAACCGAATTTGAAATATCATTCATTGGATTATTTTTTTAAAATAACAAGTTAACTTTAACGTTGAAAACGAACGAAAATTCAACGAATAGCATTTGTTGTCTCGAGTTCAATTATTCTATTAGTACGAAAACAACTGCCACATTTATCCGTTTATGCACTAAAAGCGAAAAGTGTCTGTGTTCTGCGTCGTTTTGTTGTAGTTATCAAGCGTTAGCTCACACTCAGAATATAGGACGCAAAAAAATGGAGAATTCAATTATCTAGAAAGGATCCAATAGTATTTTGCGAAAAGCCGGATATTTCTGTTTTCAATGAACTGTTTCGAAATTTAAGTATTTTATGTAGGCGTTAATAAAGCCTTGTCAACATTTGAGACATGTTTACCTAACTATACTTAATATTTAACAAATTGAATAGATGCAATATCATGTACATACCTTATGTTTTTACAACATAGCTGCTGGATTTTTAAACATTCTCTTTCACTTAACATCGTTTCATAAAATTAACTCTGTACGACAATCAATATGGATGAAAGAAGGTGAAGGCATTTGAATTATGCTTTTTATATTTTTCGTCGCGGTCATTTATGCAGACCCACCCTTTAAGGGCCATAGAATACACTCGCTCGCAAGATGCGGGTCACTATCCTGAGAAAACAGTTCATCGTGAAAGGTGAGGGACAAACAGACAGGCAAACTTCTGCATTTATTGTATTTCTATGTCTGGATTTATTTTATTTTTGAAATTTAATTAACAAGTCACCGAATAGTTTTTATATAACTTTTGGCCGCTATGCAAGACATGTAGTTAACATTTAGGTGACCTAGGTTTTTACACTCGGCTATTTTCTGGAATATCGGTACTAAAAATAGAAGTGGGGAAGGGAGGCTGGCGTGAAAGGCTCCCAATTTAGCATTAACGCTCGCCTCCCGATCAATGGAAGTGTTTTCCCTCTTAGCGCTAAACCGATAAGGCTATTGGGAAAGTGGAAAATAACGTTATATTAAGATTTATTAATAGGTTTAAATTATGCAATGCCAAGCATGAGTACTTGAGAGTTGAAAGGTTAAATTGGTAGTTCAAGCTACTTTAATTAAATATTTTCCTGTAAAGGAAATATATAATAATTAATGTCTAATTAGTACCGTGACACGAGTATTTAAATTGGAAGTACTTATAGGTGTGGAAAACTCATTTTGAGCCTCGCCTAGTGTATGCTTCGTAATGTTAAGTGACATCTCCAGTTTATTTAATCTTTGGTCTTTGACAAGGTTTCGCTTATATCTAAGGTCGAATGTTTTTTTGTTATTATTATTTATATCGTTCTACATTATCGATCCACAAGTATTCCATTGCTGATGATATGTACGGACACGGATCACAGGGTAACGCAAGATGTGTTTATGGTAAATTTATGTCAGCAATTCAGACTTCTCCCGCTGATTCTTAAAGCGTGCGTCGATACTTCTGACACGTCCACGGTAAACGTCATCGCACCCTATAGACCCTCGTATCTTACAACGATATCTCTAGCACGTTGCCAACCTAGTGACTTGAAGATAGTATCTCACATTGTTCAGAAATTTCAGTGCCTCTCTCACCGCTCAAACTGGAATATATAAATGCGATCACTGCTGTTTGGCGGTAGAAATTGTTGAGAGTGAGGTAGTACCAATGTAGACGATTTTTGTATGATGCTGCTGGTCCATGATTTGTATTAATGATACAGGGCTCCACAACTGATAATCTATTCAAAAATTTGTCGCTGTAGCAGAACAAAGATTGCGTCTATATGTCGGACAGGATTGTTAACGCAAGGTGTATTATTAAAGGCAGTGCTCGGCGGGTTCCTGATATTTTAGGGCTGCCTTGCCTTTGGTCTTCTGCCAGCTGTGTCCCGCTGTCAATTATCACTTGTCAAATAATCAATTGTCTGGTGCTAGTAAAATACTATGCTTACATAAATAATACCCGTCATGCACGTGTTTGTGGGGAAGGGTCAAAGCACCCAGGGTCAATTAAACGTTTCTTTGTAACTTTGCTGTTGATCAGAATAATCACGTTGAAAAATATTTATTCACAACCAGTTTTATCGCAGTCTATTGCTATTTTTATTCATGAGATTTATATGCTTTATCTATACCGTTTTATATTATTCAATAAGGATTATTCTTGAAAAGTCATCCATCACGTCTCGCATTAGAGATGTTTGGAAACAAAGTTTCTATATTGATGTATATTATATTAATCTTTGATATTTTATTCATAAGAAAGCTGAAAAACCTTTTTACAAGTACATACTTGAATTAAAAGTTTTAGTAACTTCTTTTTTATTATAGTGGAAAAAAGGGCAAAAAAAATTACTAGACTTTATGTTATTAAATATAAGATTTAAGTTCATATTATATGTATATATATATGTGCAAAACCGCACAAAGTTATTATATCATAAACTATATAAATGCGTGTTATTGCACCAAAAAGTTGTATAACGTTAACAGAATGCGTAGTGTGCCCGGTGGCAGCCCTGCTCGGGTCCCGGCCTAGCCTGACACAGTTCCGGGCGCCGGCGCGGCGGGTCCTCGCACCCCGGTCGCCAGACGACACGCGGTCGCCTCGACGGACGGCACTCGCTCGGCTCGCTCCGAACTTGCTCCCGACCATACCAACTTTCGCATCTTCGCACTACGCTCCACTCATATTCATTGTTTGGACACAATAGCTATGCGCCCAATCGCATTACCACTTCTAGTGATCGTTTAAACTTGGCGTTTGTTTCTTGTGACTGCGTTTGTGTTGACTTTGTGACGTGACTATTCAATTGTACTGTGAGTCCAGTGAGCTCGTAGCCGAGTTTGACTTGTGAAAGAACTAAAAGCCGCCAAGCTGTATTCCTTCGAAAGCTTCAAGGTTTATGAGTATGACGAAGATAGAATGTACAACGGCCACGACGATAGCTACGGCACGACTAAAAGAAGTGAGTAACATACATTATTAATTTGTGTTTACTGAAAAAATACATTTGCTAATCGTTATTCTGTCCTAGATTTTAACTAGACGATTACGTAGATATTTTTTAATTAGCGAATTAGTAAATACATGCACGAAATGATTTGGAAACTAACCTAGATTAACGTGCAAATTGTTCTGTTAGCCTAGAAGTGTTATGCTGAATTAATTTATTGTATTGCGCTAAAAACCTTTATAAGTCTCTATGAAGTTGTCGCGTCGTTTCGCTAGCGATAAGATTTTAAACCTGAAGAATTCCGAATAACAACTCAAGTCGATAAGTCTCATCATTAATCATCGTAAAACGATAATCATAATCTGTAAACATTGGAAACAGTTCGTTTATTGTTAATTTTATTGATTCACTATAATAAACATTCGTTCTGTCATATTTTGGAAAATATATATTTCTCATCGATGACCTAACACATTAAATATCCGAGATTAAGCAAAATAAATTTATTAGGCCTTTATAGTGTATCTAACAAGGCTAAAAACTAAAAAACAAAGCTTTTTGAATATCAAACAAATAATTGCGCGTATCCATGTTGCGTCACGAGTTATTTGAAACTAGTGGACATCGTGAGGTTCGCCTCTCATGAAATTTTAATGATACTAACATTGAATACATACAATCAATAATAGCGGTCGTGATACATTATCTGACATCACATAGGCCTTCTACTGGAGCGTGTAATACCTTTGTATAAGAATTTCATTTTACATGATCTCTTTACAATAGTCAACCTACCCAGCTGCCCTTGGACTTCGCTCAACAATGCATTAAACTATATCAATTGTTCTGTAGGGGATCTTTCAATCGCACTGACTCCTTGCTTTTGTTTCGTACAGTATATCCCATGACATGTTGTTTTAATAAGATACTACATATTAATATGACATTAAAGATAGTATTTCGTAGGGATTTTCGTTACGCTTTGGAAGCGATACAGAATTTAGTTTTCATCAAAAATATAATTGTAAAATTAAGTAGTCAATAGTTAACTATTATCAGAGATAGTACTACATTACTTAGTTTACTTCACAGAAAATTACATTAAAACGCGGTTTATTTAAATTATTTGTCCGAAGATCCTTTTAAAGTCGTTAAAAGAGTAGTTTTATTATGAGTAGTGAACGCGTAACAGTGAGAAAATATTACATTACCCGATTACAGTTTATATTGATACCATCGTTATTATATACCTTTGTTGTAAACAGACTGACGCATTAGTATAATTAATTGGTTTCCTTATATTTTAATATGCATTCGTTGACGTACATTTAACCCCAGCAAGATAATAATATCCATAAAATAAACTAATAATAAATGAATAGGCTATAAATGTAGAACAGGCGAACTCTGTGATAACCTTTTATTAGTTTTGCTTCGGCTATCTTGTGATTTACGTGAACTTTGATATGAAAGTGCTTAATATATTCAAAATTTATTATTTTGCCGTTTAGCACCGGGTTAGTAGAATAGTACCTGACTCTGTACCAGGTGTCGTACGACTTAGGTACCAGAACTGACAGATAGGGGTGGGCAGCAGCATCCCCGTCGCGAAAGCTGCGCTTTGCGATTGCCAACACGCTTGCCCAACGCGGCAATTATGGGAAACATTCCCCCTTTCTTGAGGATGTCTATGTCCAGCAGTGGACTTCAAATGGCTGTAATAATGGTGATGATTCTCTTTATAGATTCATCTGTTTATGAATGGTACCTATTAGCTAAAACAAGTAGTAGCTAATTGCGGTAAATCGTCAGTAATTTACGTATTCAACTTTGTTAATTTTAGTTTCGTGAACTTCTTCATATAATCTTTAACTTTGCAATATATCTCATTACTTTCTCGCAGAAGTCTCAAATGAAGGTGAAACTTTATGTTTCACGTATTTATATTAATTGTACGTGTAAAAATCTGTTTATAAACTGACTTTTTATGCAATTTTTAATAAAAGTTTAAGTCATAATTCATGGAATTTTTTTTTTCGAAACACATGCATTTTCTATTGAGATTCGATATTCGTGATTGTTTTGTGTCTGGATGTTAAAAACACGTATAGATATATATTTATGCATTATATTTGAGATTCATCTGTTGTCTGATGTGCGTAACACAAGTGCTTTGAGTCAGATCAATGTATGAGATGTTGTGTAAATACTAATAATATTATTTGTCAGCCATCTCATAAGACGTTAGATACAGATTAAGACAGCGTGCCCTTTTTCGTGAATATGATTACTTTGATCATGTCGGTCATATCGATTTTTTATCATCACCATCAAACAATCATACCTTAAAATTATAAATAATCGTAGATCACACATGGTAGTTTACCTCACGACATGCCGGAAAAAAGTCATTTGACCGACATCCTTGTATAAGATCCTTACACGTCCCAAACACAGTTGTACATTCATATGGTGATAACGACGGCAACATTCTCAAGATTTACTTTGAGCTCGAGGAATTAATTAATAAAAATGTGTCATCAAACACCAGGTTTACCAACTCCAAAAAATATTTATCACAAAAGTTTGTTTTAAAAACTAGGGGTTTTTAAAACAAACCGCCTTAATTATTGATTTGTCGTCCTAAAAAATATATAAACATAAATTAATAACGACTAAGAAATAATATGCTGTAGTATCTTTCTAAAGTCTTTATTTCTAAGTAAAATATAAAAATAAAGTAAATAATACATAAAATATTCCGGCTTCATCTGAAGATTTTCCGATTTTTTGTAATCATACATATTGAAGTTGAATAAATTGTACATTTTAGTGGCTGGAACAAGAATCTTGGATCCTTCCACAATCGGACCACCACATTACCACAGGGTAGCTGAATTACGTTCTAGACCTCGCTTGGTCAAGAAATAAATATTAATAAGAATATTAAAGATTCAAAAAGCCCCTGAAAAAACCCCTAAAATTTCAAACCCTTAAAAATCCTATCTTGGGATCCTATCCTATCCTAAGTTGGGATCCGTGATATCAACCCTATACGATACCTATATATAATATACCTCAAGAACGACTATACCAATATTGGATAATTCACATTTTGTTGTGTTTCTATTTGTGATGTCCAGGTTTGTTAGTATCAACATGGTCGGGAAGTTTTTATGGAAAAAAAATATCTTTGTATGCAAGTATGTACCCTAAATGCATGAGATCAAAAGATAAAATCTACGGTGCCGGGACCATATGCAAAAAATTACTGTTTACCCGGACGAAATCGGGACAAGCATCTAGTTCTATATACAAGCACGGCCTTCTAAGATGACTCTCAATAAGACAAGCAAAAAGGTAATATACATTGAAAGAGCCACTTTATAATTTTGAATGAGTGAAAACTATGAAACGGTGATTATCGAACATTTCGTCCTAAGGAAATAATCTTTAATGCAGACCTCTAAAATGTAGACTACTATGTTTCATTATTGTATATATGACAATATTGTCAACTCAAAATAATTATTTTGAGTTATTAAAAGAAATAGCATTTTACTTTTTATACTAGAATATAGACTAAATAAATCTATAATTTACTACTTAAAAAATTGTTTACTTACTTTCTTAGAGTTTCACTCAAGATAATGTGAATAATATAGTTAAATATACTGTTAATTACTATATAATTAAGGAATAAAATAACTGTCACACGAGAACAGAGAGAAACGCTAATGAACATTTTACAGTCTCTGTGTTTTAATTGCAGACAATCACGCGATCATCCTTGGGTCATTGTCACTGATGATCCTTATAATTATTTTACTTCATTAATACAGAAAATTGAATGGACTTAGACATTTATACGTCACTTTTCACTTTAGTATACCTTTAATTAATCTCTACCATCATTATATTACTCTCGAAGATATTCATTTCGATAATGCTTTTAAAATAATGTATTTATTGAGTTCTAAAAGAATAATAACAGTATTATAATAATATATATACTGTCTAAATATTTAAACTTGAAATAAAATCAGTGATACGTAAAAAAGAGACTTTAACTTTATAAGTGAGCTCATAGTAAATTCTGTTACTCTATGAATTGCTTTTATATACTTGGGTTGAGATTATTAAAGCAAGTTGCAGTTGGCATGCAGACCTTATTAATATAATGAACAACTGATACATGCACTGAATTCGCTTGCAAGTAACCAGTTAAGCAAGAGCACCACAGAATAAGCAAGTACGCGCGCCGTCATCGAGAGATAACTGGTGAACGGGCGTTGGCATTAGTTGTCTGTCTGGCCAGTGAGCTCCGGCGCTTCGAAGCGGGCACACGGTGTTTGCGCACGCGCAACCCCGCGCACGCTTTCTAGGGCGCTCTCATGTGATAGTTCACCATTTCTCTCGTATATTACGGAAAAAAATGTGTGCTCAGTGACCATTCAACACGAACTAACGGGAACGACCATTTCGCGAATCACGCCACAGGCCACAATCTGGAGTGCCCAAATTTAATTTTGCCAATTTTATCTATGTGGGCTACGTGATTAGTGTCAAGTGTGTTTGTTGTTTCGGATTTTGTCGCAAATTCACGGATATCCTCCAGTAGGTAGACGTTTCTCGGAAGCCTTGAATCTGTTTTGGTGAATGAGTCAGTTAACAGGCGTCGGGATTGTTAGCTTCGTCAACGTGCTGCCTACGATTTCTGAAGGTAATAAAACTTACAAGTAGCTTATTTGAAGTAGGTGTATGTTTATTACTGGCGTGTTACATAGTTTTAATGATAGCCATATTATCGAGTATACAATAATATTGTAACAATACAACGGAAGTTTGGTGTCATCGATTGACACGTTAGTCCAATTGTTGTCGTCATTACAACGTCGTTACTCATAATAGTCTACCATTGTTACAATCACAGGTATAGGACCATGCACAATTATATGTTTTCAAACACAAAACCCTAGATTGAGCTGTGCCTTAGTGACTCATGTTGTAAAATGAAACACAGCAAGCACTTAGTGATTCTAATCGATGCACACATTTATCTTATTACGTGTATTACGTATCAGTGTACTGCGCTGCATTTGAATGCACAAGCATGTTGATAAAGGATTGTTCATTATTTATGTAACATACTTGATTTGATTATTCAACTATCAATACTTCATAACTAAATGTGGTGCCAGTCGTACGGATAAGTTTAAAGATAAAATTGTCAAATATAAGTAATCTATAAATCCATTGTTTCCATCCACAACAATTGTTAGGATTTCGCGAATGCAAATAAATCGGCATCTTATAAGCAACACCTGATGATATTGCTTATTCAGATACCCCGTGAAAGTTTACTTTCTTTTTTCGCAAACGGCACCATTCATTACCATCTTATCTTTTTTAAACCGCTCGTGATTATTATTAAACGCTCTCTTGCTTATGAGTTTCTTTGAATTTCTTGCCCTTAAAGTTAATTCCGCAATTACGGTAACATTAACATTATATATATTATCATTGATATTCAACTGATTGCTGTTTAAGTAAGCTCTTATAAAACATAGTGTAACTTTGAATGACATTTGACGTTACAAAGCAGCTAGAATTTGTTTAAATTTAAATAGGCGTCGAGAACAATGAATCGGGCCCAAACTGTGTGGCCTTGATGGTATCCGCCTGATTCTTAGCCGATTCAGTTGACATTCGGCTCAGGAACAGGTGCGTCGACAGGTTCGATGACCCCAAAATGTATTTCCTTTAACGTGAAACCAATCGTCGACCATACTACATAAAGCACACGAAGCACGGATGGCTAACGTTTAGAAACAGAAGCGTAAATTTTATTCATAGTAATGCCATTTGTTTGCTCATGAACTACCATTATGCTGTTCAAAAACAGTTTAGTTTGTTGGTATCTTAAGAGTATAAACGGATTGCAAGATACACTCATTGTATTTTACTGGTTCTGGAAATACCCACATAGCATTTCCAGTTATCGTTGCCTTGCGACGGGTTCTGAGCACTCTACAAGTTTTTGCAGTGTTAACGATTTCAAGCCGTTAACAAGAAGTTGAACAGTTGCATTCTACTTCAATTGGATAGCATCAGAGTAACCAGTACTATACTCACATATTCTTGAAGATATTTTCGCAGCTTCCATCGAGGTCATTTAATCGATGGAATTAAATCGAAGTTTCTTATTGATTGCTCGCCATACATTACTTGTACTATGAATATATGAATTTCAACCGATAATTTTACGTGTTCTACCTGGTACGGTTTTACGGTATCGCTAATTTGCATTCCTCTATTATACAAGCCGCATAAGCGTAAGCCTAACCTATTGTGAACCAAACAGCGAAAACTGTTCTGAATACAAAATCTGTAGCATAGATATTCAATATCGATTGAGTTCGTATCGAGCAAAGGTTCACCTATACGAGTATGATAAAGACCTTGGTAGGCGGCCACTAATGGTTACTTACGTACCTTCGTCAATGACATTCGCTAGCGCCTAGGTTCAGGAAGTTGTTAGGAGTAATTGTAGGCAATTTTAAATGCAGCAAAAAGTTGTCCGTTCTTGTCGTACACTGTACAGTTACAATCGTTATTAACACACGTTACCTTACCCTAATACGTTGTATACACGCCGTTTTGACCTGTAGCACCAAGTAAACGCAATATTTTAACTTACATTGCTGTCTCTCATGCGTAAAGTTGTAATGTTCTATCTAATTTGTGAAATACTTGAAGTGAATCCTACATAAATTAATCCAGCGCCGGAACCCATAGGGAGAGAACACACCGCTTGGCTGGTCACGATGCTTGACCACGCCTCGATGAGCCGCGGGCCACTGCGATATGGAAACTATTGTACTAGTTGCATTAATATCCATACCTTAGACCTCTTCAAGTCACGAAAATTCTGGAATGTGGCATTCCGTTTAAATCAGCTCTGAGAATGGAACTGTAGCTACGGTGTGTTTAGAGCAAGCAATACTGAGCCTCAGTGGATTAACGGACTTCACTTATATATTATGATCGATTCATTTGCAATTTTTTAAGTATGTTTTGATATATATTTTCTTCTGAAGTGACTGTATTAAGACACGTAAGACAGTAAGAGTTAAGACAATGTTAAGTCTTGCGTGGTTAATAAAAAAGAAAATGAAGAAATCTTTCTGACGATCACTGGATCTACGCGTGGTCTCGCTTTCTTCTCGCGTGTCTTGAAGCATACTTTATTGCCTTACGGTTCCTATAAATCGCTAAATCCTATTATTGCTCTACAAGTCACGCTCAAGCCAAATTTTACTGATTTGCCGAGTAAACAATTACTTTCCATACACGAACCTGTTTATTTTATATGTTATAATAATTGGGTTAGTTTGTAGTCAATAGTCAAAAAATTATAAAACTATTTTTTACTACACTGAGTAGAGAACGTGAAAATCGGTAGCTCGAAACTTGAATGAAAAACAAAACACTGCCTAACATTTTAATGGGTATTGTGTACAAATATTTTGCGTATAGATTGTCGTATTTGTGCTGTTTTGCTAAAAAATACATTTCAGTTTCAGTTATTATCGTATGCAGCAATAAACGGTACCATGTCATGACTGGCACAGCGGGTTAAGTCCGCATTTACATTACAATTGTGCGCATTGTATGCAGGGTCACAGGTTCGAGGTCACGAGTCGTGTGCAGCCAGTTCTCTCGCTTCAATAAGCTCTTTTGTCCCAACTCTGTTTGCATTCACGACACTCGTGTCAACTTGCCCTTTTTTACTTTTTAAAAACCTTCGTCGGAAATGTAGAGATTACCGGTCGTTGACCGTCTATAGTCTTTAATAACGAATGAATTCATTAACACACTCTTTTTATATTCCGGCCGTGCCCCGTCGTGGTGCAGTAGCCGATTTAAATGTAATGAAAGACTGTCCAAACACCTGCAGTGCACTCAGAAATTAAACTTCAGACTCATTAATAATAATCTACTGATGCGAGCAATGAGATCACTTTGAGATTTAATTATCGTCTATTACTTTTGTGATCAATGTTAACATTTTTGACTTCCTATTATGTGTACATTCATTGTTGTTTTTACTTTTGGTGATAAAGGTTACCTAAGACGCTAATATCAAATGAGAAGACATTCGCATTAATTAATTTTTTTATCATATATCAAATATTTTTCGTTGACTCTTCAAATGTGCTCAATGCCAAAACAGATAGTGTAAATAAATAAGATAATTAAATGCTACATACTTTAACCTTCTTTTTTGAGAGTAAACTAAATTAAACCTTGATATGATAAGTTTGTTAGTTTTGTTACTGAGTGTTTATTATTGTAATTGGTTGCAGCGAGAAAGTTGCTTTGTCTTAGATGAAATTGTTTTATTTAAGTGTAGTGTCTTATCAGCACTCTCATTAGTCTCGAGTTGCTTTGGTAAATGAATGATAATTTAGAATAAAATATGTTTGTATTATTGTGATAGTTCAAATTATATTTCAGAACTGCTGGTACAGTGAGATATCTTTTAATCCCTAATTATTTGATTATTTTACCAAGTCGCATACACAGTCGCGTCACTGTATCCTATAGGCGCTCGTAATATCACGAGGATATCATTAGCGCGTAGCCGACCTTCTGACTTGATATTATGTCACATTACCCAGCAATTTCATTGGCGGTAGAAATAGTGAGTGTGAAGTACTGTGAAGAGCAGACAACCTTTGTATGAGGTCTACATAATATCTACCTCATTCTTCAGACGATAATACTAATTCACTGGTGTCCAAATTGAGAGAATCAGTCACGTACAAGTGCTTCGTGGTTCATATATATTCATGTAATTAATTCTTAGATTTTAATGAAAAAATTCTAAGGTGAATCATATAGTTAATTATGTTAATCGGTTACTTCATTTCTGAATACGGTTTAATTGCAAAGGCATCCGTTGTGTGCGGCCTGAATTTAGCACATTCTTCCTGTTACTTCCTGTTAGCACGTATGTCCACCATGTATGAACATATGATGTTACACTTGCCGGTGCGAATCTATTCCAGTACCTACTATTCAATCGGCCAACATTCATCATTTTGCATGCTTGTGCCTAGGTAGGTAACTAGGTGCTGTCGGTAACGAGTGTCAATATTTTATCATCACTGGTTTCTTATTTGAATTTGAATTCGTATCACATTACTCCTATACTTCAAGATGGCGGCTGCGGCGGAAAAGACGGAAATACTTATTAAAATAGTCTTCCAACAGCTAAAAAAACAACTTTCATATCTCAATTGTTAGTGCAAACGCAATAAGGTTGTCAGTCAATATTGTTGTAACAATTCGTGCATCGTTCAACTACAACCGCGCTGCATTCTTGGCACTCTATCAACAGCATTTAAACACTGGCGCTAGTTCTGTCATCGGCATAATTGCCTCACGTCATTCGTTTTGACATTTATGATACGGCCTCGTTCTATCAAATAACTTGTATCTTATAATCCCCAAGAAGTAGGAAATGCCGCAAGAATACTTGTGACTAACCAGATATTGTTAGATCTGTTAATTTGGGGCAAACGTCTCGTTTACCGTATCGTTTATATTTGATGTCTCCATATCTGTCTGTATAATAAGGAACCTCTTATATAGTTAGTCTCAAGAATATCTCTTTCATTTTGGTGTTCTTCATTATTCAGTTTCAACATATATTGCAATTCTAGTTCATTATTTAGTCGCTCTTTCCAAATATTATTGCATTTTATTGCTTATTATTCGACATCGCAATTAATTACAATTTGAAATATTACCTAAGGTCGATGTTGTTTATAAAGTGTCTATGTAATTAACATGAAATAGTTTGATATACTGTTATTTTCTAGAAAATCTTTAAAATTGTATGAATCATTATTATAACTGCTAATTCAACTTTCGCGTGTCACATTAACTAATTAAAGCCTTGTTGATCTAGTAAAAGGAAGAAAAAGTAGTAACGGCAAATATAACATGTACTAATAACTAAGCTGGCATTGTGTTTACTAAAAGTTTCTCTTAGTGAGCGAATGTTCTTATGTCCTAGCTTTTACGGGTTAGTTTCGAACTGACAATTAGGTGCTTAAGAGTTAGGTAAGCGGTGTACACAAATGCACCAGTTTGTTTGTCTGCAGTGCAATTGTGTGCAGTGGGTGGAATGGCACGCGGTCGAATGCGCGGGCGCAGCAGCGACGCTCGCGGCAAGGTCGACGAACGACTTTCGCACGTTCGACTCGACTCGATAGCCCCCTAAGACCCGTTTGGTCACAATCGTTGCCTTTGCCTCGCTAGATTGAACTCATACACGACCCTAATTCACGTGAACTCTACATGTATTGTGTGTCGGCTGCAACATATCAAGATTGTTCGTGCAGCATTGCGATGTGCGTGGTTAACAGGTTGAAAGTACACACGCAAGTGTAAACTCGTTTCGCAGATAGTACCGGCACGTTATGTTTCTTATTAAATTGCAAGACTAATAATTGTAATAGTATTTGTATCTTTAAAATACATAATTTTGTAATAAAGAGCAGGAAGCGAGTACCAATACATATGTATTTTCGATAAATACGTCGTCGTAAATCCCCAAGTCCAAAATGTAGGCGTTTTATCATAGGGCGCCCACGCGATTGTTCTCGATGTAAGATGTGTCATATCACTTTTACGGACCCACTCATGGCTTTATTTCGAAATGATAACGAAAACCGCTTTATAAATATATATTTAATTGTTACCATAGCGGTACAAGTTTTAAAGAGAAGTAAATTCGAGTAAGGTTTTCCTCAAGCTCTTATTTATTATTGATTCTATTTTTAGTTTTTCTATAGAAAATAAATGCTACGCTAAAAGATGGAAGGACAATTGACCTTAGTAAAATAAACCGTTACAAAAAGCCTATTCTTACTTAGTTGTTCTTGCTTTTTCTATAAAGTTATTTATGCATCTGAGGACGTTCTATTGTATGTGTGAAAATAGATTTTCCGCATGATGTTCCCGCGCATCTCGGAAATAATTAATTATACCATTCCAACAAAGCCACAGTGTAGCTAGGTTTTGGATATTGACACAAATATTAAAATTTATTAAAACAATCCAACCTTGATTATTGTATACAACATTTAATCTTTTCACATGAGTCACACCGTTTGATATTGTCTCGCAGAAATTCTAACTAATTAGTTTCCTTGACCTATGCGCTTTTGGTACTAAATAAATAACAACTAAATAATAACTCACTAATAAAAGGTGAAAATGAATAGTGTGTGTAATAAAGAACTTCGTAATTTTACATAGATTTTGTATTTTTAGCATTCTATGAACTCGTGCAAACCAGATCATGCTGTGCGACTGAAACGCATGCCAGGACTCAAAACAGCCAAATTACGTCATCCTTATTTTATCTGAATGATAGGGAAATTCTATATGATATGGTAACACCGGGCAGCGTGGGTGAATACAACTTTATCGTATCACCCTGGCACTCGGAAATCATTGTCTCCGCATCTGTTTAGCAACAACAACTCCAGCTTTATTGGCAGCGACAGATGTTTCATGAGATGCTTTATTGCTGTAATCATTCAATATAACCATGCGCTACCACCACATTTACTTGCATACACGCAAAATTATGTTTATTTTAGATAACTGAAGAATGACATATTTTTGATACGAATACCAGCGACTGATGCAGGTAAACGTAGTCTTTATTGTCAACAAAGATAGTAAATCATAACTAGGCCATTTGGAAATCGATGTTATTACGTGTATGTACATTTGAATTACATTTTCGCTTACGCTATTACTTTTAGCGCTATTACTATAGTAGAAAATAATGCGTTTAGTAATGTCATCGAATTATCGAAAATAATCCTAGTCGCGAGGCCTGCGATTTGAGATTGCTAGCGTGCTTGCAAAGCGCGGCAATTATGGGGGCAACAAAAAATATTAAGAATTCCCCCTTTCTTGTGGAGGTCTATGTCCAGCTATCGACTTTCAATGGCTGTAATGATGACGTATAAAATGAAATGGTCATATATGAATATTACCACTGGCCGAAACTTTGTAATATTTCTATTGTTAATGGAAAATATTTAACAAATTAGAGGATTCCAAGTACTTTTCGCTTTATATCAATTAGACTATCGACTACCCTCACTTACTTAAACGTTTCTTTATATTCTATGGTTTGTTAAAAGGTTTTCTTATAGTTTTGTTGCATAACATTCAATTATTAGAAATTTCACAGTAGCAATTTTTGTTGTCATGGGAAGTGTTAAACATCTACTTACATGTATAACATCAAGATCATATAAGAACGATTACACATCATATACCATATTATGGGATGAAACTCAAAAGCGAAGGGCGTAATAGAAATGTAACTAATAGCATTAATAGGCATAATTACAGAGATGGCATCGGGTAATGACGGCCTCTCATGTTGGTTAACGACAGTTAGTTTCCGGCACGCCATGTATGGCTCTATAGTTTTATTTGTCTACTACACTTCACTTGTCTACTATACTTGACTACACTTCAGAGGAAATCATCAAGGGTACACCGTAATACGGAACATTCATCTCGCAACAAGTTCGATTTCTTTGCAGAGCATAAACCTTATTTACGATCCAAACAGACATTTTACGAACGTCCTATGTAAATATGAGGTTTATTGATATCATTCGGATACCATAGGTATTGCGACATCCTTTTACATTGATGTGCGTGAAGGTTGTTCCAGGCAGCATTTTAACAGGAATTCGTCAGTGTATTTGCAAGTAAAGTAAAAGTATAGGAGAATTATTTTCTCGGGTATTGAGGGTTGTAGGCCGCCGTATTGGCCGTGAAGTTGGCCATTAACGACGTTTGCCATATATATTATTTAGCTGATATCTAAATACGTTTTGCAAAGGCTTGTTTTGAAGAAATCACACCTTATGGTGGGGTTCTGTTATGTTTTGGGCAGGAATAAATTCAATGGATCGTACAGAATTAGTCTTCATTGAAAACGGCTCACTGACTGAACATCGATACATAATGGAAGTACTAATACCTTATGCACAACCCGCATTGGCCGCTTTAGGCGAAGACTCAATTTTTATGGACGACAACGCTCGCGCCCACCGGTCTGGCGATGTGGAAGCGTATGTGTGTATGAGGTCTGCATTCGTCGTTTGGATTGGCCAGCTCGAAGTCCCGTCTTCAATCCTATAGAGTATGTGTGGGACGTTTTGAAACGACGCGTGAGGTCAGTACAACCGGCTCCGCAGACCATCAGAGAGCTGAAGAATGTGATTACCGCGGGGTGGGAACGGATTCCGCAAGCAAGTATCCGGGATATCCTCGCTAGCACACCCAGACCAATTCAAGCTTTGATTTGAGCTAGAGGGGGTCACACTCAATACCAAACATTTATCTGCTTTTACTTTATTAAAGAAAAAACAAACATAAATCTTTGTTAACTTTTACTTCACGAGCATATGCACTACTAGCGAGCATACACTACTAATGAACTTAAGCATTAAAACCCATAAATTTTTCAATCAAAATTTTTTGATAATGCTGACGTAAACGATTATTTGCTTATTAATTTACAAAATTGTTCAAGTAAAACTACCTATAATTTCAAACAAACCGATAGTAACATTTGAAATGATTTATTGCTTAGGTGCCCGTTTTTTTTTGCAAATGAGTGTATAAAGATGTATCTATAGCTCTATAATTTAACATAATATTTGTTCCCAAAGATATTGCGATGTACAAATTGAAGATTATAATATATATACATACATACACGCACATATACATCCACAACACATGTACATACACATATTTACAAACATGTATGTCCATATACACACACACAGATTAAACATTACAAATCAATGGAGAAAGGGTAAGGCAATATGTGATTTTCAATTCACCAAACACTAGACTAAAGCCCGTACCGAGGATGAATAAGTACTTGTACTAAGTGTTCACATTTAACATGTTATCAAAATATCTCGTTAAGAAATTTTATACATAAAAATTTAAAAGTAATGTGTGATAAAACATATTTCTGTGTCTCTGTTGACTGAAGTTAGACCCTGGAAACAGGCGAAGCATGTCATCAATCTAAATATTACGCATGAATGTAGCAGACTGTCCCCGTCGCTTTTCAGATTAGATAGTACCGTCACTGCGAATGTTTGTCCATGGTGGTCATGTTTGAACAGTCTGGGGTTGTTGATTGAAAGCTCTATAGCAGCGAATTTAGCCCGTCATCGGATATTAGGCCTTGTTACTATCAGATGAGGTGCTTAACCGAGTGTAGCGATTCAATTCATTGAACCGTTATCAGGTTTTTGGGGCAGGTGACTTTTGATTTCCCGTGTTGATACTGATGTTCAGAGTCCATTGAGAAAGTTCCCGTGAACCTTATCGTTTATTCAATTTTTATTTCCAACGAAAATGACTGAAGGCCATCAAACGTGTGCAATAATTTCCAAATTAGCGTGTCTATAGAATGCATCGATTTCATTTGAATGCAGTGTGGCAGAAATGGTAAAATAGGGTGTTCGTTAAAAGTGGTTCGTTTTCTAGGCCATTGCAGTGATTTGACGCAGACTGTCTCTGAGGAGCAAAGAATCAGTCGCTTTTATTATGAAAATCAGTCGCTGCGAACATGAGTTGCATTGGGCTATACGCCAAGTTCCTGAATTGAACCAGATAAAATTCTTTAGGGACGTTTACCTTTAAAATGCCATTTATATTGTGTGTATTTTGAAACACAGTTGTTGTAAACTACATTCCGTGATTTACAATTTATACAAATAAGATGTTCTAAATTCGTACAAACATCAAACACACGAGAATTTACGGTCATTGCATCGTGAAGTAAAATTATATCGATATAAAACTGATTAGAGTAAAAGTTTGTACAATATTGGCTATTGGGAGAAATTTATGGCTTTAGTTCTGTTTGAAGCGACATTTCACTGAGAACGTCGAACGCATAAAACTGTGAAACGCATCTTATTCGCCATTAGCTCTGTGCAATATTTTTGGGAAAAATAACTGGACGATGTTTTTAGTACTCACTTACTATATATAGAGAGATATATATAGAGATACACAAAAAAATTTGAGCGTACCTTTATGTATAGAAACTAGCTGTCCCGGCAAACGTTGTTCTGCTTTATAAATGATATAAAATTACAAAAACAACTATTAAAAATGGGGGTTGGTGATAGAAGGGTGAAACTTTAGGGTTATATGTTAAAGAAATACATATATTTTTTTATAATGTGGCATTAAAAATATGCCACATTATAAAAGAAATAAATTATTTGTATTGCCAAATTTTTTTTAAAATGTTAGGGTTAGATTACTCTTATCAGTCAGGGATATAAAAAATAGATAGTAGCCGATTCTCAGACCTACAGAATATGCATATAACATTTTATAAGAATCGGTCAAGCCGTTTCGGAGGAGTATGCTAACAAACACTGTGACACAAGAATTTTATATATTCATATTAGATTTCGTGTTATTTTGGTGTCCGCGATGAATTTCTGTACTACTGAAGCGATTTAAATAAATGTTTGCTTACTGTGTACGCTATTTATTCGAAATGTAAAAAAACGTATTTATATTCGGTCTGGGTTTTTTATATCTTCGATCTGTCATAATACAGAGAAAATCCTATGCTATTTCGCACTATCTTGTAAGAATAGGTATGCAATAAGGTTTAAGGGGAATCAAATTATATTTCAGACTAGTAGTGCCCCGCGGTTTTATACTAACTTTGTGGGACTTTTATTCTCTTAAGGGATGATTTTCGAAAACATATTTTACACGTGTTTCATGACTTTCAATTAAAAATCTTTATACTGAATTTCATTCGTAAAACTTTAAATACAGCAGTGTTTCAAAGTTTTTATTTTTAAAAAATCCTTCTTAGTTATGTTATAAACGGTACCCCTGTAAAAAATAATTAGATTCTAATATGTCAGTCTGTCAGT
The DNA here is from genome assembly GCA_020976665.1 of Heortia vitessoides. Lineage (NCBI taxonomy): Eukaryota > Metazoa > Arthropoda > Insecta > Lepidoptera > Crambidae > Heortia > Heortia vitessoides. Next base: position 13,019,295 of record JACJUM010002971.1, read on the forward strand.
AGCTTTTCCTTTTATATATGTAGATTTTTGTACTCATAAGCTTTTAATATTAACTTTATATAACTTTTTAATTTTATTAAAAAGTTCTATAAATTTAATATTGAAAAGATATGACGATCTAGTCTGAGGAATTCGTCAGCATCAATATGCCTTTTCAATAGTAAGATATACGATTTTTTTTCTTTATTCTAATAATATTATAAACACGAAAGCCTGTCTGGATGGATGTATGTTATTATGTCTGTTACTCTTTCACGCCGAAACGACTAAACGGATTTGGGAAGAAACTTAGCATAGAGATTATTGATAGCCTGGAATGACTCATAGTGTAGATCTGGGTTTGTTTGTTTCTGTCTAAAGAATCGCCACGATTGTTACACAGTTATAGAGCGACATAGACTTCTCCCGGAATAACAAGAGTTCCTCAGGAATGAAATAAAAAGTAGGACCTCGCGAACTAAGTCGAGGGCGAAAAGCTGGTGTTTAAGAAAACCTTATATATCAAACCGTATGAAAGACAGGTATTTGTTATCAGCTATAGTTATTATTAGAGGAGATGATACAGAACTACGGGAGAGATTCATAAGATGGAACCCTAGGGATATCTCTATCCTCATCATCTCCAGAACTTGTGATTTTAATGAGATGATTAACGACAATGTGTCGGAATATTTGGCAAGAATAATTCCGCAAATATTTGTTATAAATGCCTTGAATGTTTAATATGTTTACGTTCGCGCCTCGCGCCGTCTTCTCGTTGGCATGCAAGGCCTTTTAATGACTATATTAAGTTTGGGTGCGAGCCCTTGAAAAATCTTTGGCACTTGAACAAGACTTCATGGCATCTACGTCCAACTTCTCCCGTGTTAAGCTTTATTATGTGTCAATTATATATTGTTTTCTCTATAAACCCCTTTTTAAACTTCCAAGTTGTTTAAAACAGCTTTAAGTGTTATATTTAAGCTAACATGGCTGGTAGTGTAACACTATAAACTTTAGTCTGGTGAACCCTTTGTCATTTGAGCCTTAACTGATAAATGGCAACCGTACTGGTTTATTAAGGTCATTGACTGTTTAAGTAATAAGCCTTTACTTAAGTATTATAAAGGTATTTGACGGTTTAAGATTGTCTTGAACACAACAGCTCCAATCATTTGGGTAATTTGGTAATATTGTGTACAAACTCAATAGTTTATAGAGCAATCAGAATAATTATAGTAAAAAGAAGAGATCAGTTATAAAAGTATATTCATTCCTAGATAAAAACTGCAGAATGTTTGTGCATCTTACGAATCCAACGTAAAAAATTGCTTAAGGGTTTATAATTGGAATGCTTAATCGGAAAAAAACACATTTCAGAACATGTTGGTCTGTTGAACTTATCTTGCACGAATTCGGTGTATCGGTTTAATTAGCGTTTATTATTATAAGTTTTAATACTAGCGATCGTTCTAGAAATGTGGGAAATGTATTATTTTGTGCGGTTTAAACTAAGAGACGATATTTTTATGTCTGGTTCTATTCCGACAAATTTTCATAACTGCTGGATTTGTACAAATCTGACTTATAAAAATAAAAGAATAACGATTTCACAAATCTGATAAAATATGTCTAAAGCTACTTGTCTCGCAGTCGCGTCACGGTTATGCATGTTATCTATTGAATTGATGAATGTTGATTGTTTTTTTAAAGGTTGATCACTTTCTGTGTGTACGAACATCCAACATAACTAATACACATCTCCTATTTTAGCTAATAAGGTTGTCCCGCTCACTTAGGCTGATTAAAAAAGCAGAAAACTCCCGTGTGCTATCACTCGTTAAGCTGATTGCAATATTGAATATTACCAAGTCATTTCCAACGCGGGATGGCGTGACTGCGCTCAGTAATTTGTCGCGTTTAATTAAGAATTCTGTACCGTTTATTGATTCTAGCAAATCCGCTACGTTTATAAACTGGCACTGTTCAATTATTAAATTGTTAGTTTACTAGTTGGTGCCTGTGACTAGGTTCGCGCGAAAAGAGGTTATAATACTTTCTCATTTCTTAACTTTCTGCTTGCACCTAAATAACTTTACACAAAACTTCAGCTATAAGCTAGTTGATATTGAGGTGAAACAATGTCACTTCGTTTTGAAATTTAGCTGGAGCAATCAGGCAGACAGTCGAATGCATTTTGTGGATATACTTCCTATAGATGTTTATAAAACCAACACTGACATTTTTGTATTTATTAAATGGGTGGATTTTGTGTATATGTCGTGGTTAAATTTAGCCAGTAAATTTAGATTTGTATTTATTTAACAGGTCAGGTCAGGTCTGGCTGTATTTTTGTTTCAGCATATAGATAATGTATACTATGCTCATTGTATATTATACAAGCATTTCATAGATATCAGTTTTAGATAATAGCATTTATATTGCAATATATCCATGTGTGAAAATTACAAGATATTATCGATATCTTTTTTTGTTTGCAGGCGTGACAATGAGAGAAAAAAGGGGCGGCGCTATGAGCAAAATGCAAAAGCTTAGAAAGCGCCTGTCCCTTAGCTTCGGTAGACTATGTAAGTATTCTCCTGGTATAAACGTTTAGCAGATGTCAAATACTATTAATTTTTATTTGTGTGTTCCATTTGTACCTACTTTGTATCGTCGTCAGAGTGGAATAGTACTTCTCAATTACCGTTAGAGACGACCAGGGTGGCCGGTTGCTACCGTGGCTACCTTATTATGGTCAATAATTCTCCAAAATGTTAGGAAATCACTTGTCCATCGCTGTCTAATAGTGGACGTCCTACTGCTTGTATGTTTATGATAAAATATGTGAAAAAGTAGCATGATAACACCGAATTATAATTACGTTCAGCGTCAGCTTCGTAGTAATTAAGAAATGGCTTAAAACAAGGAGAATTTAACAAAAATATTCGTAAATTTTTGGTGATGACATGTAACTCATTTCACAAAAAGTGATGATACTGAATGACATATTTCACTGTAAATTGTGGTATTGACTCATTGAAATCATATTTTTAAAATGAAAATGATTCTATTCGAAAACATTTGTATTATATTTAATATGAGCCCCATAACATAGGTGGTAGTGATCCTATCATGTACGTCAAAGGTTGTGAGTGCGATCCCCACACAGAACAAATATTTATATGATAATATTTGTATTTGTTCTGTGTCTGGGTATTAAGGATATATATTTAATAGTATATTTATGACTCCTCTGTTGTCTGATGTCCATAACACAAATTATTTTTATTTAATAATATTTGTTATTAATATTATAATATAAACGATAAACAACGAATTCGACTCTAGTTCTTAAATCCTTCTCGTTAACTTACCGCCTAAAAGAATTCATAGCTATTAATATATTTTGCTTAATATGATTAGAAATGCAATGTAAATTGACTCTATATATATTATTATGTATGTCGTACTTGCCTCAGATCTGAATGTAAATATTATTTGAGATGTGCATTATTACTAATGCATTCAATAAATCACATGATTGGGATATCTCTTAATACTGATCTCATTGTTGACTAATATAATATTGGACTGTTTTTTTTGTGTCGAATCCTTTGTTGTCCAGTTCACAGTTTCATAAAATGTGACGCTGATGTGATTTACTATGTGCTTGACATTTCTATTTAGACTGTCAGCGCTAAATGATTTTGGTTCGTCATGACATGGTTCTGTTATTGAAATTTTGACGTAGCTTAATCAACAATAATGTTTTTTTTCAATTCATCTGTGTATTTGTCAGTTTTCGATTAGATTTATAGACGTCTATTCTTATAGTAGTCTATTGTTATTTTACGTATATTTTTATTTATTATTTATTGTAGTCCTCAAAATTCAACTGCATTGATACCTCACTCTCACACATTTCTAGCAGCCAAATAGCAGTGTTAAAATTGTTGTTTCGGTTTGAATGGTGAATGTGGCAGCGAAATTACTGGATGTGTGATATCTTATAGTCACAAGAGTGGCAATGCGCTAGTGATATTCTTGAAATAATCCGAGTTTTTGTTTTTTTTTGGAAATTGGTGGAAACTTGTTACTTCGAACCAGTCCTTGTACAGTCCCCTCCTCGATATTGTGCCGTAAAATTATAATGTTATAGCGTAGCTTCGCGAATGGATTGCTATTGTCCATCTTACCCGCCCTTTCAGTTACAGTAGAATATTCAGTACCTCTCTTTGTCGCTTATCTAACCTCAGAAGCGACTAAGGAATCAGAGCCGACAGATGGCGGTATATCCATATTAAAAGTTATAAGGCTTAATATATGATAGTCTCTGTGCTGCTGGAGTCAAAGGTGATTTTTTCTAATAGTATTTAATAATGCAGTGTTTGGCTCAATGAGAAATCGATGGCGATTCATCGCTCAACACATTCTTAAACAAACTCGTAACGGTCTCAAAATAGAATCGCAAAATGAAGGCCTCTGCCATGCCAATTAATATAAGTACTAGATTCGTGATCAGTGCGTGTTGCGTACCTATTATGTGAGTAACATTTGCAGTGTGTAAAAGTACATGTAAAAGTAGTACTTATTTCCAGTTGTTTACTGGTTTGAATTTATCTTTTTGTACTTAAAAATAGTCCCTTTTCATATAGAGTATCGTGATTCATCTAATAGAATATAACATTTCTTAAGAGCGTTCACTTCTTAGTACACATAGCGTAGGCGGCTTGCTAACTCGAATAAAGCAAACAAACATGTACCACCCACGTCCTGTTATTTTGTGTCAGTATCTAGGTATCGAATCGATGCACTTGATTGTAACTTGTACGCTATCGTTACACGACTTCACGGAGCGGAGCCTCGTTATTGTTGGGAAACACAAGATTGCAAAGGAAAATTAACTGAATCAACTGAATTCTGTCATATTTTTTCTGACTAATTTTATATAACAGTAGTTTTTAGTTCACATTATTACTGAGCTTTTTTCCGGTCGAATTATCGGGAAACCCTCTTAAGCGATTTTCGATAATATTCCTTACCCCTCAAAGAAATCTCGAACGTAAGCAATTTATTATGAAAGTAAATTATGATCGGCTCTTTGTCCTGTTTATTTACACTCTTGCCGCAAACGGTTCACAGGCGCCGTTTCCTCAATCGATGAAGATGTTTTCCTCAAAGGGTCGTTTGCCCGTCTATACTGAAGAAACGAGTCTTTATTTTCTCAGGGCTATAGTTGACGATGTAGTGGGAGTTCCAACGATATTTTATTGCACTGGCATCTATGAATTTACAGACGGTGACAGAAAGTGAAAATGTTGTGTTACGTTGTCCGTAGTTAGTGTTCAAAAAATAATAACAGGTACGTATTACGCTTTCGACTATGTTATTTATTTAACTTTGAACAACACTGAACCATAAGCGTAACATGTCAGTTTCTGACTGTACTGACTCTTCATTGAATAGCAAATATTATATTGGATCAATTCTTGTAAATGTTAAAGAAAGACTTCCCTCATCGCCTCTAAACGAATTTTGTTTGTAATACTTGTGAATGCATCATCATTACTCAACGGAAATTGTTTAGAAATACCGTTCATTCTGAATACATTCATAAATTTTGACATGCTTTATTTGTTTTTATGGCATTGTTTATCACAGTATATTATTGAAATGTATATAAAAATTCATATTCATCTATTTTTCAATGTCCCTTTTGCTGCGGGCTTTCTTTATCATTCTTTTATATTTTACTTCTTACAATTTTTTTTTTCAATTTTTGCCTGTCTTTCTGTTTGTTTAAGGTAATTTCTTAAACGGCTAACCCGATTATAATGTGATTTTCATTGACAGATAGCTGAAATGATAAAGAATAACTTAGGCCATATACCATCACGCTACGACTAATAGGAGCGCAGCTTTAATCAAAATGTGGCCAAAATGGACAAAAAATTATACGTTTCGAGAGCTTTCGTTGCATTCGCTGTGTAAACGTTGGGAGATACGCAAAAATAATGTAAAAACGCGGAAAAATTCGCGGGCTCTCATAAATTCACCCTTTAATGTGCTTCTTGAGGTACTATCTAACCGTTGTTGAAAGTTACTTAAATAAATATATATTTAAACGATTGTATAAACTGTTTCTATTAAATATATAACTGCGTGTATCTCTTTCATGTCGATACTTTGTATCGTTTTATTTTATATATAAAAATTTCGTGTCATAGTGTTTCTCTGAGAAAGATATCTAAATTACTAGACTTATTTTCATCGGTTAGTTAATTTAAAGAGATAATATAGTTCATATCTCGAAAGATTTCGCAATTTTTTATCATGTTAAACAAAAGCATAGTTTTACAATAGGTAGACTTCATACAAAGGTCGTCTGCATAGGTACCTACCTCACTCTCACCTATTTGTACCAAAGTTTTCAAATTACTCGGAAATTGAAAAAAACCTTGAAATTACTCGGTAATATGACACAATATCTTCAAGTCATAAGGTTGGTAACGCGCTAGTGATATCTTTGTGTTATTACTAGCGTCTATTGGCTGCGGTGACGCTTACTATCACGCGGACTGTATGCTTGTTTGTCGATATCGGCTGGGTTGGATAGTCGTTTTATAATTTACCTGATATTGCTACAAATAGAAAACCGCGCACTTAGACGTATAGTCCACTTCAAACACGGTAGTAAATCAAATCTCAGTGTTTACACTTGTTAAAATAACTCCATAACTCGACTCAGTTTGTTGGTGTAACAAGATTGAGTTCTGTTTACATCGAGATAAGTGGAGTGTCTCTTGAATGGCGGATTAGATGAGATTACGTGCAATGTTATGTTTTTATTTTAAACGTCCTTTTACAATGATAGTTTGCTGACGGCGTATTTCTTCCTCTATTTTATATAAACAATGTCTAAACTGACTACATGGTTGAATAATGTTGAATAGATCAGTGAATCATTGATCTGGAATAGGATGGACTTATTTAGGGCTGACTGATCTTTTAACAAAATTATTTAATCGATATTTCCCATTTTTTTTTATAAAGCCGTGTGATACCGGCAGAGTATCCTACTCTGCCGGTATCTTCAGTCTTCTTCAGTACTTCCCACGGTACCAGGTGTCGTTAGAGGTGGCTAATGATACCAGAACCGACAGATGGCGGTATTTTCATCCGCAACAGTGTAGCTCAAATGCGCAGGGCAGAGATTGGCAGCAGCATTTCCGTCGCAAAATCTACGCACTGCGATTGCCAACATGCTTGCCCAGCGCGGCAATAATGGGCAAAATATCCCGTTTTGTCGAGAGGAATATGTCCAGTAGTGAACTTCCAATGATTGATATTATAATATAACTTTCACATAAATTTTATATATGTATAAGAATAAATTATACATATACGATTTTATTAAATACCTTAAATTATGTAGAACGTAGCTTTGAGACAGAAATGCTAAACGTTTATGTTTTGAATGTACGTATGTATGTATGTAATGTAATTTGGAGTACTGGTATTTCAGATAGTTGTAACACCACCTAACGATTCCGATACCTCATTTACCTCTCATTGGTATAGAGAAAATTTAATTCTACTCTTCTAGAAAGCGTATGTTTTTAATGAGTTAGATCACATACAAAGGTCGATACGATACGTTGGTATCTCTCTCACCTATTTCTATCGCCAACACAGTGTTTGTATTCAGTTTTAAGAGCGTGAGAGGCAATGAAATTGCAGTAATTTTGCTTGAACTAACTTTATGACTCGAAGATATAATGGCATATTGCTATTAGGCCAGGTTAGTGCATAGTAAATTCAAGTGATAGTGATATCTTTGTGATGATACAACCATAATTATTTTTTTAGTCATCCGATTATAAGCCATATTATTAGAGAATGTAAGACAATGGTTGACGGCCCTACCATACGGTACCGTGTCAGTCCCACCCAGTGACCCTTATCGTCACTGTTTACGGACGACTTCACATGATGCGTGCGCAGGAAACGAACTATTCATATAAACTAATTCAAGTACAAATCTGTTTGTTTCGCGCCTCGTGTTGGGGTCACTACGTATCACTCTTTGGTGTAATGCCCCTATCAAACTATAAATAGACGCGTAAATCGACGATAGTAATGATTTGTGTATTTGTGATTGATATTTAGTACATATTGTTGTGAGCTGTTAATTTGTGGACTCCGGTCACTTATCCGTTACTAATGATACGGAAATGTGTAGATGCAGTGCAAAGACCTGATTGTCTTTGTATTTAGTATTGATTTTACTTCAAACTGTTTTGATGGAACATCTTTTGCAAAGCGGCATCACTTCTTCATTAGCTCTTATTTATATAACGCTGCCGTGAGGTACTGGCAGAGTAGAATCATACCTCATTCTGTACCAGTAAAGACGACGTAGGTACCAGAGCCGACAGGTGGACATATGCCTTCCCAAGAAAGGGGTAACTTTGTCTATGATTGCTGCGCTGGGCAAGCGTGTGAGCAAGCGCAGAGCACAGCTTTCGCGATGGGGATGCTGCTGCCCATCCTCACCCTACACTTGAGCTACACTGTCTCGGATGGATATACCGCCACCTGTCGGCTCTGGTAGCTTAGACGTCTTGTACTCGCCTTACTCTGCCGGCAATAGCTACAGCACTATTTACTTCTAAATATATTTGTTAGATATTAGTAATCCAATCTATTTGTTTAATTAACTGTTTGTATAGTACTGATCTTTTTGCTTTTAACGACGACCTTTATTTGCTAAAGATTGCAGTAATCGCCGTGTAAGTGGCTATTTCGATAGATAATGGTTCTCAGCTTAATTTACCACAGATAGTAATCCCGCCGAGCTCAGTGTTTATTAGAATTGTTACGCATTTGTTATGGGTACTTAAATATCTGAAATAACTTTTACGCCAACCGTTCGTTTTCTTCAGTCCGCAACTCGTGCTGTGAAGGTTAAATAGAAAAATAATTAAAATTCCGATATAATAGTGGTGTACTATTACCTCAAAAACTAAGGCGTTAACAATGTATATTTTATACATCGCACTCGTCATCATCATATAACCCGTAGGACGTCCACTGCTGGATATTGGCAGGCGACCGGTCGCATGCGACCTGTGTACAGCTCGTGGTCTCTATTCTAGAATCTCACGGCTCCTTATTCCTAATTCCACCGTTTTTATGTCAATAAAAAAATTTAATGCATTAATCATGATAGCTGCTTTCTGATTGTTTGTTCTTTTGTACAGTTGATAGCCATTACTGGTCACAAGTGTGGCGATATGTGGATACATTGGTATGTCCTACCCTTGCTACTCTCTGCGATTGTCTCCACAATTGCTCAGCGCGGCAATTGCAGTATTCATTGACTCTTTCTTAGTTACATCTATGTCTAACAATTATTGTCGTACGGTGGACACAATAGTATATAAATGTATTTGTATACATGGTCCGTATTATTATATTTTCTATACATTCTATATTTTCTAATAAGATTCATATCTTGATATAACATCGGCACTAATGAGGAATGTCCTTTTATGAGATCCCATACTGCAGTTTAAATTATAATAACAGTAGACCAGTTAGTTGCACTTTCTTATTAGCCGAAATATTAGTGTCGACATTATTTTATTTTTTAATAGAAAATAATTTATAAAAATAGTATTTATTTCAAGAATCTTTTACATTTATGTCGCCGTGAGTTGCCAAAATAAAAAAGACATTCTTATCTATAAATATAAATTAAATTAAAGTGTCTGTTTGTTAATAAAAATTATAATAAAACACATGATCTAATGCATAAAAAAGTATATACGGTACTTACATAAAAAATAAACACAATTTTTGTCTGTCTTGCAGTTTGTTGCGGCTAATCTCTAAAGCGGTTGGGTTTTGTTATCGGGATATTCACTGGTAGATATCTTTATGTTATAAGAAGTAACTTGGTTAGTTTTATTATTTATTTTTCTCACGGGAACGGGAGTTACGAGTGAAATCGCGGGACGTTGACAATATAAACGTTTACCAGATAACGGTCTACAAATAGAGACTATGTTTACTATTTTATTAGTATATGTTATTTACTCGTTTGCGAGAGAACAACAAGAATACGTTCAGGTAAATTGTTTTTCACGATTTGTTTGTTTACGATATTGAAAGCGATACGGTATTAGTAACCTTGTTCTTGTTGCTGTTTAATTTAATATATTTTACTGCAATTCTTGTTCAAATAATCAAATTTAGTTTTAGAGTTTCATCTTAGTTACAGCCTGTTTTTAATAGTAATTAATAATAATAATGAATTCCCATAATAACTCATACATTGACCTGACTCGGTAAGTCGCTTTAAGCACACAATCACAAGTATACTACATAAATACATATATTCAACAACCAGACACAGAACAAATACAAGTATCATCATATAAATGTTTGCTCTCGGTGGGAATCGAACCCAAAACCCTTGGCGTACAACCACTACCACCTGGGCCACCGGGCCCGATAAGTATAGTAGTATATAGTATGATGATGATGATAATGAGCAAATTGCAGGCTCCAATAGACTGTCAAATATTTTAAAGTCATCATTAGTAAATGATAGTGTTTCTCAGATTAAGATTATTTAAATTGGGTCCAAATGGCAACGTACTTACAAACTCACGTTTATTTCACATCTGAGTAAGCAGAGACTTGATTGTCATATCCTTCTATGAGGCCCAGTAGACGGCACATCAAAAGTTTCAAAAAATCTTTCTCCAAATTACGTAATTTAAAATACATATGAGTCATCAACACGGTTTGTTGCAATTTGCAACGCATTGTCTTATATCATAACGTAAATTTATATGCGACGTGAGTTATTGTTATTGAATTATCCAACGGCGATTGAAGAGTTTATTTAAAAATATGTTAATGATTGTATTGCTTGTTATCTTCCTAAAGTTAAACGTCAACATAACATTGACTCCAGGAGGCTCACATTATCATCACATAACTCTGGCCTTCTTCAAACTTCAAAGCTCAAATGTAACCCAGTGTTTAGTGAGGCGATGCTAAATATTTAGGGCAGTCTAAATAGTCTGAAGTATTTTTAGTCTCCGTCCGTACACACTTTATGTCTAGGCACTAAATGGTGACTCACAGACGCAAGATGTGTCAAATAACGGCTTTTAGAATTTACCTCCAACGACGAATGTGAATTTATTTGTTTTTTGTTACAAACATCGAACAATTTTCCCGATACGAGTACGGAGATATCAATAAAAACAATGAGTAATCCGCATAGGAAGTCATCGTCAGTGCGGGCGACCTTCAATGTGTGAATCAACTCGATCAGTCACCTTAGACTCGCTTGAGCCATAAATGGATCTCTTGATCACTTCTCAACGCCTGGTACCGACCGAAGCTGCGACAATATTCAATTAGTAATTAATATTCTAATCGACCGAACACCAATAGAGATCTTATCAAGGCAAATCGTCTACAGACGTCATTACTTAATTGTCTATTGATTCAGTATTTTGCTTGAATTAAAGTTCATTGTATTAATTATAACGATCGGTAATGGATTCTCTGTTATAGAATTGATTTAAATTTTTGTATCATCCGCATTTTCAACGTTTACCATATATTCGCCGTGAGATACCGGCAGAGTAGAATAGTACTCCCTATAGTATAGTACCAGGTGTCTTTAGAGGCGACTAAGATACCAGAACCGGCAGACGGCGGTATATCTATCCGAAATAGTGTAGCTTAAATGCACAGGGTGGAGATGGGCAGAAGCATCCCCCAGCGCGGCAATTATTGGTTTATTAGTCCAGCAGTGGACTTCCTAAGGCTGATAATGATACCCCTATGGCATAGAAACAAGCGCAAACAAAAGCGGTGCATTAGCAAATTATTAATGCTCTCATCGTTTCAACAGTTTCAAGATAAGCCGTCGTGATATTTGATTGTCTCGTCGCTGGATAATGAATCCCCTAAAATGTGCGCCAATGTGTACCTTCCGGCACGCGTCACATGCAGGGGTTCAACGTGTCTATTATCTGGTTGTTGATTGATAGCAGACTTCCGCGCGGGTCGCTGATAGATAATAGTTATTTGCCCCACTTGCACCACGCGTCGTGTACATCGATATACTGTGGACCAATAGATACATGTTCATCGGCGTACTCGGATCGGATATGCCTTTACTTCTGGTATTTGTAACCCGAGATGTGGCTCGAGTTGTCAACATTGACAGCATTTTAATCTCTACATTCTCGTATATTTTCTGCCTGTTTGTTGGTTTTTCCTTTAGTCGTACACATATTCTATTACGTGTAATGATTTGAACATAACTTTGGTTATATTTAAGAATATGCTTCGAAGATATCCTCGTGTTCTTCAAATAGGAAACTATGTGCGTCTTCTGCTGTATTTATTTTTAAAATGAGACTGATTGCTTCCATCCTTATTAAATAATTGCTACTTCGTATTCGATTTCCTATTAAGGACTTCCTATGTAGATACGGTTCTTTTAATTAACAGGATTATTTACTCATCCTATAATTTTTGTATCCGCTAACTTGATTGAGTGAATTTACAATTATTATTGTAATAAATTATTATTGTATAAAACGTGTTTAATTGTCTCTGACTCATCGCCTATTGCCGCTAATACTTGGTTTAATTCAAAGCAATAGGAAGAATTTTATGGAACAATAAGCTGATTTGAAACTCGCTCATGTAACATTAAAAATCACAATATGCGGGTGGGTTGAGTCACTCGACCGCACAGGAACGTTGTATTGTTACCCTGCACCGCAGCCGTGAAGTCTGGACGGCCTTTTGCCGACCCGCCCCATTGTCTTCCACCTATTCAAACACTTTTGTAAAGGCGTCGACTGTTTTCGCTATCCTTTTTAGAATTTCATGATGGTTCAGCTTGGGTTGTTAATTTCTTCGCCTTCTGTTACGTTGCATTTCAATGCTTCCAATTCCCTACAATTGATGCGACGATGCTCTATGCCCCTAATGCAACATTAATTCTGATGCCTGACCACTTGAAGTTGTTTTCATCTCTATTGCCTCAATTGTCTGTTGCTCAACTGTGGGTCGATTACGTAAGCACCTTGTAATGTCTTATGCGTCGGGTTCGTTGCACTGACATTACTTTTGACAATTCCACTTGTGCCGGTTCTGGACTTTTTAAATATTATAGTAGCAACACACTTGAGTAGTCTACTCTTAATAAGTTTTAATCCGATTGATGTTTTCAAGATATTTTAGTTTTATTAATAATTATAGTACAAGTAATACTAAGCTGATTGTAATTCCTATAATGGCTTCGCAATATAAATATTTGTCAATTCAATTATTGAGTTCATTCAACCCATTAGATGTACGAACCAGTTGCGATATTCGCTTGGCAAATCTTCAAACTACGCTAAATTAGTCCCGTATCAAATTATATTTAGCAACGTTAATTCCACTTTATGAATTGCCACGAGATGTCACAGTTCTAAAGTTTGGGTTGCATCAGTTTCACTAGTTGTATCAATTAATTGTTATGATTGCATTTGAAGCGACAAGTGAGTCACACACGTCTGCAAGTGTTTGCTCTGGCTGTGCCCCCGTCTTCGGTTGATTGTTCGCCCTGAATTGTTCTCGGCAGGTTAATGACTGGCCCTGACTCGGATTCACTCGCCTACAGGATTGTTTGTTGATATGGTTATGTGTTTATATATATATTGAGAGTAAATAATACAATTTAAATAAATTGGTCAAATCGGAGTAACGTAGGAGCGTTTATCAAATGCGTCGTTTTTAATATAATCAAGTTAGCTGTTTTATATAACATTAACAGACCTGTTGGCGCATTCGGTAGTGTCCCTATCTTAAGTGCCAAAGGTCGTGAGATTTAAATTTTGTAATTCATCTGTTGTGTGAGATCCGTAACACAAGTGCTTTAAGCTACTTATCTCGGAGTCATGTTAATGAATGACATGTTGTGTATGATAATTGTATTTTTTACTTTATATATTTATTCTAGGCTTCGTTGAAATTTCGTGTATTTTCCTCATCGTGTTTCCGAACCACTGGAGCATGATGTCCTATGTAGATGTAAAGGTAGTCAAAGATGAAAGGGTCAAAGGGAGTCTCGCTACTTATCAAAATTTTGTCCTATTTCACAACAGTTTTTATCTATCTTGGTTCTATTATTTTGACTGTTGAAAGTCTTATATATAATCAGTTTACTTTTAATTTGCATAAATTTTTATTAATATTTATTAGTTTGGTAAAATGATTGAAACACATTTTAGGTATATAGGTCAAAGCTGATAATGCGCGTGATAAATTCGATTTTTACGAGACACTTTAATTTCAAGCATCTTTTCGTATCAGCGTTTACATAAATAAGGCTCTGTAAACATCTTCAAACTTCACTAAAGCGTGTTATAATTGCATTAAGTTGTTAAACATTTGTGTTGTTCCATAATCTTTTATTTCTACTAATCGCTAAGTCCTGCATCGAAAGTATGATACATATCTACATAAATCATTATCTACTATTTGTAGCAAAGATAACATTTATCGGACACACTACGCGCGCATAACTTTTTATAATTCCGTTAATATTCATTGTTCTATTTACACAGTGTACATGACAACATCAAAATATGGTAATAATGTAGCCCGCCTTCTGCTGACCGCATTTAGGTGATTGGATAAACCGTGCATCAAGTTACGGACTATCTACGTAGGGACATGTGTGAAGTTTAACCTTCTGCCTCGGCGTCTCTACCAAAATAGGTCGGTTATGTAATTAACATCGTATACTTCTTGGTTACGCGTCCTTGCCTCTGTCGATTGTGTAATTCGAATGTCACCACGCTGTTGGGCACCGGTTAAAATGTAACTTTGTAGGGACGGAAACCATGTAACCACATCAATCATACCGTTCTTAAAAAAATAATGAGAGATCATCAAAAGTTTACAAGTACAAGGATTAGGAATTCATTCAACTTTAAATTGTCTGTAAAGTTTAACCTTTCGTGTGATATCGGGCTCTCCAGTCCCCTGCAGAAATAGGTCGCTTATGTAATGGACTTCGGCAAGCCGTAAGCTTCTTGAGGGTTATGGTCTTGCGTGTGTCGGTTGCGTAATTTGTACCAACATTTGTGCGGTGTATGTGCACCTACATAATTTAGCATCACTAAGTTTGTACTCGCTTGTAGATTCAAAGGGAACTAAAGTGAACAAACTGCTGTATGTGAATCTACTAAAATTAGGTTTAAACGTTCCCACGAGTAACTCCTCAAACGTTTCGGAATAGCGAACCCAATTACTGGTTCATTCAAGTTTTGAGTTATTAAAGTGTTAAGTTGCTTTAAACTAGGAGTTATATTAAAGTTATTACCGTGTGACATCTGCAAGACATTTAATTAACAAGAAAGTCTCGGGAAAGCTTAAGTTTTCGGACCCAGAAACACACACACTTCAAACCCGCAAGTACACGACTTGCGGGCTTGAAGTTATTATCCCATTCGAGAGCGAACTAGCAATTTCAGTGTAAATTTCGACCTTTTTGCGCAGAACGCTCTGTATCAGCAAGTCGATTATGTAATAGGTTTCCCTGAGTACTTCTGCAATCCTAGATTACTTAAACAAATTCCAGAATATACTCTATCAATGAGAGTTTTATTTAACCAACCTAGTCAGAACTTACTTTGTACCGCCTTCTAGAAAATTTATTGAACCATAATGATTTGTTTTACTTCGTGGATTAAGTAAATGTTACATGTCTAGTTTAATTGAACACGCGAACAGACAATAAATCAACAAATGCATATTTGCATTCGTATTAGTATTAAACGAGTATTCTCGCGCTCGAGTCATCAGGCATCTAATTGACTATTTTCGATTTTATAAACTCACTATCAGCGCCCCGCGATTATACTCGCGTTAAGTTATCTTTCATACTAACACTGCACCCGACGTTATACCCGTTATTTAAGGGGGTGAATTTCCAAAAACCCTTTCTTAGTGCGTAAAGTGTAGGGCGTAGGGGACATTATAAAAAAGCTTTCCCCCAAAGTACACATTTCAGGTTTCTAACCGTAATATTTTTAGTCAATTAGTCAGTCGGCTTCTTCTTTTATATACACAGATTACTTCTCGTCCTAATCGTAAGTCCTGAACGACTTAAAAACGCGTTATTAGTTGCTTGCAGGAAGTCCAGGCATGTTGAACCGTGTTTGCATATTTTAACAAGCTCGCACAGCTACTAAGCACTCGTCTACTATATGCACAATTATGGTAATTTTATTATTCCGCCACCATTGGGAGGTGTTAAAGCGGTCAAGTAATGGCACATCCTCAACTAAATAGCTTGTTTGTGAACGTAATTGTTTTGGGCACCTGTCTTCCATGTATTGGGTGAGAACAAGGTACTACTCTAAGAGGTATGTCTACGTATCTGTACATTCTTAATTATAAAGCTCAAAAGTTTGTTCGTTTGTCTGAATGCGATAACTGAGGAAGTACTGGTCTGATTTAAAAAATTATATCAGCGATAAAAAGCCTATTTATAGAGGAAGGCTATAGGCTATATATCATCACGCTAAATATAGCAATACCATTGAAAAATTATGTATAAATAAGGAAAATATCTTAAATGCTTCCAAGCGTGCGCTTCTTAAACGGTTAGTTTTCAAAAATTATCAGGCATGGCAAAATAATTCACCTTTAAAAGTTCAAAAACAAACTACTAATATTTCAACTTCTACGCGAACGAAGTCACGGGCGAAAGCTAGTTATTGATAATTTCTTTCATAATTAAAGATATTCTTATAAAAGTTCTCGACTATATAGCGTTATAGGATTGTAAATTAACAACTATATTATCGGATTGTCAATTAACACGTTGGTAAAGGTGGACTAACGATTGTGGTTCTCATCTCTGGTTATATTACTGGGTAGCCCATCTTTGTGTTGCCATTGATGTGGAATCGACGATAAGCCCGGCTTTATTGCCCGCGCGAAATCCTGAGGGCTCTTAAAAGGTTCGCTCCCGATTGTGATGAGGTTTTTATTTGAACGCGACAAAGGTATCGGAAACAATCTACATAATTTTGCTTTGAGAGCAATATCCTTTTTATAACAATAAAGATATTGTAAATTTTTATATCTATTTTTCAGAACATTTCTTTGATATTTTATTCTTTATGGAATTCAAATGTCAGTTCCGCTGCAAATAAATATAATGTAATGCGCACTCTATTGCAGCATGGAGATATGAAAGTGGAATCTGAAGTAATAAAACTGAATTAACGAATCCACAGTTACACAATTGATTTAATCAAATTGAACGCTAAAGGCAATTAGAACTAGAAAAATGCCATCTATTATTCCAAGCGGTGATTGTAATCTCTATACCAAGCCCGTTGACGTTTTAATGGTGGAAACATTGAGATGAACTACATAACAAACGGTCGACGCTTTCGAATAACAGTTCACTTTCCCGTAACCAATGGTTTAGGTCAATGTAAAGGAAAGCAATTTCTTGTCATCTGAACATTACTCCTAGTACATGAATGTTGATATTTTATCATACATGTGAATTTTATTGCTAGAGCGATAGAGTTAAAAATGTAGGAATAATGGATATTTTGATAAAACGGAAATGAGGCTCTGTTATCAAGCAATGCTGTATGTACGTGGTATAAATATACATTTTTGGTGGTATTCGCAGATTGATATTCAAATATATACGATGTAGTATTTTATCCTGTAATAAAACAATTGTCAGCAGAGATTTCCATTTACATTGACGGTTAGTTATGTTTGTTTTTTTTTGTGATATATATTATTGTGATGGATGGAAATTATCCTGTTTTGTGCATTAAAGGTCGTAGGTTTGATCCCCAACCAGGACTAATGTTTATAAGATGATATTTAAGTTTGTTCTGTATCTGGGTGTTAAAAATATATAGTTAAGTAGTATATTTATGATACCTCTGTTGACTGATGTCCAAAACACAAGTGATTTAAGCGACTTTTACGGAATCAGGTCAATGTATGAGATGTTGTGGGAATTTATTTTGTATTTATTAATCAACATCATTTATTTTCTATCTTATTTAATTATTTAAAGTGTTTTTTTTTAATAATGTCTTTACGCTCGTTTTATTACTACTTTAGTCATATTCTACCTTCTAATACTTCTCGACACTAAACTTAACTCAATAAAACGTTTCGGAAAGGTTTTACCGCGCATTTTTCCTTCCGCGCTACTTTTCTCTGATTAAATTCGTTGTAAGTTCCTGGAATCCTGAAAGTTTCCCCTGGGGCGGTTGAGATTTCCTTGACCATTTTTCATAATAGTCGTTGTCATCTTTAGAAAATGTTCTTAAAATACGTATTTGTAAAGTGGATTCTTTAAAAAATATTAATAATAAATATATTCGCCATATTGCGTTGAGATGCGACTAAGTCGAATTACATAATGTATATAGGTGTTACAGACTGAAATTCCATAAACTTGTAAATTAAAATTGTTTCAACGGCTTTGACAATAGATGAACAATTAGTAAGACTCAGACAGAAATTTATTAACATCACCCATCAACCATTCTCGCGACACAGAGTTTCTTATTGATACCTATAATGTTAATGTACGTATCTTAAAGTTTTAATCGATTTCCCTCGCGGCGTTGTTTCGTATCGTATTGGCAATTACAGTGAAGTGTAATATAATTCCCGGTTCACGCTCCAAAGGGTTTTGTGTTTTCTTACTTCGAAATATAATTTACTTACTGTAAAACGATTGTTTTGGGCAAATGTAATATCCCTTGCTGATTCAATAATAAATAACTAATGGTCTGATTATTTCAAGCACTCTTATTATACTTATACTTTATTACTTACAAATACGTTAAACAAATATGCAAAATGAATGAGTATTATTAACTTTAGTGTCATTTTTTCACACAAATTTCAATAATTGCTCAGAGGATCTATTATTAAACACAATATATGTATACTTATATATGTATATATATATGATCGTAGATACCTTGTACCCATTTTAAGGTAATTTTGAATGGATGACGAATTAAATTATAGTAATTATACCAATTTTTTTAAATATAAAATGCACTAAAATCCTTAATTTAAATATAGTAAACACTACATATATATATTTCTGCTTGAATAACACTAAAATGATGAAAACATCAATATTGCTATTATATCTTTAGTATTTAAGAATGTAAATCAATATTATAGTAAAGCTAATAGTCAATAGCGATAAATTAAATAATGTTAGAATTTACAAATCACACCGTTACTTTTAAATTGTTAATACAATACAAAAAATGGCTTCGTCTTGTAAGCTTTTAAGTCTAAAACAATGAAAATGTTATTCTCTGGTTTTGCGAGCGAAAAATTTGCCGCATTATGTTGTCCTTCCACAGGTCAGAGCATAATGCTAACAGAATTAGTGTGAGCATTTACCGGCTTTGTGGCGTCACAAAAAGGCTAGGTGACATTTTGTGCCTCCATTCCCCAAGTAGGTCACAGTCTCCAGGCCAGGCTAAACCTCACTGCTAGACGGCTCATTTGCCACCTTCACGGTAGATTTAACAACCGGCGGGACTTACATATTCAAGTGCATCTCTTGTTTTATATTGCTCAGTGCTGTGTGGGACTGTACGTTGTGAGTCAGTTATTATTCTCATTAGTTATACCTGACTCGCCTCGCTAGTACCAGTGCGTGACGATATTTGGTTTGTAAGACAGTTAATTGTCTGTGTGCATTGTCTTCGTTGATTGCATCTTTGTAAATCGCCACGATACATTAGGCTATCGCGGTGATTGTATTTTCAACAAAAAATTAAACTAAATATACAATTATTTTAGTAGAAGATTTTTCGTCTCTTTGCGTATGTAACAGCTGAAATATTTGTTTGAAATCTATATGAATACAAGTGTAATAACGTACATGACACTGGAAAGACTGCACCAAATTTGATTTTTTTGCGTTTGTAATTGCCATCAAGTTTAATGGTTCAACGGGATCGGGACGTTTCTTTGGATTTTTTGTGTTATAGTTATAGTAATTGTCGTACTCTTTTTTAATGACTAAGCAAATATTTGATATGAGCAAATTCTATTAAAAAAGCAATTTCTATTCAAGGCAACAAAACAAATGGGTCGTTTAAAACTATATAATGATAATATATGATAGACAAAAAGTAGGTCGTGAAAACTGTGTGAAATAAAATATTTCCTCGTATGTTGCTGGATTTATCTAGCGTGCTAAAAAAGATATATTTATGCTTTTACTCTCCACCATATTCCGACGGCACGAGCAGGCTAAAGCTCAGGTTAATTGAATTAAAACGTATTTGACCAAATGACATCTAAAAGCTTCGAAAGTTCCACAGCCTTGTATTTCAGAATCTAAAATATACTACATAATAATATTATTAACGCTTAATAAGCTGAAGTGGCAGTGGACAGGGCATTTGGTACGCAGAACTGATGGCCGATGGAGTCGTAAGGTTCTGGAATGAAGACCACGTACCGGTAAGCGCAGCGTAGGGCGTCCACCTGCAAGATGGACAGACGATCTGACTAAAACCGCAGGATCGCGCTGGACATGGCTGCATACAACTGATCCTATTGGAGATTACTTGGCGAGGCCTATATCCAGCAGTGTACGTCTTGTGGCTGATATAATGATGATGATGATGTTGATTATAAACGTGACAGTTTTGTAAGGATCTATGGATGTACGTTTGTTGTTGTTACACTTACATGCAAAATCTACTGAAAGGATTTTAATGGTATAAATAGGTTATAAATTTATAAATTTTTTTACAAAATATGAAGTTTGTTTAGAATAAGAAATTGTTGTTTGCGCACCAAACGCCTGCCAAGGTCCATTCGCAAATCTGCTGCTGCTGTGTTTGAGACATAGACAGGAACGAACTTTTTTCTTTATATCACTACTCACGATAAAACAGCAGAACCAATTTGATCAATTTTGGTATGTATAAAGATGGGATTGGGTGGGATTAAAAAAAAAAAAGATTTCTTGAAGTACTTATCATCCGAAAAAATAAAAACATGTATGTACAGTTATAGTTACCTGCTTGATGAATACGCTTTTAAATTAAATAATTTTAAATTAATTAAATAAATCTATTATCCTACACGAGTAAAATTTTTCATTACAAACAACTGGGGTCTGAAACTAATCCCTGAGAAAATACTTAATCTCAATCGTTTCTCAACAAAAGCAATCTGTCTGAAGCAGAGTAATCCAGCGTCTAAGTTTTAATACGATGCAGGTAAATCCTCGTTAGGTGGAGTGCGATCAGAAGTTGGTCGATAAGCCCCTATTGCTGAAAGCTTGTGACCGCAGGCGTTGGTGACCCTCGTCAAGTTTGACAGTCTCTGCAATCTTCTCAATGGCAATAGTTAGCGCACACGGTATAGCTTTCGACATAGTATACTTGTTAGTGCAGTAGCAAAACTCGGTAAGTCTTCGAGTCCTGTGTCGAATGCTCCGCGAATACAGTTTTTTTCAACTAAAGCCATAGTGCACGTAAAGCATTATGTGTGCTATGAAGTTCATAAAAGCACATTTAACTTTATAAGTGTCATTGTAATAACTACCGTATAATGTCCACTGCTTGACATAGTCCTCCATAGTCACATAGAAGGAATTTACACATAATTACAGCGCTGAGCAAGCGAGGTGGCAATCGCAAAGGTTATTTCAGCGATAGGGAGGCTGCTGCCCATTCCCGATATGTTGCATATACCTGGCATAGAGGTAATATTTTCACTTTGCCGGCACCCCACAATTTTTCCCCCGTTTTTATTTTTCTATGTAATTTTAAATTTCTACAAAACAATCCAGCTGGCTTGTTGCAATAACATGCTGATTTATTTGAACTATGTCTCAATAGGATTAATCCGTGAAATGGTATAGCGCACCAAATTAATGTAATTCTTACCTCGTGTTCGCACTATAGCATATTTGTCTTAATATAACCTTTTTTATCTACGTGAACATGTCTACTTCATGTAATATTTTAATCACATATGTATCTTAAGGTAAAGGTTTCATGTAACAAGTGTTACATGAAATCTTTACCGGTTTCGGGGGCTCTATTTTTGTCATTGTAAAAGGTTTATTCATATACTTCGCAATCTGAATCTGTCTCGGATAATAAGGGGATCAATCGGAGTATGTTCATTCTTGAGCTATGACGCGTGCCCAACCCTTCTCATACTTCACGATCAAACTCTGCTGTCCAAAACGATATTAGTTATAGCTTTGAAGACTTGTAATCAATTGATTGAAAATATTCAATAAAACTTTTGCCACTGCTACAGTAATAGACTACAGTATAACATAAAGTTTTTAAATTTTAAGACATGTTTGTTGAAGGAGACCTTCGAATCCCGATTATACCAATGTTTCATAATTACAACGCAGCAAGTGGGTCGTTTCATACGAAATAATGATACAAAAGCAAAATCACTAATGCTAAAAATATCTCCTGTCGCTACTCTATCCCTTTTCAGTGCAGCGTGTATATTTGTCGCCTCACTAACGATCTCTTCAACAGTGGAGATGATGTACAATATTATAGAACCCTCTTATAATATCATTGCTTATCCTTTGTCCATGTTCGAAATCTCGATAGTCACGTAAAGAAGTTCGTCCGAGGGGATCGTGTTATAGTGGGGTTGCCGTAAAAATGTCGCCACTAACTCGTATTGATTCAGCGTGGCGGTTAATGGCCCGTATATTGTTGTTATTGTTACTCCTTTGTGATTTCTGGCATAAAATAAAACAGGCTAGGATGCGTCCCGAATATTTGTGGTGTGTATAAACTTTTATTATTTGGGTATTTATTTTTAACAATTTTCTAATTATACTCTAAAATTACTCTTAAGTTCAAGTCGACTAACAAGCACGCAGTCCACGTGACTTACTATCACGCGGATTGTGTGCTTGTTTGTCTTAGACGAAATTATTTATTTACGTGTAGTGGCTTATCAGCACTGTCATTGGTCTCGATTTGCTTTGGTATTATGTTATACCAAAGATAATTTAGAATAATATATTTTGTATTATTATGAAAGTTTAAATTATATTTTAGAACTGCTGGTATATCTTTTAATCCCTAATTATTTGATTATTTTACCAAGTCGCACACACAGTCGCGGTTCTGCAACCGTAGTATAGACGCTTGTAGTATCACAAGGATATCACTAGTGCGTTGTCAACCTTGTGACTTAAGTATATTATGTCATTAAATTCACTGCCTCTCTCTTCTCTTGCCTCTGCCCTTCAGACCGGAATACAGCAATGCGAACACTGCTATTTGGCGGTAGAAATAGGTGAGAGTGAGGTGGTACCTCAGGCGACCTTTTGTATGAGGTGCACTTCATGTGCAATTTCTAATACACGTTCAATTAATTAAAGGATAAACCACATATAATCGAGTAATATAAATAATACTATGACAATATGGTAACATCAAAATGCTGAAAAAAACCTAAAAATAAATTGATAAAAGTTTTCTAATTTCCTTAAACACAGAGATGTCCTCTGGTTGTTCTTGGTTTTTAGTAATATTGGTATTTCAACTCATATTTTATTTTGTTATAATTTTCTTACTATGTACTGTCGTGCTGCTGCCGTATCTGCAAGAGTTCTAGCACGTATCCTTCTATCAAACAAGTGATGCCGTTATTTCAAGAATAATATAAAATAAATTGAACGCCTCTATATTCCAAGCAGACCAATAATCTCCTCATCAACGCCTAATTGATCAAACTCTTAATCTTCTTTCTTCTCGCCATAACGTTCAGGTGTCACCCCGTTACCAGGATAAGGCAGTATTTATTGTACCGGCAAGCCTTACGATGAATTATGCGGGGTTCATGTAGAAAACCGCGCAGCGCGCAAGGCCGTCGCCGGTTGGCCATTTGAGTCGTTTCCGCAACCGGACACCGGCTTCGAGACTAAGTGCATAGCTTGCGGTCGCTTTGACATGTTGATTTTTTATCTCTACTTTTTCTGAAGACACTTTGTTTCTTTTGCGACGACCGACGTAAGACATATTTGTGGTTATTCTATCTATATAAAATTAAGAGTCGGAGTCTCTATGTGAGAATGGTAGCTTATACTAAAGCATATTAAAGTATAATTATTTATAAAATATACATATATTAACAACAAAAAAACAATTAGTATTATTTCGATCCATTTTCGAAAGAGATGGTATGATCTTCTCTGTTCTACTAATGGAAAGACCGATGTTAGAAGGAGAACTTATCCCTACTATATTAATATTATAAATGCTAAAGTAACTCTGTCTGTCTGTTACGCTTTCCCGCATAAACCTCTAAACCGATTTTGATGAAATTTGGCACAGACAATCTTTAGACCCTTTTTTATTCGAGAAAAGGGTCGTGAGGGGTTGAAAGGGGGGATGAAAAGTTGTATGGAAGTATCGGTATTTTTGGAGCTAGAAACTTGATACTTATTTCTCAAGCGATTGATTCGATATAAATAAACATGATATTCAAAGTTTATATAAGTTAAGGTAAAGAGGTATGGTACAAAAAAAACTATTCTACGCGGAGCGTAGCGAGCACAGCTAGTATTAAAAAGTAGTAATGTTATTAAAAATAATAAAAGCCACTAAATTAGATTGGGAAGCAATTCGTTTTTATTTATTTCATTTTTTTTAAAGCGATTCTTGGATTATCAAGAATTGCTTTTTAAACATTTTAAAACTACAACGTGTAAATTATTTCACAAAAGCCGAATTGTACAATTTGTTCTATAATATTTTGTCTAATATTGTGCAATGTCGTCTAAGAAAACTGAAGTTTACTATGTAGACTACTCCTTTGTTCCTTGCGGTAGTAAAACACCTAAGTTATGTGTTATGACCTGAGGTTGAATAGTTTCCGAGTTGCAATCGTGATTGGAGCATGGTACTTTATGACTCACATTGCATTCTGTCGCGTTTGTATTACCTTTGTATCGTGTCATTTCTAATTTTACAAGAAATAAAATGTGTATTAGTATAAATTTTACCGCACGCTAAATTTTCCACAACCTTTATGTTCTTGTTAAAAACGTGTAACACGTGTATAACAAGAAAATATTAATAAAATCACACAAGGTCTCGCAAACCAGACATGACACCGAGGTAAGTCGTTTACTCGATGCAAGCAACACAGGAATTACAACTGTAATACTTATATACATATTTAACACCTAGACACAAAACAAACACAAATATTCATCATATAAATATTTGTTCTATGGGATCAATTCTGCGACCCTTGGCGTACAAGATAGGATAACTAACATCTGCAATATCAGGCCCGTTAACAATGACGATAAAAATTAAATTATATAATTAAATAACATTATTTCGTATCTCTGATATGCGATCGAATTTATAAATTCGGACGAAATATCTCCCCTAACGACACTGCAATTCTTGGATAAATGGCTGGTGTTCATCAATCTGACACAAGCAATGGAGATTGATCATATTCCGCGATAAACCGTTTCTCAGCCGAGTCGAGTAGAGTGAAACTTGAAAACAAGGAAACAAAGCCATCTATCTAATTGCATGTACACCAACAACGGAACTCTAGTATCGGTACACGGACGGGTGCAAAGCATTGTTCTCGACAAAACAATTTATAAGACGCGCCTTATCGCAACCCCACCGCACGTGCTCAGAGCCTCCTCCGTTCTAATCCCACGATAATCCGACCCGGAAAAAACCAATAACCATTGTTTTCTCAAGTTATTTACACTGCATTCATGTAATGTTTGCACGAATTATCGTCCGTGTGAACATAACACTGTTAATATTTCAACAACGTAATCCGAACACCAGTCCGGAACGAAGTCTCCCTCTGGCTAGGTGGAGCCGGCACCCATGTCATGAACGGTACGTGGTTTGTTCACTATCAAATTGTATGTGAAGAATTGCATCGCTCGGGTTACCATACCGGGTAGCAGCACCCGCAAATGAGTCGCTATAATTAAACTTGGCCGCCCCGGAACGGAGCGCGTCGCGTTACGTGGTGCTTTAGAAATTTTCCCTAGTAAAGCAATATATTACATGAATGGGGAACAGTTGAGGCGAAATTTTAAGCCGTGCTCTGTTTGAAATGTGCTCTGTTCATTACTTAGGGAGACGTGTGCAGTTAAGTGCAGCCGACTACATAACAGTGCTGAACATAATAAAGTTCATAAATTGTCTCGGATGAGGTGGCGTAAGTAGGTAAACTCCTCGGAGCGCCAGATGGCCACTTTTCTTTTTGGAAATGCATGAAACAGTTGCGAATGTATAATGAATTTGCTTGAAGTGTACACTTAATTTGCTCTTCTGCAACGGATGTTTCGTTGAATGCAATGATAATTTGCGCGGAAGACGTATCTTGTCAGTCTCTTGATTATCCTGCCTTGCAATCTAATAATGTTTTATATTTATTTGTTTTGCATATATAATTAACCATATGTTCAAGGTATACACGCATATATATCTTTTAATATGAATTGTGAATTTGATAATTTATAGTGGAGACATGCTCATACGGGGGTGACAGCCTATTAAAGTTGGTCTCCCATAGCGGCAGTTGTCGCTTTGTTCTGCGTCTTTTAGTATAGGGACACCCCAGAGTTGAACACTCTGTATTATGCAAATGACTTGACAAATTGTTGAATAATTTGTTTGTGTTACCATTCGCCACAAGAGATACTACAACCTACATATACATATTGTTGTAACAAAAATGTTTAGATTATGACGCATTTTTTCTTACAGCGTCACCTAATTATCAATTACCATTATAATATCCGGCTGCGCAAACTTTCTCACGTTAGTCTAAATTAGCATCATAAAAGATTTGATTGTTTTACCGCTAAAACTGTTACGAGTCGAGAACAAATGAACCACTAATTTACTTGACGAATTAATAATTTCAATGCTACACGCCAGCTTTCCAATGTTTAACACGCTCCAAACAGACCGATTTGAAATTCGATACATATATAGGAATTATTTATTCCAGCGATCTTCTGAACACAGAAATCGGGAAGTAGAAAATTATTCACATTGCTCGTAGTAATATTTTACCGCGTCCTATCTCTTATGCATGCCAGAAACGTTGAGGTGGTACGGGAAATTTGCACGAATATTTTGTTATAATCATTCATTCATTTTTCATCTTTCATTCCGAACTGTTTGTACATGACATTCGTATTGTTGCATTTGATACTTTAGCTCATAACTTTTATATTACACAAGCGTTCAAATAACATATTTTCCTTATATACAAAAGCTAATCTACAAATGCACTAAACCAAACTAACTTTCTAACTGTAAAGTATCGTTATACTGATCCGGCCCATTAAGAGGGCTCTAAAACTTATTGCTCTCGCCGACGAGACTATTGCGTTTAATAGCCAGCATTAATACTGAAAGATTTCTACAGATTTGTCGCTCATTGTGCCATTAACAATGTTGCGAATATTAAAGATGTGTTCTCCTTATTCGTTCAATTTCGCAATCGATCTTATTGAGGTGTTCCAATCGACTGCAATATATCAGTTTGAGGATACTTAGTTATCGTTTTTATATACTTCTATGTGCATTCCAAGCATATTGATTTATTTACTACAAAAAATATCATATATATAAACACATACTACATGTGTAAAAAATATATGAGCATTACATGTACATTTAAGACTTTCTACCTTTAGTAGGTAATCGAAAAGGATAAAAGTACAAAATAATCACTACACAAGTCGTAAAATGTTTAAGAGACTTAAATATAAATAGTAGGAGAGACATATTAGGAGCTTTTAATAGTGTTAAGAAACTTGGATTGTTTTGTTTGTACTAGAACAGTTGTATTTCTATCAAGATCAAAAATAGCCTAACCTTGAAACTACCACTGCGCAGTAGTCATGCTGACCTCTATATGAGATAGAAACAACTGTATGCTACATACTCGTAAACCGTACATCTTTTATAATTCTTATTAATTATGGAATTTCATACTATCCTTTTTTTTTGACGAGACAACGTCTTATAATTTGATGGAGTCAGCTGTACGCACGAAAAAACATGACTCATGCGGCGTTACCTCGCTCTGAGGCGTTCCGTTTAAGGCTTGAAGTGCAAGCGAGAGCGCGGGACGAGCTACAAAGAGGCACAATCGGCCCCGCGTTCGGCAGCGTTCGACATCTATCTCTCTCGTACTCCAGTTAGCGATACGCCCGCACGGACAGTTGCTATACAATAATACCTTTTCATAAATAAAATTAAAACGTTCTTTTAAAAAATGCAACCATTCCATCAGTATTTTCTTACGACATTGTCACGTTCAACTATCGACAGTAAACCGACTTTACAGACAACCTATTTTTTAATTAGAGGTCCGATGCCCGTAAATACCGCGCTTTTAGTTACAGTCGCGCCCGCAAAGCTCGCGGGATTAGAGCGGGCTCGGCCTAGGCTCGGGCGGTCAACGTTGGGGGTGAATTTAATTTTAAAATTCAGCAAAAGAGGACTTGCGGAATAATATCCATATTTAACTGTCTTAAACTTTATCAAAGCCTGATCAGTTGTTTTGACGTGAAATGACAACAGATCCTTACCATAAAAATGTCTATTGTCAACCGAAATAACTATATGTAGGCTTTTTTATCGTAACATCTCTCCTTATGTTGCTATCGTTTGTTTCAGCAACAAAAGATGAGCCCGACGGCGACAACGCCGAATGTCGCGGACGCCAGCAGAATGGTGGCGGGCGCGGCAAGCTGCCCTACAACGGCTACTCGGAGGAGTGTCTCGATAGGCTCGAGCCCAACGGGAACATACCTCACGACAAGGAGCCGCATTATGGTAGGTTTTTGTGTATGTACGAGGTAGACCTCATACAAAAAGTCGTCTGCATTGGTACCTCACTCTCACCTCAGTGTTCGCATTGCTGTGTTCCAGTCTGAAGGGTTAAGGAGGCGGTGAATTTACGGGGTAATGTGTAATAATATCCTCAAGTCAAAAGGCAACGCGTTAGTGTATCTGCAGTGACGTTTACTATTACGCGGACTGAATGCTTGTTTGTGGACTGGTCTAATGAAAAACTGTAGGTAGATATACAGTAAATATTTATTTATATGGCTAGGCTATATAGGTTTTATTAATAACTTTGGTATACATGCAATACTTGGTTTTGTATTGTTATGTCAATTTTGCTATTAGTGCCAACTTCCTTGTCCATTGGGGCAAAGTATACTGCCTCTATGGTACCTACGTGTAGTTTGGTATAAAGGTCGTGGACAGTAACAAAATATCTATGGCCGTGTAAGGTTATTCTTCGATAACTGATTAGTTTTTTGATAGGAAATGAAAATGAATGAACTCACATATGCTGTGATTGGCCCTAGGTTTCTACAGTACGGGGTTCTTCCAAGATTCAGTAAATTCGTCGGCATCACGTGTAGGAAATCATTGGTGTTACAGGTGTCCAGGTATGCAGGCGGAGATCGCTTTTTTTCATCGTCGCTTTAAAAAAAATAGCAAATTTAACAGCGTTGTATTTGTTTAGTATAGTATCTGTTCAGGTTAGGCCGTAATTCAATAAAACAAGTTAGAATTCTAGTAAAAAAAAAGATTTATTTACGTTGTTTTTTGACATTAGAGTTCACAGGTAAAGACAACAGCGGCGGAGAAACTTAAACTTACAAAAGCATTTACATAGTTATTTTCTCAACAGTATTAATCCACAACAACAAAAATTCTGAAAGCGGCTTTAAGCACTTAGTATCTAGTTTGTAATTGTATAAATAGATGTCACTGAAAAACAGTTATTGTTTCTTATGTGTCGAAGTTAAGGCCTTAATCTAAAGTCATATAATCTGTAGAAATTTGAAATTGAATATACTCTTCGAATCATATATATACACAAATTTGTGACCTTTTGGGACACTAAAGACACTGATTTGTCAGGCACAGGATTGACAGCAAACTTGAGACCCAAATCCACTAACTATATAAAAATAAACATCAAATAAATTAATATCAATAAGACGATTTTTTTTTTCTGTTTAAGATATACAAATGTTGCTGCACTACGCATAAATACTTTACTGGCAGACAACTTTATACGTGTGTATTAGAAAACGGTTTCAGCTATCTAGCGCTTGTTTGGCATATTTAAATGTTTCCCATATAACGTGTTATATGTCTATTATAACTTACTGTCTGACAACTGCCCGTATAAGTATAAATACATTTACATAAGCATCGACCAGTTTCACATTTAATGTTTTCAGGTTAATTCTACCGACACAATTCCTATTAAATCTCTAAAGGTCATTATGCAAAGATAATAAATGACGGATACTGGCATTTATACCTTAATCTTCCATAATTCATTCCGCTATCACAGTAGACGGTAAATCAAGTACATAATTTATCAGTAAACCCTACATCAAAGGCTTGAAGCGAATCCAAGACAGCCTCGGCTTGACAAAAGGTCTGGTTGGAATGAACTATTGAAATGATGTTGAAAGGCGGAGTTTCGAATTCCGAATATCAAGTATTCCAGAGTTTTAGTAGTGCATGTGACTAATGAGGCGCTCCTAACAATCCGGGTTCCGTATGTTTAAACAAGTCTAAGGAACTAATGGAGCGAGCTCGGCTTAAATGTTTGAGTTTGATTCGCCGGCTGACGGGCACGTTTGGTGATTTGTTTCACTGTCAGATGTTACTGCCTATGTATAAATTGTGTCTAAATTCTGCATTTCAAATATAGGAGGTTGAAGAATTTGAAATATTACTAACACGTTTGGATCTCATACAAAAATACTTAGAGTAATTTGTTCTGCTGTTGGTAGACTGATGTTCTGTTATAATAAGTCTATTAATATGATATAACTTTACATATATGGTTTCCTATCTAGTAAAGAATTTTTTATATACTGGAAACAAAGGCCTAATATTTCAACGCAAATATTTTTTTTACTTTTCTTTATTTATTATTATTAATAAGCATCAGAATTTGGTTAATTTAAATTGTTTATATGATAATACTATATTTAGATATTTAACTACACTGGTCATCACAAAAAACCGGGCCACCATCATTTTACTGGAAATCTCTGGCTTAAAAATTGTGAATGTAACAAATTGAATTCTAATTATATAGTTTATTTGAACAAGTTATTTTTTGCAAATACAGCTTTGTCAAAGTAATTACTAAACCTTAAAGGTTTAGCAGAAAACTTTAGAAAATGGACCAAGTACCCTCAAGTGCATTAAAATGTATGGTCCTCATCATTTCAAACATCTCATCAGACTCCCGTTTTAAAACACTTAACTTTGAAATAATAAACAGAAACAGTTCACTTACGGGGTAGCCCTATTTTTGTGATATCCAGTGTATTACTAAGATCCAATAGCGAGTGTGTTGTGCGAGAGTCGACCCAATAAAGTATTCTTCAATTAAAACATTCGGTCGGGCAAAATCAACAATGTAAGTGCAAATATCATCCGTCGCCGAGAACCGGCTGACAATTATGTAAAGTTAACTCAAATGTGGATTGTACCCGTCATGTTAGTACACAAGCGTCGCAGTGCGGCTGGGTAAGGGCTTAATCGAGTTAATAGCCGGCCCAGATTCATTTACTTGTAATTCACAGGCGCAAGATAGCGCGGATTTGAAACTAAATAGGGCCCAGTACGTTCAAATACTTGTAGTACTCTGCTCAATATAGTGTGGTAATTTCCTACTCTGCCGTGAGGTACCGGCAGGGTAGAATTCTACCTCCCCCTGTACCAGGTGTAACAGGCTAAGGAGACTAAGAAACCAGAACCGTCGGATGGCGGTATATCCATTCGAAACTGTGCAGTTCAAATAGACAGTGCGGGAATAGGCATAGGAATAGGCAATTTTTGTTTTTATAACACCCAGGCACAGAACAAACACAAATATCATCATATAAATATTTGTTCTGGGTGGGGTTGGAACCCAAGCCCCTTGGCACATAAGATAGGTTCATATAGGTGCGTCGTCGGGACGGTCAATGTATACCAATGTACAAATTCATGTATACCAAATGTTCATCATGTTCATCAATGTATACCAAAGTTCATTGCTGGACCATACATCTGGACATATGTCCAGCAATGAACTTCCAATGGCTATGATTATGGTGAATATTTATTTCCTGTAGTTCTTTATTTAATTTTTCTATTGTTTTCGTTTCAGCTTTGTCGACAGTGCCAACTTTTGCCTTTCAGCCACAAGTGCTCATATCATTATATTTGTAGGAACTCGTATTACATCCGTTTTTATATTATCTAGCGAACTCCACGAATATGCGGCGAAATTTTGAGCGAGTTTAATGAAATCTGCTCGTATCTGGCCTGCATAAAGTTGGTCCTTCGCTGGAATCAGTTTAGAAAGCACAGTATCTGATTTCGCTTTGTCTTTAGCTCCAGAATTAGTTTCTGCATAATCTCTTTGATGAAAAACCGAATGAGAACACCACTTATTGTTTTATTCATATATCTAGATGAAATTTTAGTGTGTTTTTTTCACTACTAGATGGTAGGATGGAATGGGAGATGCTAGGATATACATACATAACTTAAAGTAGAAGAAGCGTGCTTACCTGAGGTTTACCTCCCGATTACAAATACGTATTCAGAAAAGAATAAAACCGTTCCAAATCGAGAAATCTGTGGTCTGCTGTTTGTTTATTGTATTTAATTATTGTAGGAGTATGCATTTATATTTTAACTAGCTGTGCCCGCGACTTCGTCTGTGTGAAATAGTTTTTTGGGTACCATACCTCTTTACCTTAACTTATATAAACTTTGAATGACATGTTTATTTATATCGAATCAATGGCCTAAAAAATAAGTTTCAAGTTTCTAGCTCTCAAAATAGCGATACTTCCATACAACTTTTCATTACCTTTTTCGACCCCTTACAACCCTTATTTCGAATTAAAAAAATAGGCTATGTCCTTTTTCAGGGTCTAAAGATTGTCTGTACCAAATTTCATCAAAATCGGTTAAGAGATTTAAGCGGGAAAGCGTAACAGACATACAGACAGACAGAGTTACTTTCGCATTTATAATATTAGTAAGGATACTGTCTTCATATCGAGTATATAGCGTCTACCATTATATATGGACCTCTAAGCCCTAAGAGATTTTAGAGTTTTATTTGTTCATAACTGCGAAAACTGTTAATGACTACCTGATATGCTGCTTTCTGCCCATCCCTGGCCCGTTACATTTGCGCTACGCTGTTTCGGGTGGATATACCGCCATCTGTCGGTTCCGACTCTTGTTACCTGATGTATGTCAGTCGAAATACTTATTCAAAAAATGTTTGTCCACGACAAAGAATAAATTAAATTAAATTTATTTTTCCTCAATAACGTTACCCTTTTAGCCAAGATTTTATTAGTTTTAACCAGAAATACAATTAGTGGATTATTTCCTTCCTTCATTTGGTAATAAGCGAAATTAAATGTAATATTGATTCTGTTAATTTGCACCAGGTCTCGTGATGGTCTTGCGTTTTGACACACATATGACAGCAAATAATCAGTGACAATGTGCTATATTGACAAATCTATTTTCCACATCACGTAATGTAAGGCTTGTTATGTAACATCGTAGTGCTATAGTACCAGATGATTTTGTTCTGTAGTTATGCGTAGGTATCTGAAGTGCATGATGTGGATAGTACCGGCATTATACTCAGAATAGTACTTCCCTCTGTAACAGGTGAGTAAGAGGCGACTAAAGTACCAGATCCGACAGATGGCGATCCATCCGACAGTGCAGCTCAAATGCACAACGTGGGGATGGGCTTCGCGAAAGCGGCGTTTTGCGATTGCCACCACGCTTGCCCAGCGCCACAATTATAAGCAAGATTCCCCCTTTAGAGAGGGAGGCCTATGTCCAGCAGTCGAATTCTAATGTCTGGTTTGCCGATGATGATATTTTTGTTTTCCTGTAGTTCTTTTTTCGTGCGCCAAGGACTGTGGCTGTGGGTTCGATCAATATACAATTAAGAGAACACGCAGTTTGAAAATAATAATGGTCTGAGTTCACAAATTATTGTCTTTTTTGTGATTCAAACCATTTACTTGTTGAGTAGAGCTAGGGGCACCAACACACTTATAACATATATTTACGATATCATCATCATTATCATCGGTATGTATCATCGTCTTATCATAAATGTTTTGGTGAACATTTCAATACCCTGTAATATTTTCTAAAATTACGCTTTTACCGGCTTTAAACTTAGGTTTATTTACCTTGTATCTTCTTTTAGTTTGACTTTTCTAGGGTGAAACTTCCTAAATATTACTTTAACAAAATATTTTTCACTTTTTGAAGATGGAGTTCATAGACTGGCTTTTTTTATTTGGCTTACCAACTATATTGTTTAAACAGTTATTTTACAGCCAGATGCATGCAAAAGCTTTTAACCTTCTAAATAGATGTAAGCAAATCATGCAAAAATAATATAAATAAATAGCAAGCATCAAAAACTTATAAATAAAAACAACTCAAAGGAAAGCAATGCAATTGAAAGAAATTGACATTAGTTATGACTTAATATATATATAAAATGAGGAAAAAAACAAGACAATATAATAAATGAATTATATAAATTTTATCAAATAATGTATAAAGACAAATCACAAATATACTACTTAAATACACATATTTAACATCCAGACACCGAACAAACGTAAATATCATTATATAAATATTTATCCTGGGTGGAGATCGAACCCACGACCTTTGGCGCTAAGACAGGATCACTACCATCTGCGTCATCGAACCCATCAAACATACTATATAAAATCGATATAAAGTACATATGTGTTTATAATTTGAACTAATTTTAAATGAATGGCTTGAAGGAATATATCTCACCCTATTTCCCCATTTGATAATTCGTATATACGGTCGTGTCGTTGTATTTATCAGATTATGACTCTAGAGATAAGTCGTCACAGGTAACTTATTTGATGTTATTGACCCGCTATCAAAACCAAACAACATCGCTTCGTCGTTGTCGATTGCAGATGTTATGCAACGAACTGATGAATCACCCATATTGAATATTTACAGATGTGCACCTACTCAGCAACGTTATACTATGCACCATAAAACATACTATTTGTGGTCTGCAAATATACGCTATATTTGTTGTTTATGTACTAGCTAACCCGACAGACCTCCAGTCTTAACTGCTTTGTATTAGTAATAAAAATGAACAATATTACAAGAGATCTAATTTAACGAAATTTAGAAAGCGCAATCTGTCAATCGAATCAGGAATGAAGAAATTCGAAACAGAACCAAAGTTACCGACATTGCCCGGCAAATTAGTAAGTTGAAGTGGCAGTAGGCAGGGCATTGGTATGCAGAACCGATAGCCGATGGAGTCGTAAGGTTCTGGAATGGAGACCACGTACCGGCAAGCGCAGCGTAGGGCATCCACCCGCAAGATGGACAGACGATCTGACTAAAACCGCAGGATCGCGCTGGACACAGACCGCATACAACCGGTCCTATTAGAGATGACTTGGGGAGGCCTATGTCTAGCAGTGGACGTCTTATGGCTGATATGATGATGGTGATGATGAATCTGTCAATCGCGTTAACTGTCAAACAACTGACAGTTATGACAATGCTTTAAGACATTGGAAAAGTTAATATAAATATAATACGTAAAAAGATGTAGTATTTTGTTGTAAAAATCCGCGCATTTTGTATGTCTTCTGTCATAAAGTCCTTCCTTTGGTAATAACAAGCCCAATATAAAATATTAAGCGGAATCAGTCAAACTTTTCTAGCGTGATGTCGGGAACAAGGGAAATTGTGGTGTACTTTATATATAAAATTTAGCTTAATATTCAGTTTAAGGTCGCAGATTTTTTACTCCAAGGCAGTGAATAATAATTAAATTAGGAGAATTAACAGATTATTTCATAGACATCTACTGGTGGTACTACTGGAGTCATTTATGAATCCCATGTCGAAGGTCCATGGCAACCGTAATTTCCAAGCTCGACAACTTTGACTTTCAGTGGTTTTTAAACAGATACAATATGTTACTCTTTACGATTTAAAAACTCAAATTCATGCTTTTTAGATTGCTGTTTTGTTTTGTTTCGATGACTTTGCAGGAAACGATTATAAAGAAGGTTGTCGCACAGTAAAAGCCGTGTAAAAGTTCACTAAAACGCGATTTTATGCTTTTTAGTTTATGGTTATGTTGTTTCGTTTTCGGTTACTTTACGGCAAACGATTACGAAAACGGTACACTCTTAAAATCGGTTGTTGCCAGTTGATATGATGTAAAAGTTTGCTAAAGCGCGATTAAAGTCGTTAAGAAGTATTTTTATTATCAACCCTACAGTATAGATCTTGTCAGAGAATATTAATGGAGGTGAGACAGAAAACTAAAACTAAATACTAATATAGATTCCTTGATAATTTTTTTTACCAATAATACCTACATGGAAAATGCGTCATAACAAAATGGTGTATTGTCATTTTTCCATATAATAGAAATCCTAACGGTTTATTCTGAACAACCTCTTATTATCCATTAATACAACCACGTTTGTGGTCTGCGTTATTTATAGTCATATTGAGTTTCGAAAACCGCTAAACTCACATCTATATGTTGCCACCAACGCGTGGTTTTCCCTTTATTTCATCGCGTAAACAAGTTATTGTTTCTGCCCGGGGGGAATCTTAAAATGTTAAATAAATAAACGTGTAATGTGGGGTTGTTTATTTTGTTCGGACACAGGTTTATATGCTCGAGGGACGGTATTCCTGTAATCCCGCTTTTGTTTGTTATGGAGATGGCGGACTGTATAAATAAGTTTAAAGTGTTTGTATTGAAATAACGTGGTTGATGGTTTACAAGTGTCTTGTTTGTTGTTGTTTTTTATAATCTACCAACTAACCCGACGTCGATGTCATGTCTTAACTATATTTGAAAAAAATATTGCGACCATAAATTGATATATAAACTATCTCATCTCTCTAGTGGGATCAAACAAGCAAATGTTTATTATAATCGGTCCAGTAGTTCAGAAGTTTATCCTGGATAAACACTGTGACACGAAATTTTTATTAACCGTCAGTAATAACACGAACGTCATGTTCCAAGCATTTTTTTTTAACCTAATACTAAACAACTAACTTTACGTCAATTGTTGGGCCATCGGTGGAGTAGGCGACGTAGCTTATTAATGAGCGATGCCCATACCTGATCACATCTTTTTTTGCTCTGCGCGACTTTTACGCCCATGATTATCCCGATCTGGTATATACTTTAAAATAAATGTACGAACAATAATTTTCGTAACAGATTAAACAATTTCAACTAGTCTTTTATTAAGAGATATTAACGTTCAAATAAGTTAAATAATCAAACTTTGATTATAACAAAATAAACAATATAAGTCCTCTAAAAATGGAACCCATGGCGAACGAATTCCATTTCAAATATCAGATTATCAATAAAACTGTTCTGGTTGTCCACAGTTCATAATGGATTTGGAATTTAGAAAATTATTTAATATGTTTTAAATGCAAAATACAAAACATTCAAAACCCGTTCCAATTATTCAGCGTATTGCAACTAATCCCACATTAATTAATAAAAGACACGCGCGAGTGAATTACGACGGCTGACATTATGTGAATTCTCGCGGTTTAAATTAATTTGTCCATAGTTATTTATTGAACTACTATAAGCTCGTTCATTCATTCATTAATTAGCGGTAAAATTCATTACAGCTATGCCCTTTTGAGCATCGGAAGATCATTTCAGCGATTAAGTTCAAAGTCAGCCGTCTGATGAGTGGTTTTAACATAATAGTGTAATAACACTGTCTACTACCAAATTTTTATTATAACTATCTTATGTATTACTGTTATCAATATTACAATAGTCGTGTCATTTTCGCAAATGATCATTATTTACTATTAGTTCCATTCGGCGTATTGAGATCTAGAATTCTGGGATTTTACTGGTTCACAGAAAAACATCTGACAATCACTTTCATGTTTACGTTTGCTTTTCTAAGCCTATATGACGTATTAAAATAAATATTAGGCAAATAATCACTACTTTTCACATAAAGTTGTTTTCCGCTGTCTGACTCTCTCTGCTTATGCTTAGATCTTTTACAACTACGATGCGGTGTTTTAAAAGATAAGTGATTGAGTGACAAGAGAACAGTTTCTATGTACGTGTATAATACATCCGTAATATAGTAAAGAAACACTGATAATTTTAGAGGTTTCCAATGTGATGTCATAATAAAACACATTTTTTTTGCGATTATATTGCAAACGCTAGTCGACGATATAGATATACTACTCCGATATACTGTGTAATGGTATGGTACATCTATATCGTCGTGTATAAATTAATGTGTTATATATTATTGTACGCCTTAAAAAAGTCCACAAAAAAGTACGCGGTGGTAGCTCTTAGAGATAACCCTCTATAATCATATTTTATTATCATTTCACCCGTGCGAAGCTGGGGGCGGGTCGCTAGTATATTACTAAATCAAAAATAATTAAAAATGTAGCCCTCAATTTACACAAACACGACGTAAGAGTACACGTTATCATGTAATCTACATTAGAGAGTAGTTCTCTATGGGTAGAACTTTTAGAAAGTCACCTGCATTGGTCACGTCACTCATATTTCTATCGCCTATCAGCAATGTGCGCATTTTGGTGTTCCAGTTGAAGGGTGCGAGTTAACTGTTTCATTTATGTGAGATTATATCCTTGGGTCACATGGGTGGTGACACGCAAGTAGCATGTAAGAGAACGATAACACAAGCGTCTATAAGCTGCTATGATGCTTACCATCACGCTGATCGTATACTTACTTAGGAAAAATGTGTATTCTACAAAAGAACCTTTTCTAAATGAGCTTAATTCGTACATAACGCCTATGGTCTTAATTTCAAAGTCTGTATACGATGTGCAAAAACTCCTTGTTTAAATATTATTTTGTATATTGTACTAAGTGTATATTTATGTGTATATTTATGTATATATGTATATCTAAGACAATGGCGCAGCGTTCTACATAACCTACCGCTTTCAGAGTGTTTATGTTCATTAAACTCGGAAATTATTAGAGCGCGGTCCGAACAAGGGTTTGTTTCTTTCTCCTTTGACCTGGTCGTTTAAAAGGCTACGCCGGAGATTCTGTGTGTATTTTTAATGAGGTTATTTTTGCAAGGTGTGAAAATATCAAGAGAGGCTTTTGTGTATGGAATTAAAATGGAAAATTAATATTGAAAATTAACGTTGAAACAACAAAAAAAAAACACTTTTTGCTAAGGCCATAATGCCATATATAGGTAGAAGAACATGAAACACCATACTATAGAATAGATGTTATTCCGTATTACTCAGAACAAAGTTACATATTAAACTTAATGCGAGACTTATTGTCTTATAAGGAATTAATTTGTGTATTACTCCCTCAAGTACCACCTGTAGCAATCGCTGGCTGCTCCCTAAGTTCCAAGACAGCAGTCGGTAGATTGGCACGACGGTAAGACACGACATGACGCACTGCGGTAGGCTAACACCTAATTAGGCTAATTGTGCCCCGTTTCAAACGTCATAATAGCCACGAAAAGACGCTTGTCCATTTTAATTACGGAAATGACGTGAATTCGGACCGGCCTCGCCGACTGACAGCCCTCTTCGGGGGACCAATAAACTTTTTTTATTACACGCCACCAAAATGACACGCAGGCCTCGTTTCAAAGTTGGTCAGTACTGTACACAGCCGGCGTTCCATGTCATGGGTTAAAGTAATGAAAATGGTACACACAAATCGTACTTGTTGGTGTGTAGTCGGCTTGATAGTGTGTGTTAAAAAACAGTTTTGACTCGAAATATAGATCTACCGTATGTTCTAGAGAAGTTTCTATGCAGAAGCACTTATGATTTTTCGAATTCTGATTTGTGGGACTTCACTTCGTGGTCAAAAATTATTTCATCCAAGTTTATCAGTCATTAAGTCGGCTTTTCGTAGAATCTATTAGTAGATGTTTTCTAATGTAGCTTTGAACACATATTTTTAAGGCCATATGCCTTTGGCCTCATTACTATTTGAAATGTGTTAAGTTGAGTATTATTAAAGTAATTAACACTCTTATTTTGACCACCGGGAATATTTTAATTACCCTAGTGTTCCTCGTTGTATTCAGTTCAAATTACAAAAGAAACAGAGCTCTTTGTCGTCTTCTCTCTGTAATAAATTCAGTGTAATTGAATAAGCTGAGTGAGAATTCTACTTTAGTATAAATGTTCCATATTTTCATCCAGTTCTGTGTAAAATATTTGGCAGATAACAGAATGAAATTGTATGTGACTCGTATCTAATAGATTAATCGTATTTGTTGTTCACGTAGGAAGATTTG
The DNA here is from genome assembly GCA_020976665.1 of Heortia vitessoides. NCBI lineage: Eukaryota > Metazoa > Arthropoda > Insecta > Lepidoptera > Crambidae > Heortia > Heortia vitessoides. The sequence continues at coordinate 13,059,877 of JACJUM010002971.1, forward strand.
TCAAACACCTAAAGTGATGTTGAAATATTGAAGTACGTATACTTCACTTCCTGTGAAAAAAGGCTTGTCAAAATCATATTGGTACCGTCTTGCTCAGGCATATTTCAAATTATAGTATAAAATGGTTATCGATATAATTCAGCATCCAAAGAAAATAATAAAGCCCTATTTTGTTATGGAATCTCTTAATAAATGAGTGGAAAAAAATCACTGCGACTTAAAATACTATGGAATAGTTTGTTATTTTGTAAGAATTTTGTGTTATGCTTCAATTTTCTTATATCATAAGGTTTTATGCGCGTGTCTGAACTTTTATAAAATTTATTTTTGAGCAACATAATTTTAATCCTATAGTTCGTATCTTTAGAATTCACAAAAACCACAATACAAATTGCTAGACTAATATACCAACAATATAGTATAAGTACATACTGCTACTCCCTCTTGCGCACTTGCACGGGGATTAGCGAAGGGCCAGTTATCAATAAAATTATCATAGGCATCGGCGCGGCCGTAAAGAGGGACGGCCTATCCCTTACCCAGTGACCTACTTACCTCTCCCGGGATGCCACGCCGCCTGTCACGGTACACGCACAATTGTCATTTATACCTATATGTATAACTGAATGTGCGCTTAGAAAAATTAATGCCAATATTTATATATATAAATTCAAATTACTCGACGAAATGTATGTCCTAATTGGTTAATTTGTATTTTGTTTTGTTTGTAATTGACACTGGTTGGTTTGGGAAGTTTGTATGAAATAAAGTATAACGTTATGTTTGTATGTTTTTCTATTTATGGGTTAAAGATTCAAGAATGGTATTAATACTGAAAATGGAATATATTTTTTTTATTACGCATCCGGATGATCCGGCCCGCCTTCTATCTCGCCTAATTTTGGATATATTTGTGGCTAATCTATGAGATTTTCTTAATCTGGATTGTGCAGGATTTTATAATATTTTAAATCGAATGTTGTAATATCGAGTGCACGTTGGTCATCGACTGCATACGGACATAGGCCACCACAACATTGGCTTGACCTACTTTCGACTTCCTCGGCGGGATGACCCGACGCTTGTCACTGCAGGCGCCAAATTGTCATTTTACCACAGTCGTATTACTGAAGGCGCCGGTACGTGAGACGAGAACATTTTGGCAACAATATTTTTTATAATGGCTCTGCATTGCTGTTATTAAATAAAAATAAGTGTTATACAAATAAATAGTTTTGTCTTTATTGACATTCAAGGTTCCAGGCTCGATGGCGCAGATGGTAGTAACCCTGTCTTGTGCGTCAGAAGGTCGTGGGTTCGATCCCTACCAAAGACAAATATTTATATGATGATATTTATGTTTGTTCTGTGTCTGGGTGTTAAATATATGTATAGAAGTAGTATATTTGTGATTCCTCTGTTATCTGATGTTCGTAACTGTGCTTTAAGCGACGTATCACGGAATCAGGTCAATGTATGAGATGTTGTAGAATTTATTATTATCATATTTTCATCATCATTATCAGAAGTAAGAACTGCGGTCTACGTAGGTATCTTCAAGATTGTCAATGTGGAGGAGCTTTCAGCCAGTAATGCTTAGGTGTGGTGGCAATCGCATTGTGTAGTTTCGCATCGGGAATACTGCTCATACACGCCCTGTTCTATTTGAGCTACGCTGTTTCGGTACCTCAGTCGTCAAGTACGACGATTGGGTGCATGAGGTAGAATTCCACTGCTGTATTAAAATTAAAAGTTTCACTCACACTTAATATTTTATACAATATAAAGGTATTTACTACAATTCTTAAACGAGATCAGAAGCGAAACGCGTCACTTGCGTACGCACCGCGTATCTATTATCACTGACATTGATTGATAATAATGCACAGAATTACGGTTATCACGAATCTGGATAACAATTATTTCACGTGTAATATGAATGTAGTATGCATGAACTGTCAGGCGTTTGGTAAAATATTTTCCTTTTCACATCTCCTGACGGTGGCTATATGTTAAATTACCACCGTTAAGGTACAAATGGTGGCGCGTAATGTCATATTCGACATTTACATCTGTGCACATCTTATATATGTGTATGTATAATAATGTATATGCAGCTATCGTGTGTCGAATTATGAGTGTTGTAACGTCAATGTAATCGAAAGTTAATGTGTGTTTTGTTATGTTACCAATTGGATACACGCGATAATCGGCTTTGTTATTTCAAGGGATTATTAGTACAAGTGCTTAGTTTTCGATTATGGGTCGCTAAATCTGTTTGTTCCTATTGTAAGGGAAAGTATCTTTTATTACGAGACAAAAACAAACACTTGAATAGATAGGTTTTCACAGTAAAATTATTGCTTTAGCTTTAATTGCCTTTTCTGACTATAGAAGACTTTAAGGCACAGGAAACAGTATTACATTAAGATTGACTAAAAGAATTAATTACAAAATTAATAGCGCCTAAAGTAACAGATATGCTATCTCCTACGCACAGACATTTTTAAAATCACGATGATCGATTGTCCGCGACAACGAGGCAACCTATTTTTCGTCCTATGATTTATACGTTTCACGTCGCATCGATATCACGTCTTTGAAGCTGACGCTCAAGAAGAACCCCTCCAACATCAGTGCCGGAGAAAAATAGCCTCCTTTCTCGACTCGAATCGACGCCACACTTTTTTTTTCTCTCCCGCAGAATTAATTTGCTTACTAAGTGCTTGCAGAGAAAATTGTGCCAGGATTTTGCGGCTCGTCAATTGACGTCGCTCTATGGAAATGTTTGTATTCGAGAGTGCTTTGATAATTTGTATCGTCAGTGAGATTGCTGAATGCGGTTTGCGTCAAATCTAAGCGATAGGGGAAAAAGCATTGGCAAAAAGCGACGCAGAGATTACCGGATATGGCTGTATCAAAGGGCGTATGCGAATGATTTTCGCAGTAAGGGTTTTTGATTTAGCGAATATAGCTGTGCTAGTTTTTGTTTTGTTCGCATTGTCGCGATGTTCTTTTGATTTATAAATCGGGCAACGCGTGTGAGGTTTTGAGACTATTGCTTTTCATTAAATTTATTACCTATAGTATAAATGTGGGACTGCAACTAAGGAATTTCTCTTTTTGTTGGACGGACAACTGGTTATTTTCATATAAAATTGCTTCAATTTCTGACTTTCAAAATTAGTTGACTTATCCAAGTCGTTAAAAACAATGTTTCCTACAACGTACCTATACATAGAGGGCTGAAAAATGCTAATATATTTTTTGTCTCTTGTTACAGAATGGAGCGGCGGTGGCGGCAATGGAGAATACCGGGTGCGAAGACAGCTCTCAGTGTCTTCGGACTCGAAGCTCCTGGACGAGGGCGCGCGAGAGGACGCAAGGGTCGTGATGAGGCCAAAGAGGCCGCCAAGGCCTAAGTCCGAAGCCTTTTTGGGGCCGCACGACCACTCCAACCGACGCACCAAGCGATTTAGTGCCTTTGGGGTGAGTTCAATGTTTCGGACCGAGGTCCGAGAATGATAAAGTTTATGAAACGAGTAATTGTGGTATTTCTATTTGCGAACTACATAGTTATATTTCGACAATAAAGACAATCGGCTTCTAACAAAGGTGCAAAATTATTTATAGAATAAAATAATCTATAATGTATCTAAGTAGATGTTCCTAACTTCTTGTGTGGTCAAAAGCCTTTGGAGATGTTCCAAAAAATATAAAAAAAATCTACAAAATGTTGCAAAGATCTTAAAAAGAAACTAGCTCTCCGCCCGAGATTTTGTTCGTGAAGTCTTAATTTTCTATCTCTTCCCTGTGGAGCTTTTGTTATTTTGGGAAGCAGTTTACGTAGCTCCCTGACAGTTAAACGAAAAATGAATCGGTGTCGGTCCTTAGAAAAAAAAAATCTGTTTAGTCGTTCCAACGGGAAAGTGTAACAGACATCCATCCATACAAACTTTCGCGAGTATAATATTAGTAGGATAGTCAAAATCTTTTTAAAACAACTAATGTGATGAAAAATGTTTTTCTTTCATCTTCTCTGCTATATTATCTCCAAACTAGATACCCCCTAGAATTGAAGAAAACCTTTTTGAAAGTGTCGCTCTCCTTTAACGCGGTCAATCGTAAGAATCCCGTGGTAGATAGAATAATGATAAATGAACGCTCTCATAGGCGACAGAGCGTAGTACTGGCACTGGTATACAAATAGTCCGGGCACCTTCTGACATTGATAGATCGCCAGCTAGGTGCGGATTGTATCCGATTCTTGTTCCTTTTGCTTCAGAAGTCAATTTAGAGAGTGGTATCGCTCCGTGCTCACGGCGATGCTAAGTTAATTCACGCTAGCCTAAAGCTTCAGTGAGATATCTTGGACAGTGCCAATTAAACTGCAATAAGTGCCCAATATAAATAGTTTGTACGTGAGAGTAATTAACTTCGTGGCTCAGACAATAAAACTGTAAAGTTATGACTGTAACTAATTGTAACGGTTTCTAACTTCAATATGTTTTTTAGTTGCTAGAAATTGTTTTCTTTTTCTTTATTTTAGATCCGTCTGCACATCCGTCAGGGGAAATGTGGGAAGTTTAATTTGTATTAAATTATAAATTGCAAACTGTAGCAATTTTGGTCTTTTAGATATCTCGACATTACTTTTATATAATAATAACATCAGTGCAAAAAAATTAACCTCATTCTAGAACGATAAAAAATATCCTTTATAAAGAACGCAAAAGAAAATCTTATTATATGACAAGCCACATTAACTGATGACTCGTACTACGAAAAAGCATGGATATTCCAAGGGAAAGTGGTACGATAAGAATGACATCATATTAACCCACCCCCCCTTCCAACCGCCCTCGCGCGACAGTCCGCAGTATTGCTACTAGTATACAAATAGCACAAGAGAGCCCTTTGACATTGATAAATCGTACGATTAAGATGCCAGCGATTTTGGTGCCACTGAATTTTCTTCGCCGGTCTAATTCCCAAGCTGACACGGCAAAAAGGCGCCGTAGAAAACTTTTGGCTCTAAATAAGCACTCTGAGTTAGAAAGGTCGTAAGTGTGCTTCTAAAACACTTGGCAGTGAGCCTCAAGATTTCGGATGTATGAACTTCACCTATATTACTTTCACTGTGTTTAAATTGACATTAGAAGTCTTGACTCCACAATTGCATAAAAATGTATTTTTTAATATTGTTCTTAAAAATAATTTAATTTTATAGATGCTCCCGATGGCACAGATCGAAGTGATCCTATCTCTTGCGCCAGGGTCGTGGGTTCGTTGGATATGGACACAAGACAAATATTTATATGATGATATTAGTTTTTGCTCTGTGTCTGGGTATTAAAAATATGTCTGTTATACAATCTGTTACACACTTGTGTAAAGCATTTGCTTTGAGCGACCTACCATAGCGTCAGATCAATGAGACGTTGTGTGAATATTAAAAGATATGAAAGATTTTTCTAAATACCATTGTGTATAGCCCTGTTAACTGAATTGGTTTCGGTTGTTGGGCAGGATGTGTATAGATGTATAAATAGGTTACTGTTCTATAAAATATGCATTCTTCACGCTCAACGATTCAATAGGAATTCGTAAAAGAAAATATTGTTGTCCGTTTATCTAAATATTGCTGTTGACTATGCAAATAGAACCACGCTGGATGACATTTCGATGTAAATACTGGCACATACGTTTTTTATTATTTTATATGGGCATATCCGATGTACAAAAGATTTTAGGTTTCGATTGATGTTCTTTAAATAATATTAGCAGTGCCCGCGACTTCGTACGCGTGGAATAGTGACTTTGGGAGGTAAAGTAGCCTTCCTCGTTATATGGACTATCAAACACTGAAGGATTTTTCTAAAAAGGACCAGCAGTTCCTTACATTAGCGTGTTCAAACAAACAAACTCGTCAGGTTTATTATATTAGTATAGACTTAAGAGCCATGCATTTCTCTTTGTTAAAAATTCTTTTGTAAACCCGTGTTTCTTTCGAAGAGTTACTTAACAGCTTCTTCTTATTTTTTATTGTTATGTTTAGTTATACTGTTTTAGCGTAAACAGGGTTGAACAAGGTATTAAGTTACGTTAAGTAGGCAACGTTACACTGAGCCAAGTTTATAGAAAACCTAACAAGTGCCGAGCGAGTGCACCGGTACAAATCGCCTCCCGCATTAGCCCAGCTAAATATTTAGACAGGCAAGGAGAAGCGAAGAAAGCGAATCTGTGTTCTTACCAGAAAGCAAACTGGAGTTTATTTTGAGCATTCACTGCAAGTGATATTTAGTTAAACACTGGCTTAATGGAATCGGGCGAAATGGAAATAAACGTGTATCTGAAGTCTTAATTTATTAAGTATCCTATAAAAGTATAAGGTACGCTCTGCGATTGCCACCAAGCCAGGCCAATTACGAACAGTATATAAAGCCACCAAACTGACAATTGATCTTATTGAAAATCTCTTGCAGTGTCCATCGTCCATTAAACGCATACAAAAGGCTTTTGTATTAACGGTGGTTGTCAAAAATAGTCTTAAAAATATACAACCATCCACTATTGTATTGTATTTTGTAGACAAGACAGTATTGTGACCTCTCCAGATGAAAGAAAGACGTGCTGTTACCCATCGCCGCTGCTCGTCGTAAACTGTAAACATTTCCAAGCGATACTTCACAAGCCATCTAATCGTTATAAACAATCGCCCGAGTGCCCGACGACGACATTCCCGGGGTAATGTGTAAGCACATAAACTATACTTTGGATCCTTTCCCGTACAATGTTTAGATTATAGAGATTTATATAGCTACTTCGATCGTGCATAAAACCCACTTGAAATTTTGATGTACATACCTATTATTTGATCGTAGTAAAGCTTACTATTTTTCTGTTTATTCTAGTATTTGAAAGATTATAGTTAACTCTTTAAGTGTTTAAAGGCGGTTTTATATGTACATTTTACGACAAATCGGCTTTCAAAAACTTGTGGATTGGTATTTTATACATTATTTTAATGAGCCAGTCTTATTTATACCTGCCTGACACAATGCTTCAAACTTTTGTGTTTGCTTATCGCATACCTGTATGGGATAATACGAGTGTAAGTTCTTTCTTCCTTTCTTATTCATTACACCGTTGGACGCCAATTAGACTCCAGATGTCCGGACATAGGTATCCTTAAGAGGTTATTCATAACTGGTTGCGCCTCGGTTTCTTTTGCCTTACTAAGTGCTTCCGACTTTATAAAAAGAACCCTGCGCGTAATTTCAAGTTTCTAAACCGTATATTTGGCCCTGCTTTAATATGTTAGTCAGTCAGACGTCTCCTTTTATATTATTCATAATTTTTGGGAAGTTTTTATTTCGCGACAGGAATGTTGTTGCCCGCCCCTTCTCCATTTCTTAATATATTTGTATTTCTGGGAAGCGTGGTGGCAATATCAGAGTATATAGTCGCGACAGGAATGCTGTTGGTTCTTAAAATACACAAATTTCGGTTGTTGTACACTTTCTTATTAGTTAATTTTATCCTATTAGCTAAGTTTAGTAATGAGGTCATGTTTTGTTACAATACTTTTTATCTCTGTATTTATGAATATTAAATAAACTATACCTACACTACAAAGTTCAAAGAGCCGAGAAGATTGCACTGCAACTGTTAGGTTAAGCGTAATTATAATTAGTGTGCTTTATGTAGCAAGACCAGCTCATATTAACGCTGTTAACCGTTATTTATTGTTGCTTTTGTGGTTAGTTTTGTCTGCAACATTAATACATTGCATAATAATAGGGACAAATAGATGTAGAATTGCAATTTGATAACCTATTCTACCATCTCAGATTCGGTAACTTATGCACTATTAAAATATTTCAGCCTTTTAAATTAAGAGATATCCTGTTCTTAAATCGAGCAAATCGTAAGCAAAATAGTTCATCTAGTTATTACTCGATGAAAAAAAGCTCGTCTATCATTGCGTTAAATGAATTTTACCCTTTTTGTTAATTTATTTATCATTCATTTTGCAAGTGGGATAGTATAAATTTTAAAAAAATCTGTTAACTTCTTCAGTTTTTATGTAAAAATGAGTCGTGTCAAACCAGTGGGTAAAGAGTCGTGTCAAACCAGAGTGGCAATAGAAGTTACCAAATCTTGAAAAACTTGACTCTGCCCAGATCTACAGGGCAATCTGTCATTCAGTCTATAAAAAGAATGGATAGCAGAATCCTTAAGAAAATTGACAAAAAATTGTCGTGTTCGTACTGGAGAGCTCACGATGCAATGCTCTTTATTTATTACAAAGATGTCTCAGCTAATAGGCAAAAGAGTGTTAAAAATAATAGGCTAAAGATTTTACACAGCTAAGGAGAAACTACTATTGACTGCCTTACAAGAGAAAAGGGGGTTGAAGTTTGCTCATGGCCACTTAAATTGTAATGTGAAAAAAAATGTATGAACCACCAACTTTATAGTGACATACAAAATACACAAGATTTGTGTTCATATGTAAATTAGAAGTAAACTCTAGCTCGGTATTACATAACATATAACTCTTTATTAATTTGCCCCCGTACACTCCGTATTGCATTGCCATAGAACTGATTACCATAAAAGGATTATGCCTGGAATAATCCCATTCCACTAAGCCAGCTTCTGACCCTATCAAAACGTACCCGCGTCACAGTAAAGGAAAAAACAGTGTATTTGTTTTTAGCATTTTAAATACTGATTCCAATAAGGTGTACTTTTTTTTGTTCACATACACTACGTTTTACGTTAATATTATATCTAAATTATCATCACGCATATCTATATCATCTCTATAGTTTTACTAGAGGTAGACTTCATGCAAAGGTCGTTTGCATTGGTACTTCACTCTCCTATTTCTACTGTCAAACAGCAGTGTTCGCATTGTTGTGTATCTGTTTAGGAGAGTGAGGGGTAGAAGGGTGAGAGAGGCCGTGAAATGGTTTAATATCATTCAGACACTAGGTTTTGCAAGGCGCTTGTGATATTGCAGCGCTTAGACTTCGTGAATTCCATTCCCCTACCAACAAAATAACCTTGTGGTGGCTTCGTTGTTCGCAATTCCTGTATACAAACAATATTTTTTTTTAACAAGGGAAATATTTCTTAATGTTGGTGTAGGACCTGTCAAAACTGGTAAATTATACGATGATTCAAAATAATAAGTAACTTTAAGTAATGAAATTTTAATGTTTACAAATTAAAATGTCAGTTCATAATGTCAAAATGATCACGGTAGAAAGGGCAACGGATTAACTTATATAAATCTGCCAACATTTCACGAACAATTTCGAACTCAATTATTAACGCTTATAAAGTTTTATATCCATTGCGATATTATAACAGATTTATATGGATTCATTGAGTTTTATGGACCTGCCTGTGTATTACTTGTCATACGATGACTATGGTGCCAGCATTAACTCGGGGGATTAGCGCGTGCAGCGCAGTGACAAATGATCATTTTCCTTTTTGTTCACAGGGTGACTCTCCGTTCGGAAAATCCGAAGCTTATTTAAAACTCGAGCAACTCGGTGAGGGTTCCTACGCCACTGTATATAGGGGATATAGCAAGTAAGTACTATTTTTTATTTAAATCCAAGAAACGTTTCGCATGGTAAAGCTTGGTGTGTCTATTTAGCAAAATTTATTAAAAAAAGATTGTTAGAACATCAATGACATTTGCGCCCTCGCGCGGAATCGATTGGTAATATATACTTGAATATATGTATAACTATACCACTTGGTTTCACCCGTAACGTTAAAACCTATCATCATCATCATCATCATCATCATATCAGCCGCATAACGTTTACTGCTGGACATAGGCAAGTGATTTCTAATAGGAACGATCGTATGCGGCCTGCGTCTGCGTCTGCGGTTTTAGTCAGATCGTCTGTCTACATTGTGGTTGGACGTCCTACGCTGCGCTTGTCGGTACGTGGTCACCATTCTAGAACCCTACGACTCCATCGTTCATCGGTTCTGCATGCTTAGTGCCCTGCCTTCTGCTACTTTAACTTACTAATCCGCCGGGCTATGTCGCTTACTTTAGTTCTTACGGATCTCCCCATTTCTGATTCGATCGCGCAAAAAAACTCCGAACATTGCCTTCTCCATAGCTCGTTGGGCTACTTTCAGTTGGTTAATAAGGCCGATAGTTAGAGACCACGTTTCGTTTCCATAAGTTGTCGCTGGTAACACAAATTGGTTGAAGACTTTCAACTTAAGACACTAAGTTTTGTCGGACGAGAAGATTATCCTTATACATATATTATATTATTATTATTATTATGATAATAATTGGACTCTCAAATGCAAGTAGAAATTTTTGAAATCCTTAAGTGATTTAAGTTATTCTTGAGATTGCCGCATTCAAGCACATTTTTGTGCCTTATTTTATTAAATCGTGTATGACATAAAACTTCAGCCTTGATATATTAGTAAAGACTTCTCAAAATATTGCTAAAGCGACAAACTCGCACAGGAGGTACGATTTGTACTATATGCATTTCGCATTTAAAATTTAAATGTGTTCAGCGGTAATCAGCAATCAAAATACCAAAATAGACATACAATTTGTACTGTTGTGGATTTAACGCTTGTCGTAGGTCAAGCGCAACGTAATATGCCATATTAAATGTAGACCATTACATGATAATCTTATGAGGTTACGTAAAATGTGCCCCGCAACATATTCTGTTGCAACCGGCGTGGCTTCATGAAACTTTAAAATACACGATCGAGACGGACGAAATACAGTTTGTTCCGATACAAAGTAGACTAACAGACAAGTAGAGCGCTTTTACATTTCAAGTGACTGCAGAGCGGCACACAAGTAAAAATATAGAGGGTGAAGCCTAAAAAGTAATACTTTGAAATGTTTATAACGACATCAGCGCTTTTGGTGGCACGCTAACTAAATATTCTACGAAGATCTTTGTACAGATGATATTTGTACTTGTATATTATTTCCTTAAAATGTTAAGATTTTTGCCCATAATTGCCGCGCGTGGTGCAATCGCAGAGTGCAACTTCGCGACAAGGATGCTGCTGCCCATCCCCGCTCGCGTAGTATTTAATCTACGCTGTTTCCGATGGATGTACCGCTATTTGTCGGTTCCTGTACCTCAGTCACCTCATGCGAGACCTAGTATAGAGAGAGGTACTATTCTACTCTGCCGTCGCAGTGGCTTATATATACATTTATAAGAAAACAAATAAGGTTGCCGCATTGTTTCTATCAACTTGTCTATAGAGCTTACTTAGGATTGATCCAATTATACAATTTATATTCTGTAAGTATTTTTATTCTGCTTCTCATTATCCTATACAATAAAGGTTCAATCTCAATCAAAGCAAATTCGCAAATATTAAACTGGCAATTAACATTAATTTCCGTGCCGTAGCCTCGTAAATTAATATCCAGAGGAGTTAAAACATGGAGGTTTTCGAAAGCGAGGTCAGGTCGAGAGGGGAACTCAAACGGAACTTGGTGCTCGTTGCTTGTGAATATTGAATCGGGGTTGTGCGCCACTACGGACTTAACCCAGGGCCGCACTGAGGGTGAAAGTAGCCCTTCCATTTAATTATGAACGACAAAAAACACGTCACCTCCTAACCTACAACAAATGTTGTGTTATATTTTCTCCCGAAGTTACGAAACTAAGGGTAGTTTTAGACGTTAGAGCGCGCGTAGTTTTTCTATTGTTAGTGAACACGGGGACCCTCAATCGTCTGATAATATATGTATCGGCAGAGAACACACTATATGGAAAATTTATCAGGACATTAACAAATTTTTTTTTTGAAGAACCCATGCTGTTTATGCCTCATTTATCTCGAAGTACCTATGTATGATTTTAGCAATTGACCTTTAAGTTTCATCATCATCATCATAGCCATCGAAAGTCCACTGCTGGAAATAAGCCTATTTAACTTTTCTAATCTTTTTTAATTCATTTTTTTATACAAATATTACTATTTTGCATCAAATTCTGCTTCATACAGACGCGTATTATCCTTAAATATAGTTCATCCAAAGTTTTCGCTAAACATATTAATTTGTTGATTTTACACGATGCTAAAAAAAGTGTTTTTAAAGTATTTTACTTGCCAGGCTTAGATAATAGGGAACGGGTGATGCGTAGTTTTATGAAGGGAAACGGAAGTTTACTAAAATGCGGTCGGCGGGAGGTAAAAAGGAGATTTCATTCTCGTTGAATGAATATTGAATCTGTGGTTTTGTTCGGTCCACTACAGAGACCTGTTATTAGAGATACACTTAGGGTGGAGCCATGGGCCGCGTACTTATTAATTATTAAAACATATCCATTAAAAAGGATCTGAAATAGAAAACGAGTACTCATGTGATATTTTTAGTGCTTTTATGTTTAAAAAGATAATAAATACACTGCTTTATTAACTTTAATTATATCGTTTAATCTCATTTTTAGGATCGTTTGTATTTATCTGTCAGCTAATTGAAAAATATAAACTTGATTTTGGTCCACATAAGCGTGCCTATTTTCTATAAAATGCAAAAGTAACTCTCCCATCAATACACTCTCTATTAAGTCGTCACGGCCATACTAATAGATAATATTTTCTAACATTTTCTTGTTCACGACTTATAATAAAACGCGGTTTATAACCAATGAAATGTGTTGAAAGTGTTTTACATAGATCCTAAAAGCGGTGCCACTATCAATCCTGGAAAAAAATCGTCTGTAGGATATCAGGAACTTCTCCACACATAACCGCAGACGAAATTTACTTTGCGCAAACGAAGGCGCGTTTTCTTGCAGACCTGATTCCGTCCGAGAGTAATAAGTGCTTTACCACCGAATTGTCGTATTCATGACTCGGTGGCGCCCGAGAGGCAATCTTTGCCAGTTGCCGCTATAATTTAGGTGGCTCCGTGTTTTATTTGACTTGCGTCGAGTTCCCCAAAGTGTGTGCAACATTCAGAGTTGCGCCAAGTTTGCCGTGCAAAGCTAGTAACGGTATTATTTTGGGAAGTTCCTGGGAACTCTTGCATGATAGTGCCTCGAGAATTCTTATTCATATTATTTAACTAGGTCAGAACTGTATGCTTTAAGGTAGCGGATGAGGATTAAAGGAAGAGGTATCGTAATACCTAACATCAACAGTAGATGTAATACGTCTTCATATCAGACGTATTACATCTACTGTTAGGCATCGGTAGGCCTCTCCAAGATATTTAAATAGGAATAGTTGCATTACTATTCAGATAATAGTCTGTCTACCTTGTCATCCTCTTCGTTCAATAGCCTTATGGCACTCAGTCTTACGCACTACCAATTCATATTTGTAATTGTACCAGGTGTTGTAAGTAGCCGTGAGGCACCGATAGAGTAGAATAGTTCCTCTTACCAGGTGTCGTAAGAAGCGACAGATGGCGGTATATGCGAAATAGTGCATCTACAACGCACAGAGCGGGATGGGCAGTAAATAAATTTTTAGTACAAACAACTAACTGACTAAACTATTTTGTTTCTTTATAAAGTTAGTTAAGTACATTTTACAAAGCCACGATAGTATACTTGGTGAAACCGAATCTTGTGTTCCCTCGCTCCTCACTGCAGCGCAAAGTTCATACATGCAAATCCAATCCGCGCCAAAGTAATGTAAGTTGGCCCGTGTCTACACGCGGTTAATTACTTTAGGAATTCTTGGAATTGAGTCATTAATACTCGCTCCCAGCGTACTCTGTGTTAAAAGGAAAGTTGTTTGTTTACATCCAGCGAACGTTGTTCATGAACAGGCCGGGAAGAGCATGTTACGATCTGTTTTTATTAACGCTAGTCGAATTTTTATGTAACAAAAGGGCACATTAGCTGGGTGTACCGCTTGTCGAACATGACGGGCTTTAATATTCACGGAAAGAATTATTTTTATCAAGCCATATATCGGTAGATTGTTGGACAGAGAGATTTCCAATAGCATTATTTGGATGCGGCTTTTATTTTGCCAATAATAGCCATGCTGGCCATTACCGCAAAACGTGGTCCTTTTGAAGGTCAAATGATTCTGGCTCCCTAGGATTGAAGTACCTACACACATTTTATCAAAAAAATTCACTGATTGTTGTCCTCGCATTTATAAAAGCAGTATAGATTCGATATGTCAAATTTGCATATATTAATAGATATAAATTGTATTTTGTCAACAGTTTAACACAGCAAGTAGTAGCATTGAAAGAGATCAGACTGCAAGAAGAAGAGGGTGCGCCATTCACGGCGATTCGGGAAGCGTCGCTGCTGAAAGAACTGAAGCACGCCAACATTGTCACCTTACATGACATTGTGCATACGCGTGAGACGCTCACCTTCGTGTTCGAGTTTGTGGTGAGATTTTTTGTTGTATTTTTTTTTCTCACTCTTGATACGTAAGTGACAACACTTTTTATATGCTATAACTATAACTGTTCATATTTGTGTGCCTCATAATGCCTTTTTCTTGAAGATATATGTCATGTTACCTAGTAATTTCACTGCCTCTCAATCCGAAACTCAGCAATGTGAACACTGCTGTTTGCAAATGACCTTTGTATGAAGTCTCATGTAAATTCAAGAGAATTTGCTATTCACTTTAGTACAGGGTAATTATAACATACGTTTTGTGATGTGACTACCGGCATACGGCAAAGCACTGGAAATTGAGGATTGTAAATAAGTTAAATGTATAAATTTACACAACTTCTCATGTATTGACCTGACCTCGGGCTAAGTCGCTTAAAGCACTTGTGTTACGGACATCAGACTACAGAGGAATCACAAGTTAGCTGTCAACTGTCATACTATCAACACCATCTTGATGAATGTCGATCAATCATTATGCGATTTTATCTCCATTTTCCTCATCGGACTGCTGATCCATAGAATAAACTCGCTACGTTAGTATTCCCAGACTGTTACGTAACATATCTGCAGAGCAGAGTAATACCTCCCGCCGTACTAGGTGGCGACTGATGTACCAAAACCGAATGGCGGTATATCCATCCGAAACAGTAGCTCAAATGCACAGTGGGGATGGGCAGCAGTAACCTCGTCGCGATAGCTGCGCTCTGCGATTGCCAATACGCTTGCCCAGCGCGGCATTTATGAGCATAATTTTTGGGGAGGCCTATGGCCATCCTATTGATGCTATGGTTACGATTTAGCGACCTTAAATAGTATTTTCATTTTCTTAAAGGCTGGCAACACGTTTGAGATTCCTTTGGTGTTGCAGGTGCCCATTCTATCCTGCCCCAACGGCATAGAGCTGTTATTTATTAATAGAAATATTGGTTTCCCACAGGACACAGATTTGTCACAATACATGGAAAGACATCCCGGAGGGCTGAACCACCACAACGTGAGACTCTTCATGTTTCAGCTACTGCGCGGCCTCTCTTACTGCCATCGGAGAAGAGTTTTACACAGGCAAGTGTGATAATGTTTATGCTATGACTGAAAGTTTTCTTTGTTTGACCTTTGTTTTGAAAATGTATGCGAAATAAATTTATGCGATGCGATGCAACTCATACAAATTATGGATGTAACTCATATAAAACTAGATTTTTTATACTAAATTTGCACCCCTCTTTTATCCCCTTAAGAAATGATTTATAAAAAAAACATTTTACATGTGTTTCGTGACTTTCAATTATAATAATGTTATATTAATAAAGAACTAACTATGCATCCCCGTTTTACCCCTTCAAGGGGTGATTAAAAAAAAACATTTCTTAGCGCCCTTGCGTTATAAAAGGAGCCTCTGTACAAAATTTTCAAATTTTAACTCTTATGGTTGAGTTCTAGCGATGATATGTAGTCAGTTAGTCAGCTTATGCTTTTGTATAGAAAGATAAAATATCTCCGAACGTACCTCGACCTTAGTAATGTCAAACGATAGAAACATTCAAAACGGGATTATTTTTCCGAGAGCTCTTTATTAGTCGTAAAACGTCCAATGCAAATAAATGAAATACTCCCAAATAATCTGGTCCAATAACTCATTCTCGGTACTAGAGTAATAAAAGAGCAGTGTAAACCAATAACGTGTTTAATATAAGCCGATCCAGCAGTCATACCGGGACGTGACCGGCATGAGGCCGAACATAGTCGATTGTTCGGTGCGATACTGTTTACCGAGTGCGCTTCGATGTTTGCAGCGTACATCGATTGCTGTTATTATGAAGATTTGGAAGTTTTATCTGTGTTTAAAGCGGACTTGGAATGAGAAACAAATTTACCATGCTCGTTTACGCGTTGTACTAAAACTTGGAGTCGTCAATTAGTAGCTATTTGATCGTCTTTCAAGGTATTGTCGTAAGGGTTGATTGGCGAAGATTGTATCAAATTATGTATGATACAGTTAAAACCAAATGTATTGCAATATCATACATACATATAAACAAAATTTTGCTTACAAAAACTTGCATAAAAAACTATCATTTTTATTTTTGTGTCTGTTTGCTCTGGAAAACGGGTGAACAGATTTTAACGGGACCTTTAATCTTAGATAGCTGAGATTAAAGAATAAATCAGGTTAATTTTATAGTCTATTATTTACCCGTAAGCGGGACCTGGGCAGGAGACATCGCGGGGCGCTACTAGTGTGTCGTAAAACACCAAGAGACGCAGTATGAATAGTTACTTGTTGATGTCAAAATAATGATCACCCGCATTTACATTGTGCCGTTCTGTATACAGGAAACCATGTTAAGAGCAAGTCTTTTCGATATTTATGATTAATTGGGTTACCTACTAGTGATCCAACAAACACGCTATTAAATGAGGCTGTCCGTACGCTAGTCTCCCACCGGACCGGTTTACTACTGTCTCTATGGAACCCAGAATAGAAATTGTAAGGAAAACATTAAAATTAATTAACACGTTAGTCCTCGCTTTGACGTTGACGCGAACATTGAGACAATACATACCTAGCTCTATTATTCAACGTAAAACAAAAGTTTAGCTAAAACGGTACGTAATTCATATTTCCCGTATAATAAACTTTATTAGAGAAAATATAATTATATTGTTTACACAGCATCTCACACATTGACCTGACTCCAAAGTAAGTCGCTTAAAGGAAGCACTTGCGTTACGAATATTGACGGCAATTGACAATGGAGAAATCACATAGGTATATAGTACTTAAATACATATTTTTAAGTATGATTCACTCACACACAGACAAAACAAATACAAATCTCCACATATAAGGGCTCTAATCCCTTGATAGGGATCGAAAACGCGATTCTTGGCGCGTATTCACTACCATGTGATCTCCTCATCATCATCATATCAACCATTGGATCTCCACCACCACACATCATGTTGCCTATAATTGCCGCGCTGGGTGGCAATCGAAGAGCGTGGCTTCGTTACAGGGATGCTGCTGCCTATTCCCACCCCGTACATGGAGCTACACTGTTTCCGATGGATATACCGCCATCTCTCGCCTCTTACGTCGCCTAGTTCAAAAAGGTATACTATTCTGTTCTGTCGGTACTTCACGTGAATTATACGACTTATTGTTATGGAATGTTACGTATATATATATATATATATGTATATATTCAATGCTAAATAACATATACATAATTTAACTTAAACAATTATATAATCATCATATTGACGGGCCTGATAACGCAAACGGTAGTATCATGTGCGTCAAGGCGGTGCTTTCAGACCCCACCCAGGACAAATATTTAGATAAAAAAATAATTATCAAGTGTTTATTTTCTTTCGGTACAGGGACGTGAAGCCTCAAAACCTGTTAATAAGCTCACACGGAGAACTCAAGCTCGCGGACTTCGGGCTGGCCCGTGCGAAATCGGTGCCCAGCCATACGTACTCACACGAGGTTGTCACGCTGTGGTATCGACCGCCGGGTAAGCACGCTGGAATTATACTGAAAAGACATATTCCTACCGCCAAATAGCAGTGTTCGCATTCCTGTGTTCCGGTTTGAAGGGTGAGAGAGACGGAGTGAAATTTCCGGGTAAATGTGACAGTATCTTCAATTCAAAAGGTTGGTGATACGCTAGTGATATCTTTGTGATGACACAAGCGTTTATTTTCTGCGGTAACGTTTAAAATCAAGCGAACCGTATGCTTGTTTGCCGACTTCATCACATAAAAAATCTATTTAAGTTTCAAGTAATGGTCGACCGAAACTTGCTTCGAAACTGAATTTGACTTGAAGTTTATATATTTGGTTGCGACATAAATACATATATAGCTAATTTACTTAAAAGCATATTAAACATGTAATAAAGTATTATACAAATTAAATTATTTTTTTAAGGTTTCGTGGAGGCGAACGTTCATAATTAAAAACCAACAAAAATTCAATTAGCGATGGTATTAATTGCATACTTTCAAATCATGACATAACGTCTTTGTCAATTAAGAGAACGTTTGCAGCAATGTAACCGAACCCTTAAACAAATATAGTTTTAAAGCCTTCAAAAAATAGTTTCATAATGAGTACCGAACGCGTAAATTATAACAAATATTATAGTTTACTATGTAATTATGTCTTTTTATAGTGGCTGCTGCTTGTCATGGTGTACTAATTGCAAACTATTTACACAACTTATAGATCACTTACATCGTTCGCCATTTAGACCAATTAGTTTTCCGTGTCAGTCTATTTACGAGGTTGCTAATTTTTAGTATTTGTATACAAATAAAACTGATTATAGCTTCCATTTTTATCTTGAAAGTGTATATTTAGAAGTCGCGAATTTGGAATGGAAAAATACATCTAAAAATAACCCTAGTATGACGTCTATATTATTGGAGGCACCGAATTCCATTTCCCCCTTAGATGGCGAGCATCGCTATTTGTCCGGACATTCATTGAGTTATTGCCCCAAGCCTGTCGTATTTTGCGTTAAGGACGCTCCCGAGTTTAGGCAATAGCTCTTTCTACTATAAGAAGGACGGGAAATAAAAATAAAGGAATTGAGTGTCGTCTTGACTGTAACAAATGGTAAAACTTAATCATTCATAGAAATATGTTATGACGCTAAGATTCCAATTTTTATGTGATCAAAGATTTAATCATTTCAAATTTATCTATATATTAATCATTTAATTTTTCAAAACAATTACAATTTGAACGGAAAAATGTTTTTGTTAAATAAGTATAAGGAAAGTAGAAAAGGATAAGAAATTGCTGATGCCAAGTTATGAATTCTACGAGAGTTGAAAGAACAGCCCTGTCTAAGGCAACGCTTTTTAATAAAGATCGATTTGTACGGGCATCCAGATTAGACTATTTCAGTCCAGACTTATATTGGTTACTAATTTTCTTATCCCTAATCTCTTGTTATTACCAGAAAGAAGTTTATGTCGGTCTTTGACAGCTAAGCTGTGCAAAATGTCGTGCCGAATCCTTTGAGAGAAAAAAAAGATCTATCCTATAGGATTATATTTTCGGGATAAATACTAACTTATGTGTTACTATAAATGATATCCGTGTCTAATTTTGTCATCCAAACTTGCAAACTTTCGCGATTAGTAAAAATAGACTAGATCAATAAATAAGCATACAGTCCGCGTGATAGTAAGCGTCACCGAAGCCTATTGACGCTCGTAATATTACAATGATATCACTAGCGCGATGCCAACATCGTGACCTGAAGATATTATGTCACATTACCCAGTTAGTATGCGAACATTGCTATTTGGCGGTAGAAATAAGTGAGAGTAAGGTACCAATCCAGACGATCTTTGTATGATATCTGACTCATGTAAATAATTAAGTAACGATCTGTCTATTCCTGTAGATGTCTTACTGGGCAGCACAGAGTACTCGACGTCCCTAGACATGTGGGGCGTGGGCTGCATATTCGTTGAGATGCTCTGCGGTGTGCCCACTTTCCCCGGAGTCAGAGACACGCACGACCAACTCGATAAGATTTTCAAGGTATGTTCCGTCTTTCTAAGCTGAAACAAAAAAGTTCTCTTTTCATGTATTTACTTCTACAAACTAATTACTACTACTAAAAATTCTACAAACTAACGCTAGCACACAGCTTGTGTGCTAGCGACGGAGTGGTTTAGTTCCTCCCCCTGTACTAGTTGTCGTTAGAGGTCAGATTTAATGGAACCGACAGATGGCGGTATATCCATCCGAGCAGTATAGCCCAAATGCAATATGGTAGGAATGCGCAGAAGCATTCCCGTCGCAAAGCTGCGCTCTGCGGTTGCCACTACGTTTGCCCAGCGCGGCAATTATGGGTGAACTCCCCTTTTCTTGATGATGATGATTTCTACATAACAAAATGAGATTTTGTGTTGTTGTATCTTAGATATAGTTGAGGAATAAGCGAGCGGTATTGCCTCTATCTTAGCACTAAAGTTGACGAATGGGATGTTATAACGAAACTGACCGACTACAATGCAGCTTTAAAACAAATTGAATTCAGCTTCACTTTCCATTTAAAAGAAAGGCCTTTTTTGTGGCACAAAACTGCAGTGTCAATTACGCGCTCAAACGTTAGAATAATAAATCTGTGACCTTAAAAAACGCGTAGTTGTATATAAATTCACTTAATACAATGTCTATACATTTACTCCGCTAGTCTTTCTAGAGATTTTGCTTAAGAAAGATAGTATGCGTAATAGACATGCAATTCGCAAATATATTATTAGAAAATACTCATACATAATTAATCTTAAGGCAGTTATCGATTATAAAAAGAAAATTACAAGAAAAAAATCGTATTATTCTTAGTCTTTCATGTTATTACACTTTCATCATCATCATAATGGCAGACGTAAAACGTCCACTAGTGTACATAGGCTTCCCCAAGAAAGAGGTAATGTTCTCATAATTGCCGCGCTTGCCAAGCGTGGTGGCAATTACAGAGAAGAGTTTTAAGAAGAGTTTTGAGCTACTACATTAGAGCTGCACTGTTTCTAATGGATATACCACCATCTGTAAGTGCCGGTACCTTAGCCGCCTCTTACGGTAACCACACGGCAAAGTATATTTTAGTATAAAGCAAATAAAACGCGTGTGCAACTATTGTGTGACTTATTTAGAAGCTTATTAATAATATATTTTTTAGTATTGTGTATAAATATATTCAACATAAAAATGTAATGTAGTCGCATAACTTTAGGACGACTGCAGCAAATAAGAGAATTCGTTTTGTATTGTGTTTATAATTGTTAGCACCCGGCTTGTACGGGATTGGGAAAAGTGTCTATCTTATTAAAGGTATTATTGCTTTAAAGCTCTAAGTTTTCACCTATTATGTTTTTGTTGTATTGATGTTGTTAATTTTAGTAATAACGATTTTGGACCAACGAATATTGGTCCAATTGTATAATCATAATTTAATTTTAAGTTGTTGTTATTCTTTCAATAAAATAAAATGTATTTATTTCAGATAGATAGTAGTTAGTTTATAGGTTAGTGATCTAAAAGCGGGATTAAAACTTTCACTGTAACGGAATCAATGGGAACATGGACAATGTAAAAAATGAATCCCTGTACTAGTAATCAGTTAACAATTCAAAAATAAAATAGTTTTTTCATATTCCACATTAATTGACTCTGCGTAGGCGCTATCTCTACTTACTTCCTATCTCCAAAGATTCAGTAAAACTCTTCCCCTACCAGGTCGTAGGCACGCCCACGGAGGAGAGCTGGTGCGGCGTCAGCCGACTGCCCGGGCTCCGGACCCACGTGACCCGGTGGGGCATATGCCCCGGCCGGCCTCTTGGCTCGGCTTTCCCCCGGCTGCGGGAGGGGGGCCGGGACGCGGAGCGGTTGGCCGCGGCGCTGCTGCAGCCAGACCCAACGCGGAGACTCGCCGCCCACGGGGCACTGTATCATGCGTACTTCGCATCTCTGCCGCCGCGGCTTCGGGACCTGCCTGATGGTAAGATATTTTTACTGTCTTTCATAAGGTACTCACTGTTTTCTTTTGTGGCTCGATTAAACTGTTGATCTGCTCTTCGGCGATCCTCGGCTCCATTAAGAAGCGGGACATAAACGCGTATGTAACCTTAACCTTTTTCTATTTTAACTTTTATCTTCTCTTAGGGGTCATCAGGAATCCCGGATACCCCTACAAAAGCAGGGTACTCATAATTATAAGTTTAGAACAGTCTGGAATTCCTATATTAGCAATTTTATTGATAATAATTAAAAAGTGCTTGTAATTGAGTTACTTCAATAAAGTTTTTCAGTTTATTTCATACTACCTCTAAAGGCGATATTTCAACCCTCACCTTATTGGACCAAAGGTTAAGTTTTAATCATAAGCAGTTTTCAACCACAAGCAATCTCTTATAAGATACATAATTGAATAATTTGTGCAAATAATCTTATCAGAACCCGTGAACCCCGAAGATCCTGCGATTTTAACAGCAGCACAATTGTTGCAGAGGTATCCATCTTCACAGTGGAGGGCGTCAGCATGCACCAGGAGACGCGGCACGCGGCCGTCAAGTGAGCGCCACCGTACACGTCGTTTAGTTGAATCTGTTACGTTGTTGACTTGTTTGAATCGACGGCGCGCCCGATCGCGTTGGCATGCCCGATCGGAACCACCAAAATTAGACATATCAGTAACTCTTGGTCCTCTCCAAATTACTTTTTAAATTAATTATCACGTATTTAATTGACTGGTAACAACGTCTGATTTTCTAATTTAGGTCGGCAAATATTGTTCAACAATCAATCTTGCAACGTCGAGAGGGCATACCCAACTGCCGGCGTGCGCCATGTTTAGCTAGTACGTTTCAATTCCTATAGTTTTAATGTTCGAAATCTGGTTGAATCGTTCTCGGTGGACCAAAATTTCGTGATAGTTCTCTCGTATAGTTTAAAAAACGTTCGAACAGGCATCGAATGCCGGCGACAGTATTTTAATTCACCCCGTACATGTAATTGTTTGTCCATCCGTCGATCGCTTTGTCGACTTGAATGTTTAAGCGCTTGTTAAGCTTCTAACGGAACATCCATCCATATAATTCAATTATTCTATGGTGACAAGGTAAAACTGATAGGTATCGAGTGTACGAATTATATATGTATAAATATATAACAGAGCAGTGTGCCATGTATATCTATAATTGAGAAGAGTATGTCGTGTTATTTTAAAAGATTTTTATGATGGATATATGCTCATAATTTGGTAAAAATTTTGAAGAAGTTTATTTATATTAAGGGATAATTGTCGACGAAGTTTACTCTAACGCAGTCTTATGAAAGCTATACGGTTCTTAATTGGGACCCTATCATGAGTTTACATCCACCGATTTCTTATAAAATACACTTGAAATCGATCGTCTCAATGCATTAAATTTTTTTGAAAATTGCAATTATTTTTGCTAATGATACTCTTTTTCCCTGATCCTTTAGAGATGAATACAGTATATTATACAGAATACAGTCACATTAAAGTAAGTGCTACGAGACGTTTGTATTATTTGAAGGTATGACTGCAGAAACGAAATACGTGTGTGTAACTCATAGTAGGGAACTCGTTGGGCGTTTGAATACTAAAGGTCATTGTTCATTACCGCTTCAGCACCAGGTCGACGTATCTGTCAACCTGTTGTCCGCGCGATGGTAACTCAAATTGTGCGAAATATCTGGTACAGCTCTATTAGTTAAATAAAATTGAATCGTCTATACAGTACGGCATCAACATTGCTTGTACTTTCGCGAATTTGACTTGGTATTTAATACAATCAAATATCAAACTTAGTTTACTTAACACTAATTTATTTTTGCAAATTTGTAAATCGGTTGTTGTTATATAAAGGTATTACACGAAGTGTTGACGAAATAATTCCGGGATTCTGCTAGTTTCAATACTTTTCGTAACATACCGATAGTTGGCCGGGTGCTGTGACGGTAAATAAACGAGTTTTTCAGTCCTTCAGTTGAAGTTCAGTATTGATATTTTCAGGCAAGATAACAACTCTATGGTACGGTGACCTTTATGCACGCATTCCTTCCACGGTGCTCAAATGTAACGATAAAGTGGCAGATGTGTCGGCCAACCCGATCGTTCTCACTATTTCTTTAATTTAAAGTACATGTGACCTGTATTTTTTAATTATTTTTACCGTCTTCGTTCTACCAGTTGATTACTGTTTCTAATTCACCAACAAGAAATGTAAAAAAGAATACATTAAGTCACTATAATCTTCTATACTATATTCTTTAACCTTTCATAATTGATGAGAATATTTAATCATTGTGTTCTAAACTGAACTTTCCGGAAACCGTCGTAAAACAGTGAGAATGATCGGCCCCTGCCAAACGCATCAATCAGCACGCTTGCAACGCATTGCTTCGCAAACACGCAGATAAGCTCGCACCACTGCAGTTAGGCGAGCGATGGACTGTTAATGTTTCAGTGATACAACGTGAATTGATCCGATATTTACCAAAATTATTTTTATCGTGACAGATCTCAATTTGTATGAAGTGTGGGACCGTCCTACATTATAATAGGGAATTCTATTCGACTATTATTGTAAACTGTGTACGAGAGTTAGGGTAGATGGGACGTAGATCCGTCTAGACTAAAACGCTTTGAGCGACGTCGGCGACAAGCGTGGTGCACTTCCTTGGTGACATTGCCTGATATCCAATGTACGTTACTAAGTTTTCACGGTCCAAACCGTTTGATATATTTAGTATAAAGGCAATTGCCAACCAAGACGTAGGTCGACGCGCATGTCGTCGACGATGCGTATGGAGTTGAAAGATTAGTGAAATTAATCTGTTTAGTCAAATGTTTAGTGGTCCCCACGGCGTAAGGTTAGGCGTGCATTATAGTATCTTTAGAACCGGCGCATTGGCAACTTAACGTAAATTAGCCTTGTAAAGAGTTTCGAAATGCGATTTTTTCTATCGTCTCTAGTTTAGATACTCTAAAATAATATTGTGATCTGTGATTTGATAATAGTTTATAGTTCTGTCGAAACGTAAACACCAATTTGTGCCAACATTGTAAGGTAATCGCTTCATTCATACAGTTTTATTTGGAGGTCGAAGTGGAATCGCATTTTATTCGAATGTTGTGCGTTTGGGAAAAGTTCGCGTTCACATTTGATGCTAATCTAGTCTATAGTCGATCGATAGCGGAATTTTTCTGGACGCACATGACAATTGCTTTAATGTGTACTATATCTAATACACAATGACTATAATTTGTAATGTGAGAATTTTTCAAAGAACTTGTATGATATAAATGAGCAATATTTGTTGTAAGTTCGTAGATCGAAGGTAAGGTCATCGCTGAATCATTGCGAAAGCAGCTTCAGGTATTTTTGAAAACAGAGGGTTTCGTTTATAATCCATTACTTATTCCTAATGTAGCTTATTTATAATTAGAATAGCAATATGAAATTCAGCCTAATATTAATGTAAGTGTTTAAACACTTCCGGTAAAATATAGCTTGTATTAATCTAAGCTTAAAAGGAAACAAAGAAGTATTCATGAGCTATCGAAGGAGAATGACCGATTAGGATAGTCAAGTGATTGAACATCGACAGTTATAAAATGAATAGTGAGAAAAATGGCCTGGAGGCAGCCCTCTGTTGACATAGCAATAAATTCACATAAAAACTCCGATAGCTTTACCAATTTTGTACGTTCAGAACCTCAAGGGGACAGAGGCTAACTGTACACGAGGCTTGGATATTTTGACTTGAATATTATCAAATGGAATCAATGTGCATTTATGAAGTGCGTCGAGAGGAATATAATATTAGACGTGGAAGACTGCTGGATGGACTCGAGGCTTGGGCATGTTCGCAAAAAATACTTTGTGTCTATGTGTTGCTGGATGACGCCCCAAGTTCGTTCGTTAGTTTAAAAACAATTTAGATTCAGTTTCATACTCAGACATACTCCGTAAATGCACTTGTGCAATGACGTCACGCCAGAATATCCGTGATCCTGGTGCGTGTAACTGGTCTGGGAGCCTTAGCAATCGTAACAGTCGCACTGCCACTCCGTTAGGTAGGTATGTAGGTCCTAGTTGTCAGCGTGCGCCGGGTATAGTGAGCGTAGATCAAGTTAGAGTAGAAGCGTGTACCGAGCTTTAGGTGCGTTTACGTGTGCAGATGGCTTAACGGCGTTAGGATTTATTATTCTCAGGATACGTAGTAACCACCTTGATTCACGTAACAATCTTCATTGTTTAATAACGTTACTTCATTTCTTGATAGTCAATTGTTTTTCAATTCCGTTAAGAATGATGTTTAGAATCCGTGCAGATGTTCTGATCTGCATCTGACCTACAAGATGTAAATGTGAATTGATTTTGAAAAATCCCGACGCCCTCTGCACCGTCGAACGTGTTAGCCATCGGTTCCGAACACCAAATAGTACGTAAATTGTATAGTCTGTGAAATGCTATATATTCTGTGTACATGGTTTGTTGAGTTTTGTCTGTGTGTATAGTTTACTGTTCGAGACACGAGGCGGGAGAACGCGTCTATAATATAGATAGATCTTGTTTATCATAATGGTCAAATGACCGATCGCTCGTCTCGTGGCTCGAAGCATTGGAGAGAAAGAAAAAGAATAAAAATCACCCGTTGAGTGAGGCACCGACGCACACGTGCGCATGTAACATATACATATATGTAACTGTTAGGAGATTACATTGAGCATTTATATCAATGAGAATAGTGGAAATTCTATTGTGTACACACAGCCTTATTCCTAATCAGTTGTCGTATGAGAACAACCTTATCAGACACTTGATAAAACCTTTTTTTGATAAGTGTCTTATGACAGTGTTTTAAAAGTTTTTACAATTGTTTGCAAATAAGGCTGTAGATTTGCATTTCTTGTAACGAAGAACTGATGTCGAATTGCCGTTTACTACATTAGTATAACGAAGGAACGAATTCTGTACATAGTAACTTTAGTTAGTTCTTATTTCTGACAGTCCTTTAAGTTGCCATTATATATGAGTACGCGGATTACAAGAGACATATTTTGTAACTTTTAATTGTAATTATTATCATGTATTTACATTACATTTAATTATTTTACATATTTAGGTATCATGAAATTGTCCTTCTACTGATTTTAATTATGATTTTTTTTATTATTATTTTTAATGTATAAACAATGTGCTTTTACTCGTTCAAAAGAATGTAAATACGATATTTGAACTGATAACAATAAAAGTTTTTATTTCTTAATGACAAATTTGATTTCTTATACCTACAGTAATCCTAGCCCTTCAAAGAAATATTGACCTAATCCAAACAGTTCTTAGAAAATTTATTTTAAAATTCGGACCAGACGTGCTTTATTTCAATTTCAGGTGATAAAGAAAATGATTTGGTAAATAGCTTTCATTCGTGATGAAATTAGGTTTGATCTCAGGTTTGGGATTGAATTTGTACCTAGTAAAATACATACTTAGCGTGATTTTCCTTTATAATTTAAGCTACTATAATACTTCATTATATGTTTGTTTGTTTCCATGTAACGCAAAATCTATTAAACGGATATTAAAATTTTGTCAAGATTATATTGCTATATCCGCGCCTAATAACTTGAAAAGAGTCAGCAAAATTAGATTTAAAAAACTATTTTGATACGTTCGTGACGAATAAACTTTTATTTTATTTTATTTTATTACTTTCAGACGGACAAAGACACGATAGAGGTTATTTTTAATTCTAGCTGATCTGCTAAACGCTGTTTTAACTATGTATTATAAATTAAAAAATTCAACCTCTCATACTGACCTGACTTCGAGATAAGTCGCATAAAGAAAGCACTTGTGTAACGGACATCAGACAACAGAGAAATCATAAAATCAATAATTATCATCATCATAGCACCAGTAAAACGTCCACTGCTGGACACAGGTCCCCAAGAATGGTGGAATATGCCCACAACTGCTGACTGGGCAAGGGTGGTGGCAATAGCAGAGCGTAGCTTTGCGACGGGAATTCTGCTGCCCACCCCCTTCCTGATGCATTTGGGCTACACTATTTCGGGTGGATGTGACGCCGTCTCTCAGTTTTGGTACCTCAGTGCCTATAAGAACAGGCTAGACCTAGTTTAGGTACCTAAGTATCAAAATGTATTTTAGTTTAAGTTACCTTTTGTTGTTGAATAAAGTTATTATTATTATTATTCTTATTACACCTGGTACTATGCTACCGGTACCATACGGCAAGTAAAACAATACCTTAAGTAAATACATATTTAACACCCAAACACTGCTTATCATATAAATAATTGTCCTGAGTGGGAATCGAACCGGCTTATTTGGCGCACAAGGTAAGTTCATAACCGAAAATGCTATCGCGCCTATCGATATAAATATGTATATAAACGGGTTGTCCCGGCAAACGTTGTGATCTGTCATAGAAATTATTTAAAGTGATTAAATTACTAATATCGCTATTAAAAAATAAGGGTTGATGATAGAAGGGTGAAAATTTTGGGTTGTATGTATTTTTTTAATGGCACATAATAAAAATATAAAAAAAATTGCCCTAGAGATAATAAAATATATATTAGGGTTGGATAACCCTTATTACTTAAGGGTATGAATAATAGATAGCAGCCTATTCTTAGAACTACAGAATATGTATATACAATTTCATAAGAACTGGTATAGGAGCTAAGGAGTATGGTAAACAACACTGTGACACGAGAATTTTATGTATTAGATTTAATATTTCAATCACACTCTAATTAAAAAGAATATTCACCTGTAAATTCGCAAACAACTTG
Source organism: Heortia vitessoides (assembly GCA_020976665.1). Lineage (NCBI taxonomy): Eukaryota > Metazoa > Arthropoda > Insecta > Lepidoptera > Crambidae > Heortia > Heortia vitessoides. The sequence continues at coordinate 13,088,690 of JACJUM010002971.1, forward strand.
AGCTCGCCAGACAGTTTTCGCTCGCGTGCCGAAAGCCCAGATCCTCGCCACCAACTAAATCCCAGAGGACCTTTCAGTGCGGCTATATTATTTAATTAACCTGAGGGCTTATTTGTTTCGGTAATCTCACGTCACACTCACGTATGCTTTCGGATTTGTTTGAAGCTTAAACCTAATTAGCTTTGAGCTTGATAAATACAGGGCTACGTTCATTTTATATTTGTTTAAATTCGGGTTACCAACATGTGAGTAGCCGTGGGGTACCGGCTTGGTAGAAAACTTACCTCCCTCTACCAGGTACCGTAAGGGGCGACTAAGTTACTGGAATAGACAGACAGATGGCGGCATATCCATCCATAACAGCGCAGCTTAAATACTACAGGGTGAAGATGGGCAGTAGCATCTACGTCGTGATGTTTCGCTCTGCAAAAAATCCCCTGTTATGTGGACAACAGTGGAACTTCTATGGGTGATACAATTATGATGATGACCAACACAAGGTAATTTAATTAAACAATGCAAAATAAAATAACTTATTCGCTAACTGTTCTTGAAGAAAGGTAACCGTTTCAGTCATAAATTAATTTATAATCGGAAGTAATAAAATATAAAAAGTGGACTTTAAAATAAATGCGTGATCAATCAATCATCAGACTTTATAGGAGACTAGCAACGCCCCCGGATTCACCCGCGAACAAACCTACTCGTTTATGATCTGCTGTTACTGTGATGTTATATTCCTTTTTATGTCAATCAGTCAGATTCTCTTTTTACAAATTTAGATAAAACATTTTATTAGAATGACTTTTAAAATCAAAGAGATTTAGTTCTAACTTTGCACCGCCCTTTTACAATGTTAAGCTTGATTATCGAAAATATATTTTGCACGTGTTTCATGACTTTTAATCAATGGCCTTTGTATTGAATTTAATTCGAATAACTTCAAAAATAACATAGTTTCATACTAACTTTGCACCCTCGTTTCACCCTGAATGAATTTTCATTCAAATTTTCTGAATGCTCCCCCGCATTATAAAAGGAACCCCTATAGTTTAGGCCCTGCATTGATACGACAGTAAGTCAGTCAGCTTCTCCTTTTATATAAATATTTGGAAAGACTTAAAAATAAATATATAGAACGGAAGTGTAGAACATACCTTAACCAGGTAGAAAAGTATTTGTGGTAAAGATAGGCCAGGTCAGAAGTAACAAGAATAAACGAGCGTGTATGTAAGTACTAATGCGAGTAATGGAAGCGAGAGAGGTATGCCAAGATGTAGCAAGAATGTGAAGATGAGACTCAGGCGTGACGTATTTCATCATTATCACCATACCAGCCATTGGAAGCCCACTGCTGGACATAAGCCTCTCCAAGAAAGGAGGTTTTTTGCCCATATTTGCCGCGCTGAGCAAGCGTGTTGGCAATCGCAGAGCGCAGCTATCGCGACGGGGACGCTGTTGCTCATCCCCGTCCTGTGCATTTGAGCTGCACTGTTCTGAATGGATATTCCACCATCTGTCGGTTCTAGTACCTTAGTCGCCTCTGCTTACCTCTCACTTGGTGCAGTGGGAGTTACTATTCTATTCTGCAAGTACCTATATCAATATTATAAATATTCAATATTGTAAATATGAAAGTTTGATAGATAGATCAACCACTCTCACCTATTTCTACCGCCAAATAGCAGTGTTCGCATTGAAATTACTGGGTAAATGTGATATTGTATCTTTAATTGACTAGTTGGCGCCGCACTTGTGATATCTTTGTGATGACACGAGAGGCTGTAGTTACGTTTACCATCAAGCGGACCGTATGCTTGTTTGTTGACTAAAACAAAAATTACACATCTCAGACGTTAGCTTGACTCTTTAGATAAGTGTTTTGAAGCACTTGTGTTCCAGATATTTGATAACAAAAAAATTACAAATGCAACACTTAAATACATAATATATAACACAAAAAAATGTTAGAAAAATACATACACACTGCACAAAAAATAAGTATAACTACATAAATTCTCATAAACAATTCCTAAAGAAAGAATACGCGGGCCAACTTTCATGTGTAATAAAAGGGCTGGCTGAGGGTGATGTGATGCTCGCGCGATATGTGCAGACAGCCGTAAAATGCGAGCCGGCGGTGGCGCCTCTGGCCGCGCGCCAGCTCCGGCGCCGCTTGCGGACTCCAGGCAGGGGTGCTGCCCTCCAAGGCTGCTGGTATTAATAATTAATATTATTAATATTATAAATCAAATTTTATATCTCACAAGCTATTGATGAAGTAATAATTTATTTTAAACTCAAGCGTTGATTATACTGAATGAAATTAGTGCCAAACAAAAAATTGGCATGGTTTTCATAATCTTTCATAGTCTAGTAAACGTACCGATGATATTAAATAGTTTTAAAATATTAAAGGCCTCTGAAGCAGTCTTAACACTAGTTGAGTATGTCTGAGGTAATACAAAGATTTTATTTACCTCAAGACCTGCAGAAATGTAAGTTCATATACAGGGATTGCTTGCCCAATTCAGCAACATGACAGAAAAAGTACGATTTTGGAATAAAAATACATTGAGTAACAGGAATTTTGTACAGAAAATATCATTATATATAATATAAGATGATACCACGAGTACTAAATTTTAAAAGAGTCGTAGGTTAAGATTGCAACTGTGTTTTCTAGTTTCACGTCCTATTGAGGATTTCGAACAAATATCTTGAGTTTACAAAGTAGTTTTAGCTTGATCGATTCCACTGTCAGCTAAATCTTTCAGCTGTCTTACAATCATCATCAAGTATCAACATCATCATATCAGCTATAGAAAGTCCACCATTGGACATAGGCATCCCCAGGATAGGATATTAGACCATAATTGCCGCGCTTGGCAGCAATGGTGGCAATCGCAGAGCATAACTTATCTCTATATAAATAATCTCCAGTATTTAAACTGAGCTGTTTCGGATGGATATACCTGATTGACAGAAGTCAATGCCGTTACCTTAGTCCCCTTATACGATACCTGGTACAGAGGGAGGTACTATTTTATTCCGAAGGTAACCCACGGCTAATCTCAGCTCGAGTAACCAACCCTGGCAGTGACGTAATTACGTAAATCTGAACGGCTCTCAGATAAAGTCGATTTGGTGTACCATAAAGTCACCTTCTGAATTAATAAATATATAATGAGCACTTCAGATAGGCCGGGCTGAATCGATCCAATTTCATTCAATTTTCATAGACATAAGTCACCTTGTTCTAACTCTACGTACATATTTATTTTAATTTATCTAATGGGGCTTTAAGAGCGGACCGTTGTTTTAATTTGGGTAAAATGAAACGCACACTTAATACACTCGTATTAAGAAAAATGTCTGCTGTAGAAAATTAATGTAAGAAGTTGTGAGTTGTTCTAACGACGAGATTCACTTGGCGAGATCAAAAGTTAAACACATCCAAGAAGACAGAAACAATTTTTAAAATCTACTCATAATAAATAAATTTACAACAAAGCACTTGTGCTGCGTATATCAGACATCTATACTAATATTATAAAGCGGAAGAGTTTGTTTGTTTGTTTGTTTAAACGCGCTAATCTCAGGATCTACTGGTCCGATTTGAATAATTCTTTTTTTGTTGGATAGTCCATTTATAGAGGAAGGCTTTAAGCTATATAAAATGACGCTGAGACCAATAGAAGCGAAGCGTCATTAAGGAGGTTTGCAACATTTCTTACTGACGCTTCGGTCAGAAAGAAAGTTCGGAATCGGGGTAAAGGCTACTATACCCCCAAAGTCACACTGCTAGTCACCAGGCACAGAACAAACACAAATATACATAGATATTTTAGGTGTCTTGGGTGGGGATCGAACCTACGACTTTAAAAAGTAGTTTCTTGGTAATTTGCTCTATACTTCTTTATTTATTTAAAAACTTATACCTATAATTTTAAAGCTTGGATTTGTTTGTGATACAAAAGAAAAACCACAAAATACCTGAAGAGTATGTAAATCACTAATGACACATAAAAGACGTTTCAAGACCACATCTGTCATTCAAAATGCGACAGGTTACCCCACAGATTTTCTGATTCAGATTCATTATTTACCTATTTAGGTACCTCACTCTTACCTATTTTTATCGCTAAATAACAGTGTTCGCAATCCGGTTTAAAAGGTAAGGTTAGCATCAAGCATAATCTGCTATAACGTTTATATCACGCGGTGTGTCCTTGTTTGTCGACCTGGTGGTATAAAAAAAATTCTTAGATGTCTGAGAGCTCTCTCTCTCTCTTGATAGTGTGCAGTTGACGGCTAAAAGGTCTGTACGGTAGAAATAATACAAGCATGTAGGTCTATTATCTTCGTAGTAAGATTTGCTAGTTTTACTAAACTTGGGCGACAAATGGGTCATACATTTATTTATGGGTGTGTGTATGTGAGTGTGTGAACGGATGCGCCGTACTATTGGAACAAAATACTTTATTTGGCTATATATTATTTACACGTGTAAATAAACCATGTAACTTTTAGGCTATTATTTTACTATGATTTCCTGTAAAGATATTATATCGCAGTATTCTTGATACGAAATAAAAGTTGCTCAAGTTACTGTATTATAATTGTCAAAAACCAGCTTTACGGATCTGACCTTAACTTGACTAATTCAGGAGATTATCCAAAACAAATAGACAACAGACAAACAAATTTAGAAACATACATAATAATTACGGCTTTTTTTATATTTTCATGTTTATTTAATCATCATACATTTTTATAACAAAGTAGCACATAACATACACGTACATAAGGTATGGAAACAGATCTTTAGGTTGTTTTAAATTTACCTTTTTAAGGTATTGTGATTACGAACTTTAAAAAAAAATTACCTTAATATTTCTATAATTTATGATCAAAATACTCTTTAAAATTATAGAATTTGAATATAAATTGTAGAATAAATTAATAGATTGTATATTAATTTTTATTTTTGATTATTTTCGAAAGTATTTATTTGTATAAATTTAAATAAAACTCATTTAGGTATATCCAGCAAAAGCACTCAATCAATGCGAGGGCGAATTGTCACTCACAAACGTAAACAAGTATGACAAACATTCAACACAACATTCTTAATCCTCTAATCTAACCAACGCGTCGGAAACGAAGCGCAAGCGAGGGTAATGCCTCTCGCAGCCGGGCCAAAGTTGACATCAATCAAAACTCAAGGCGAGACAAAATTATGTTCCGTTCTAATTATTAGGTACCTCCTCCCCTTCAAGCAGTCGTGGGACGCCGGATAGGGGGAGCTAATTCGTAATAATAAAGCGACTTTTGGTAAGGAGTGTTATTATCCAACTCTGATGCTTTCTGATCTATTTTTAAATAGGAAAATTTAGATGGATTTCTGAATAATAGAAAGCTATAATTTTACTTTGGAAAACTTGTTTATTATGTTGTGTGTTATTGAAAACTTGTACATTGTTTATAATGTGGTAAAAAGTAGCTTATGTCATGTATATCATAGGTTATGTCATACAATATAAACTGTACATATAATATAAACTGTTACTATAAAATAGTAATTAGTTAAAAAAGTATCAAATATATTTCTTTCAAGGTATAAAACGCTCAGTCCTATTTTTGGGAAATATTATTGATATAATAAACAATTGGAGAAATCTTAATGGATCCAGTCCTAAGTCCAGTTGGAGACGTCTAACGGCTGATGTAATGATGATCATCTATAAAACCACGTTATTCTTGAAATATCTTGACAAGGTGTCCATTTTGTTTTCATCATCGTCATATCAGCCATTAGACCAGACTTCCAGCGCTGGACTTGGGCCTCCACGAGTGATCTCTAAGACCGGTTGCATGCGGCCTATGTCCAGATCAATCGATCGAGTGTTCCTAAAATTATTTTGTTTACGAAACAAAATAATACCTTAATTTTAAACTTGTTAATTAGCAAGTAAACGTACTTTCGTTATTTATTTAGCTAATCGGCATTTTATATTATAACCTTCTAGCCTGACCCGTCACCTAATGTCACTCAGAACGCGACGTTACCAGCAAGAAGGTCAGACTCTTAGTATCGAACGCGAGGTTATATACGATCTACTTTTTTCAATTATTTTATGTGAGATCAACAGTATTTTTCGTCTGTAATTTATTAAAGAAACGATGAATAAAATAGATTTACTTTGAGAAAATTCAGCCAAAAATAAATACTTTTATCTACTGCAGAGATATTCACTGCAGCGTATAGAAATAATTGGACTATATAATACTCAGCAATGCGACACACTTACTAAAAGTATAATTTATCTATACTAATATTATTCAAGCAAGATAATTTATCTGTATTTGTTTATTTATTTATTGAACTTGTGCAATAATATTGTGCAATAAGCACAAAATATTACAAAATGTACAAATGGCGGATTTAGTTCCAGTTGGCATTATCTCCCAGTCAACCATTTATGTATGCTTGTGTAAAGCTTTTAAACTTAAAACAACTAAAAAGGCGATAAACAACAACAACCGACTTTTGTTAATTTGGTTAATTTTGGTCCAGAAAAAGTGAAGTCAGTCGGTACAAAATCTGCAAGAATATATACTAAAATTTACCAGAAAATAAACAATAACGGCTTTAAAACGCGGTTTGTACATATTTGGTTCAATGTTTTGTAAATTTTTAGGTTCGATGTACTTACGGTAGTTTTAAAAATTGACAATAATGTTGTGTCTATTAGAATAAAAATAAAATTAGTGACGTTTGGATTTGGACGTTTACATTTCCATATCACTCAGTACGTGCATTCGGTATCTTGTAATCAGACAGTACTGCGAATAACAAATGATTAATTATAAGACGAATATAATTAGCAGTAAAATAACTTACGACACCTGGCACAGAGGGATGTACTATTTATTCTACTCTGCTGGTATCTAACCTAACCAATACCACAATAGATACATAATTTATAAGTTTTGCCTTGATCAGCCAGAAGCAAGTATATGTTTATTATAGTTCTCAAGATGCTTGCGCGATAAAGGTGATATACTGTCGACAGACACTAATAGAGTGCCATAATGTGATTAGACGAAAATAATAATTGTACGCATACTGCTGCAGAACACGCAATGTGAAACTTACTAAGGGTGTTTCCCTTGAAAAATAGATATTGCACGTTTCGTTAGCCTGTTCAGGCGAAATGGGGCTAAGGATATACCTATGTAAGTGTGGTAACGTTTTAATGTACATATTTTTTGAGTACTTTTACTTACATGACATTTAGCTTTTATGCTATAATGTAGATATTCAAGCTTGAGTTGGGTAGGCAGGCCACTTACAAACGTCTTTTTATAAATGTCTCTTGGGAAGACATCAGTGGACGTCCTATGGGTAATATGATGATGTTTGTACCTACTTGAAATTACTTATATGCTTCCGGGCTTACCTTCAGAAAAAAATAGCACTATACCTTTACTTGGAGATGTAAATGGCGATTAAAGTACTGTAACCCGCAGATACCAAAACAGCGTAGCTAAATTGTCATATATACCATATATGTATTATTGTAAAATGTCGTTCAAATCCACTGCCAACCTTTGTGACTTGAAGATTTGATCCAGTAATTTCAGTGCCTCTCTCACCCTTCAAACCCGAATACAACAATACGAACACTGTCAATTTACCGGTCGAAATAGCCCATCCAGACGACCTTTGAGTGAGGTCTACCTCATGTAAAAGGTCTGACCTAGGTCGTTTTATACCAACACTTCCATTTACTTCCGCTCTATATATTTGTGCAGTCATCTACTAACGTCCATTCTTTCTACATGTCCAAACTAGCTTAACACTCCTTTCTTTATGGCTTGGTTTCTTCACTTCAATTTTGAAAGTAATTCATGTTTTTCTCTTAATTTAATAAATATGTTTATGTTACACAACCGTGTCGGTTATAAACTAATTAATATAATAATATAATAATCGATTATAAATATAATTCAATAAACTTTTATGTTTCCTTTTTTGCGCATGTTATTTATACCGGAAAGGTCAATCCGCAGTTTGTCGGCCGGAAAAGGCTTTTCTTTCAAATAATAACGCTCGGCTCGCTTTTATCAGCTTCCTGAGGAAAGGCAGAAATAGGCGGAAATATTTTCATGCAAATATTTTCTATAAACGTACAATTTTACATCTAAAGGCTTTCACGCAGGGCTGAAAGGGCTGCCCTTCAATGGACACAATTAACCGACTAAGGTACGTTTTATTCGTGGAGTTTGATACGTATTTATAGGTAAGGATGTGAACGCTTTCGAGTTTTGTATTTTATAGAAATATGAGTATACTTACCCAGTGAATCTGTTTCCAATTTGGTCACAATACGTTAATTTAAAGCAAAAATATTCTTTATTCATTGTTCATGTTGTTTTTATTTTTTTTATAAATGGTTTGTTGATTCTATTACGACTAGACATAATTTTATATATTTTAGGTGTAGTAGCACATACCACATATCACATAATAGCTAATAAATAGTTTAGAATAGAATTTATCGTCGCGGTGGTTACGAATTGTGAACGTCAAGAGAACTCGAAATTTAATAAGTTAAGTATTATATTCGTGATCTTCTGTTGTCTGGTGCCCGTTACACAAGTGCTTCAAGTGACTTATCACCGATTCAAGTCAATGTATGTGATGTGTGTATTTATTATTTATTGAATTTCCAATGCGCATTCCCAAAAACAATGTAATGTATTCACAAGTGAAAGCTGTTCACAATTATCTATTTAAAGCAACAGCAGAGCAACAAAACGCGCCCGTAACTTACTGCGTCCTATCTCGTATTCCTGAATGCGCAGCTTAATTTACGATACACTGTCTAGCTTCATACTGCATCGCTCACCAACATTTGCGTGTTGACTAATTAAAATTGTATTGCAATCAGCCCCCTGAAGTCGGAGTGGATTACTCCATAATTGGGTTGGCCTCAATTAGCAGCGGGTAGTCATGATTACAATGCTTCTGCAATTTTCTGTTACCGCGGAGTTTGGTAGAACTAAATTGTCAAGAGATGCGGGCTCCCAATACAATTAGATGGTACCACTAGGAAACGCTCTGTGTTTAGTTGCGGCGTCCATTTTACGATAATTGTTGGTTTAGCCAGCAGGGGTAACTTTAGAATGCATTGTCTCTCTTACGGATTAAATATATACTTTTATATATAGCGTAGCATGTTTTCAGTTAGAAGTACATTATGTTACTTGTTGATGTAAGCAAAATTAAAAAATAGTAATAATATGTTTAAACACATATTAAAGTTACACAGTATTGTGTGTGTACACACACACACACACATACACAGATCCCAATTTGTTCTCAAAATTGGGTTATATAATATAACGCGATTATTTTTTAAGTAAGAACGGTATCTCACGGGCACAGGCTGCGTTAAGTTTAAACTTCACTGGTCACTTTATTTCTGTTATCAACCACATTTAAGCCAAATAAACACTTTTATTTTTTTTTTCATTTTAAACCAATTTACCTAGGTGATTAAAGTGCTTGTGCTTGTCGTATATAAAATAACCGAGTAATTATAAATACAATACATATATTGAAAATCGAAACATAAATCAAACGCAAATGTCCATTAAATAAATGTTTGTCCTGCGTGGGGATCGAATCTACGACCCTTGGTGCAAACTATCGAATACGCCATCAGATACTAAAATGACAGCTAATTTCTTAGCATAGAAGGTACTTTTAGTATCTTGTATCCCAACTATTATTATAAATGCGTAAGTTTGTTCTTCTTGAAATTTTCTATAATATAGTTGAAGTATGGAAAAGGATATAGGCTGTCTTTATTCCTAAAAGAAGGACCAATATCGTGGGATTTAACGAGCCATTGAGCCAAAGTTACAATCTAATCAGAATAATACTTCGATTACAACCGAATAATATAATCAAGGAAATATATATATATATTAAAGAAAGAAAAAAAAACAGAAAGGAAAGCCTTACCTTTCTGTTTCTATGAGAAATTCACACGGGCAAAGTCGCGGTTAAAATCTAGTACTGAATAAAGCCATTCTACCTCGATGAACAATACTGCCGGCTTGAGTGAACTCTCCCGATTCACTGCAAAATGTAGCAACATCAGCAACCTAAAAGCATTGCACTATTGAACGCGTAAACATATAAAAGGTTGTAGCGAACTTCGTTAATATATATTAATTTTATACGGAACCGTGTATTTTTAGAGATAAGATCAAGTCCTGTTTATTTTCAATAATAAATTTTTCCGACAAGGTTCTGCGTCATACTTGCCGTTGCCTGAGGTTTCGCTTGCGTGTTGTTAACAAATTTATGTTATACCACCTTTGTACGCCGGATATTCCGGGATGAAATCGTTACCGCTCCCTGACACCTAAACTGTGCAGAATGTCATATCAAAATTGCCGACAATATTAAAATTGACAAAAATAAAAAGCCAGATGTATCCTATGGGAACACGCTTTCGGGATAAAATTTAAATTAATTTCTGTTAAGCCGTTTTGACGTGAAAGAGGTAACACATATACGACTTACAAACTATTGCGTTTATAGTATTTGTAAGTATCAGGGGTTGTATTGTAAGAAAATGTTATAATTTCTCATTTTTGTTGAGCGGCTTATTTTAAATTTTAGTATTTACTGATATATCAGTTAAAAAGGATTATTAAGTTAAGTCAAATTCAACTCACAAAGGGAATGGAAAATAGGATGGAAACCCTTAGTGGGCTGAATTTTCTCGAGTCAGATCTCTTATTCTCAGGTACAGATTAGTTATTTCGTTATACAACAGTTTAGTTTTAGCGTTGGCGTTGCAGCTTTCTATCCCTCCCAGTTGCGTTGAAGCTACGCTACTGCTGCTTATGTTGCAGCCAGCCCTGTATCATTTGGTTCCGGTACCTCAGTCGCCTCTTACGACACCAACTGGGGGTGGTACTGAAGTACAGAGGTACTAGTAGGACACGAATTCTCAGTCCCGTGAATTTAAATGAATACTTAATTCAACCCAGAGAGCAACAGCTAAGTTGTAGTAAAACTTGGATCGAGCTTTACAATTAAACAATATATAAGATTTCCTATCTGTGCTATTAAGTCCCAAGACACTACAGCTACTCAGTACCAGGAAAATTTAAAATTGGCCAACAGCTAGCAAATTATAATTACGATAATCATTATTAAATTTATCCATGTTAAGAAACATTTTGTATAATATTCCGTATAAAATCACTTATAAATTCGTTTTTTTCGCTCATTTTACAGGACATCGTAACTTTTTAACTCAACCCAATCGTAACTTCTATATAATCTTTCTAATTTACTGTGTATTATAAATCTGTTTAGAAAACCTGTATCTAGAGAGTAATCTGTAACTTCGATCTCTAATTATTTTCTATCAAGCTTCATCATATCAGGCATAGAAAGTCCACTGTTGGACATAGGCCTTTGCTATATAAAGGGAATTTTGCCCATAATTGTCGCGCTGGGCAAGCGGGTTGGCAATCGCAGAGCGCAACTTTCGCGACGGAGATACTGCTGCCCATTTCCACCTATTCGAGCGGCGCTGTTTCGGTTATACTGCCATCTGTCGGTCCCGGTACCTCAGTCGCCTCTTACGACACCTGGTACTGAGGGAGGTACTATTCTTCTTCCCGCGGTACTCCACGGTAAAAAGGTTCTATTGAGCTTGCCTTATTATATCAATAGACTCGATGTTAAGGCTGATAATTACCACTATTCACCCCCTTATATACAAGTGCAAACTTGGATATATACTGAATAGGGGTTTGATGAATATTTATTTTGTTGGAGCAGTATTGAATTCGGAGCGTCATGAATGGCTCGCTTATTACGCGAATGTGAAGATAAACATGGCTTATTGGAATTCATGCGGGAAGTTTCGCATGATATTGAATAAAATCATGCTCCCGAAGGATAGGTACGGAATCCTTTATGAAACTATTGGAGCGAAAAAATCAGTTTCAGAATTTAATTTCGATGTAGAGGGCGAGGCTTTTGTTATCAATCCGTATATCGTTATTGATATCTGTTGGTGCTATGTGCAAATGTGATTTATTTACTTTAAACACAATTTGATAAAGCCAGGAGGTACCGGCAGAGTAGAATAGTACCTCCCCCTGTACCAAGTGTCGTAAGAGGCGACTAAGATACGAAAACCGATAGATGGCGGTATATTCATCCGAAACAGTGTAGCTCAAATGCAGAGGGTGTGATTGCCAACACGCATGCCCAGCGCGGCAATTATGGGCAAAAATTCCCCTTTCTTGGGAAGTCTTATGTCCAACAATAGACTTCGAATGGCTGTAATAATACTACTTAATAGATCTTTTTGAATTTAAATAATAATATGCCAATTATATGCCTATTCTAGAACAGCTAAAATCGACGAACTCTTGTAAAGGTAATTTCTAAGTTTCTTTTCCTAGGATCACTGGCCTATCCTAAATAGAAACCGTCAGGAAAACGTCGTAACGTAATATACATTTTTGGGACTGTCAAAATCATAATAGCAAACATCACTAAAAAAAAATTCCGAGCCAACGGCGTCCAGTCACTTCAACTAAGCAATTGTATGTGTCATGTTGCTCTGACTTCAATTTACAAGAGGATCTCTTCATCGCTCATCCAATTATGCAGGTCAACACCAGGGTTAGTTATTGCCTGCTGGGTGACAATCAGCCTTTTTATTAGGCTCAATGTAATTTATATTAGCACCAGTTAATGCCAATTCTATAGATGTACGCCGCGGGGTACCCGCAGAGTAGAATAGTACCTCCGCATGTACCTGGTGTCGTAACAGGCAACTGTGGTACTGGAACCGTCAGATATATATCTACCCGTAACAGCTCAAATGCAACACGGCTAGCTGCAATATGGGCATCAACACTCCCGTCGTGAAGCTTTGCACTGCGATTTCCACAACGCTTGCCCAGTACGTAAAAGAAAGCCGTGTGCAGAGTAAAATAGTAATTGGCTCTGCACCAGGTGCCGTAAGAGGCGACTGACGTACCAGAACCGACAGATGGCGGTATATCTATCGAAAACAGCGTAGCTCAAGCTTTTCTTGGGGAGGCCTTTGTTTAACAGTGGACGTTTTACAGCTGCTATGATGTTTATTAATAAACTAAATGTATGTCCTATCTTTGGAGATTACCAGGAGTAAAAGGGATCCTTCTTCAGGATTTAGACATGACAAGTTCCCTGAAGATATGTTTAGCCGCTTTCTACTAATACTATAAACCTGTCAGTTCGCATGAATGGAAAAATACTCGTATATGTTATATTTTATCACGCCGGAACGGCTATACAAATTTCGCACAAAGATTTATTGATACATAGTCTGAAATGATACATGGCTATATTTTATTCCGAAAACATGTCTTCGTGGGATAAGAATGTCATTTAATTTTCCTTTGAGGAATTAACACGATTTTCGTCACAGTTTGGCTTCTATAACAAAAAAACATATTTAACGCTATAGCAAAAAACGATCTATATTTATGGCTTTACTATAAGTTTTAACGCTTCGTCCTTTTTAGAATTTATTTTGGGGTATATAATTTTATTACTATACAAAAAATATAACTAAATATATTCACATATATCAAACATTGAACTGACTCAAAGATATCAGACAACAGAGGAATCACAAATTTATAATTAACACCCAGGCACAGAAAAGTACTAATATTTATCATGTAAATGTTTTGTCCCGGTTGGGGATCGAACTCACTACCCTTGGCGATCAAGACAGAGATACTGCTGAATGCGCTATCGGGCCCATAAATTACAAAATTAATTATTACGATTCAACTGAATATTTAAAAATAAAACAAAAGTGAAAAATAAAGAAGCAACATTTACGTCCGCTTAAGTTTGTAACAAAAAAGCACATAATAAACTAAGAACCTATTGGATGATATAGAAATCAGAATACTTTTTTTCACTATTAAAAAGCTACAAATCCAGAAAGTAACATAAGTTTATTAAGATGTATATATGTATTAAACATTTATTAAGATGAAACGGCAGGACTCTAGTAATCCTATGTAAAGTAACTTAGGTGAGGATACTTTTTATTTAGAAATATGTATATATGGTTACCATGAGAGAGATGTTATTTTCCATAGTAAGAGGCAATATTATTTGATATGCAAAATCAAAACGATCGAAATCGAATATATTTATATATATACACCGCGATTAATAAAATATACATATATCATCTCTACTTATAATGTGAAAGTAACTCTGTCTGTCTGTTTGTTACGCTTTCCCGCTTAAACCTCTCAACCGATTTTGATGAAATTTGGCACAGGTAATTATTAGATCCTAAAAAAGAACATAGGCTATTTTTTAATTCGAGTTTTTATTTAAATAAGGGTTTTAAGGGTTCGATAGGGGGGATGAAAAAATGTATGGAAGTATCGCTATTAAGAGCTAGAAACTTGTAACTTATTTTTCAGGCCATTCATTCGATATAAATAAACATTACATTCAAAGTTTATCTAAGTTAGGGTAAAGAGGTATAGTACCCAAAAAAACTAATCCACGCGGACGAAGTCGCGGGCACAGCTAGTTATCTATATATATTTTATATATTTTTTGCCCTAAAGCAAAGTAAAAATTATGTACTCAATTTTGAACGTCTCCTCCATTGTAGATTATAAATGTCCATCAGAATTTTCTAAATTTGACGAGATATTCCTCGTGGCTTTCAAAAAAATAAGAGCCTATAAACATCAGTAAAAACGTGGCAGTTATTTGTCCGTCAGGCGTGGGTAAGGCCGTAAATAGGTAATTTTTCCCCGGAGAGATTAGGGAGCGACCTACTTACGGTGAACTGACACACTATCTGGCTTCTGAAAAATATTTATTCTCGAGGCAATTTTATATTAACCTTTCGTAAGTTACAAGTCACTGTGGGACACCACAAAGTAGAATAGAGGCTACCCCTGCGACTGAGGTACCTGGACTGACAGATGGCGGTATATGCACTAAAACAGCGTAACTGAAATGCAACAAGACAAAAATGTGTAGTACGAGTTCCGTCGCGAATATACGTTCTGCGATTGCCATCATGCATGTGTAAGTATTAGGCATTTGGGCATTCTGTCGTTGTCATGGTGATGCGACATAATATAGCTAATAATTTTTATGAATCAAAAACCATTTTATGTCCTGTAAGTATTTCAAAGTTCAAAATTTCGTTTTATCTACAATTTTTAGTCTTGAGAAAAGTCAAGATGCCACCTGACACCAACCAGAGCCTTTTTTAAATTATGGATTTTTAGTTATATTGCCCAGAAGCAGCGACATTTGGAGATGGATTACTGTAGGCACATTGTTGGACGTAGGGTTAGGATTGGGGGGGGGGGGGGGGGTAAATTGGTGGCATTCTCATTATGGAGTGCCCGGAATAGATTCTACTGACCACATCTGTTCTGTTTCATTTTAGCTACGTCATTACTATAACGCCATCTATCAGTTCCAGTACCTCAGTCTACTTATGTTTGTAGTGTAATATAATGTAGTAGCTTGTCCCCACTGTGTTTAAGTAAGCAGTAAAGTTTTATCCCGATCGTTAAGAGAATGTCGATCCCGAGGGAGTCCTCCTGATTCCATCTATGAGTCTTTAATCTTACTTTCTTCATCTTCTCAATCCAGTTAGCACCGTACAAATTTATACATTTAAAGTAGACGTTCCTAAATTATGTATTGAATCGTCGTCATACCATTATGTCCACTGCTGGAAATAGGCCTCCCAAAGAATGAGGGATTTTTGCCCATAATTGCCGCTCTGGGCTAGCGTGTTGGCAATCGCACAGAGCAGCTTTCGCAACGGGGGTGCTGCTGCCCATCTCCGCTGTGTATGTGAGCTACATTGTTTCGGATGGATACATCGCCTTGTGGCGGTTCTGGTACCTTAGTCGCTTTGTACGACACCTGCTACAGGCGGAGGTACTATAACTTTATTTACTCCTACTTTTTATTATTAAGTTCGATCTGGCACGACCATGCTAGAGATCGAATTTCGGCTCTCAAACTGGATGAATTCTGAGATCCTACACCATATAAATCGACAAAATGTAATATTTACAATGTGGTTGAAGCGACACTTCCTCAAGAGTTCTCGGAGCTTAACGACCAATTCCGCATGTCAGAGCATCTCGCTACATCATTGTTTGGCGTCAACTGCTTATTAACTTTCAAGTGTCGAGGGAGACATTCTGACGCGGAGAGAAATGAATTAAGCCCATGAAGTGTAACCACTTACGTAGTGACGGAAGACATCGAAAACATACGGTCTGACTTTGAGTATCATCATCATCATTCCAGCGATTGGTAGTCCACTGCTGGGCATGGGCCTCTTCAAAAAAGAGAAAATGATTGTCAGCTTTCTCTTAATAACTGAAATAAAACAAGTAATCATTGCTAAAATCTTGTTTTATTATTTTTAAATAATCAATCTTTATTAAATAAAACTTATTTGTCTGGACGATGCTAGTTTACAGTTTCTGCCCATTACCTATCTCCGTAATGGAATAATAAAACTTATTTCGTTGATTTAGGACATCATATAAGTCGTAGAAAGTCAACTGTTGGACATAGGCCTCCCCAAAATACGGGGGAATTTTGCCCATAATTGCCGCGCTGAGAAAGCGTGTAGGCAGAGTGTAGGCAGAGTCCAGCTTACGCGATGGGGATGCTGCTGCCCATCTCTGCCCTGTATGTTTGAGCTGCACTGTTTCGGATGGATTTTCCGCCATCTGTCGGTTCTGGTACCTTAGTCGCCTCTTATGACACCTGGTACAAGAGGAGGTACTATTCTACTCTGCCGGTACGTCACGGCACATCAATATTATTGACATTTATGATAACATTAAAATTTACATGTACTTATTTATGAATAATATATGTGTAGTATATTTATTACACTACATTATTTTTTATCATAAATTCACCGAATGGACCGATAGATTTCAATCTCCAAGCTTTCGTTGAAGTTATAAAAGACGAGACGTTCAATATTACGTGGTAGGTAATATCCTGTCGTCGACGTTGACAGCTCTCCAGCGCAGGGCGGATAGTTCAAGTCAACTATTATAATATCTTATATTTTATGGAAGATCATTTTCTCTATCACGTCCATTTTTTAAATTGTCAGACTTAAAGTTTACTCTATTTAGTTTTATGAATAAAACTGGACTTATTTGTAAATAATTCCTTTAGATACAGCTTTAAAAAGACTGATGTTTTTAATTCAATTAATTCGAAGAATATAGAAAATTTTTATTACAAAAAAAACAACTTTTTAGGTTTTACTGTATATTACGAATCCGAAATACTACTCTTTTACAACAAAAGGCTGATACAAGAAATAAATATGAGCTCGTTATGCTTACAACTTAGTTCTATCAAATAAATAAGTCATTAACAACCAAATAGATTTATAAATATATTCGAAGTAAGCTTATTTCCAAAGCTTTTCTTTAAAGCAAAATTGTGATGGATTGCATTACTTTAAGACAATGGTGTTGACAATGTAGCGCCGATACCGGTAGGGATTTCATTACTAATGAATTTACTAGAGCATAGACCTCATAGACCTCATGCAAAGGTCGTCTGCGTTAATACCTCATCATATCCTCATAACAGCCGTAGAAGGTTCACTGTTGACCATAAGCCTCCCCAAGAAAGGGGGATATTTGCCCATATATGACGCTGAGCAGGCGTGGCGACAATTAGGGAACGTAGCTATTCGACGGGTATGCTGCTGCTCAGAGCGGGGGCTCTGCTGTATTTAAACTGTGCTGTTTCGAATTGATATACCACCATGTCGGTTTCGGTACCTCAATCGCCTCTTAAGACACTTGGTGCAGAGGGAAGTACTATTCTATTTCGGAGACATTCTACGGCCCAATGGAACTTCACTCTCACCTATTTCTACCGCCAAACAGCAGTGTTCGCATTGCTGTTCCGATTTGAAAGGTGAGAGAGGTAGTGAAATTACTAGATAATCTGACAAATTATCAAGCCATATAGTTGTCAGCACATATACAATATATAGATTGTAGTTACGCGTACTATCTCGCGTAACATGTGCTTTTTTGCTGATAGTCATATAAAAAAAATAACCCTCGGTCCCTGCAGACTATTTTAAGGTAGGCCTAATTAATAATGCGTTAGACAACTCTTATGATCTTTTAAGTCATTAAATGAAATTAGGTACGTAGACAACTTCTAAGTAGGATGTATGCTATATGTGATATGCCACTTTTGATACAAGAAATGTACCGGGAAAAAAATGCATTAAAATTTGAATGTAATTTAAAAGTAACAAACCTGTGCCAGTTTCGATACGATACCTGAGCCAAGACAGCTGACTCCGCTCTCGAGAATTCAATTGGAGCGCTAAACGGATTTTACAGATTTGCATCGAATATCCGACCGTCGGAGGTCTAAGCACGGGGGACCTACGGCACAACCCCTCGAACCTCCCTAATGGATTAAACTTTCATCTGTTTACGTGATGTTGAGAACTTGGTGTAACATGTTTAAAACTGCAAGCCTTTTTAATGGTTTTTCATTCAAAAGGTTGTCTGCATTGGCACCTTATCCATAAGTATTTCTAAAGCCAAATAGCAGTGTTTGTATTGCTGTGTTCCGGTTTGAAGTATACTAATAAGTGAGGCAGTGAAATTACTGGATAGTGTGATATAATATTTTCAAGCCACAAGGTTGGCAACGCGCTAGTGATATCCTTGTGCTATTATGAGCGTCTATGACGCGTACTATCATAAAGACTTAGGTTGTTTGTTGATCTGGCGAAATAATACAAATACAGTCATTATTGAAATTGATTGCGGTCTGATTTGACTGAGGTCTTGAAAGTAGTTTTAGTAATTTAATACACATTTATCTAAGTGCCCATAAAATATGCATAGCCCATTCAATTCTTAAAAAAAACTAAGACGTGTTATTTACTTATGTTGTAATTCTAACACTTAAGTATTTGGAACTATCTACAAGTAATAAAAAATATGTAAGCTATCCTGTTGGTAGAATAAGACCCTATCCGAAGGCTTGTAAGCCTGCAGGCTGCAGCGAGTCAATATTTCATATTGGAACAGCCCGCGCGTGGCTCTCCGCGCATAAAATCCCATCCTGCATCATTATTTTCGAGTGGGCGAGTATTTGCGAATCACATCCGGCTAACATGGCAGAAATGTCTTTTTGGTTGAGGAGGTCGAGTCTGCAGAATTTTCAACTACAATCAAAATTTTAAATTGAATTGACTGACGCTTGTCAGTTGTATATTGCGGTGATGATAGTGATCTTGTGATCTAAAGTTGTGTTTGTTTTGTGTCTGGGTGTTTAAAATATTTATTTAAGTATTATATTAATTAATAAAAAAATTAAAGGTTTGTTTCGTAGTTACAAACAACTGGCTTTGCATTATTATGCATGCAAATAAAATAACATAACTGAACTGATGTTTTTACTGTCTATTTATTCGTACTGATGATATTTTTTGAAGCTTGTCTATCGGATACGCTTTCACAAGATATGCGAACTTGTTTTTTTATAAAATTTTACCTGTAACTAGTTTAAATCCTAGAAAATAAAATTTAATACTGTTAATCACAGAAGAGTTCTCGTGCGATGTAACTTAATCATAATTATTACTTTCAAATAATGAATGAGAATATTTTTAAAAAACAATATTCAATAATAGATATCCGGCTTTTGGTGGCACTTGAACCTCCATTTTCGCATGCCGGGGGATTGCACTAACGTTGTGCTACCGAGACCTAGATTTACCTTATTTTCCTAGTGTTATTTTTGTGAATCAACGCAATTTCCTCAATGTTGCAGGTGATTATTATTTACACTTACAAAACACTAATATGTTACATTATTTACAAGTTGCAATCAATTGATACAGAAGAAACAGTGTATTTTTCTTTTAGTCCATACTTTGTAAGATTTTGATTAACCAGAGTGCCTGTTTTTAAAATATCGCATGTTCGATTCTTGCACCACACAAAAATAATATTGTCTGGGTGTTTGAAATCCCTTGTTGTTTCTATGGTACAAGGATACTTATTTCTCAGAAAAATGTGTGTAACATGTATGTAACAACTGAAGAAACAATGTCACATTTACCCAGTAATTTTACTGCCTCTCTCAATCTTCAGACCGGAACACATCAATGCGAACACTCCTATTTGGCGGTAGAAATAGTTGAGAGTGAGGCACTAATGCAGACGACCTTTGTGAGAGATCTACCTCGCGTAAAAAAGTATTTAAAAAACTCATTAATTATACCTGTCAGGTACGAACAGTATAAAGACTCAATCCTAAACAATATTCACATCCACTGTTCGGTAGTATAAAACATCGGAAAGGGTCGCACCACCCCTTAATGTGTAGTAAAAGCATTTTACAACATTGTTTCAGCTTCGACACGCCGCAGGATCTTTGACGATGCGTTAAAATTTACTCGGATCTAAAAGGAAAGGAAATTCTTGATAAAGTTTGAGTTTTTAACCTACATTAAGAGGATTAATAATATTACTAATAAAAAAATTACAACATCTCATACATAGACTCGGAGACAAGTCGTTTAAAGCACTTGTGTTACGAACATCAAACAATAGAGGAATCACAAATATAATTCTTTAATATTTTATTTTATACCCAGAACAAATGCATATATTTAACATATAGATTTTTGTCACGACATAAGGACACTTCCAATTATTTTTGCTTCGAACAGTGCAATACCCGGAGTCCTACCAAGCTACAATTAAATCATTAACGAGTCGACCAAAAGTCAATTTTCACGCGTGGTTCATCAATTTGTAACGCTGCTACTAAAATCATAATAATGGATTTTAGGATTTTCTACGGCTGATATGGTGATGATGATAAACTACCTAAATTAATATTATAAAAGGAAAGGTTTTTTTTAAGTTACGATTAAACATATAATAACTCAAGAGATACTCAAAATTCTTTGAGAAAGGTACATCTTCTCTATCTTTAAAATAGTTTTAATATAGAAGTCTGGCTGGTTTTAAGTCTATGCATAATTTATTAGGATGCCTAGAATAAGCCACTGAATAGGCCTAGAATTCCATTGCACTGAAAGTGCAAAGATTATTAATTGCTTTGGTAGTTTTCAATACTTGTGTATTTTTTTACTTGTGTCGTTTTACAACAACTTACTTAGTACATTAAATGTCTTCCAAGAACCGCATTGAGAAGATATTGAGAAAAAATAATTGATTCTTATTTTATCTAGATAGAAAATTGAATTTGGTTCGTGCAGAAATGTAATTATAAAAAAACATATTACCCATTCGCTTAGCATATTTTGTCTCTGTAGGTACCTATGCTTCCCATTTCTATGGACAGAGACTAAAGATAAAATGTAGAAAAAAATTGTGACAAACAATAATACGATCTCTTTTCTTTATAATAATATATTAGATTAATCACAAGGAATAAAAATAGGTATGTTTTTTTTTAAAAATCATAACAATAAATATTCAAAATAAATTTTAACATAAAATATCACGATAAAATTCGTAATGATCGATTTCCTGCCTCACGCGTCGGCGTTTCACATTTTCATAATGTACAAAAACTCGTTAAACGTTTTAATGTAACGGAATAAATCACTTTCGACAAAGCGTAGGAATGACAATGGGCGGAAAATGGGGGGCGCGCAGTTCCCGGTGACTGCGGAAAAGTGCAGTAAATCGTTTTTATTGCATTATATTATGGGATGGGGCACGCGAGCACCCCGGGGTATTATTGATGGTGGAAAAAATTTACATACCACCACTTTAATTTTGCCATGTCTTCAGTTGCAAGTCTCCCATCGTAGGGATAAATAATATTATATATAAACAAATGTTAATAACCTCTCATAAATTGACCTGATTTCGAGATATATCCCTCTTCCCCTCCCTTTCCCCAGTTTTCTAAAGACATGATATGGCTATAACATAGATATATCAATATATATCATCATCATCATTCCATCCATTAAAAGTCCATCGCTGGTCCTAGGTATCATCAAGAAAGGGGGAATTTTGGCCTTAATTGCCGTGCTGTATAAGCGTGTTGGCAATCGTATGCAGTCGGATAATCGGATGCAGCTACCCATCCCCGCCCTGTGCATTTGAGCTGCACTGTTTTGGATGGATATACCTTCATTTATCGGTTATGGTAACTAGTCATGCTAAATGTATATGTATCTATGTTGTCTACCCTTGACAACATAACTGAAAGGTATCTGAAACAAAAGATAAAACATAACAAAGTTAGATTTAAATAAATCGCGTTACGAAACCAAAAAAGGTTTTGCTATTTAGTGTTTTTTCTCACTGGTATTAATTTGTTTGTTTTCAATATAATTGAACTTTGATGCTGTCAACATTAAATTACCTGTACGCGTTTAAAGGTTTGATATATGTATATATAGTAGTGTAGTATACAAGTATACTAGTGAACCCAACAGACATTGTTCTGTCTTAATTTATCTTTATTCTATCATGAAAAAATATTGCGACTATAAATTGAAATATAAACTATGCTATCTCTCAAGTTGGATAAAACTGTAGAAAGAATTATTAAAATCGGTTCAGTAGTGAAGACGTTCATACACACACACACAAAACACATACACACACACACACACACACACACACACACACACACACACACACACACACACAAACACACGCGCGCGTGCACACACCCACACAAACACGTAACTTTAATTTATTTTTTTATATTTTTCTTATCTTTATTTTTGTTTCCTACAATAATTGATTTTGTTCTTTTGTTAAACAAATAAATATTTAAATAAATTAGAATAATATATGTATATTAATTGTCAGGTCAATGCCTTAAAAATCATCGCCTCCGGTTCTATGTCTCAAATAAAAGCAATATCCTCACATTCTACTTTGAAGTGACAAAGTTTTATTTCACAAATTCTGTCCCTCAATGGTTTGCACATATTACAATGAGTTTGAATACCCAATGAGTCTTAAGATAAAGCCTTTTTTTAATCAAAACATTTTAGATACGCGTCAGTTAAATCAAATATGAAAAATCTCTACCCAGAGCTATCCATGATTCCAATCTCGTATTCATGTAAAATACCGTATACAAAATCAACTTTGTGAATTTAAAAAGGTCTCATTTCCATCATTTAGTTGACAAACACAAACAGAATTATTTGCTCTGCATAGGAAAAGTTTCGTTAATTCCGTACGTGTTCGAAATATTCATTATTTCATTTGGCTACTGGGAAATTTGGCAGTTCTGAAATCGGAACAAACGGAAAGTCACTTCAAAAAGCTTCGATGTTTTGTTTTCGTAGCAGCACAGAGTTCGCTCTAAGCGAGAGGTCCTAGAACTTTTTTGTTATATACACCATCTTTAAAACACATAGTTACTTATAAATCTAGAATCTAGTTCATATGTACGCATTATAGCAGCCGTAAAGATGTCCTCGCCAAGAACGGGGAATTCTGCCCTTAATTCTCACGGTGGGCAGGCATTTCTGCTCAGCAGGACTTTGCACTGCACAGGAGCTTACATGCGCAGAAACCCTAATGATGATTGCTAATCTCTTGGGAAAGCCTTAAGGCTGATATGCTAAAGTTATAAATTAAGTGAAAAAGTCTTTGTTTCAGTACACTAAGGCACTTTCAATTCTATAAGTACAGTAAGTACAATATAACACAAATATACCTATGATAATGACAACCTTTTGTGGTTGTAAGAGTAATTTAAATAAATTCATGTGTACCCTGCCTTAATACTAGACTGTCGGCACCAAACGGGTTCATTCCGCGAGCCACCAGGAAAGAATCTGCGAGAAAACCAATGGTGATAAGTTGTCTGTGGTCAGATAAAATCTTGTATTATTACTTGCACTTAGAGTAAATAGGGTTGTCTTTTTTTCTTCTTTTTTATTAGATTTAAACAAGCAAGGACGTCAAGCAAGCTTAGACGCACTTAATATCTAATAAATGATATGATTTAAAGATATTAAGTCATAGTAGCCAGTAATTTCACTGCCTTTCTCACCCCTCAAGCCGGAGCACAGCAATGCAAACTGCTTTTTGGCGGAAATAAAATGTGAGAGTGAGGTACTTAATTCAGAAGACTTTTGTATGAAGGATACTTAGTCTTAACCTAGGAAAACGTTTACATAAACTATTCTTTAAACTCCGGAGTTACGCGAATAATACACTCTATCGATTTGTATCGCGATACTCATATCTACGGGGTATATTGACCCCATGGATCTTTTTGTCTACCATTCGAACCCCAGGTCCCTGTTGCTGCGTTTATGCTTTATATAGACATCGAATGAGGAAATTTCTGCCTGCACAAGGCCACTCAATTAAAAGCCGGCGGTATCCCTCGGTGACACTAAATAAGACATCGGGGTCGTTTAGCACCGGGCTCGGGATAAAAATCTATTGTGGTATAGGCTGAGAGTTCAATGACCGCCCCCGTGTTTCACAATATTGAAACACTATTGTGTTTCAGAAAAGTGAACCCCGTAAATATGAGAAGAGAGCGTGAATGTGTGTTTGCTGCTCTTTCACACCGGACTAGCTGAATGGATCTGGATTAAAGTCGGTAATCAGAGATAACTGATAGGCTAGAATAACGCTTAGGGTTGTCTTTGCTGGGCTCGATGGCGCAGATACTAGTGATACTATCTTGTGCGCCAAACGTCGTGGGTTCGATTCCCACCCAGAGCGAATACTTACATGGTTATTTATATTTACTCTGTATCAGACACAGACTGATATTTATATGTATTATACAAGCTGTGTGACAACGCCCGCGTGCAGTAGTTTCTTTAGGTACCATATCTTTTAACTTTAACTTATATAAACTTTAAATGTTAAATTTATTTACATATACAAATTAATAGCATTAAATAATAAGTCTTAAGCTTCTAGCTCTAAGAATAGTGATTCTTCCACGCAGCTTTTCATCCCCCCTTTCGACCCCTCAGAACTCTTATGTCGAATGAAAAAGTAGCCTATGTCCTTTCTAAGGCTATTTTTGACTATCTGTGTACCAAATTTCATTTAGATCGGTGTCATCTTATGAAATAACATTACAACCTTTCCGTTGGTAGGTAAACCAAGAACCATCCATGCTAACAATTAATTATATATAAAATCTACGAGATCGCAACCGCCAAGCAAATACTGTAAACCAAACACGCTTCTTGTCGTGCTATAAAAGTTTTGCCAATGTAAATGTATGTAATTCGAGTGTTTATGCGTGTCTTGGCGTCGCTCGCCGAAATGAGAATATTATGCATTCAAACGGTTGTCTGTGTGTATGTGAGTGGGCACGGTGGAAAACTTTTTATTTGCATTACATGATAAACTTTACCTATCATTGCATGTTTTTGATTTACAATTGAACTTGCACGATTTCATTGTTAATAGTATTTGTCGAAACAAATCATATATATAACGGGGAGGGAACGATCTTCTCGATTGTCATCTGTCATCTCTAGGTCTCTAAAATGGATGCGACGTGGATAATGTTGGTTGATAAAAAATAACTCCAAAACTAAGTCCCGATACATTTTTTTTATTAATAATCACATTGTTACACAATCAATAATTATAATCAAGGTAGTTACTAGACGCTAGATAGAGTAAAGGCAGAGAAGGATAGTGTACCATGTGTTGTTAGAAGAGAAATAACATAGGTCAAATACAAAGACTTGGAATAGGCAGCAATATTCCCGTCGCGAAGCCTCGCACTGCAATAGCCTCCATGTTGCCACCAACTATGCGTAAAGTACCTTCTTTATTGGTAGACCTACTTCATTAGAGGTTTTACAGATGCTATGAAGATGATGATCTTACTAGATAGTGTAATTTTTAGGCCAGGTCGACAAACAGTCATCCGTTCCGCATGATAGTTAACGTTGTCTATAGATACTCGTAATATCAGGATATCACTAACGCTTTGCCGACCAAGATAATCATTTGAAGATATTATGTCACCCAGTAATTTGCTGCCTGTCTTAACCTTCAAACCGGAGCTCAGCAATTGAACACGATGCTTGGTGGTAGAAATAGGAGAGAGTTAAGTTCCAACCTTTTGTAGGCGACCTCTTGTATGAGGTCTACCTTATTTAAGAAGCGAATTAACGCGTTCCTATTAGAAAAGAGAATATCTGCATTGTCTTCAATACCACTTACGTGTAATAAAATGACCCCCTCTATCCCCAAGAGGCGTAAATATAAGAAAGCCGGAGCAGAGCGCCGAAATAGGTCCATTTGGTGGGAAATAGAAAGCAAATTGCTCGTTGCCCGCCCGTATGCTGTCAGCGGGGTTTACACTATGCGATGTATGTAAATTTAAATCATGTCTAGGTTTATATATGAAAATTACATTTTACCTTACATTATATATCATGGAGGCCATAATATAATTAGACACAATATATCTTAGATATATGCCCAGTACCTTATACTTCCAAACATCAAAGCCGTAAGGGAAACTAAGAATGTTACCATTTATATAAAACTAAAGTTATTAATCTTGAAAACCATATTAATTAATTTATAATTAATAACATTTGCTCTGGTTGTGAGGACAGAGTGTAGACTAGTACCTCCCCCTGTACCAGGTGTCGTAAGAGGCAACTTAGGTACCAGAACCGACAGAAGACAGTGTATCCATTCGAAGCCGTGTAGCTCATACTAACGAGGCAGAGATGGGCTGCAGCATACTTGTCACGAAAGCTAAGCTATGTGATTGCCTACCTACACACTCGCCCAGACCGGCAATTATGGGCATATTCCCCCTTTTTGGGGAAGCCTATGTCCAACAGAGGACTTCCAATTGCTGGTATGATAATGATGACGAATATCTCTACGGTATAACGAACAAAAATTTATTCAATGATTGTTATAAATACAATCGTCATAAATAATATCTAGTTATTAATTTATATAACAGAAACAATGACAACTTTTTGTCGTTAAATGTAAACGCGTCGGATGGTTTTCTCGGCGCGCCTACGGGATCTCCTTGATTTATCCCGGAGAAGTGAATAAAAAACGTGGCCAAATAGCTTTCAGTACTTGCGTACTGGAAATGTTCTTTCATATGCAGCACCTGTGATTTCCTGAACTATTCACGTAAGTTGGTTTTTACTATTTAATTTTACAGAGAAATTGCTTCTAATTATTAACTTATTTAAATATATATAGAATATATATAAAAAAAAATATGTAAAAATATATACATCAAAATGGGTTCTGCTTTACAGACGTTACAGACAGACAATAAAGAAGGTGATAATAAAAAGTTGTTACGATTGCCGAACGGAGTTGTTCAAATTTGGTGTTATATGGTCTGCTAAAGGTGAGAGACCACTGAAGAAGTGATTTTATTGAAAGAAAAATGCTTGTTCCTACATAGAAGCGAACAGAACACGATGATAAGTAGATTTGCGGGTAAAACTTGGCAGGCGTTTTGGGCGCACACAACACTTAACGTTACATTTTCTACTAATCTTTTTAAATTAGGGCCTATATGTTATTTTGAAGTAATAGCTTTATTAATGTAGAAATTCATAAAAATCATGCTCTCAAACTTTCGCATTAGTAATATTAGTAATAATGTTTTTCTAGTCATCAACTTAATTAAAAAAATAAACATTGAATTTTCTGTACTATAGTCCTAATTTACATGTGTTAAAATGCCATAAAAGTGTCCTTGTGGTCGTTTGTCAAAGTTATCTCTCCTCCAATATTCCTTCTTAATAGATTTGCTAATGAATAAAGGTACGGAAGACGAACATGAATTACTTATTCATTTTGATTAATTCATTGAGGGCCTATAAGCCAATCTAAATAAGTCAGAAGAGCTTTGAAATGAGGAATACTCTTGCTTTCTATACAAGATTGAATCAGGTATGAGGAGAGCCATAAAAAATCAAACTTACGATAAATTCCAGCGGATTATCAAGTTGAAGTTGCAACGGTCTGGACACACGGCACTCTTCACTGACAATGGAGACATAAGGTTTTATGCTGGAGTCTACACACCGTCAACCGCAGCATAGCACGTACAGTACACGATAAGGACAGCCAATCTGACTAGAACCGAACGATCGCACCTGACCTCTTAATCCTGGTCCTAATTCATTCATCACTCGGGAAAGGCCTATGTCCAGCTGTGGACATCCAGATGATATTATTAATAATGCTAACCGATGAAAATAAGTTATTATAAACTGGTATTCCATGTTATGTGATACCTCTCCGCTATCTTTATACATAAAAATTTCGTTTTAAAGTGTTTAAACTTCTAAACTACGGAACCGTTAAACGGTCCCGTAGTTTAGAAGTAACGAGTATGGTTTAACTAACATGAAAGATAGGAAGGTTTATATCTCAATTTATAGTCAGAGTCGTCTGTCGGGTTAGTTAATCTTGTATATATTTAAAATATCCAAATTTTGTCCACATTTTGGGTGCACGAATGCCAGGCTATAAAGGTTCTGAAATGGTGACAGTAAGCGCAATAAAAAAAAATTTACGCACCGATGAGCTTTATAAAAATACATGTTCGCTTAAAATTAAAACTTACATATTTCGATCAAAATATTGAATAATGTCGAATACTTAAAACAAAAAAAAACAAATAGTAAAACTACAGAATACATTAGCGAATACAATATCTTGATGATTTGTTCTATATGTAGCAATTAATTACATAATTTCTGCGATATTATACTCATATTAATATATGAGTATTATAATTTAAAGGATAAGTTCTACAGTTTAAATAAAGTATACTTAAAACATCCATTTATCCAAAAATGATTAAAAGTGAAATAAATCATGTCACTCATTGAATTCGATATTGGCTTAGAATATTTTCGCTTGCTATCACGCCTTGCTAACGCCGGCTACAATTATGAGTAAAGTTGTTTTCTTTCAGGCAGGCTTTCATTTTATTCATAATTTACATGTGGTAGACCTTGTAGATAGGTTGCCAACATTGGTACCTCACCACCTATTTCTATTGCCAACTAGCAGTGTTCGTTGCTGTGTTCCGGTTAGAAGGGTAAGAGAAGCCATGAAATTACTGGGTAATGTAAATACTTCTTTCAAGTCACAAGGGTGGCAACGCGCTAGTGGTATCCCTGTGATATTACTATCGTCTATCTATAGGCTGCGGTGACTCTTACTATCGCGGAGACTGAATGCTCGTTTGTTGACATGGTCTAATGAAAATACAAAAAAGGGAAATTGACAAAAATAAAAACATTAAAGCGCTGCCGACTATGTAGCTGTAAAACGTTAAATTAATTTTAATAAAAATGCAACATAGTGTTTTGGTGACAGCAAGCGAGGCACTTCGTAAATGGGGTAGGTGTCAAAACGTCGCGTCGCGCCGGCGGTGGGTGGCACTGGTCAAACTCAATTTTATATTTTCAACGATCCTTTCATAACTGACATTTTTCCGATTGCAAGATATTTTCGCAACGGTGGATATCCATCGATATGTGAATATATGTAAACATTTAATGTGTTCATTTTCGATATTGTTTGGTGGCTTCGATATAATGACAGTAAGTCCACCATCGACACGAATTTGATTTACGATTTTTGTTTAAGTTTAGAAATATTTATAAAAATTTAGTCGATAGGGTTTACGGAGTAAGTGCATTCCTATCCGATTGGAGATGACTAGAGACTAGGAGACGAGATACTTTAAACTATACTGATAGTGTATTGTGTGATAGTGGTTTCAGACAACTTATTAATAAATTCCCACATCTCATACATTGACCTGACTCGCTATACTATATTATACTACTATTCTCTCTCGCTACGACTCGCTATACTATATTATACTCGCGGTAAATCGCTTAAAGCACTTGTGTTACGTACCTCAGACAACAGAGGAATCAGAAATATACTACTTAAATACCTATGATAAATATAGGTCACATTCAGACACAGAACAAACAATATTATCATCATATAAATATTTGCTCTCGGTGGGAATCGAACCCACGACTCTTGGCGCACAAGATACGATCACTACCATCTGCACCATCGGGTCGGTTAAACTTATTAGATTTGCATAAATTGTGAGAATAAGACATCCAGTTTTTTACCTACTAACATGACATATTTCAATACATAAAAGTAAAATTACTAACACTTAATATCTCTTTTTTACTTTTAATGACTCTTTTTAAGACGGATTTTAGTAATTATAACTTTAAATTTTATTTTATAATTTAGTAGTAAAACCGTTAATTCCTCTTTAGAAATAATATAAATAACACTCTTTATGTTATCTGAATTTATATCTACTAACTCATAACTCTTAAGGAATCCCAACATCAGTTCACCCAAACAGTCAAAGACCCACTAATGGTCAATATGTGCCAATTGTAGTAAAATAACCATCCCGCAACTCCTAACCATAGAGGTTTAGTTGAGTTATACTTTACAATAATGCTGCATTAGCTCAGCAACATAAGATGATAACTATCGGACGTAATAGCCGAACGAGCTTTATATATAAAATACGATATAGTTCCCTGTAAAGTTGGAGGCTTGCCCTCGATTTCTCAGGGATCCCACCAGGGAAAGGAAAGTTTGATGAAAATGAGAACAATCTAGAAAAATAACGTTTCAAACGAAAAAGAAATTCGAAATCAGTATATAAACGACATTCATTCGAATTGAGAACGTAATCCTTTTTTTTGAAGTCGGTTAAAATGTTTGAAAACATAAAATTTTTAAATTATTGATAGTTTCCCAATCCTCAATTTAAACTGCAAAGCACGCACCGTTGTACCGCTGGTACGATGCATAATAAAATAATAACAATTTCAAAGAAATATAAACTTCCTCAAGTAAAGAAATAAACATTAATTAAATATTTCTTAAACTAGCACGCCTGCACCAAACGCGTCTTAAAACTAAGTTAATTACACCTGCAAGAATAACTCGTAGTGATTAAGGTTTCCTTATTCACCAAATAGTTCAATTTAATAAGCCAACCGTTGTTGGCGTTAAGAACCATTATCTTAATGCTAGGTTAGAGCAATTATATCCCAGACAGTTTTATCATTAAT
Organism: Heortia vitessoides; assembly: GCA_020976665.1. NCBI lineage: Eukaryota > Metazoa > Arthropoda > Insecta > Lepidoptera > Crambidae > Heortia > Heortia vitessoides. The sequence continues at coordinate 13,119,967 of JACJUM010002971.1, forward strand.
TTAATCTTTAACACTATAATATGATTAAGAAATAAGCTTCTTCTTTAACAAAGCTAAACGTCCCTATCTGAACTCACAGTCATAAAGTTAATATCAAATCTACTTCTATTGCTAGGCTTTCCATCTTTTCTTTTCAAACTTAAATCATTATCGATTTCCATCTGAACTAGCACAAGTCCCCGACTTTGTCCGCAGCGCCGGGGGCGCCCTCTTTGTGCCAACGTCAATAAGTCTGCCGTTTTCTGTGGCCGACAATTTGCCGGAAGACAGACCATTTGTCCAGGCAGGCCTTTGTGACCAGTCGCGGGGGCTTAGCTTTATTCCGTGCTTCTGTTATTGGTGAGAGCATTGTCCTTGTGATTTTTAAAGCGTTTTTGTCAAAATCTCGTATTGTAAGTGCAATTTGCGTTTGAAAGTCAACTATTGAGAAAGTCAACTATCATGAGACACAAAAGATTATTTATTAAAAATGTTTCTTTTTTTGCTATATTCTTGGATTAAAATTGATTCTGAAGATTTCTTATATTAAAAAAGAGAACTTTCGTGTATTTAAGGCATATATTACAGAGAAAACATTAAACTAATTCTCACGGTGCCTGGAGTACCGACCCAAGAAAATATACCGATTTTTTTAACCTACCATGTTACCACCTTTACTGTCGGTTACGGTGCCACTGGATTTAAAATCTAAATCAAAGAGCATTAGACTCGTAAATTAAAAAAAAATACCTATGAAGTCTACATATTTTAGTATGTATCTGTCCACCTTCAAAGTTTTTACTTATTATCATTATCATATCAACCATAAGACGTCCACTGCTAGACATAGGCCTCGCCAAGTAATCTCCAATAGGACCGGTTGTATGCGGCCTGTGTTCAGCGCAATCCTGCGGTTTTAGTCAGATCATCTATCCACCTTGCGGGTGGACGCCCTACACTGCGCTTGCCGGTACGTGGTCTCCATTCCAGAACCTCACGACTCCATCGTTTATCGGTTCTACGTGCTAAGTGACCTGAAATTACTATGTCATTAATCATAAGCTATTTTAAATCTACTATATTTGTTTTCCCACTTATATTAAAATTTAAAAAATGTACGGATGGAGGTTACTTTTTTACTCAAACACTACAAAATAGACCTTAAGGTACCTTTCATAATATGATTTATATATTTAAACAATCATATATGCTATTGCTCCTTATTATCCTTATTAGTACTTAGTTTGTCCTAGCATCAAGTTATTTGAATATTAAGAGGAACATACTGGCAATAGGTGGAGGAGGAAGAAGAGGTTTCTTATTTCCAATTCTTCATTCTTATTTCCAATTGATTGTATACACATCCCTAGTTTTCCCGCTATGATCTGTCACTTCTTTTGCAACTTTGGCGCGTACATTATTCTTTTAAATGCGAATTAATTGTAATCCTTAGTAAATTACTTTCAAATCTTATTAATTGTCTATTACTACAAATAATTGGTGACAAAGAAAAGAAGATCAAAATGCATTGTTCGTCTAAACTCTAAAACGTGTGCAGTTTACGTGTTAATGAAGACAGTCAGCGCGTTGTATTCATCCAAATCCGTTCCGCCGTTTCTGCTATGATTTATTTACGAACATACTTCCTTAATTCTTCGGAAGGTATTTGCAGAACGTCATATGATTTTAAATAAAAAAAAATACGTGCATGTATTAAATAAATAAAGTCACACAACACCTCATATATATAAATGACTCTGAGATAAGTAGTTTAAAGCACTTGTATTACAGATATCAGACAGAGCAATTACGATTGACCCAGAACAAATATATGATTACATTAAATTAATAAATTCAAAGAATATTTCATATGTTGATCGGACTCTGAGATAAGTAGCTTAAAGCACTTGTGTTACAGATAGGGACAGCGGAATTACAATTATTATACTAAAATTGACCCAGAAACAAAATAAACACATAAATGTATGTCCTGGGACAAGATTGAAGCCTCGTAGCTTCTGGACCCTGTCGCAAAATATTAGGACACTACCAAATTCGCTATAGGACCCTTCATCTGATGATATTTAAACACGACAAATATTAAGGACATATATATGGAGATTCTGTCTTTCTGTTTATAAATAAAAACCTTTTTCTTTCACTCAAATTCCAGCCACAGCACCACAGTTATATTTATCATTCAGCTAATACAAAAGGCATAGCATTTCCACATCAAAGTGGCAACGCCGCCGGCCGACCCCTTTATGATACAACTCTTTTGCATTTACAGTCGCCCGGGGCTACCGGCGTTTCACTTATCAAAGAGTCGGATTTAACGACATCCAAAGGGAAAACAGTTCTTATTTATAAAAATCTCGGGTGGTTTGCGTATCGTTGCCTTTATTTGGTGACGTTTGATTATATATAATATAAATTTAGACACTTTCAGACAATTATACTGCATTCAACGTAGACTATTGTAATTTAAGATGGCAAAAGAACATTATAGATGTAGTAAACGAGGAATTTAATGTGTGGGCATCCAGTAAAGCTCAAAATAGCTCACAAAATAAAAACATTCACATATTAACTCCATGATAATACTTATAGATCTTTTTTAACTCCCAGATACAGAAAAAATACAAATGTTCATGACAAATTTTTATACTGCTTGGGGACCGACGATCTGTAGTTTAAGATAGGACTCTATTGAATACGCCGCCATGGCCTTCAAAATAGAGTTTATGCTAACAAACGTACTTAATAGAATAATAAACATACATGGCTTTAACTCAAATTATTTTGTAGCGTAGTATACATTGATATAATTGTATTAATATCTAAACTAAGGTTGCTCAAAATTACAATTCACAGAAAACAAATTATAATCTCCTATAAATCTTTCAATGCCACGAAAACACAGGATTTTTTGTATTATATACCATTCACGTGTTCACTAATACTACATAATAAAACTACTTTTTAACGGCTTTTAAACGCGGTTTATTAAACTTATTACTTTGAAACCTGCAGGCTGCAAGGCTGCAAGGTAACTGAAAGTAAAGATTAATAAACCACATTTTAAAGTCATAAATAAAAAACAGTTTATATAATAGTAATAATAAGATAAAAGAAGGCAGTGGCAAAAGTTATCAGAAACTGAAATTAAAATTTCATTAGAAGCGTTAAAGCATTATATTGCGTTTATTTATACAAATATGTATGTAACGTTTATCTATTTTGTATATATATTGTCTGCACCACTATATATATATATATATATATATGTATATATATGTATATATATATATATATTGCCAACTGGCATTAAGTCCACCATTTTGTAATATTTCGTACCATAAAGATCAATTAATAAATAAGTACCATATTAGAAAATATAAATATTAATTAAAAACACGTCACTTGAGAATTACATACACCACCACCTGTCGGTTCCGGAACCTCAAGTCTCATGCCATTAATTTAAACCGCAAAATCCTACCGTGGGCGTACCATTAAATGCAACGCTTAGTAAATTACCAGAGGCTGTATAATTAAATACACTCAATTCTAATTTTTTCTTCAGCCATTGCGGAAAGTTATGAAAAATACAACGTGGCTAGAGCAAATTGTAATACTTCCAGGGCACTTCAAACTGGCGTTTGTACAGCTATTCATTTATTTGTGTAACTGGGTACATTTGTTTGTTTTTCTTTTCTTGTACTCGTTTCACCTTGTTGTTTTTGGTTTATGTACCATTAGTAAGTCAGCATATAGCTGAGGATAGATGAATCGCGCTGGTAGATGGATATTGGTCGCATACATCATATCAGCCATTGAAGTACAGCGATAATTGCAGCGCTGGGCAAGCGTGTTGGCAATCGCAGAGCGACTAAGCTATCGCGACGGGGATGCTGCTGCCCACCCCACCCTGTGCATTTGAGCTGCACTGCTTCCGATGGGTAATCCGCCATTTGTTGGTTCTGGTACCTTAGTCGCCTCTTACGATAACTGGCACAGGGGATACTATGCAATTTTGTATGACTGGACTACATGAGATTGACCTTATTCATACATCTGCAATGATACCTCATTCTCAGCAATTTCTGCCGCAGTGTTCGCATTGCTGTTTTCCGGTTGAGGTTGAGAGAGGCAGTGAAATATCTGGGTTTTTTTTAAATATATATATATTACTGCCCATTCCCGCCATCTGTCGGTTCCAGTACCCCAGTTTCTTACATGCCTGGCACAGGGGAAGGTACTATTCTACTCTGCCGATACCTCACAGCGTCCTTCTGTCCTTCTGTTAATCTGTATTTTGTTTACGATCAAACCACTGAGCGAACGTTGATAAAAATTTATATAGCTACAAGTTACCAATGTTCAGATTAGATTAAATCTAGAAAGGTATGCTACTTTTGATGCCAGAAAAATTCCTGCGGGAATCGATATAGTGGGAGCTGAAATCCACGAGGAGGACGTAACGGTCGGTAAGCTTGTACAACTAAACCTAAATACAAATAGTTTTGTCGTAAAATATGTATTTATATTACCAATTAATACTTCATTGAAGTCTACATTTCAGAACTATATTTCTTTTTAGGCTGAACGCTGCAGTTTAGATGTCTTCAAAAAAGTGTTTATGATTATTAATTTTACTTACAGTTTAACGCAACTTGATTCTAAAGGAAATTACGCATTTACCTATATAAGAAATGAAGGTTGACCAAAATGTGATAAATGTGGGCAAATATTAGGCCATGGGAAACATACCCTCCATACCTGCTTATATTCCATCACAATGTCAAGATTCATTCAAATTTGTTCAGCCCTCATGGTTAAGTAACAAAATGTTCATTTTTATTCATCACCATATCAGCGAAAGAAAGTCTACTGTAGGACATGGGCCTCACATAAATTGGGGAATTTTTGACCATAAATGCCGCGCCAAAGGCTTGGTGGCAATCGCAGAGCCTAATTTCGCGTCAAGTATATTGCTGCCCATTTTCACCTTGTTTTTTAGCTGCGCTGTTTTGCATAGATATACCACCGTCTATTAGTTTCGGTACCTGAATCGCTTCTTGCGACACCTGGTACAGAGAGAGTGACTATTCTACTCCGATGATAACTTACGGCTCCCGCGGGTAACCTACATCTAGTAGCATCTTAGTACCGTCTGGAAATCTATACTCCGTCCGTGTTTCCTTTCTTTTATAATGAGGCCTCAGGATCTATTCCCAGGGTCTAATTTATGATCAAGTATTAGTAACACAGATTTAATAATTAATGAAATAAAATTATAAATTAAATTAAGTAACTAAATTAAATTGAGTAATTAAATTAAGTAATAAAATTTAATTAAATGATATAATTAAATTTAGTAATTTCCATATATAAAAACTACTTAATCCCGCATTAGTAAATCTTTTCATAGGGTTCTGTATCCATATTTGAGAAATTCTACCAAATAATAACTAATAAACACATACACATTCGTATTTACAATATCAGTGAGGCTATTAATTAAATGTAATCAATTTAAAATATTTAAATCGCGAGCAATTGAAGTTACTTCAGGATAGAAGTATGTTTTTGGATTTCCCGGATAGAGGGGCGTCGATTGCCGCAGCAAATTGTACTTGCAGGGCTCTCGACGCTGCCGGCGCGTGGCGGGCAAGTCCTTGTATTAATTGATTTGTGTAACGTGTTTAATTTTTTTCCTGTTTTTGCAACATTATGTTCTTGTATAGGTTTAGCTTCGTTTATTGTCTTAATTTTCATATTTGTAAGATTGGGACGCATTGAACTTTGACGCGATATAATTACACAAATCAAATTTCGAACTGCTTTCAAATTTTTAAACTTCGAACAAAGTATGATGACAGTATACCGCGTTTTGAAGCCGTTAACTAGATCGACCCGCACAATGGCATAGATAGTAGTGTTTTAAATGCTGACAAAATTTTATTCATTTCATAGTATGAGATCTAGATGTTTTCGTGGAAACATGTACTTATCTACATTCATGTAATTCTGTAGGCAGCAATTTGTCACTATTTAGTTCCGACAATGACCGATTTTAAGGTTATAAGATTTATATTTATATATCAATGTATTTAGATTTCATATATTATAATAAGTGAATAATTTAAAAACTGGTAAAATTTTATTCTGGCTTACTTTAAAATATAACTTAGAATCTATTTAGGTCTATGGTATTTATAATTTCCAGAGGTAGATTTTTAAATATTTTTATTGCCATATAGGTGGAAGATATAATTTATTTATATTGCGCGTATTAATGTTTTGTGTATTTTTAATTTAATTGAATAAATTATTTTTATTTATATAGGTAAATAAACATTATTCGTAAATATATGTACAGGGAAGTGTCAGTATATTAAGTATCTTGTAGTATGATCTACAGCTAGTATTATCTATATAAGCTAGAATTCTGATACACTTCTTCTACATGATAAATAGATCTTAAAGGTCGACAGTATTTCCCCACAACTTGACATCTTATTTTGATCCACGCGTGGGCGTGGGCGTGGGCGTGGTAGGCCGACTGAGCCGTGGCAGAATTTGTCGTGTATTTTATGTGGAATACGACAAATGTGAATTTTGTAAGCTTTAATTTTATGTAATCTATGTGTGGTTTCCATTTTAAGTGTGTGTCTATTTTCAGACCTGAGATTAAATGAATTTACTAACACTATTTTTATATTATTGTAATTAACATCTAAGTTAAGTTAATAAGGGAGTATTGTATGTTTTGAATTGCATTAATTTTGTGTTTTCTAGTTTATGTAAGGATTTGTGAGCTTTTAATCTTGTAAAAATTAAAAGGGTATTGTAGACAATAGTATTATAATAACAGTTATTTTCGCAGTTGTTTAAAAACAGAAACATCGTCAGCAAAGAGTATGGCTAGCATGTTTTCGTTGTTAATTACTTTGGATAAGTCGTTAATGTAAATTAAAAATAGCAGACATCCCAAGACGCTACCTTATACGGGTATCAAATGTAAGGTCAATGTAAGGTCCTGGATTCGAGACCGTAGGTACATTAACAATTTCCCTTTGTTTATCATCTCTATATTCGATTTGAACAATTTGTTTCCTATATATCAATATATGTAGATCTTATTAATAAAAAAAATTCAATACCAGATAATAACTTAATAATATATATACGTACATATAATATCTATTATATACATATATATATTAAAACATAATAAATAATATTAAAATTTATATATATATTTTTATCTGTTTTGTGCAATGGTTGACTTGGAGATAATGCCATCTGGTATTAAGTCCACCATTTATAAATTTTGTAACATTTTGTGCAATAAAGTTAAATAAATAAATAAATAAATAAATAGATATTAATTAAGGTACTATTCTACTCTGCCGGTACCTCACGGCTACTGGGTGTTATTAACATCTAAGTATTATATTTATAGCATCTCTGTTGCCTCATATCTGTAACACATATATTAAATCTTTACTTTAATTAAATATGTTTTGTGGCATTCGAACAGTAGCGTATGTTATGTTTTAATTATTTTTACGTATTTCTAGTACATTGCGTATAAAAAAATGTTTTATTATCTTTTTCTGCATAATAATTTAAATTTCACGTTCATTCATAAGCGCAAAATCTAAGGAGGACACATTTTTCGCTTCATTTATGAAGATAAATAATCATAATGTCTTGTATAATTTATAATTATTATGATTTCGTAATTGATGGGCCCGATGGGTAGTGAACCTTTCTAATGCGCCAAAAGTCGTGGGTTTGATCTCCGTCCAGGACAAATATTTATATGATTTTATGTTTTTTCTGTGTCTGGCTATTAAACATTTATACTTTAGTGATATGTTTATAATCCCTCTGGTTTCTAATGTCCATAACATAAGCACTTTACGCAATTTATCTCGGAGTCAGGTCAATGTATGAGATGTTGTGTGACTTATTATTAAAATAGATATAATCACTACCTATTTTGTATAATCCATCCAAATATTACATATTCAATAAATGAATGCGATATAGAATCTCGTTGGTCGTTTTTTCTCAATAGAATTCTGCAGTGTTCTCGTGCGGCTATTGCATCCGAATAATCCACTGGCGAGTATCTGGGGTCGCGCTCACTCCTACACAACACCCGGCAAAGCGTCCCCTTCTATTTTCCGGCACGTTTTCAATCACGAAATTGCTTGCAGTAGCTTTATATATTTCCTAATAATAGCATATGAAATGTTCTCTATTAGGTAGCTATGTAGCAGATGATGGTGATCCTGTCTCGCGCGTCTAAATAAATTTTTACATGATGTGTACTTTTATTTGTTTTTTATCAAATTATTCATCGTACCAGCTTTTGAAAGTCCACTGCTGGACATAGGCCTCTCAAAGAAAGGAGGTATTTTGCCCATATTTGCCGTGCTGGGCAAGCGTGTTTCCAAGCACAGAGAGCAGCTTTCGCGACGGGGATTCTGCAGCCCTTCCCCGCCTTGTGCATTTGAACTGCACTGTTCCGGATGGATATACCGCCATTGTCAGTTCAGGTACCTTATTTGCCTCTTACGACACCTAGTGTAGTGGGAGGTACTATTCTACTCTGCCGGTACCTGACAGCAACTGGGTGTTATTAACATCTAAGTATTATATTTATAGCATCTCTGTTGCCTCATATCTGTAACACATATATTAGACGTCTGTCATGAATTTATTTATCTATTACGTAGGCTGAAATTAAATTATTTGACTCTTTTATAGAAGTTGCAGTGGTGAAATTTTACTATATTAGGTAGTGCGTAGCCGTGGGGTACCGGCGGAGTAGAATAGTACATCCCCAAGTGTTGTAAGAGGCGGCTAAGGTACTGGAACCGATAGGTGGCGGTCATCAAAGCGCAGTTTAAATGCTACTTAGTGTTGATGAGCAGTAGCATTCTCGTTGCGAAGTTACACTCTGCGACTGCCACCACGCCTGCTCAGCGTAGCAATTATGGCCAAATTTCACCTTTCTGAAATGATGGTGATGACAATTATTTACGCTTCTCTGCGTTGGGTCAAAAGCAGCCTATAGATTGCTAGCCATATTATAGCAAAAACATCAAACTCGTTTTCTAGTTGAGCTATGTAGTAACAAACAAAAACAATTTAGTAATGTTAGGTATGCATTTTAAAAAATGTGCGGTTTCTAGAAAGCTGTTTTTGATATAGATTGATCGGCTTCAACCTCCATCAACTTTCCCTTGAACTAATTATTATTGACCGTAATCGAAAAAAATTGTATATACATATATACATACATCACACCTGTGTCCCACCGGGGTAGGTAGAGACTGCGGCGTGCATTCCGCTCCGAGACAATTGTAGGGCTGGTTGGTTGCTCAAGAATAATTCGACTACGGATTCCATAAGACTACGGATTTCCTCTTGCTACGATATTGGCATACCTCATTTGCTTCCTTTTCTCTCATTCGTACTTTCAAACACGCTCGTTTTATTCTTAGTACTTCTGACCTGGTCTGGTGAAGGTATGTTAAATACCAATCCTTTATGCAAAATACCCTATATATTATTCTATTAGACATTTCGATGCATAATAAGACTACTTTTTTAACGACGCAGTATATATATTTTTTTACATTTTTTATTTGCCGTTTCCTTTACCTTCGGGTAACCTTAATATTAAAACTAAACTGATTAACTGTTAAAAAGCCGTTGTTAAAGTTAAATCTTATTATGAGTGGTAAATTCAAACATATAATTTTGATCCGCACTTACAAACGAGAGACAATGTTTGTAAATTCTATCAAACAAGTTTTAAATACACAAAATAAGTTGAAGATGTGCTATTTAATATCCGTCTCCCCTCTCCTACATTAGGCCCCAGACAAATTTGATTAGGGAAACAGTCGGCGAATGTCTGGGTTTAATAACACTTGATAGGTACACCCGATTTTCCTACACTCTTTACAGAACATATCATGACGATAAAAAGAAGTATAACGTAATTTAGTAATCTGAAGTTGTATCAGAAGGGTTATAATTCGGTGCGATCTATCAAGGCGTCTTTAAAGTAAATCCGTAGTATACTGGTAAAGTACTACTACTTTCTCCCCCTATACCAGATGTTGTAAGGATCCGGAACTACGGTACCGGAGCAGACGGATGGCGGTTTATCTATACAACAGGGTAACGTTACGTTCTACTATTGCTACTAAGCCTGCCCAGCGCGGTTGTTATCGGCAGCATTCCTTCTTTCTTGGAGAGGCCTATTTACAGCAGTAGGTGTTATGTAGCTACTATGATAATTAAGGGTAGAAGGAGAGAAGAACCTTAAAAAAAGAACAACTCAGTCAATTTAACACAAACATTTAATACCATATTAAAATAATATATCATATAGTTTTAGATTTTCATTTGATATTCTGGACGAATAAAGTAAAACTTATGAGAGAAGTGGAATACCAGGTGTTCTAAAAGGAGATTAAAGCAACAGAACCAACACATGTTATAGCCATATATCGATTATCCTTTAATTTTAGGTTAAAAATAAACTTATGCGTTGCTTCTGAAAACGAAGATTTATTTCGTTAGTTTCTTACAAATACAATAACTTATTTAACTACCCTATTATTATAACTTTACCTGAAAACGAAGAAACGACAATTAAAGTCTATTTTTCCACCAATTATTCTTATTTATCTATTTTTATCTAATACAACTATTACATTAAATACTAAATTAAATACTATTTTTTTCATAACCTCTCAACTGACCATTGACCTCAGACTCTAGCGCTTGTCAGTTGTCAATGTCATTGATAATGTAGTAAGCGCGGCAAAATTCAAAATTAAAGAAATATTATTTCTTTACAGCCATTTGAAACATCATCATCATAGCCGTATAAAATCCACTGTTGGACATAGGCCTCCTCAAGAAAGGGGGAATTATGCCCGTAATTGCCGCGCTGGGCACGCGTGTTGGCAATCTCAGAGCGCAACTTCTCGATGAGGATGCTGCTGCTCCTCACCCTGTAGTATTTAAGCTGGTAGCTTAAATGCAACCTATTGGCAATGGGCAGCATCTCTATCGAAACTACAGAACGTAGCTTACGCCAATATGTTTAAAATAAGACCATTTTTCAGCAGTGCACATCTTGGCATTAGTATAGTGAAGATAGATTAAAGACACAACCGAAAACGGTAGCGGGGCCGCAAACTGATAATAAAGGCAAAGAAAATCGACAAAGAAATAAGGGATTTAAATCCATACATATTATATATTTACATCTCAAAAGAGTAATATTAAAACCCGCAAAGAACTTAGACAGGTATGAAGTAGCTTGTAGATGCGATCTAATGGGTATAGAGTGAACACTCCTAGCCCTCTCATGTTTTACATCGGCAATAGTAACAGCATAATATTTTTATTATGTTAAGAATCTGCTGCTAGGGAATCTAATGATTGTATAGAACACTTTCAACATTGATGTTTTCATTTTTAGTTCAAAATTTAAATAACCTCAATTGTATAGAAACATTTAATTCAACGGATGATTCGCAAAGCTATGGAAATTAAAAAAAAAAACCAATTTCAGTTGAGAAGATGGTTGAAAAATATCTCTTGCCTGGAAAACTGTTATACATTTGATCAAGAATCAAGGACGACATCGCAGTACTGCCAAATTGTAAGAATCCTTCAGCATCTAATGGGTTCGTATCAAATTAAAAACCAACAAAATAAAATTAATGAGGGTAGCACTCCTATGCTTTCAAATACTGATAGAACATCTCGAACATCGAAACAGAGAACGAAAAACTATTTATAAACGTCATCAAATGAATACGTCTTAAATTATCAGTACACATATAAACCTTCCTTTTGACTCAGTCTATCTAATGAATAAAACCTCATTAAAATCCATTGCGTAGTTTTAAAGATCTAAACATACATAGGGACAAACAGACAGTAGAAAAGATATTTTTCTATATATCTATGCAGTGATGTATAAGGAGTTCTGTGGTTTTTTTTATCTCATATCATGTGTTTCTAAGAAAAATATTTTTTTGTAAGGAAACATAAAAAAACTGTCCTGAATATTTAAAATCAAAAATACTTGAATTATATCTCTCGCACAAAAATAGACATTGACTAAAAATATCCAAATATGTAATAAATTTGCTGTGTGGTACCGGCAGTGTAGAAAACCGAACAGTGCTTTTCAAATGCACAGGGCAGCAGAGGATGGGCAGCAGCATCCCCGTTCCAAAAGTTGCGCGCTGCGATTACTAACACGCTTGCCCATGCGCGGGCAGTTATGGATAAAATTCCCCCTTGCTTGGGGAGGCCTTTGTACAGCACTAGACATATAATGGCTAGTATGATGATGATCCAAATAGTGAGACCACGACAGCCAATTTTGTATTTTTTTTTATTTTAGCAGTATACAAATTATTCTATCCTAATTAATTTTGGTCGATTGTGTACTACATTGTTTTATTTTTTCAAATCAAATTAATACATATTATTTAATAATAATAATATATATACATATATATATACTTATAAATTAATATGTATTGTAATGATATATGTGTATATATATTATTTGTACCTATATAAATAAAAAATAATAAAACAAAATAAGTCCACTGTGGCTCTATCAATTATCAATTATAGGCAAAGAATAATTTGAATACGACACACTTCTATACTGCTAAAAAGCCCATAGCCTAAAGTATGGTATAGCAATAGCGTCAACAACAGCGATATTAATTAACTGCAGATTAGTTTATTATAGTTCTGTTGTAATTCGACATTGTGTTCATCCAAAGTCAAAGTTTAATGAACAAGCCGCTTTAACTATGTCGAAATGGATAATGAGGGGTGTAAGCCGCCCGGCGCCGCACCTGCGACTGATTAGCCTTTGTACCTCTGACATAAAGTTTAATTTCAAATGGCATTAGCTGCGGTGATGGATGTACGTAATGAAGGGATTTGCATAGAAACCAGACTTTTACATTTTGTTTGAATGAGGATTAGTAGCGAAACAACTTTTCGTTTTGACTTTATTCTATTTATAATTTAAAATTGTAAACAGTTTACAAAAAAAGATAAAATATATATATATTTTTTTTATATTACGTATTTTGACGAGATTGCATGACCAAAAACCTCAAGAAAGCAAAACCACAATAATGTTTGATTAATAAATGGAAACCGTAGACTGCTCTTGACCAGTTAGTTATAGATCAAATGTGTCCATTAAATGCAAGTAAATTTTATATTATCAGGTTTAGTCTAAACGGTAACAAAAGCACTGTTTGAGACGAGTTTGAGAGATTGCAAAACGTGTCATTATACATAATTTATATAGATAAAGAATTTATTTTAAAGGTAAAGGCACAGGCATTTACTTCACCGTCTTTGAAACAAAGAACCTAAAGCCCCGCGTACTCACTACAATAAATAGTGTATATGAGGAATAAACATTGTCTGTTGTTTCCGATTCTTCATAACGCCATTCGCCATTTACATAACGCCAATAACGCAGCACTGCCGGATAAAAAAAACACAATTAACACCTTCGAATATTCCAAACGAGAAATTCGAATATTCCAATTTTAAATTTAAATTTCTAACTTGTAGTATACATGTCACACAATGTAACATAATATGTTATTATCGTCTGTTACTCCTAAGAACTATTTATTGTGTAAGGGAATCAAAACTTCGATATTTTCATTATCTTTTTTATTTATTTATTTTTATATAAATTTTGCTTACAGAGATACCCAGCTTTTAAAAGCAATTAAAAATGGTTTTGTTATGAATATTGAACGCATAGATAGATAGATAGATAATCTTAGATATCCTATGATACACTAAATGTACATTAGGTATATAACCCGTAGGGAACAGCGTAAATTGCGCGCAGCCGTACACCGAATTCCTGCAAGCGGCGATCGACCCTATTTGCTGAATGGACATGTCGTATGCAGAAATTACAAGCTGTTAAAATTTTAATGAGGCGCTGCTCGTTGTGGTCTCCAATGTGCCCCTTTATTTTGTATGACGTGTTGTTTATATATAGGTTTGTGTCCGAGATTAATTATACCTGGAAATGTATTTTTGATGCCCATTTGTTGGCTGAGGTAATGTTCACCGGTAACGCTTTCCATTTTCATTATTTATATGTAGTTCTGACAACATTTAAGGAATCGTTTGCATTCTACTCTTTGGTTACACGTACTGTAACATGTACTGTAACTGTTGAGCTTTGGTAAAATGTTTGTTCTGTGTAACTTTAGCTTAGTTTACGCGCGGTTTAGCTTATTTTTTTGGAACTTTTTTTTACACCAGGTTGGTACAATCGATCGATTTTACACAAGGGTATCATTAAGGCGATGCTAACCTTGTGACATGAACATGTTATATCACACTACCCAGTAATTTCACAGCCTATTTAACCCAACAAACTGCAACGGAGGAATGCGAACTGCTATTTAACGGTAGAAATAGATATGATCGAGGTACCAAAAGAAATGCTATTAAAGCAAAAATGTAGCAAATAGCAAAAATCTTGCATGAAATAGAAATTTAATAATTATATTACATATATATCTATATATGGGAACGTTTAAAATTTTCTAATTATTTGTAATTTTAAGTTTTCCTAAAGTGCACTATTATAAAACGTTCCCAGTTTATCGTATCACAGTACTGACAATATCATGCATACTATAAATATTTTATTCATATATACATATATATTAATTATTCCCCAATATGTATGTGCGCGCATAGTTCTGAAACGATTGCGCCAAATTAGATAGTTATTTTATGGCTGTAATTATCTGGACTAGGTTTCGGGATCAGAAAGTGTGTACTGAAATGAATGAATTCAATAATGTTTGCATGCAGATAGACCTCATACAAAGGTCATCTGCTTTGGTACCATATTCACTTATTTCTATCACCGAACAGTAAAGTTCGTATTGCTGTGTTCCGATTTGAAGGGTCAGAGAAGCAGTGAAATTACTGGCTAAGGTGATATAATATCTTCAATTCATAACGATGGTCATGCGCTAATGGGTCCTTGTGATGTAAGCGTCAAAAAGTAAAGTAAAGCTTATCATGCAGACCATACGCTTGTTAGTCAACTAAGATAAATAATACATTTACGCAAATAACAAATAAACATGCATATGCATAAACCTGACAAGATCTTTATTTGAACTATATTTTTATGTCATTATACACGTCTTCAGCGAATGCTAGCTACCGAATGATAGCAAAGTCGAGGGATACAATTTAGCGATGTAGTTCCGAATCTACTCTATGCATTTGAGGTTACTTTGATTTATTGTTATTATAAAAACTTTTCACTCGGAGAAGCTACGACGATCGTATGAAGCTATGACGTTCGTATGACGCTACGACGTTCGTGTGAAGCTACGACGTTCGTATGAAGCTACGACTTTAGTCTTCGTACAATACATACACGTATTCACGTAACACAGCACTGTCCATGATGCAGCCACCCCTTATTTTTCTTACTTACTTACTTCTGTATCAGGGATCGATAACATTAGATAACAAAACAAGGAGAGGAGAAGAAGCCAAGTGACCGGCGAGAGGCGTCGTTACCCGAAGTCACGTAGCAGACGGACGCACAATAAGGAACTTATCTCTGCAAAAACTCATTTGCAAGCACAGCATACAATACTCAAACGAAAATAACCTTAACCACTTGGAAATAAGGCTCGTGAAACAATAGAATTACGATTGAAAGCAGCACGATATTTTGGTTATTTATAATGTCCTTAAAATCGTCTAGACAGAAGTGTTTGTCAAAGACTTATTTTATAATTAATATTTTCGATCCTGATTGTTTTGAATGCCTAACCTATAATGGGTTATCAAATTATGAAATAATAGTATACATAAATATAATTTGTATAACTTTTCAAGTCTTATTTAATTTAAATAGAAATATTCATAAATTTAATGTGTTTCTGAAAGAAGGAGTGATTGTAGAAAAGGTTGAAGATAATAAGGAACCTTAAGAACTTATAGGCAAAATAGCGATTTATTGCAGACATTCTTCACTCTTAATTGCCATTGGTATTTCGCTGTCAATATTTAAAAAAAAATACAAAACGAGGCAGGTAGTTCTGTTACTATTAAGATTGAAGTGAAACTTAAAATATACTTGATTCAATAATATTCACTACAAGCACTCTCGACGCGTCAAAAATAAAAAATAATAATATTTTAAAAGAACTTTGAGAAGAACAATATTCTATTAGCCTCGTTACACCGATGACCTTTAAAGAGATCGTAAGAGGTATCTAACATATTTAAGTTAGGGTATTAAGTAATTTGACAATAAGCAAATAAAGGAAAATATCATTCAAAAAATAACGTTTGACAAAAATACTGGATAAATTTATCATTTTACAAACTATTGTCCATGAGACAATATATGTTTATAAACATATTATTTCGCAAAAAAATATGTGTAAAGTCAACTGAAATTGAGTGGCTGGTTAGATTTGGTTAGAACTGCGATTACAACGAAACTAGAACCAAAAAATATAGAAAAATCAAACGCTTGACTTTGATATTGATAAAAAACAAAAAAAGCGCAATGAATTATATCCAAGATTGTGTTGTAATAAAATAGACGTGTATTTTAAACAAAAACTGAATAACTAAAACAAATATAATAGGTTCTGAGTTCCATATTTTTTTCATGGAAGATATTAAAATATAGTAGTGGAAAGTTCAAAACGAAGAAAACAATTTTCACAATTATTCGTAGCACTACAAAGGACAACGAGCTACAGAACTCGTAGTCGCGTATAACAACTTTCGTAGTTCGACTTATTCAATTAAAGTTGTATTTTAGTTTCTGTTGAACATCGCGTAAACAATAACATTATTACAGAATTGTTCTAATAATTAATATTTTACCATCATTATGGCAGCCATAGAACGTCCACAGGTAGACAAAGGGAATTTGCCTTTAATTAATAAGTGTGGAATTTGCCATTTGGAGCGTAGTTTGGCAACAGGATAGCTGCTGCTCATTCCGCCTTGTTGCATTAGGGCTACGCTGTTTTGGATGTAAAAACTCTTTTTCTTCTTTTATGTTACTAAGTCAACAAACAAGCGTCTGTCACCGCAGTCTATAAACGCTCGTGTAGTAACAAGATAATTATTAGCGTGTTGTGAACCTTGAGACTTGAACACATTAATAACATATTAACCTCATTCTCTCACCTTTCAAACCGAAGCACATCAATGCAAAAACTGCTGTTTGGCGCTAGAAATAGTTAAGAGTGACGTACTAATACATACGAACTTTGTATGAAGTCTACCTCTGTCGGTTTTATTATCACAGTCACCTCTTACGACACCTGGTACAGGGAGGGTACTATTTCACTCTGCTAGTACCCCACGGCTTAGCACGGTAATATATAAGATAAGCAATAAGGTTAGACAGGAAAATTTTCGTACATAAACTCTGAAAGGAGATGGCATGACGAGCAGATCTAAGCTTAATTTGGATTAACTAGGGAAGCCTCGTTTATGGGTCGTTGGTAATCAAGTTTTTAGCATCGTCATCACTGACATTAAAATTCTTCGTGTGCCTCTTCAATATTTATGTATATAAGTATGTCTCTCAGTATGTTTGTCACACTTTCACGTGTAGTGTACTATATATTAACAAACACTTATTATTTACTTATTTTACCATGTACCAATTATCGTAACATGTCACTAAGGCACAAACACGGACAGATGGCGATATATCCATTCAGCACAATATAGCTCAATGCGGGCAATAATGGGCAGCAGCATCCCCATCTCAAAAGCTGCATTCTGCGATGACGCTTGCCCAGCGCGGCAATTGTGGAAAGTTCCCCCTTTCTTAGGAAGGCCTATGTCCAGCAGCGGGCTTCCAATAGCTGATATGATGCAACATGTGCAAGATATAAAAATTAGAGTATTAAATTGAAAAATAATTGAGTGTTATATTTTATGGAAATTAAAAAAAATACATTTGGCGAACTTGTTGCTAACAGCAATCTCTTTCAGGTCTTTCGATGTTATAATCTCCACTCATCAGCAAGCGCATCGTAAGAAGTTCAACTACAAGTGATGACACGATCTGTCTTATTGGAAATCATCTATGAGGGTAAATCCATTAGTGGAGGTAGCATTACTGTTGCGAATCGACTGTTACCCAGCGCTGCATAAATGGACAAAAATCTTACTTTTCAGACAAGCCTAAGTTTAGCTTTGTAATGGATATATATATACGCTACGCTATTTCTGGTGGATATTATATATCCCCAAAATATACATTCGAAATAACTAATTGTCCCTGTTTTAAAGCATTCAATTGTTTATTAAAAAAATTATATTCCGATATTATAGATAAGCAAACCAATAAATTTCGTGTACGATGTTTGTGAACGAAACGGCTCATTACAATGCCAATTTATTTATAATATTTCAGTTTTCAAATAAATCACTGCAGATAATAAATGCAAATGGCCGATACCGTAATTATATCTTTTTAAGAGTAAACCAAGTGTGTACACACAATCGTCACAGTTCATCAGACCAATTGATGTTTAAACTAATAAGTTACTTACGTCTCTATGTTATGCTATATTTAGTATTTTTTAGCAATCACTTGAACAATAAGATTGTCCGATGTCTCAAATTTGTATTTAAATATGTATGCAACAATATATTAACATAAATATATATCACTAATACTTCGGAGCTCTGGTAGATCAACGGACACCACTTGAATCAAAATTTTGTTTGAGTATTTACTTGGTTAAACATATTTTCTTTTTTTAAATACTGTCTTTGATTACAAATTTTAGCATTTTTTATGTATAAATTATATATAACCTTTAATGTAATACTTTAATTTTCCCATTAAAGCCGGAATATGAAATAAGAAAGGTCATTAAAATTGATATTCTACATTTATATTGTTTTCTACATCATGTTTTATTAAATTTTACTTTTTTTGTAGAAGAGCAAAAGATGAAAGTAATTAATAACAGCTTTAATAGTGTGTAATCGCATTGGAGTTCTCACTAACCCATCTTAGTTGCTTCAGTATCAGATATTATAACAAACTTTTCAAAGCTAGTGGACCGTGTAATGAACTTGACAGAAGATTAATTGAAAGATCTAGAAATAACAGTAATTTTGTATTAAATTATTATTTGACAAAAGACGTGCCGTAACGTACCGGCAGGATACAATAGTACCTCCCACTGCATCAGGTGTTGTAAGAGGCGACTAAGGTACCAGAACCGGCAGTATATTTACCCGAAACAGTGCAGCTCAAGTGCAATGGGATGGGCAGCAGCATCCCCGTTGCGATAGCTGCACTGCTGTAATTACCAACAAACTTGCCCAGTGCGGAAATTATGGGCAAAAAACCTCATTTCTTTAAGAAACTTATTTCCAGCAGTAGACTACCAATGGCTGGTATAATGATAATTATAAAAGTAGGGACCTGAATAAAAAATAGATTAAAATGTTCTTAGTATATAAATTGGTTTTAATATTTCATTAAAAGTATAGTATCCAATAAAACAATTGAAATAAGGACATAAAAACTCGGTGATTATTAAAAATCGCTAATAGTTGAGACACTTTTAATTCTATTAATAAGGATTTTCTGAATTTGAAGAGAGTAACAGATGAGTAACGGATATTTTTACTACTTTAAATTCCGTTTCCTGTAGAAAACTTTGGTGACCTATAGTTTCACAATTAATGTTACTTTCAAAATAAAATTCGTTTAGTACCAAAATTACCGCAACATTTCCTCTCAGAGTAATCGCTACAGCAACTGTACTCAATTCCACGAATTACATTACTTTGCCGATAATTCTAGCTAAGCAAGTTTTTGCTCGCGATTTTTATCTTTTTTTATTTATAAGCCCAGATAGGAGCATCGGTATAAATAATGGAGGACTCGGCTCACATAAATCTAGAATAAACCCATTTATCATAATGTCAAAAATTGCAACACACCTATACAATCGACCTGGTTGAGATATGAAATCGGCTTTATTTCTGCTCGGTTGTTATCCGAAAAGCAACCTTCTGACTATAGATTTAGGATACGGTATTGCTCTTGTGCGATAGTTATATTTTATACGCAGGTTGTATCAAATCCCCAGAGATGAGTATCGTCATCATATTTCGCGTGTTTAGACGTAAGTGTCTGGTTTCTTGGTGTATTGAAGATTTTTTTTGACATGGGCAAGCATTAGGAAATTGGGTTCTGAATCTTGATGTGCTTTTGGAGTGAATGCAATATAGGCAGTAATAAATATAAAGTAACTCTTAGTGTATAAGCCGACATTTTTTTTCAGATTCCTGACTCTTATGAAACATTGGTGAATAGTAGAAAATAAATTCACACAATATCTCGATTGACCTAAATCCTAAATCCAGAGGAGTCACAAATATAATACTTAGATTAATGTATTATCTATGTGTTATATTGATATAAGTACTACTGTGCGTATTACAGATTACCAACCTCTTAACCTTCAAGTCCAGAGATTAAGTACTTAGTAATCACATATATGCCTTTAGCGTGAGTTACAAAACACAAATGACTGTTGTGAAAATGTGTGCGTAGGTGGGAATGTGTGTCTGTATGAGTACATGTCGGTGCGAGTAAAATGAGTGTATATATGTGCACGGGTGACCTTTGGGCAACGTTTATCAGTAATGCAGTTCCATTACCTATAAACTAGTGTTTTGAGATAAGTACTAATGATTCTTTTGCATTCGTATTTAGTCGGAAGTGAGGAATAAATGTTAAGTTTTTTGGCTCTTACATACTTTCTAACAGAGTTAAAAAGTATTGCAATGATAGCAGTTTACTTTTATACAGTTATAAATTAATGTGTGGATTTATTAATTGGGTCTAAACTATTTTATGGCACGATGATGCCACATCACAAGCCGCCCCTTTTAAAATCTGTTTTATCCCTTTAAACCCCAATCTGTACACCCTCGGAAAAACCTCTCCAGCCCATTCCTCAGGACATTCTTGTGTAACCCCTCTTTTCAAACCATCCTAAAATGTTAATATTTTTAAAACATAAAGCGCATAATCACGGGGTATTTAAAACATTTTGTAGCAATCAATTACCAGAACCAAAACAAACAAAAATAGCGCAGTAAAATAAATTTTAAAATACAATTGCTAAAAATAACTTTACATTAAACCGGAAAAATAATACATATTTACATACTTACATATATATGCATATCGCATAGCTCGACTTTCTTCATAAATAACCCTTGAAACGTAACTTTAGACAAAGAATATATCTATAACTGAACAAACGACTTACTATGAAAAACTCCCGCAGAGAATATATAAGAAGTTCTCACATAAACAGTAGCACTTTGATCATGACGCGTCTTACAAAAACACGGCGTCAAAGAAACGTTGATATTTCTACATCTCGATACTGAGGCTTATCTGAGTCAAAGGGTGTTTGGCCCTTTCACTCGCAATCAACTGGAGTGGCGAGGGCTTAAGGTTTGCAAGCTTAATGTGGTTTACCTTTCGTTTATCATTCGCTTTAAAGCATGCTTAAGAGGTTCGTTTGCAGGGATAAATGTGCACGCAAACATTTAAAGTAGCACTTGTGAACACTGCCTTAGGTAACTTGTACGTTATTAGTATAACAGGAAAGTTCGCGGAGCAGTTTTTTTATAATGTTTGTGAAGCTGCATAAAGTATATCATTATCTGTATATGTACTAGACAAATCGACAGACGTTTTCTTGTCTTAATTATATACGTATATATTTAAAAAATGTTGTGATTATGAATTTAAATATATTTTTATTTAAATAGGCCTATCGAAGGCACTTTCAAATCGTCAACATAACAAAAAAATATCTATATTTGCTTATTACGATTACACAAATGACCGATGGTTTTGACAACCTTATGGTGTTATAAGAGTTATTTAAAGAAATAGGTCATTGAGTGTTATACTTTATTACTAGTCTGATATTAGATCTAGAATCAGACGTTTCTTAAAACCAAGTTTATGGCAGCTTCGTTACGCAAGCCACCAAAAAAAATCCTGCAAGAAAAATTGATGGTGATAAAGGCTCTAATAACACCTAATGGTAGGTATTATTGGAACTCATTGTCTAAATAGTAGAAGTTAGTGCAATTCAATTCAATCCCAAGCAGTTTCAGTATTAATACAATCTTTCAAGCAGTGAGAAGGGATTTTATTTTACAATCTTAGACTATCTTGCCTTTGAAGGAGTTACTCATTTTTTCGACCTATCAAGAGGCACTGTAAACTTATACTTATTTCTAGGATTAATATTATGTATGTCACTATTTTTATGTAAAACAGTTGTATTTTTGGGGACATACATAATATTTTCACAGACATATTGACTGGGTACAGTAATTATTTAAATTTCTTTGATTTTTTGTCTTGAAGATTCCTGTCGAGTCATTTTATCAATCGATCAAATAGATCGTTTCTGTAGAATACTGCTATTAGTATTTATGTTTCATGTCATCAGTATTACCCCACAGTAGATTATCTAGAACATATAAGATATTTACAAGTACTTCCATCCTGAGGTGTACAGAAGAGATTGCTATTGTGTGATAGTTGTATTCTTTATAATTGCTATATTATAATTCACAACGGAGTACAATAAACAGTAAACAAAGAGTATATATGTTTATATTGTTTAAATCATTCATAGAATTTAGCCACACTTAACCAGACAGTTATAAATAAATTCCCACAGCATCTCATCATCATACAATTACATGATTCCGCGATAAGTCGCTTAAGCACTTGTGCTATGAACATCAGACCATAGAGGAATCACAAATATACTACTGAAATACATATATTTTACACCCAGACACAGAACAAACATACATATCATCATATAAATATTTGTCGTGGGTAGGGATCGAACCCACAACCTTTGTCGCTCAAGACAGAATCAATACCATCTGCGCCATCGAACTCATATACATTACGTACATTTTTTGTTGTATTAATATTGTTACTTTAGGAATAACTAATTTGACCCAATAAATTATGATCCTATTAATTTTATATCCTTATTTTTATTTGACCGTTGTTAATCTTTTAATTTTTTATTATTATTTTTTAAATAAATAAATATATAATTCTATGTGACCCGACAGACGTTGTCCTGTTTTAAATTGATATATAAACTATTCTATCTCTCAAGCGGGATCAAAATCAAGTACATTTTGATTTTGACTACTAAAATATAATTAAACCAGTTTCAATGGTATAGAAATTCATACTGGACAAACACGATGACAAGTGATTTTTATTCATAACATATTTATAACCCCAGCGATGCTCCCATAGAAGCCGATATAAAATGTACAGAGATTTATCGAATACTTTACCACCATAAAAATAGAATTCGTCTTATTTTTGATCCGCACAAAGACATTGTTATTGTCTTGAAACTTTAAATGATATTAAATGGAAACGTGTTCAAGTGTAAACGGAAAAATGCGTAAAAGGGAATATTAGCGGGGAGGGCGGCCGGAGGGTCGCGGAATTATTGGAAATCTGATTGGAATTATAGGTGCCGGCGAGCGGCCGATTGCAATAGTATTTCTTAAGGGTGTACACTCACTAGTCTGTTCGGAAGGAATACTGAAAACGTACCATCAGATAAGTATAATTACTCTGTTCCATTTTAGGAAGTGCTTTCGTCTACGTGTTCCACTATCGATACTTTCCTTTTATCTATTTTTATAAAATCGTAATTTAAAAGTAATTTTAAATTGGGTCATTAAACAATTGCGTGTTGGTAATTATAAATTCACATAACTTCTCGTACACTTTACAAACAAATGGCATCAGAAAAATCATAAATATAAGACTTAAATACACATATTTAACGGGACAGAACATACACAAATATGCATCATATAAATCTTTATCTTGGGTGGATACCGAACTTACGAGTTTTAGCACACAAGACAGAATCATTACGTAATGATAATTTGCAGTTATACCATCAGTTCAGTTACATACATATAAAGAGGTTTGGAAGCCGTAATAAATCTAATTATTTGGTCTTTTAAAATACTATGTACTAGCTTAGTTACATACTACTAGACTTATTGTATCGCTTTTTTCGGGCATATTTGAAACCAAAATGGCTTTAAGAATTAGTCGTGACATCGTTACAAAAATAAAACCATAACGTATATACATTAAAATAGTTTTTAATATAAGCAGTAATCCATCTTGGTACCATGTATTCTGTTTTGAAATCTGGATGAAACATTCCGATGTTCTTTTTAAAATGTCTTTCTTTCTTTAAAATGGCTTGACCGATTTTTGGTAACTACCCACTCATATTTCATTTCTCTTTTTATTTGAACCAACAAACAGATGCACAATACAGTTTAATAGCATGAAAAATTGTGGGAAATCATATATTAATTGTGAAACCAGCACCGTTGACTACAGATAGATAAGTAAAAAAATATCTTTTTAATTTTTACATGTCTAGTCTTTCACATTGAGCTCAAAATCGGCTACAACACCCTGACATACCCTTGCAGGGTAATCTGCTGCTTTGTGCACTTGACTTTTAGGACTGTAACACAGTAACAATTCGGCACAAACTGCTCTGTGGGTTTATTGTTAGTATAAGTTCCGATATGCAGGCTGTGGTTGTAAGTGTCACGGTAATCAGCTAATATGACAGACTAATTAGCTAGTCGGCCATAGTCTTAGTTGGCACATCTCTAGTATATCTATACTAAAGATGTGTTATGTGTTATATGTTAATTTAAAAAAAAAACTCATCTTGTTTAAATAAAACTTAATTTACACACAACATCAGCTAATGTGACAGACTAATTGGTTAGTCGGCCATAGCCTTAATCGGCACATCTCTAGTATATCTATACTAAAGATGTGTTATGTGTTATATGTTAATTTAAAAAAATCTCATCTTGTTTAAACAAAACTTAATTTACACACAACATCAGCTAATGTGACAGACTAATTGGTTAGTCGACCATAGCCTTAATCGGCACATCTCTAGTATAGCTAAACTAGAGATGTGCCGTGTATACTAAATAAAACTTAATTTACACACAACATCTTATACATTTACCTGACTCCAAGATAAGTCGCTTAGAGCACTTAGTTTGTGTTACGGACATAAGATAACAGTGAAATCACAAATATAATAACTAAATACATATATTTACTAGCCAGAGTCAGAACAAACAGAAATTTTATAAATCTTTTTATGTTTATTTTATGTGTTTAGTTTAGCGGATTTTGAGGGAGCATTTCCTGTCACTGTAATGACTATTTATATATATATATATAGTATATATATAACACTATCTTGCCTTTGAAGGTGTTATATATATGTGTATATATATACACACACATATATATATATATATGTGTGTGTTATTATACATTGGTTTTGTTTTTAAAAAAATAAGTTGTATTTTATTTATGTATTTAATTTTATTATTATAAGTTAATTTTATACACATACAGTATTAGTATTTTATTTACTTTATTTTTCGTCCTGAGAAATGAAGCCGCCTAATGCATTATAATAATTTATAAGTTTTTATTTTTCATTATGTCATTTTCTGTGTACAACAAAGAGTATATTACTATTTATTTAACAGTATTTCATGGCAATTACTCGTAGCTAGATTGATTTAATGGTTCGTTCTACACGGTGGCTAGGCAGCCTTGAACCCGTCCGTGCGTTCGAGCTACGAGTCTGGCGTGCCGACGCAGAAGGGTTGAAAGAGCCATTGTGGTCCGCACACTGCGCCCCTCTGCGAATGCGGCCATTATGGAACGGTTAACAGGAATAGTGAAATCATTAGTTGAATCAGTTTAAATATGTAGAATGCTTTCAAAATCGTGAGATACCGTCGGAATAGTACCTCTCTTTGTACCAGGCGTCGTAAGAGATGATTGAGGTAGGAAACGGAATGGCGACGATGAGCAGCAGTATTTCTGCAAAAGTCCGATCTTCGATTACCACCACGTCGGCCCATCGAGGCAATTATAGCCAGAATCCCCCTTTACTTTAGGAAATAGGTAGATGCGAACGTTCTCTGTCTGTTACAATGAATTTACTAGAGATAGACTTCTAACAGAGGTCGCCTGCACTTCTTACAATATGCAACAATTGGTTTTGGGATGGCTGACCCAAAATTGGCTATATCAAGCGATTTAATGCAACAGAACGCCAATACACATTGCAGCCTTTGCAAGTCTAAAACACACCATTCTTCTTTGCCATCCCACAAAGAAGGACAATGCAATCGCAGCAGTGGCATTTTAAAATGGATGATAATAAAAAATGTCTTGTAAAATTTTCATAAATATTTTTTTCGACGGTTTTGTCTAAAGAAAATGCTCTATAACAAATCCAAAAAACAAGATCGAAAACTTTTAACGAAGTTATTAAATACGAAGAATCAAACAACAAAAATATATTTGAACAAATCTGAAGGCATTTTTTTTTTAATTCAAATCGTATCTGTTTCGTTTCATACTCCGAATTCTACTCTTCAAAGCGAAGCGGAAGCGTCAGGAAGTTATATCCGAAACTTTTACGATGTTATAGCAACAGTTTTATTTTTTACGTTTCATAAAGTTTCCTACTTTCCTTTCAAGTCGGTGAGTCAGTTTCAGAACCAAAAAAAAATATAGACGGAGTAAAGCACCGGTTGTTATTTTCAAATTAATGTCTAAACTAATTCAAAATAAATAGATCTTCTAGAATCTAGCCGTGAGTAGCTACTGGCAAAGTAGAATAATGATTTCCTCTCTAGCAGGTACCTAGAGAGGCAACTGAGGTACCGGAACCGACAGATGGCGGTGTATCTATCCGAAGCAGCTTTGCTCAAATGCAAATGAGAGGGAATAGGCAACAGCATTTCTAACTCGAAAGTAACCACAAATAAGGTCGAAATTCTCCTTTGATATTGGAGGCTTATGTCCAGCAGTGGACGTCTTACGGCTGCTATGATGAAATAGATCTTCATTGTAATTATAAAGATTTTAGTGCGTGAGACGGTATTTTATGAACTTTAGTTAACGGGTTCTATAAAAGACCGGTGTCCAGTAGTGGACGGCCTACGGTTAATATGATAATGATGTAGTAATTATCATGTGATTCCCACCTTACGATTAGAATTTCTGAATCGGCAATTCTTATCTAATAAGGAATATAGTTTTCCTGGCGCAAAAAGCTGTAGGCTACAGCTTCTGTTACACAAGCGCGGATCAAGAGAGTTTTAGTTGTGTGATTTATATGTCGTGAAGTTAAGTAACTTCACGACACAAAGATAACATTTGGAAATAGAACATTTTTGCACTTTTTACACTCTTTAAAATTCTCTATATACTAACCAATTATCTATATCCTCATCATTTTTTTCCCCAATAAAAAGCTGTCGGTCAAATGTTTTTCGTGAATTGAAAAACTATAAAAGTTATCAGCGATCAAAAGCCATACTGAACAAACCAATAGAGTAAAAAAAAAACCCAATCCTGCCGATTACATTTGTGGCAGATAAAATTTAGTGTCAGGCAAAAATGCAGACATCTTTATATTTGGACGAAAATAGTTGCTTTTATTAGTTCTAATGGAATTTAATTAAAAAACCGAAAATTTTATTCATCATTTTCTGTGGTTAAATAAGCCAAAAAATCCGTAGTACTAATGGCATAAATAGTAATGAGGAAAATAGTATCATCATATAAATGATTAGGTTAAATAGTGATATGTTTCTAAAGATTTTTGTCTCTTTTTTTTGTTAGTCGAAGGTCATCGTCTCTAAGTATGAGATAAAATAATAATTTTGTAGCCTCTTAAGTGTTTACGATTGTTTTTTGTTACTGATGCTTGAGCTATGTGAAAGTGGTCGTCATGTGAAATAGCTTGTTACTCGTATAATAATAGATAGTCCCGATAGCCAGAGTAAATTTGGTAGAGTTCATAATTAATATACTGCGTTTTTGGAATCTATGCATTTTAAAGGGTTCCTTTTCTTAATATTGAAACCGATTATTTTAATAAATAAAAATATTTAGTAGAAAAATCAAAAATTAAATATCTCATGAAAAAAAATCTTATTTAAAAATTTATCTTTGTTTTAGTTGAAATTGTAAACGTTTAGTGAACCTCGTTACTTGTAAACGTTTGAAAACAACGTAGTGCTTTTTTCTAACCTATTTTAGACTATACCG
Source organism: Heortia vitessoides (assembly GCA_020976665.1). Lineage (NCBI taxonomy): Eukaryota > Metazoa > Arthropoda > Insecta > Lepidoptera > Crambidae > Heortia > Heortia vitessoides. The sequence continues at coordinate 13,148,333 of JACJUM010002971.1, forward strand.
TAATTTCTACTCCAGTAGATTTCGAGTGCAAAGTGAACTCTATGAGAATCGTCACCAAGACTGATAGTAACTTACAATTTTCGAAATCGATCATGGAACTGGCCTCATATGCCTACGAGCATCCTCGCCGAATATCCCGTATTTTCTTCTTTATCTGTTAATTAGGCAAAGGATGTGATATATCATTGTCAACAAGGATGAACATAGGACGCCGAGATTGGCACGGCTTGATTTACAAGCTGTCAACTGTCAACCGAGCGGTGTAGTATGGCGAATCATTTGTACAGTGAATCCATTCCCATGAGGACTAATTGGGGCTTCAATTAACCAATTTTCCGTCTTTATAAGCTGGGCTAGGATTTACAAATACACTAGATTGTTATTTTAGAAGACCATGTCGACAAACAAGTTTACAGTACGCGTCATCGTAAACATTTCCGTAACCTATACACGCTCGTAAAATCACAAGAACATCACTAGCGCATTGCCAACTTTATGACTTGAAGATATTATGTCACATTACCTTGCTGCAACTGCTTACTGCCTTTCTCACCCTTCAAACCGGAACACAGCAATGCGAACACAATTTAGCGGTGGAAATAGTTGAGGGTGGGCTACCTCATGTCAAAGCAGTTTTTGTTAAGACAGGAAAATAATATCTTCCGCATACCACGCGGCACGTAGATGCAGCGCGGTTAAATGCCGTGAGCTATACACCACGACTTAGTGAGTAAACCGTCGAAAATATTACGCACTAGGTGGTTACGTACCTGTCGGGTTCGACAGACGTTGTCCTGTCTGTTTAACTATGTGACGGGTTCGATGGCACATATGGTGATCCTATCATGTGCGCCAAAGATCGTGGGTTCGATCAACACATTTGTGTTTCGTCTGTTATCTGATATCCGTAACATAAGTGAATCAAGTTACTTGTCTCGGAGTCAAGTCATCTTATGAGATGCCTTATGAATTTATTTATTAATTTTTTTTTGGTGTATGGAATAAGGAAGGAAATTGCTTTATTAAAGAATTAGGAAGGCGTTTGGTGGACCGGGGCTTAGACTACCGCTCCGAAGCTTTTCTGACGCAGGAGATCTCGCTTGCTGTGCAGCGTGAAAATGCTTCAAGCATTCTGGGGACCTTTGGGTCGGATATATCTCTTTTACGGAATGCATATTTTTTTTTAGAATAATAAACCTAATATAAGTACAATGTATATATAGAATAAATTTATTTATATGTTCATCAAAATAACTGCGACTATAACTTGAGTGAACTATCGTTTCCATCTCCAACTCTATTAAATAATAATAATAAATTCTCATACCATCTCATACATTGACCTGACTCCGTGATAAGTTGCTTAAAGCACTTGTGTTATGGACGCCCAACACAGAGGAATCTCGAATATGCTGCTTGACTACATATATTTAACGCCCAAATACAAAACAAATACAAATATCATTATATAAATCTAAATATTGAATGAATTCAATGATCGCTACTTATACTAATTCTTTCCAACGTATTTTGTTTAATTTCGCGCTTAGTTTAAGTAAATAATCATTGTACATAAGTTCGCCGTGAAGTACCTTTAGTGTTGAACAGTACTTCCTTGTACTGTACCAGAAATGGAAAGAAGTGCCTGTGTTATTGGAACCGACAGATGGCGGTATATCCACAATGAAACAGCAAAAATGTCGTAAGACGGGGTTGGGCAACAATAGTCCCATCATAAAACTACGTTCTGCGATTGCCAGCACACATCCCAGCGATGACTCGAACCTGCATCTCTCCCATACTGTGGGACTGCACTACCTTTGTGTTACTAAGACCTTAGCAGAAATGTCAAATTTTCGTGTGTAGTGTTAGTGTAGTTAGCTAGTGTTCTTTGTATATCAGAAGTCAGCGCCATTTCATCTATGTTGTAAGTATTTAAATTGATTTTTTTCTAGTAAATTTAATCATAAATATTACTGAGCGTTTTCTATGCATAAAACCTCTTAAATTCCAGGTAATTTTATTATTAATATAATCTCTAACATTTTAAATCCATAAGTACATAACTATAAACTAATGAAACCGAGCAAGTTGCACTTACAATATTAAAAACTCTCACCATTCACAAACGATGGAAAGGAAATGCGAAAACAAGCAATATATTCCAAGCTAAAACTGTAATTACTTTTAGGTATTTCAAGTTTCTGAACGAATTAATTAAATGCAGGAATCTCCAAATGGCAGATGGTTCTAATCTGTTTTTTTATGCAAGGAAAATTACACTTCGACATCTACGCTATATAATAACATTATAAATAGGAAAGATTTGTATTTTTGTATGTAACGAATAAACTTAAAAAGTACCGGACCGATTTTAATCATTCTTTTTCATTAGAAACATTAACTACCTACATTATCACTGAGTAACATAGGTTAGATTACTATAGAAATCTTTAAAAAGTCCTATTAAAACCAACCGAAGGTGTAAAAACATCAGCCATAAAACGTCTTTCATCGCATACGCTGCGAAGAATAGTAATGACAGGACAAAAAAATGTTCGACAATAATGCTTGTTTTTCGACTCGGTATAATGTAACGATACAAAACCCACACGAAATAACTAGTTTTATTTAATTACCATTTATATGCAATAAAAAAACAAGAATAATGCAAAAAGAATAAAAACAGCGCGCCAACCTGAAGAGCTGACAGTAATATCTTTGATGTAATAAGACACTGCAAGAGAGAAGCTTTCTGTAGTTTTTTAGTGGTTGCATCATAATGCGGTCGGCAGTTGTTTGCGGGGCAGGCTTGCTCGCGAGGATTGCTCCGGACCGGCCCAACAAAGGTACCTATACTCCGCTATCATAAGAGAGTTATTGCGTTCAGTAACGCTGCGACTTCAATTAAAATAAAACTGTTAGTTCGACGAAATACAAATATTATTCTATAAATGATATTTTAATATCCATAGAGTTATTTGGGACAACAGTGGCCAATTGGTACCTGTTGTCGGCCGGGACGAAAGTAGAAGTCTTTTGTTTACAGCTAAATTGTCCCGTGGCTGGTTCTATTTGAATATAGTACAGTCAGCGTAAGAAGTATATACACACATTAGCACCTTGTCACAGGAATTATTTTATAATTTTGCAATTAAATCGGAGATTCCAGGCGACACGTTACTAATTCGAGAGTTTTAGGTAATTACCTACAACATTAAAGAGATAGGGCTGACTTCTCAGCACAAAGAAAACACTAGGAAAATTCGACTTGTCCATTAAAGCTCGCTAGCACAACGATAGTGCCCTTGTCACAGTAATGTCTTCTATTTGGTATGTAGAAATCTTGAACTGTTATTTTACTATGACAAGATCCTAAAAGTGGTGATATGGTAGGTACCCACCGTATATGCACGAGGTAGACCTCATACAAAACGTCATCTGCTTTGGTACCTTACTCTGACCTATTTTTACCCAAATAACAGTGTTTGCATTGCCGTTTTAAATAGTAGGAGAAGCAGTGAAATTACTGGATAATGTGACATAAAATCTTCAAGTCACAAGATTGGCAACGCGTTAGTGATATCCGTTTATGATATTTTGCTATAAATATTTTTCCTTGGTTTATTGAACTCACGACCGTTGGCGCATGAAATAGAATAACTACCATCTGCGCCATCAGGTTCGTCATTATTATTTTTGTACTCCTGGCGACTGTCTGAGTGGCCGCTCATATAATAACTCCGTGTGTTTACAGCGCAGGTAACCCGAGCTCCAAGAGCGCCGACGATTTGGTAAATAACATCTCGAGACGCCTGCTGCGGTGGCCACGACCAAAACGTTTTAGGATAATGAAATACTGACCTAGGGTACTATTCTCCCGTATTTTTATGAGCCATTTCCAAATTAAAATTGCGTACTAGTAATATGCTGTTTGCAATAGTTGTTTAAAGTTTTTTCTCTTTTTCTTCTATTCTTTATTTTATGACTTCTATTTATAAATATTGACAAAGCAGAATGGTAACTAATTTTGTACCAGTTGTCGTAAGAGGCGACTTAAGTGCTTGAACCGACAGATGGCAGTACATCCATCCGAAACAGAGTTGTATGTGCTCGGTAATTATTGGCAAAATTCCTCCTACTTGTGGACGACCAACAGCTGATTTAATGATTTATAATCGCATATCATATCATTATAAATATAATTTTGGGTATGTCAAAAAGGTGGATGAAAGTAGAATGACTACACAAATATATAGAACGCCAGCGAATGGAGAAGCTAGTGTAAGACAACCTAGAGATATCAATGAAGGGTCAGGTCAGGAACTAATGTGAGTAAGAGAATCGGGAGACGAATGCCAAGATCATAATAACTGGAGATCCATAGTGTTTGCCCACTCTAAGGGACGCAGGCGTGATATATGTATTTATTTATGATTCTCTCCGTTGTCTGATATCCGTAATACAAGTTCTTTAAGCGACTTATCACTAAGTTAGATTAATTTATAAGATCTTGGGTGAATTATATTATTGAAGAAATATAAGTCCTCGTCCTTGTGTATATGGTAAAATCAAGAAACGCTTTATGAACATTCAACTTTCCAGATTATTAGGCCCTCGCATTAAGTTTTTTTAATAAACTTCGTACAAAATACAACAATCAAAGGTTGTTGTAGTAGAATACAACAACAGTATCTCTGTACCAGGTGTCGTAAGAGGTGACTGAGGCACCGACAAATATTGTATATTCATGCGAAACGGCTTAGTAAAATTAAACAGGGCGAGGATTAACAGCAGCACAGCAATTATGGACAAAATTCCCCATTTATTGAGGAGGCCTATTTCCAGCAATGGATATCTAACTGCTGGAAAAGAGTCGAAATGTACAATCAAAACAAAATAATATAACTTATTAATATATAACTTAAAAAACCATAACCTAAAACTTAACAACTATAACTTAAAAAAAAAGAAAGCCCTCACGACATCTCATACGTTGACCTGACGCCGAGAGCACTCGTATTTCGGATATCACACAACAGAGGAATTACAAAAATAACAATTATATACATATAAATAAAACTTTAATCAATTACAGCCATTAAACTCCTCATATTAACTTGTTCTGAGTGGGAATCGAGCCTACGACCTTTGACGCACAAAACAGTCGCACTACGATCTGCGTCATCGGGCCCTTCAAACACCTGTAACGATATCGTCTCGTCTGTTGTAAATATTAATGGTCTTAAGTATAAAATGTCTAATCAATCTTAGTCTGGCAAACTGCCTGCGACGTGTCTCAAACGGGCCGAGTAACGACTAAGCCATAACCGTTACTGGAACTGGAGAATTTGAAATGCTTCATATAGTTTGCGGGAAATTTATTAATAATTAGGAGAAAGCCTTGTTTTAACAGCACAAGTTTTATTATAATTACAACCAGAAGCTTTAAGTAGAACACACAGCTATAAGTAATATATACATAAATAACGTTTTTATGACAAACAATATTTAATCAATCAGATTTTTTTATATCGTTCTAGGGTGGTTTTTATACGCATATATATCTTTTTATAATCATCATTCACGTTTATTTTGAAATAACCAGTGACTTATGCGTAATAGGTGTGATTTAGCATCAAATATTTTACATAGTTTCAGTTATTGTGTAAAATAGTGCTTGTTTTGTGTCTGAGTGTTTAATATGTATAGTATATTATATTTGTGATTCCTATGTTACCTAATGTTTGTAAAACAAGTGCTTTAAGTGACTTACCTCGGAGTCAGGCCAATTTATGAGATGTTGTGTCATTATCATCATCATGCCAGCCATTGGAAATCCACTAGGCCTCCCGAAGAAAGGGGGAATTTAGTCCATAACTGCTGCGCTGGGCAAGCGTGTTGGTAATCGCAAAATATATACGAAATTTAAATGGAATTTGATATTTTGGAATCAAAAGAGTAATAAGTTGTAGTATATGTTTATATATAAAAAACGAAGCTGACTTACTAACATATCAACACAGGGCCTAAACTATAAGGGTTAGAAACTTAAAACTTTCCACAATGACTCTTTTTATAACGTAGGGAAGCATTAAAAAAGGATTTTTCAAAATTCATCCCCTAAAGGAGGTGCAAAGTGAAGAAACTGTTTTTGAAGTTATTCGAATGAAATTCAGTATTTGAAAATTAGTCTATACCCCCCTGGTAAAAGGAGGGTGCAAGGCTAGAACGAAAATTCTAAGACTTAAAGCAGCTAAAACTGCGGGGAGCTGATTGGATAAATAATAAAATAAATAAGGAAAAAGGTATTCATATCATCATATCATCCGTTTACAGTCCACTGCTGGACATAGGCCTCCCCAAGATAGGGTGAATTTTGTGTTGGAAATCACATGGGCGATGAGGATGCTGCTGCCCATCCCCGCCCTGTGCATTTTAGCTACACTGCTTTGGATAAATATGCCATATCGGTTCTGGTACATTAGTCGCCTCTTACGTCTATATAACTAACTTACCACCCTTTTACATATAGACAGAATTGCGTGATATCTAATGTTGCTAATTCTAACATAAGCAAAAGTGTTACCGTGAAATGATTGCCTGATCTACTAAATTTTCCATATTAGTCATACAAATTAACAATCTCCTTATAAACTATCGTTTATATTAATTCTATTAGCTTCGCCATGGGCACCCTACAGGGATGCCGAAGCACTCACCTCATCCGCTGGCTGGCCGCCAGCCCGCATCGCCGAATTACGAGGTAATCTAACAACCGCCCGCAAAAAATCACCGGTGCCTGCAGGAAAACTCCAGTTACGAACACACTTGAATTGATCCGGCTTGTCGAATAAGCGCTCTAGATTTGACGATCTTTATTTCCTAGTTCTATTAATATTCAGGGGTCTTCATATAACTGGCAGGATTTTGAAGTCGAGTGAGCTTAGCTTACCCGTCAGGGGCTGGCAGAGTAGAATAGACATGGATAGCGACTGAAGTACCGGAATCGACAGATATCCACCCGAAACAGCGACATTCGAATGCAATAGGACAAGAATTGGCAGCTGCAGCGTCGCGAAGCCTTCTACACCTGCCCAGAGCGGAAGTTATGAACCCATTTTCCTTTTCATGAGGAGCTGATTTAGTGGATCTTCAACGACTGCTATGATGATACTGACAGAGGCCTTGTATATCTTTATATAATATTTATGTATGCGTTTGGGTAGCGCCTTAGATAGTTGAAATTCACAAATCAGTCTGGCTAATGGAGCTGCAGTCGGTATCTAGTTTATTTATCTACGCTACAAATAATCAGCTGGATCGTTTAGGATGACTTTTGTAAATGCATTCAAGAGGAGTAGGGGTTGGATGGTTTAGAAACACAAACCGGCAGATGGCGCTGCAGCATTTACCAGGACAACGTCTATCGGTTGCGCTAGTATATACTAAAATACTGTTTTTTATATCAAAGATATAATAAAGAGCAAATAAATAGACATCAAAACTATTTCACCAAGATAAAAAGTCGCTTGCAAGATTAACATTATTTATTTACTTAGAATGCTGTTGCGGCTTCATTTAATTGATTTAGCGCGCATTGGTATTTTTAACTATTTTCAATATCGTAGGCACCCTAACGTTTAAACAAACATTTTCTGAAAAGTTCTAGACATTCAGCGAAATTGTCGCGCGCAGTAATATTATATTCCTTCAAATATTCATGGACACGTCTGTCAGGTCAACTGCTCTTTAATTCTGTACATGCGCAGTCATATAAAATGAGCCACCATGGATGCATGGAGTACAATGGATAACACAACGCGAAATTTTAAGCTCAACTTTCATTATAAGGATGAAACACGGTAGGCACGCGCCTGCAAATAGGGTTCCGAGTTCTATCGGGTACATTCTTGTTCAGCACTATAAAATAGATTTTTTCGTAGACAATTTTTGGAATGGATATTATCAGTTCTGTACAATTCTAAATGACATGTGAATTTAGGTGGAATAATTTTTTATTTTTTACTGTTATTATATGTTTTTGGTATTGACTAGCAATTTATATTGTGACTTTCAATCTTGACATCACTAATTTGTGCAAATTTACTTTATGATGTTATATCTCTCTACCTAAACCATATATTAACCATAATTCGATCAAATTTATTCTTCTAAGCGCACTAGACTAATTTATGTAAGCTTATAAGGTTAAAATAAATAAATAAGGTTTTGTGGCCCTAACATGAGGTAGTCATACAAGATCGTCTGCGTTAGTACCTCACTCTAACCTATTTTTATCGTCAAATACCGGTTCCGGTTTGAAGGGTGTGGGAGGCAGTAAAATTACTGGGAAATGTGACTAATATCTTGTATTCACAAAAAAGGTAACACGCTAGTGATATCCTTGTGACATTACGAGTGTCTATAAGTTGCGGTAACGCTGACTACAAGTAGACCGTACGCATGTATACCGGCTAGTTTGATAAAAAAATTATATATTATGCATATATATATATATGCATATATATTTTTCAGTATTCAGTTTTCTCCGTGCTATAACCGCTTTAAGAGGATGCCGTACTCGCTCGTTTTATGACGCCCAATTACTTTTATTTATTGTTTCTTTACGACTCAAAGGGTGAACTGTTTTAAAAGTAAATTGCACTATGAAACCTTCATCTTTTATCACAGGAGATGATGTTTACCTTTCGCTCTTTTGTTTAGATCTGTATAAATTGCGCGGAAATAGGAAATTCCACGGATGTATTGAATGTATTCTAACATTTGCCATTATTTTATCTTTCATTTAATGAGGTATTATGTGTATGTGGTATGTCAATGTACCGCGAGGTACTGACAGAGTAAAATAGGATCTCCCTCTGTACCAGGTGTTGTAAAAGGCGACTAAGGTTTCCTTAGTCCTTTGTCCAGCAGCAGACATTCAAAGGATAATATAATGATAATAATGATGAATGTGAATGTTTTGCTTACGCTAATTACAATATTGAGAAATGAAATAAAGTTCTTCTCGAAAATTTAATGATTTATTGTGAAATTTCGACAACTGGGCAATTACTACTTCTAACAGAAAACCGTATAGTTTATTACTGTTTTTATGGTTTCAATAATATAAAAAGGTAAGATGTACTTAGAAGTTTAACTTGGAGTTTTTAAAGATTGACGAAAGCAACAGGCGATAGTTGATTTTTGATGGCATCAATTTCAAAGGATATAAGACTTTGCCCGTTTCTATCACACTTCGTACTATTAGGTTTGACTTCTAACAGAACATTCATCATCATATATCAGCCGCAAGACGTCCACTACTGGACATAGGCCTTTCCATGTGATTTCGAATAGGGCCGATTGTATGCGGCCTGCGTGCAGCGCTTGCCGGTACGTGGTATTTGTTGCAGAAGCTTACGGCTCCATCGTTCATCGTTTCTACATGCTAAGTGCCCTGCCTACTGTCACTTCAATTTGCTAATCCACTGGGATACAAAAATTTAACAATTAAATATTAATTAACAGAACATTATGTGCACAATAATTTGAGCCTCTAAAATAATTTATGAAACAAAAAGGAGTGATCTATAACTACGCTGAATAATACCGTTTTCTTTCGGTATAAAGATACCTAAGCGCTTACCAAGAAAGCGTCTTCTTCATCAAGAAAGAAGCCATTAATACCGCGGGTTGTCTACAACGTCGCTTATAAAAAAGAATTCCAAACACACAAACAATATATCACGCGCGATGTCCCCATAAACAATGCCGGAAGCCTCCGATTCAATATTCATCCCTCGACGGGCATAGTCACGCTTTCCAGCACACGCCTGCCCAGCAAAGATTTCAGCGAAAACCACGTAGCTTATTGGCAGAATGGCATCCGCTCACAATTTCGTTACAGTCATTTTCTGTGATGTATTTTCTTGTTTCATCCGTACAGAGTTATGGGTTTGATTCCTGCATCATTTAAAACATATGTGATGTCATTATATCTCGTTTCCTTAACACAATTGAAAGTGAGACTATATTATTTAAAAGACTTTTTTTCACCAGAAAGTTCATATTAGGTTTTTAGAGGAACCGAAATCGGGGCATTCATTTTCATAATAACATTCATAATTTTTCACAAATTTCATTCATAATAACTAATGCATTTCCCCAGCAATATAAGGTTCCGGTGACACTTAAAACGTATGACACGTTGAGTTTGTCGTGGAAATAACATCCACTAAACGGTCATAGTACATCCACTGCAACCAAAACGATCTATGTATGTTATGTCGTTTTATATCTTCTATATAAATAAAATTGGAGGGTCTGTTTGTATTTTCAAAATTTTGTACAAAAAATGCATATGTATGCATATAAATGGAACATATAATAAATTAACTCAAACCAAATTTTTGTGTTTGTTTGTTTGCTTATAAATTTTATAATGGCTTGACCGATTTTGATAGGCCTTTTACTGGTAGCTAACTCATATAATGAGTAGTGTCTAAGGCTTAATTGTATCACGCTATGACTAATAAGAGCGGAACATGAATCAAAAATGTGGCAGAAACCTGTAAAAATGTACGTTTTAAGAGCTTTCTTTCTGTGCACTGTGTAAAGGATTAAAGTAACGCAAAAATAAAAAGATTATATATGATATATAAAGATTTCAAAAGCTAAAAAATTGGTTGGCACCAGTACAAGTGTAATTAGATATAAGGCTAACTCACAATTCCACTCATTCTCATTTCATGTAAATTATACTTAAATGAGAGTGGAAGAGAAAAGTGTGAAAGTATGTCGTTTGAAAGAAAATATGCTGCCAAAGTCACAACACTACGCGGACGAAGTCGCGGGCACGAAGTATGTTCGAGATGAACTACAAAACCACTGAGCCGATTTATATATTACTTTGTACAGATTTATCCAGCTTGAGAGATAGGATAGTTCATATCTCGATTTATAGTTTGAACATTTTTTATGACAAACATATAGTATAGTTACGAGTCAGAAAGCTTAGTATATTTATACATATAGTATAGTTACGAGTTATATATATAGTATAGTTACCAGTCAGAAAGCTTAGTATATTTCGTTTCTCTTACGTAAATCTCTTATGTAAACTTAACGTCGAACAAAAAATGTGAAAATAAATTAATTTGCGTTTTAAAGCCGTTAAAAAAGTAGTTTTACTATTCTCTCATATTATTTTTATATTTTGTGGTGTTGTTAGACAATATTTTTACACACCCTTGCGTTCATCCTCCCTGCCGACGATATAAATACGAAAGTGTATTTACTTACTATGATTTTCTATCATACACACTATTGAATCCTCGTGTTCTTATATTATGAATTGTTTATTCCAGTTATAATCAATACATAGTGCATGTACGTGTCATCCATATTGTGCCTTTTGGGCGTACAGTATTTATTTATGAAAATTATTGGGTACAATGGTTTTAATACTTTAAGCTGTGTGGTACCGGCAGAGTAGAATATTACCTCCCTTTGTACTGACAGATGGCGGTATATCCATCCGAAACAGTGTGGCTCAAATGCACAGGATGGGGATGGACGCAAGCTGCACATTGCGATTGCCAACACCCTTGCCCAGCGCGGCAATTTTGGGCAAAATTCTCCCTTTCTTGGGATGTCCAGCAGTGGACTTCCAGCTGTATATATAATATTATTTGCCCCGATAACTTTTTGTTTCCTTTTTTTTCATTCGTTCGAAAGTTTGCTTGCCGCTTACAGTTACACTTACAGCTGACCTATTATCATTTCGGTATTTTCTTTATAATCAATGTATCATTTGACCGAAAGTTTCGCTTAATCCGCTGCAGTAATCACAATTCTAACCTGACTTAATCTACATACGAGTATGTGGCAAATATACAAGTTAAACATAATCTCCAGCCAAAAATAAAAAAATATTTTGAAACTTAGTATTACTACTGAGACTTCGTCCCAAACAGACAAACATGACGGACTAGACCGATATTTTAAAAATGCACAAGAGAATGGTTATTATAACCAATTCATTCTCATTTTCAACTTCGCAGCCGTAGCCGTATCACTCCTAAAAACTAATTAAGCTAATGATAATAATTATTAAGAAAATAAATACTAACTCGTTATAAATAAATACATGATGTATTATATTGCAATTTTATGTATACTTTATTCAAATCCTTCTAATTTAAATTAATATTTGTAACTTTATTTTTGGGCAATTAGCTAGAAGCCTCCCATCTTCAGAATTCATCCATCAAAACCTTGTTCTAATAATATTTTATTATAAAGCAGTTATGATTGATTAACATACATTTTATATAAAAATATTATTTTTTATGACTTGTCTTGAGAAATAAAAATGAGTTAAGGTCAGAAGCAATTTATAAATAAATTAAATATAAGACTAAATTGTAAGATGTTTTGTATTACGGGTGACCTCTCACATTAATTCTAATATTGTAAAGCGGAAAGTTTTTACACTTTTTGTTTGTTTTTAAGGTTCAACCCAAAAGCTACCCAATATTTTTATATTTCTTTAACCATTAGAAAGCTACATTTTTACCGATTAACAAATGACTAATGTAAGCGAGTTTTGTGATTTTGCACGGTAACCGCCATATATACATTGTATTTTAAAGTGAAAAGAGTTAAGTAATATTAGTAAATTTTGATATTAGAAAATTAGTAAATAAAATATCGAATATCATATGACAGTTTTAGAAATTACCACATGATAGTCGATATTTTAGTTGTAATGAAAATTGTCATAAGGTTGAGAGTGATTGAGCTAATTAAGATACTAGAGAATTTCCCGAGAATATTTTAGCGATGATATTACCTTATATAATATAAAACCTAAGGGTATAATGTACTATAGTTTCTTTTTTTATGAGTTGCCGAAGTAACAAAAATGTTTTTCTATTAACGGATTTTACTTATATCGCCAGAACTAGAGATATTAGTAATTTTAAAAACCTTTAGCATGGCCAAACAGAATACTCAGAAGTATGTAAAAGAGCTTTACTTTTATTAACATTGCCCTTTGAGTAACGCTACTAAAAATAGATTTTCCCTTTTACTCTACCGATAGTTTCACAAACATTTCTCCGCCGCGACTAATCGACATCAAAGTGGTAGGGAGAGAAATGATGCAAAAAATATTTTCTCAAACGCAGTTGTTTGATCCCATGTTAGGCATGTACCACTTAAATGTGCATATTTTTTCTTAAACGTTCGCTTGCATGTAGCATTTCATTATCATAATCTTATTAGCCATTGGACGCAGGCCTCCCCAAAATGGGGGGATTTTGCCTTTAACTGCCGCGCTGGGCAAGCGTGTTAGTAATCTCAGAATGTAATTTTGCGACGAGAATGCTGCTGACCATCCCCGCTCATACATACCGCTATTAAATAGCGTTTACTTGGAATTAAAATATTTTGTTAACATAATATATTTGTGTGATCGAACTAGGAATGAGGAGATCTGTAAAATAACAAAAGTTACCAACAATAAATAGCAGATTTGCTACTTGGGAAGGCACATAGTACGCAAAATCGATTGCTGATGGTCCTGGAACGGACATTGAGCTGAGCTGACCCCATTTTAAGCATTTGTGCAATCATCATCAAATATTATTTTAAAAATATGATTTGTGAACACTCAGATACAGAACAAATACAAATGTTTATTATATAAATAGTTGTTCTGGACGAGATCAAACGCACAACCTCTGGTGCAATAATTAGGGCCATGAACTTATTATTTTCATTTATTTTTGAAATGCACTCTACCGTATATAATAAAAAAATTCAAAGACAATTAACTAATTATATAATAAATCTTAAAAGGTATGTATTTGTTTGTTAACTAAAAAGAAAACAGTGTCAAAAATTATTACTTTCCACACTTTAATTATTATTCGGCCTTCACATAAAAATTATTTTCGGCAATCTATTAATAAACGAAGTCAGAAAATTCAATTAAAAGAGAACGAGAAACGAATCGAGCTCCGGAAAGATATTAAAAACTCGGAAAATAAATAACTTTTGATAATGCCTACGAACGATTACAGTGAATGGAAACATTTCAGACTATTACACGTTATTAAATATAATACAACACATGTATTAATTTGTATAAGATCCTAAATAGAAAATGTGGTAAATGGCTATGTAAGCATAGCCAGTTCTTAAAATTGTCAAAACGAACAATATTTTTTTTTGGAATGTATGCACACTTACCTATCGTTTTGCTAAGCGTGGTGGGGAAGGCATTCTCAGTCCTATCGCCTGACAAATAACGTTGTTTACGGAAAGAGAACTCTAGTGTACCTATAGTGGCCGCGTCTAGATGGTAAGCGTGTATCATTGGATGGATCGGTCAGCAATTTTAGGCAAGTGGAGAACATATTTGACTCCCTTAGCGATAACCGACCAAACTAGTGCGATCAGGCTCACACGTTTCTCACCTTTTGCAAACGCTGAGTTAAAATGCCTCCAATGACGGCCACTCGTGCCAAAGTCCCGCTTCAAAAGCGCCCTCGAGTATTAACTGCCTGTCTCTTTCTAATCCTGTAAGATCGTAAGAACAGTCGCGTATAGGTTTGTTAAATAATGAGCGGTGTAGGCCATTATCGTAGCGAAGGAATTCACGTCTGATTAGTCCTGAGAAAAATAATTATATAAACTCCGCTATGTGGAGGCTATTTAACATTATCATTAAATTATATAAGCTATAAATTTATCCCTAAACTTCAATTGTAATGTGAAGTCCGCGGGTAAAACCGCTGTCCTCTTCCAGTGTAAAATATAATCCAGGTTAGTTTCAATAAACAGGTGCTTGCAATGGACGCATACAACATTCCATGCAGTTGAGCATATTTCGAAAGTAATTACTTAACGCGCTACTATCGAGTAGAAGAAAGTAAGGCAATGCGCACACTTGCTGCAGACCATAGCCATCGGGGGCATAGTGACATTATTTTACATACTTGGTTTCACTGAGACCCTGCAGCGTCCTGCGCTCTCAATCCACCACCACCATAAAAAGTAAAAATCTGCCCCCTCTCTTAATATTGTAAAGATGTTATCGGAGATATTTATTATAGATAGTTAAATATACAAGTGCAATTAAACCTGAGACAAAAAGAGCAAGTTTATTTTTAATTAGACCAGGTCGACAAACAAGCATACAGTCCGCGTAATGGTTAGCGTCATCGCAGCATATAAACGCTTGTAAATCACACGGATATCACTAGCGTATTGTCAACCCAATGAACTTGAAGATATTATGTCGCATTACACAATCATCACAATATCACGGCCGTGCGGTACCCGCAGAGTAGAATAATACCAATCTCTTTAACAAGTGTCGTAAGAGGCCTCTGAAACCGATAGATGACGGTATATCTACCCAAAGCAGTGTAGCTTAAATGTAACAGCGCGGGGATGGGCAGCAAGATTCCTATTACGAAGCTACGCTCTGCAATTGCCACTATACTAGCCCAATGCGGCAATTATGGGCAACTTTCACTTTTGGGAAAGCCTATGTCCAACAATGGACGATTCACGGCTGCTACGATGACAATGGTCACCGCCTCTCTCACCCTTCAAACCGAAACTACTGCGCAATACGAACAATGATTTGGCGGTAGAAATAGGTGGGAGTAAGGTACCAAGGTGGCTGTGCAAATGGTGACTCATTTGTACTGAGCCTTAGATGTTTCCTCGTTGCTGGTCCGTGAATTGTGTGGCGTGGTGTATCGCGAACTTTTCTCATTAAAATAGTTTTGATACTTGACCCGATCCATATAAACTAGTGACATGCTTATCAATGATATGATACTCTACTTTAATAGATATCATTTAATGTTTAGAGTATGATAACATATTTTTATTAATTGCATATTACTTATATTGAGTTTTTGTCTCTAATTTTTAACAGAACTTTGCTACTTGCAGAAGGCTCGTATTATACTAAGGCTACTTTTTTCATTAAACAACGCAATTCTATTTTATAAATCTGTCCATGAAGTACCGGCAAAGTAGAATAGTACCTCCTTCTTTACCAGGTGTCGTAAGAGGCGACTAAGGTATCAGAACCGACAAATGGTGGTATTTCTTTCCGAGACAGTGTAGCTGAAAATCATAGGGTGGGGTTGGGCAGCAGCATTCCCACTGCGAAAGCTACGCTCTGCGATTGCCAACACGCTTGCCCAGCGCGGCAATTATGGGCCAAATTCTTCCTTTTTTGGGGAGGCCTATATCCAGCATTTGACTTCCAATGCCTGTAATGTTAAATCTGCACAAATTAAACGTTTCTGACTATTTCAACCAAATACTACTTTGGTGATTAATTTACGATTGCTCGAAACTAATATGCAGACTAGCACTCCAGTTCCAAGTTGCAAATTGCAAGAAGTACTCGGTTGTATCGCGAAGTTTCTTCATTAAATCAGTTACAAAACTTGGCGGAGCCGCTACCACCGCTGGATAATCGACGAGCCGTGATACCTTTGTATCAGGCAGCTTTGTTGCCGAAATACGCTCTTGACTACTTTGAAATATTGGCATCGAACTGAGATAGGTATTTTGCACTTTAGCTAATAATCATTGGCCTCATTTAAGTTTCCTAATAATATGGTATTTAAAGGATACCGTACTAAATACTTTAAAAATTCCTGAGCAAAACTTAAATCGAGAAAAAGAAAAAACTAATTTATAAAGTTATCCGATCTTTATAATAGTCTTGGGATTTAAATAAAAGAAAGTGGTCTTTATTTATTTTGTGCAATATAAACGTAATGGAATGCGTTTAAAATTTTCAATTTATAGAACTTTGTATCTCTGAATATTATACTTTGAAATCATACAAATTCAAAGAGCTATAAGCATTGCAAAAGAGATATGATAGCAGTAAATTATAAGCTTAAAAAAACTGAAGCATAAAACATGTCAAAAAATGCTAATAATATGCCGAGCTTAGAAGTCACAGAACTTGGCAGTATCTCTACTGAGTGCCTGTGTATAATCGACGAACCGTGAGACTTTTGTTTTAGGCAGCTTTGTTCTTGAAATATGATGCTATAAATAGTATATATATATATATATACCTAATGTATACTGCACACATTTTATTCTGTCGAATATAGAAACGGACAGACTATGTTCGTATGTGAATATTATAATTACTTAATAGATCCACTATCTTACTATTTTACATTGTGCCGTGAGGTACCGGCAAAGTAGAATAGTACCTCTATACCAGTTGTCGTAAGAGGTGACTAAGGTACGAAAACCGACAGATGGCGGTATATCCATCCGAAACAGTTTAGCTTAAATGTACAGGGCGGGGATAGGCAGCAGCATCTCTTTCGCGAAAGCTTCACTCTGCAATTGCCAACATGCTTGCCCAGAATGGAAATTATAGGCAAATTCCCCCTTTCTTGAGGAGGCCGATGTCCAGCAGTAAAATTCTAATGGCTGTAATTATGACTATTACTACTATATAGATACTAACGTTAAAACACGAAATTCAAAAACTGAATTGAATATAGTTCTAGGGATTGATACAAATTGACGAGAAAACTTCACAAAGCGGTTGAATTAAACATTTTTGTAACTCGTTATCAAGATTAACATTTCTTTTTTAAATTTGTTTTGAATATTCGCGTCCATCCACACAGTAGGTGTTAATAATATCCTGTAGTCTGGCAGTGCTGCGATGGGCTTGGTTCTTGATCAAATGTATGATCCCAGACAGGTGGGTCATTTCTAACCATCTTCTATGTTGAAATTAAATTGCTGTCTGATTTCAATAGGTTGCTAGCTAATCGCTTCGCAAAACCTCCGTGGCATAAAACTGTGGGATGTTATTGTGGGTAGTAACATTTTATGTAATGGTTGGATTTATCAAGCTTACATACTGCAGATTATTCTAATTTGCACAGTGTGCTTTATATATGTTACAGTTAAACTAGTTTTTAGATATAACTCGTTTTTCCTAATCAGAACCAGTTTTAATGTAGTCCTTTGTAACAGGTGTCGTAAAAGGCGACTGATGTACCGAAAAAATCAGATGAGGGTCCATCTGAAACAATATAGATAAATGCACAGGGCGGGAATAAGCAGCAGCATCCCCGAAGCTTCGTCTGTGATCTCTACCTCGCCTGCCCAGCGCAGCAATTATGGGCAACATTCCCTCTTTTATGGAGAGACCAATGTCCTATAGTGGACCTTCAATGGCTGCTATGATGACGACAAATTATAATCGTTTTTCTTATAAAATAACGTACCTAGGTTGTAGTAGTAATGTAGTCGCATCAAATGGAAAACCGCACCAACATTTTTTTGTGTGACATTTAGGATCAATTAAATAATTGACGTTAGCAAACTGATAATTCAAATTTTAAACACTTCTGACGCCGTCATATTCATTAATTACTTAAGTAGTAATTGTGTGCAAGAAAATAACGCCATCAATCCTGAAATAAACCAATTATGTAATAAATTCAGTTTTCTTTTTTTAATTTCTCGCCTATTGGAGTAGGAAACGCAGACCCTTGATTGAATTATTTATTAACTTCTGAGGAAGTCAGTAAACCAATAAATCTCCGGGATGCCTTCATGTGCCTTTTGAGATTTATTTATGAATAATAAAAGATGTTGCAAATTAGATATTAGTGAATTTTTGTTGGAAAATGTTCACAAAAATGCTTTTCCGATAGCGCAGTGATTAAAAACGCTTTAGAAACAAGCAATAGGTTGTGGGTTCGACATTGATAGTAATTATCGATGTTTTCACAAATAATTCTGTCTGTAAAGATGAAAGTCACTATCTATTATACGCTTGGGAAATTTAGCTGTGAGGTTATTGTACGAGTATGTATGTTATCAACACTATATAAACCGTAAGACGTCCACATGAGCCTTCCCAAGTAATTTATTAGAGGTGTTTTTGAATATATTGGCAAACGCAGAGCGTAGCTTCGTGACCAGGATGCTTCTGCTTAATCTCGCCCAACTATATTTATTGTTAATATTCACACATCACCTCATACGTTGACCGGACTCTGTGGTAACTTACCGCGGAGATTGTCACAGAGAACTACGGTATGGGGTTCTTCAAAAAAGGTGTTAAAAGGATTTTAAAGGGTCGGCAACTTACGAATGATGCCTCGATATTGTAAACGTCCATAAGCTGCGGTAACTGCTTACCATCACGGGGGCTGTACCCTTGTTTGTTACCTTAGTGATATAAAAAAAAACAATTTTTTCCATCGATAAGTCACAGGTAAAAAATAAGGAATAGATAGTACGCATTTCATACTTTAAAAATGATTGCGATATCTAATCAACAAACAATACTGTTACAAATTGTATACAAATATTATATAAAACTCAGTATATTACAAATTTAGGTAAAAAATTAAATTGTTCATCATAAAATGAGGGTCTTCTATACAAAAGTTTGAGAACCCCTGATTGAAGGACGGGTATGTAATTAATATTCCATAAGAATATGTCTTAATAAAATCGGACAATAAATATGGATACGAAGGTTTATCTATAAATGAGTAACTTTGTTACAAATAAGGGTGTGCCATTTACGAAGCGATAGAATATATAGCCAGTTTTCTGCTATGATCTGATGTCGATGGTCTGTCAGCTTGATACTACTAACGATCAAATAAATTCTTATGTCATCTAAGAAGGACTTACTCCTTTAGAAACCTTTACTCTAGTCCCTAATTATAGTTTGTCATTAATCTAGTAATGAAAACCTATATGTTCCATTACCCTTTCATCAGCCATTGGAAGTGCACTGCAGGACATAAGCCTCCCTAGTGGGAATTTTGCTCATAATTACTGCACTGAGCAAGCGTGTTGGCAATCGCAGAGCACAGATTTTGTGACGAGGATGCTGCTGCCGATATATACCGCCATTGTCGGTTCTGGTACCTTAGTTGCCTCTTACTGGTGCAGGGGGAGGTAATATTCTACTCTGTCGGTAATTCACAGCTGATTTACGATTACCAGTTATAAACGATGAACATGATGAATTAATATATTTTCTTCAAAAATCCAAATCAATGGTATGTTTTTATTGCGATGGAAATTAGATTATTTTTTCATGATCATCATTTCAGCTGAAGGATGTTTATTGTTTACTACTGGACTTGGGCTTCCTTAAGTAATTTCCAACTGGGTCGATTGCATGAGACCTTCACAGATATCCTAAGGATCTAGTCAGATAGAGTCTGTAAGAACGGTTATGGCCTCAACAGCCATCAGTTGTGCGTATAGTTCTTGCCTATTGCCACTTCAACTGGCTTATCCGCTGTGCTATGTCGGTCTAACTGTGGCTCGTTTACGACTCACTCCTACTCGAATATATTCCAGATAAGCTGACACAAAAAAGGGAATCCATCATTTTACCGCAATTCGTTTTAGCTATTTTCATTACCCATTAAACGATTTGCCGAGCTATTTGAACATTATTTAACAAATCCTAGAATAAGATTACATACCAATTTCTTTTTCTCAAATATTAATTATCTGCAAACACAGTTCATCGTTATTTCTTTTTATGTTTTATCGAGATAATATTACATCGAAGTTTGGTTAGCCATATTTTTGTTTAATCGTAAATTAACTTTGCAAAATAATTTAAACATCAAGTTTTACTTCAATAAATCAATATACATCAAAAATATTGAACGCAATTAATTAGTTATGTGCGTGATGTCGCCATCATCATATCAGCCATTGGAAGTCCTCTGTTGCTGGGCTGACTGCTGGGCAGGCATCCCGATCTGTGCATTTGATAGACTGTTAGGATGGATATACCGCCATCAATCTGTTCGCAGTCGCCTCTTACGACACCTGGTACAGAGGGTGGTACTATGCCGATACCCTTCGACAATCAATCGACCAATCAAATCAATAGGGCTAGGTGTAGCTAGAGCTAGGTCTAGGTAATAGGTGCTTCGGCTTGCTGGCCGGCTATGCTCAGCAATTATAAGTATAATAAATAATAAGTTTCCTGATGATATGAAACAGCAACGATGAACTATTTGATAAATTGTATAATTTTTGGTAAAATTAAATTAGATACAAAATTCTATAAAAATCGCAAAGAAAATTTTAACGTGTTCTCTTTATCGTTAGGATACTTTAAATAGGCTAAAGAGGCTCAATATTATGAACAATTTAAGACGTATATGTATTGCAGATCTAATATTTTTAAACATTTACACGTTAACTTAAAATAACTACTCTACTTATAATACATTCAGCGGGTTGAAAAGAACGGTTGCCGCAAAGTACGTTTAACAAACAATTAAAAAATAAATGAACCGCATTTTGCCATTCAAAGCCACCAAATGTTACCAGTGAGTGGATAGGATTCAGCTAAAATAATTTACATTAGGACATTTTATGTGTTACGAACAAGTTACAAAAGTTCGTAAGTTTACGAAATCATAAAATTAAACACTAGACTCATATAAGCAAAACATTAAAAAAATAAATTATTTCAGAAACTTTAACTCAAATATGCATATAAAATTACGTAGACTTCGATTATTAATAAATATTATCTAATTGAATGATTTATTAGAAATTTACAAAATACGAGGTCATTGAAATTACATTTAAATACAGCATAATTACAAAAGTATATTATTTGATGACAGCTGTCACTAAAACTAAACTAATACGTTTTTAAGATTATTTTGATTGTATTTAGTGTTCATTTTTAGTCATTTAGCTTATATGTGAAATCCTAATTATGTAAACAATATTAATGCCAAATTATGATACCTTTTAGACATAAGCCATAATGTCAATCTAAATAACTCATGCGACGCTACTATAGTGGCATTTGTCATTCTAATTAAATTATATTTATTGTTGACAACGTTATTGTTGACAACGTTATTGTCAACGGGAAATCATTTAAATTAAGTTCAATATAGAATTTACAGTTGTTGTATATTGAACTTAATATAGTTGTTGCAGTTGTTTATTTGTTACAGGTTATGCTGTAACAAATAAATATTTAAGTATAGTCAGCCAATGAGTTACCCAGCTAAACACACCTTACTTATTACGACATATTTTTAATTGCGACGTTATATAAGCTAAAACAATCGCAATATATTTCCTTATAATAAACCTACTTGCAGAGATTAATCAAACCCCCCACTCACCCGCTGCGTCGTTCAATGGTTAGCAGCAACAAAGCGATTCTGTTTAGATGGTTTTTCTCATTACCTGCGCAAATTGAACGTTCGCAGGGTTAACGAGCCTACCCATAATTGTTATTCCGAAATCTAATCATTCGTACTAAAGCGAATCCACAAATATAAAAGGTACAGTACAGGTTTGTGTCTGTTTTGTGAGCATATAATTGGGTATATGATTTTTAGGGGCTAATATAATTCTATATTACCCCCTAAAACACTTGTCATCTAATGTCACACTATGTGTGTAACAATACTTAACAGACGTCTATTTTCAATAATAGCTACCGTTTAAAAAATATTATTTAATACACTAAGATACCAAAACCGATATATGGCGGTATATCCATTCAAAAAATTGCAGCTCAAATAGACAGCTAAACAGAGCGGGGATGGGTAGCATCATCCCCATCGCAAAAGCTACGCTCTGCGATTGCCACCACGCTTGCTCAGTGCGGCAATTATGGGCAAAATCCCGCTTTCTTGGTTAGGCCTGTCCAGTATCTGATTTCCAATGGCTGATATGATGATGAGAATGGAAATTACTATGTATTTATAAAATCTTCTTTTCTATGACCAAAAACTCTAATTAATCTCTTTCTTTCAACTTTATATTTGTTTATGGTCTGTTTTGGGCCAACCACCGTGACACGATTTTTTCGTAGATAAAGATGTATGTAGCTTTAATAAAAATAAAAGCAAACGTCTGTGATCCGCGCAACTCACTCAGAACACATCATCTATCGCGTGCAATAACTTGTCCTTAAGTGGCAATGTGTTGCCAGGCGACTCGTTAACCCTCGCACTGCCCGGCAATTTGCCCCGGGCCAGGTAATGAGAAAAATAACCCAGACACGCTTTGTTCCGGGGAACGTAATGATCGGTCCTTAATACGGTTTATTGTATATCGGAATGTATAAATGAGATTTACCGGTCCATTGTAAAGTGTTCTGACGATATATATAGAGTTTTAGATCAATTAAATAGATGTCAATTTTATTCGTTAACGTTTTCAAACAAATGATGCATTGTGATTTGCTAGCATTGCTTTTTTAATTATTATAATTTATACGCAAGCTTAAACGAGCTTGTACGATCCAAACTAAAACATGGTAAAAACGAAATTTTTACGTATAAACTTAAATATTTATTTCTAGCTTTAAGCTAAATGGGGCTCTCTAGATCTATCATCATCATGATAACAACAGCAGTTGCAGGATATAGGCCTGCCGAATTTTTTTTCCTAAATTGGTGGCAGGCGTGGTGGTATTCGCATAGTGAATGAAAAATTCTGCTTTCTATCCCCACCCTGTTGTATTTAAGCTGCTCTGTTTCGTGTGGATATACCAACAACTGCAGGTAACACCTGGTTCAGAAAGGCCCTATTTATTTCAGCCGGTACACCACGGCTATCTTAATTAATACTCGTACATACAATAAACTAGTACTGCAAAAAACTAGAATTGAAATACTACTTAAAAACATTAAACATTTTTTTTCAAATATTTTTAATGTTTTTATAGTTTTTACGTTACCTTGGCAAATAAGTATCTAGAAATTTTATTTTGTGGTGAAACTTCTTTAGTCGGGAATTTTTTTACGGATGAAAAAGAAGAGTGCGACTGAGACTGAGAGAGAGAAAGAAAGAGCGGACGTAGCATGAAACAAATAGCTATGGAGTGAAAATAGGGAGCAAGCAAGTGAGAAACATCGCGAGAGAAAATGAGTGAACGTTGCACCACGTACAGTACCGGAACGATAGGTGGGAGAGAACTAAAGTGAGAAAATGGAGAGATTAGTTTGTGTATTGTCGTTCAATATTAATGTAATTATAAAATATTAGAACTTTAGATAGTAATTTGCATGATTCATCATCATTATCATCATACCAGCCATTAAAAGTCCACTGTTGGACAAAGGCCTCCCTAAGAAAAGGGGTATGTTGCCCATAATTGCTGCGCTGGGCAAGCGTGTTGGCAATCGCAGAGCGTAGCTTTCGGGGAAGCTGCTGCCCAGCTCCGCTTTATGTATTTGAGCTAACATTGTTGCATGGATATACCGCTATCTGACGGTTCTGGCACCTTAGTCGCCTCTTACGATACCTGGTACAGGGGGAGGTACTATTCTACTATGCCGGTACCTTACGGCTACGCATAAGGCACCTTACGTCTTTTGCAGTGCGTAAGATAATAATCCGAACACTCCAACTACAAATTCATGAAAGACAATAGATGCTATTACACAAGATATTTAGAAAATGTTGTACAAACACTAAATATTTTAATAACAAATCCCTAGCATATCTTCCTTTTTCTGAACCTCAGACTTGAAAATCTAAAGTTTTAGATTTGTATATATATAATATAAACTAGACTTAAAAAATAATTTGATTATTTGATGATTTTTTTTGAAATTATTTTCGTTAATTTTTATATCGAAAAAAGTTATGTTAAGTTATTATACCAAGTTTTTCATAAACATTTACATTCAGCATTAATATACCGCATTACCTGTAATTGGGTTTATTGGGGGCGAACGGGCGGCGGCGGGCGTAGGGTTAACGGTTTGCCCAATCAAATTATTGCGGACAATGCTTCGTAAACTTCCACTTACTTGGGGGTTGAAATTGATATACTTTTATTAAGAGACCTGTCAGTTATTTAAAGGTATATTACAATATGTTCTATAGCATCGTTTGTATAATGTAATAATAATAATTTCACAACATTTCATACATTGAGCGAGATAATTTACTCAAAGCATTTGTGCTATGTATATAAGGTGTGCTACAAATACAATACAAATACTGAAAAAAACAATATTTCATATTAAGTGCGTCACATGAGGTAGACCTCATACAAAGGTAGACTGCATTGGTACCTCACTCTCACCAATTTCTGTTTAAAGTGTTCCGGTTTAAAGGGTGAGAGAGGCAGTGAAATAATTTGACAATTAATGTAACATAATATAGTTACAACGCGCTAGTGATATCCATGTTCGTCGACGAGACTGTATGGTAGTTTGCCTACCTAGTCTAAGAATAAAAAAAAGTGTAAATAACAACATATAACTAAATCCAATCGTAATTATCATTATGGTCCTGTCTATTCCGGCTACGAATATCTTAAATATTTTCACTGTTATTTGATTGTATAAAGATTGACATCGTTTTATGTATTTTAGAAAAGTAATTACAAATCCTTTCTAATAAAACATATATATGTTTGTAAAAAAAGTAATTAAGACAGGGAATCGTGAAAAAATTGTTACAGCAATTCGCTATATACATACATATATATATATATAGCTGTCGGGTCAGCTAATGAGAAATTTTTATTGCACTGGGATATCTATGACATGCAAATTTGCTTTTTTTTGTAACTATGCTGAAACGTATGTATTTAACCTTAGGTACTAGGACTGCGACCAATGTCAGTGACGCATGGCGGCCATGTTAGAGCGGTGAGCGCCCTCCGTCAACCGAGGAGAGTGCGCGGAATATGACGCCGCGCCAATACTGTCCGCCGATTGAGTTTCGACATTTTGACGCCAATTTTAGGGCAGGACATACGATCCGACAAAACATATCTAAACTAAGAATTCTAAATAGAATAATAAATGTTTTGCAAGTCAAATAACTCCATCACTGCATTGTTTATTTATTAAAAATTCGGTTTTTTATTTATTAAAAAAATATATAAAAATAATTTATTCGAGTTATATAAATTATCATTAGTTTTAATAATTTATTATTATATATTCTGTGTGTGCAAGTGGCTTAAAGCACTTGTGTTACAGACATCAGACAACAGGAGAATCACAAATATAATAATTAAATATATATATTTAACATCCAGACACAGAACAACCACAAATATAAATATTTGTCTAGGGTGGGAATCGAACCTACGACCTTCAGCGCACAAGATAGCATCTCCGCCTCAGGCCTGTCAAACAACCTTGATTGTTCTCAAATCATTCTTCAATCTTAGCAGCCGTAGAAGGTCTAAAGCTGCACATATACTTACCCGTGAAAAGAGGGATTTTCCCACCAAAACACTCATATCAGTACTAGCAACATATTTGAGCTCGAAGTAAAAAAATTAATATTTTATATTAAAAGTGCCTGTCACTTTTGAATAATAAAATAAAAGTTTTGTAGTTAAACATCTTCACGCGGATGACGTTGAAATTTTTACATTTAGCTTCGTGAAGACATGCTACGTTTATGTCGAAGAAAAGAAAGAGAGCGATTGAGAAAAAGTAAGAAAAGGGCAAATGTATCATGAAGCACATAGCCATGAAGTGAGAGTAAGGAGCAAGCGAGTGAGAAAGATCGAGACAACATTGCATCACGCACAGTGCAATGGAACGATAGATGGGAGAAAGCTACAGTAGGAAAGATTGAGAGAGAGAGAGAGAGTAAGGGAGATCGAGGGGGAAAAAACAGTATTGGTTTATGTATTCGTTTAGTAGTTAAATACCGCAGCCTATACTCGCTCATTATATCAAAGGCTATCATTAGCGCGTTGCCGATCTTGTGACTTGAAGATATTGTGTCACATTCCCCAGTAATTTCATTGCCTCTCTCAGCCTTCAAACCGAAGCAAATCAATGCGAATACTGGTGTTTGATGGTAAAAATAGGTGAGAGGTACCAATGCAGACGACTTTGTATGAGTTCTATTCGTAATAAGTATGAAATTTTTATTTAATACATTAAATTCAGCTTAGAAATAACTGGACTAAAAATGTGTATAATATGGCTTTCACTGACTCTTTACTTGAGATGAGAATACTGCTAGACGTTGTCTCAATCTATCATATCATATTCATGAATAAATTTGAAATGTCTGTCTATAATTAGACAAAAAAAAATTGCCTATTTGATATGGCTGAACCGGTTTTAACGAGACTTTTACTGGCAGATAGATAATGTTATGAGGACTTTCGTGGAGGTAGACTATAACGACTTACGAGGTTGTAGTTTACTTTTATAATTTATTATTCACACGAAAACTGTATGCGTGAATCCGCAGGACTCTGATAGAATGAAACATGCCTAATACTGTGTGACGGTACTGAAACTAGCCGCAAGAAAACAAGCAACACAACGGTTTTTACTAAGTCACGTGACATATGTCAGTCGTGTAGGAGCGTGGATCCACCCCGTTATACGTTGAGGGCGCAGTGAACTCGTATCACGACGAAATTGGCCGCAGATTGAGTTTCAACAACTCGACGTTGTCAGAAGGGGAAAAAGGGGAGGGATACTGGCATTAGTCTCTTCACGTGCATAACAAATTTGAATATATGCACTCTACTTAATACGATGTTGGTGTACTCTAATAAATATAGCTTGATTAAAATGACAGATGTAAATAACTACAACATCGCACGAGTTTTTTATTATACGCGTTATAGCAGTGGGCATTATCATCATCATATTAGCCATTGAAAGTCCACTGCTGGACATACATAGGTGTACCCAAAAAGGGGGAATTTTGCCCATAATTGCCGCGCTGGGCAAGCGTCTTGGCAACCGCTCGGCAGCTTTCACGACGGGCTGCTGCATGTTCCCACCCTGTGCATTTGAGCTACACTATTTCGGATTGATGGTTTCTTACGACACATGGTACAGTGGGCATTATAATTAGCATATAAAATAAAATTAATCTTAAATCAATACCTAATACCGTTAAATAAATTAAGTATACGTTATTTTGACAGCTGTCATTCCTATCATGTTATATTTAAAGGATAATAGTTAACATTTTAGATAGTAAGAGCCGCTATATATTTACTATTAAATGTAGATGTTTCTGATCATGGTATTAACGGACTCATCATATTTGGCACAAAACGCAAGTAAATGTTTTTAACTTTTTTATAAAAGAAATAATAATGCACGTAATATTTTTATGTTCCTTATTAATTTTGTATTATTTCGCTTTCAAACGATATATTTCCAAAATGGTGATATAAAAAAAATATTTTTATAATCAAATCGTTAAATACATGGATAACCGTAGGACTAGACGGACACAGCCTCAGCAGATAGCAAAATGTAGCTTCTCGACAGGGATTTCTCTGCTAAGGTTCGCCATGTTACATTTGGATTACGCTGTTTCCGATAGATATATCGCCATTTGTTGATCCTGATATCACATTCATCTCATACATTGTCTGGTACGGAGACAGGTAATAAGATAACTAGACCTCAGACAAAGATCATCTACCTTCACATATTTCTACCGCCAAATAGGAGTGTTGTGTTCCACCTTCAGTGAAATTACTGAGTTATGTGACATAGGCGCATTAGTTACCCTTGTTCATCATAAGGTGGGGGGGGGAGTTAACACATCACACATACGAGCTTTTCGGAGAGATTGTCTGTTACGCAGACCGTATGCCTTCCTGCTTAGTTAGTTATATAAAGCAATAATTTAAACAAACTCAAATAAATTATGAACTCTTAATCACAGCTACTAAAAAAAATATTAAGGCCAAAACAATGGAATCCTTTAACCCATTGCCCTGACGGCCAAGCTTCAACAAAGGGCAATTAAAAGAGCCCGAACAGGGCTCCATTTCTTACAGTAACACAGGTAGCTATATAAATCTGTGCGAAGGGAATTAGGGGATGAATGTCAACCGACCACCCCAGGGACCGGACCGATGTTGTTTCACGGGAAACCGCACAATATTTTGAAATAGCCCGTAAGTCTTGACCACGAGGGTTTAATATCGCTTGCATGTGTTATTTAATAGTGTGTACCAAACGTGTTTTGTAGAGTTTAAGAAAATTATGTCCCCAACGTGGTCCCGTGTCGGTTTACAACATTTGAGTTTCGCCGGTGTCTTGTAAACACGGATACTTGAGCCTGATATTATTACACGGATCACTTCAGCTACAGTTGTATTGATCTCGGTACCTTATTACAGGCAGGAAATTGATGTAGTAGCACCCCCTATATATTAATGTGTAATATATTTATAAGATATCTAATTCCCGTTTACAAATAATAAATTCATTGGTATGTGGTGTAATTTGAAAAAAGTTGCAAAAATAGCCTATTTAAACACTTTTTGATAACCCTTTTTTTAAACTGTATGGACGTTCGTATTATCACTAGCGCGTTGTGATTTGAAGATATGACGTCACATTACCCAGTAATATCACTGCCTCTCTCATTCTTTAAACCGGAACACTATATAATGCGATCACTGTTGCGGCTGCAGTAGAATTAGATAAGAATGCAGATGACCTTAGTATGAGGCCTAACCTCATGTAACACTTTTTTAATTCACTTCACATTATTCAAATAAATATAAAAATTGGCTCTGTGTTAATGTTAAAGTTTTAGTTGTTGGTATTTACTATATATGTGTGAAATTATGTAGTAAAGTTTATGGTAAGTAAAAATTTATAGTAAGGTTTGTCTGTCTTATTGTTGCAGCAAACTTTGAAATCAGATCAACCTATTTTGACGGTATGCGAGCTGGTAGAAAATCGCTAAAAGTGTTCACTAGCAACATCTTTTGAAGAGTCTTCGCAAACCTAGAAAACAATTATTCCTAAGTTCTTAGTTAGGGAAAGTTTCAACTCTGGAGACTTTTGTATTGAATAAACTTAAATTTAAAACACGTCTGGTTCCGGCCTACCCGTTTAAATGTAGGCCACTTAAAGGCTACCCTAACCTAAGAACTTAGGAATAATTGTTTTCAATGTTTTTATTTAAATAAAGTTGATTCATGCGTTTATCACATCAGGTTGCTGATATGTAGAAAATTTAGTTTTTAATAGTTATGTTATAATATGTTTGAACTTTTACTTTGAATTACCTACGTAAAAATTAGAGCTGAATCGTAAACTAAATAAAAAAAATTATATTTTGTTGACCAAGGTAATTTTCGTAATTAAACTTATAATACCAACGCTGAAATCTTATTAAAATTACAAAGGAACACAAAAAGGCAATTTCGATAGAGATTGTACAAAATCAAATTGTACTAAAAGAATCAGAACTCAATAAAGTATCGATGGAAATATTGATGGTACGAAATATAGAAGGTTTTGTCGCATAACAAAAGAATTAAAAAAACTAAAATAATTTGGAAATACCATCAAAATTCAGAGAAAAAATATAAGCTATATTTAATATTTTCCCTCTTAAGAATTTAGGAATAATGGTTATCGAGGATTTTTACCAATATCCATATTAATTGGAGTTGTTATTTCTCTTTCCGCGAAGAACCTTCAATAAATTTTTTCTTTCAACCCGCGTGCTGTTAAAATAGGTCGATCAGATTTCAATTTCCACTGCAACAATTAGACAGGCAAACTTTACTAAAAGTTTTTTTTATTACCATTTACTAAGTACGTACTTTCATAGCTTTCCATTGATATAATATTTATTGAGATCAGTCGAACAATTTTTCTGTTTATTTGTTCTACCCCAATCCCTATCTATCCCCAATTATCCGATCATAAAATCGTGCCTCATTAAATCCCATTTTGGGTGTTTATAATTTTATTATATGAAATATTATATTGTCTATTTTACTTAATGAAGATGCCGGTCTCTAATGATGAAAGGATTATTTTTAATTACTCGAGTAGTTAAATCATAGCAAATTGTAGATTACATTGTGACAATCAGAGTGCCATGAAATTAGCTTCCAGTCAACAGTGTCATAACAGGTCAAAACATATGGATGTGCGTTATCATTACATCAGGGATGTTATCAATGATAATATTGTTAAGATTAAATATATTCCCACTAGGAAAATGCCTGCTGACCGGCTAACAAAGGGTGTGTCATTTAAAGCATTATATATTCATGAA
The DNA here is from genome assembly GCA_020976665.1 of Heortia vitessoides. Taxonomy (NCBI): domain Eukaryota; kingdom Metazoa; phylum Arthropoda; class Insecta; order Lepidoptera; family Crambidae; genus Heortia; species Heortia vitessoides. Next base: position 13,179,446 of record JACJUM010002971.1, read on the forward strand.
CATGCTTGGTATCATAAGTTTATAGTATATAATGTTTAGCTTATTTTGATAAGTGGGGGTGTTAGTAAATAGAAATATATTTTATATATCAAAATAAAGTCACTACTAACACCATCTTGTGAGTAATTGTGATACTAACTATGGAATGTATGACCATTGTGCTTTTTGAAATATAGTCTGTTGCGAACATCCAACGAGTTCTAATACAAATAATCAATTTCATATTTCCTATTTGTAATATGAGTGTTGATAAATGTAGCCTAAGTTACTCCATATAATATCAGCATGACGGTAGCGGGTAAGACTGCGGTTCGCTACTAGTCATTAAATCAGTGTATCTGTGTGATGACGCCTCTCATTTCAAATCAAATCAAAATACTCTTCATTAAAGTAGGCCCAGTACAAATACTTTTGAATCTTTAAATCAAAATAAAATAATTTATTTCAGATATATGAAATACTAAATTATATTTTACTTATAATACTGACGAAGCTGATGGCCCCACGGGATCGTAAGAGTCATCTAACATGTAAATTAAGCCTACATTATACTAGTCTGACATCAGCAGACAAGTCTGGAATTAAGTTTATTGCAGGTCCATTACAGGAGCCACCAGAAAGGAACCTGCAAGATAAACTGGTGGTGATAATGGTTCCATCAACTGTAAATAGTTGGTGTTAATGGAACCCCAACCGGCTTCGGCGCTAACAAACTATTGTCTTAATCATTTAATATTATATCTATATGATGATGTATTTGCTCTGTGTCAGGATATTATGTAAAGATTATATTTGTAATACCTCTGTTATCTGATATCATTACTTAAAGTACATTAAGGCAACTTATCTCGGAGTCCAGGTCAACGTATGAGATATTTTGAATATTGTTTTTATTTTATATTATATGTGGAAACGCTACAAGCATTCTGGGGACTTTACTAAATAAAGGTAAGTTTATGTATAAATGCCTATATATATCATGTACCTAGAGGTGATGATACATGTGCAAGGAAGTTGTTGTACACTCGTCGCTCGCTAATTCTCAACACATTCGATTAGTCCGATGCATTAGATCCGAAGCCAGCCATTACTCGGCCACTCTATTTGATTGGGACCCTCGACCGTGCACTATACATTAACCTATATTAAACTACGTCAAACTAGTTATAACTCATTTAAAACACAATGGAACACGTAATTCCTTTTCGCAATTAAAATAGCTTGCTCTAAAGTTACACTATGCAAATGTTTACTTTTTAATTATTTGATAAAAAAGTATGACGTCTATTTACGTTGTGGATTTAATTATCCCGTTCAGAATTGGCATTACAAAATGCAATATCCTTACATAGTATCGAACAAAGTCGCTCTACCCGCTGTCTGTATGTATTGTCTATTTGTATGTATGCTTAGATCTTTAAAACAACGCAACGCATTTTGATGCGTTTTCCTTTAATTAGATTTACTGATTTAAGACGAAGGTTGATATGTATTTATATAAGCATTATATAATCAAATTGAATTAAAATATTCTATATTTAAGTAAGCCCAATTCAAGCACAAAAATTTTAATTCAAAAATACGAATTGTACTAAATTGTATAATATTCTTAATACTGATGACTCTGATGACCCGATGGAATCATCACGGACATTGCGGCATTTACGGACGGACACCAGACGAATCTTAAAAACTAAGTTTAATTCTGTATAGACTATATAGTATAATAGTGTTAAGTTCTCAAGGTTGGCAATACTACATATATGATGACACAAGCGTTTATAGGCTGCGTTCACGTTTACCATCAAGCAGAACCGCAAAGTCGCGAAACGTCAACGCGTCAACGCAAAGTCAGCAAACAAGCATACTTGTTTGCTGACTTCGCGTTTTAAAAAAGGAAGTAGCAATGCGTATGCATAAAGCAAGCTAGCAAGCAAGCAAATGATGTTAAATAAATTCTGTTTTCAACTTTACATGATGTGAAACATGTATCGAGGCAGCGGAACTTCATATTATGCCAGTATTGAGCTTGCTTATAAATATTTTATATATTATATTTGCATATAAACTTTCTAATTCTGATTTACGCGATGTTAGAAATTAAGAGACAATTTAGAAAAAAATTGTTGTAGTTATGATGCCCACATCTATCTGACTGAAAATCCGACAACGCCAAGAGGTCATATAAGTTCACTGACATTTGATTTCACTGATCAAAACAATCAAGACAAGATATACTATACTCACATTGTCCAGACAAAGGTATTTAGTGTATCTTGGGCTGGGGCAGCGTGAACAATGGTACCTGCTACGATTCAATAGGTCGTGGCTGGATAGCACACCGAACACTGCTTTAATTTCTTCTTATATTTATATTTCTAATATATATATAAGAGACACCGAGGTACCGGCAGAGATGAAAAGTAGCTCCTGTACCAAGTATCGCAAGAGTAGACTGAGGTACCGAACCGAGAGATGGCGGTATATCCACCTGAAACACTTATACTAAAATACGTGGACGGGGAGAAGCAATCTGCCGCAAAGTACGCTATGCGATTACCACTACACCAGCGCATCGTAGTTATTAAGAAAAACATCCTCCATCCATTGTTTGACATATACTTCTTTTATTGGACTCCAATGGCTGATATGAAGAATAGTCACTTGCCTTGGGTACCGGCATAGTAGAATAGGAGAGGTACTGTACCAGTCGTAAAAAGCGACTGAATAACAAGAAACTGAAACAGTATAGCTTAAAGGGAACAGGGTGGGGTTGGAAAGCTTTCCCGCCGTGAAGCTACGCTCTGCGATTGCCACAACACGGCGCGGCAATTTTGTGCTTTATTACCCGTCTTGAAGAGGCTTAGCGATTGTCGTTTTACGGCTGCTTTGACAACGATGATTTGAATGTTATTTAATTACTGTTTAATTGTTATTTACAATTGTCGATCGTCGATGCAGCACGGTGTGACGCACACCCGAAGGAAATCGCATAATACGACGGACAGACATTGTTACTTAGCAGCTAATTGATCACGTGATTGGTGCTTTGTCAACCTGCCCCCAGCTAGGTCAATAATCGCTTGGCCGAGTTGGAAACTCGCCTGGACACGAACTACCTAATGATGTTTATCGATACATAAACCTGTCTGTTGTCGATAGATTATGTTGGTTGGAGGGGATTTATTTTTTGGTCGGATTAGAATAGTATCGACATTTTTAACAGGTGTCGATAGAGGGTAATGATAATTTATTGATTGGCGGACCAGATGACGCAGGTGGTATTGATCATACTCTGTGCGCAAAAGGTCGTGGGTTCAATCCACAGACAAATATTTATATCATGACATTTGTGTTTGTTCTATGTCTGGGTGTTTAATATATATATTTAAGTGACTTATATCGGAGTCAGGTCAATGTATGAGATGCCGTGTAATTTTTTTTATTAAAAAAAGCAAAAGATTTGTTACTAACATAATTATACGCATTATTCCAACTATATTACTGTGTAGTAGTTATAAAAAAATGTTTATTTTAAATCGAACTTAATTAATAATAATTCGACATTGTCAAAAAATATGACACTGCAGAGGCGTAGACACCCGATGTCTACGTTCGGATCGAATGCGCAGATGTTTGTAAAGATAAATATAGTTATTGTATAACTGGAAATAAGTAACAAAAAGTACTTAATCACTTAAATGTAACAAATAAAAAACGTGATTACGCTTCGGATTCAAACCGAGCCGCTGCTTCGACACAAATATGTATGATACGGTATACATTTGAACCTACCGGCTACTTCTGCACAAACCCAAAGCATATGACTCTTTTTTGGGTAAAAAGAAGGTCCTACAGAAACTAGGTACCCTGAAAACAAGACAACTACAAAACTCCCGCACCAAAGTTTGCAAACGTTTGTGTAGCACGGCACTCCGCAGTAATTCGGGTGTCCTTTGACCGGCCTCTGGCTCGGGCCGGTTTAAAATTCCGTTACTGTAGAATGCACTGCAACAGCGCTGCACTTTATTAGCACAATTGACGCAGAACCGAAAACCTACGAAACTAGGAAATAGGTAACTTTACTTTGGCTTAATGGAAAATTCTTCGTAACGTGTGTTTTGTTTCAGTTTTTCGGATGTTTGTTTTCATCAGAAGTTCACGTGTGTGCAGTTACTCCGAAAAGCAAATATATTACGACAACCAACAAGGTAATACACCGCAAGAAGTTTGAACCGTAGTGGTTACTTGGTTTGCTTTAATTATAAATAACCATAGAAAACTTAAAAAAATAAACTCAATTAAAGATGCAATTGAAATACCGGCAGAGTAGAATAGTACCTACCTCTGTACCTGGTGTCGAAAAAGGCGACTAAAGTACCAGAACCGAATGATGGTGGTATATCAGCAGCAATCCTTTTGTGAAAGCTGTGCCAACTCAGGCGTGTTGCCCAGCGCGGCAATTATGGACAAAATTCCCCCTTTCTTGGGGAGGCCTATGTCCAGCAGTAGACTTCTAATGGCTGGTGTGATGATGATGATGATGATGACTGATGCTTGACTGCTTGAAGGTTTGCTAGTGCAGACGCCGGTATGTATTCCAATATTACCTACCATTGGGTGTTATTGGAACCGATATCACCATCAGTTTTTCTTGCTGGTTCTTTTCTGGTGGCTCACGTATTAAAACTGCTATAAATTTAGTTATAAAACCCGTCTGGTGCCGAAAGACTATTATAAATTAGAACGCTCAATGACCTATCTGTTTGAATGACTCTTGTAACACTGGTTGTCAGGGTCATCAGATCTTTTATTTATTATTGTGATTTACAAATCTAGACTCATAATATTTTTTTTCAACTTAAAAGTGCTTATGAAAGTTATTTTTAAATAAAGATATATTAAACTTTATTTGATTAATGTGAAAATATAGTAATTTGATAAATAGTTAATGTAGTAAGCAGTAAAAATATGAAACTAAAAATAATGCTCTTTGATCGTGAACTCCTTAAAGAGGCGGCTACTCCCGGCCTAAGAAACAAAAAGATCAATTTCTATTACATGAATAATACCTATACCTCGTCTCACATATTGTTTTACATATTCCCGTGCGGCAATTACCGTAGTGCGCAAATCTTGCTAGGCTTAGAACAGTACACCGCACTCGCCGGCAAGTTCGTGATATCCGCTTCAACTCTTAACTCTCAACAACGGTAAAATAGAAAATACTACTATAACTACTCCGATACTCCATGACACTACAACTTTTTGTTACACTGAAATTGATATATGAAGAATGTTTTACAATATAAATAATTCCGCCTCGCCTCACAAAGTTTACTGATTTTAAATATGTAATATAAAAAAAAATTGGAAACAAAATCATCAAAATATAAGAACTTCCAAACATTGCCTGTACCTATTGCATCACGCTAATCGCAGAGCGTTGCTTCGTGACACGTTTGAACTATTTTATTTTAAACATGAGGTAGACCTATTTATTCTGTTTTAGCCGTGAGGTATCGGCAGTACAGAATATTAGCTCTCTCTAAACAGGTGTTGGAAAAGACGACCAAGGCACCAGAACCGAAAGATGGTGGTATATTCAACCGTAACAGTGCAACACAAATGCACAAGACGAGCATGGGCAGCAGCATCACCGTTCTAAAAGCTGCGCTCTACGATTGCCAATACGCTTGGCCAGCGCGGAAATTACGGGCAAAATTCTCCCTTTCTTGGAAAAGCCTATGTCTAGCAGTAGACTACTGATGGCTGGTATGATAATGCTGAGACCTACAAACGATCCCTATCCTGACATATTCCTTTAGCCATTATTCATTGGTCATAGACAGATTTAAAAAAGCTACAACTCACTGTCTTACTAACTAATATACACATACTTACCTCACTAAGTTCAGATAACACCATCCAAAGTCTTGTATACAGCGGTTCACATTACCATGTTTAAAAGGAGGAAGAAGAATAACAGACATACAGAATTTACACAAGAAGCGTTACTGTAAATTCTGTATGTCTATTATTTTTCTTCCTCCTTTTAAACATGGTAATGTGAGCCGCTGTGTACAAGTTCTGTATTTACACAACAGATACACACATTACGTCAATACTTTAAAAGTAAGTCCGAACTATCTCGTTCACACAAACATATTATAAACACAGATCACAAGCTCACACCGCTTCATTTGCATAACCCACCATTCGACCTAATGAAACATTAACAGACCCTAGACAAAAATAGAAGCATGGTAAGATAAAGACCGTCATGGGAGACACCGATCGTACCTGGCCCAACCACACGCCGACAAAGATAAATCGAACGAGTGGCTTATAAAAGGTGAACTCTCCTAGAAACAGAGGGATTTATGCTTGCGATACAGGACGAAACAATAGCAACCCGTAATTACAGAAAACATATAATAAAAGATCTAAACCAACACACCGACCTTTGTAGACGTTGCAACAGTACATCCGAGACCATGCAACACATCACAGTACCGGTACCATACAAGCACCGGTATGATCAGGTTGCAGCAACTATCCACCAACAACTAGCAATACAATATAGTTTAATTTAAGAAATGACCGCTTATTACAAAATAAACCAAACTGGATCTTAAGAACAGCCGACTCAAACTTTGCAGGGATAGAACAATACTGACCGATAAAACATTACATTTCAATAGACCCGACGTAACCATACATGATAATGTAAAGGGTATAGGATATCTCATTGACATAGCCATACCAAATTCTAACACTGTAAAAGAAAACCATTACACAAAAATTAAGCAAATATCAAGGTCTTGCAGTCGAACTCAAATTCTCGTGGAGAGCGGAAACCGCACGTATAGTACCAATAGTATTGTCCTCAACAGGTCTTACCCAAATCATACTTCCGAAACCTGCAGACGTTATCTATCCTACCATATGTATTTAATCTTCTTCAAAAGCCGCAAGGCTAAACACCTGCCGCATCACCAGAAAATTCCTTACCTCTTTCAGTGTCTCCGGTATATTTTCCAATAATACATGTTTTCGCTTGGCCATGGCCCACGGTAGTTGCCAACGATATCTTCTTCAGAGGAAAAAACAATATCAAATGTAATAATAATAATAAATACATAAATTCCGCAACATCACGTACATTGACCTGACTCCGTGATAAGTTGCTTAAAGCACTTGTGTTACGGACATCAGACCACAACCCAAACACAGAACAAACATGAATATTATAATATATTATTTGTCTGCGGTGCTGATCGAACCCACGACTTATGGCACATAAGTCAGGATCACTACCATCTGCGCCATCGGGCCCGTCTTAATTATATCAGTATGTAAAAATCTCACGCTGAGAAAATAAATTTTATTTTAATTTTGGAAGTTACGGGGGTACAATTAAAAGGGTAAGCGATCGGAGTGTTCGTTTGCACACCACTTCGACGTGGCCACTGACTGACTGCCGACTGCTTGCAATTACCTTTTATTGTTTTTTTTCGAAAACTGAATTAAAACTTACTTGTGTGTTACTTTTCATTCAAACGTAATTGAACTTCTAAGAATATGTGTACTGTATGTTATACGCTATGCACTGGGTTCTACAGGGTTCCACATATATTAATTATTATTTTTATATATATTATATAGGATTCTATGTTAGTCATTATTCTAAGATTTTTTTGTAACATAAAAAGTTTGATTTCCTCAGACGAGTTCAATAAATTTTACATCATCATACAAAATTTTAAGTACGCGCACGCATAGTATGTATACTGTTAGGGCAGTTTTAAAATCTATTACTCTTTCGAGATGATGCAGGGCAAAGATAAATGAGGATATTTTATTTATTAATTATTGGGTGTGACTTTTCCAAATTAGATGTGTATCTAAGCCTATTTCTAGAAAGGTGACAGTATCTACAGTTTTATACTGCCGGTACCGCCGTGAGGTACTGGCAGAGTAGAATAGTAGCTCCCTCTGTAGCAGGTGACGTAAAAGGCGACTAAGGTGCCAGAACTGCCGCGAACCTAATGCTGTTGGCAAGCTTGGTGACAATCGCATAGCGTACGAGTAGCTTTGCGACGGGAATGCTGCTGTCCATCCCAGCATTGTTGTATATAAGCTACTGTTTCGAGTGGATATACCGCCACCTGTCGGTTCTGGCACCTTAGTCGCCTCTTGCGCCATATACAGGTAGGTACTATTCTACACGGCACATAATTATGGTAAATGTCTGATGTCCCTAAAAGAAGTAGCAAATGTTATTTGACATGATATTTCCCTGTATACTAAACATCAGAAGCTGACACGATCATAAAAGTACCACATCATCTTAATCAAATATTTTCATAAAAAAATAGTAGAACTATGAACAATCTCAGTTTTGGATGTCGATATAAAACTTTATTTACAAAAGGTCCTTTAGATCAAATAGTAATAAAATTAAAAGCTTTCCTAGTGACAATCGAACCATGTGATCTCACTCAAGTATATTCGTTAAACAATAATAGAATTAAGAACCATCTCATTTTTGAACGTCGGTTTAAAACAAAATTTTTAAAGGTCATTAATATCAAATGGAATTAACATTCTCGCTAAAATTACATTACCAAATGAAGAAGAAAGTGGAAACTTGAGCTTTTAATGGACGCTAACGAACCTTTCCCAGTTTATTTTTTTAGTCCTGTAACATCTAAGGCTCGCCTCTCCCCACTAATTCCTGGCGCCCTTTGAGACTTTGGGACCTTCACGAGTAAGTATATTTTAAATTCCATTACCTAAGCTAACCTTTGGAATGTTTATTACGTAAGCACGCGGTATATTTTCTAAAGAACTAGCTGACAGCCGGCCGCAAGCGGAAGCATGGAATTAGTTTATTTATAAGATTATTAAAATTGTTACACAATGTTATTTATACATATTATGTGCAAGTATAGTGTGTGTATAGTAATACAAATTTGTGCAAGTCATATTCATTTAATAAGATAGCCATAGAATAATATCTCCAAATGTAACTTTTGCTGTATCGAGAGAGTAGAATATTACCCCTCCTCCTGAACCAGGTGTCGTAAACAATGCAGCCAAAATGCCCAAGCGGGATGGGCAGTAGCATCCCTGTCGCGAAAAATGCGCTCTGCACTATCTTGGTAATCACCATCACACTTGCCCAACGGCAATTATGGCCAAAATTCCCCTTTTCTGGAGCGACCTATATCCAGCGGTGGATTTCCAATGGCTGGTATGATGATGATGTTGAAAGTAATAGGTGTTTGAGCTCACTGGAGTATCGGAACCGACCGATAACAGTACATTCATTCGGTTAGGCATACGCGTCGCGTAGTTATTTTCTGAGATTTTAAGCGAGACTTTTTTCAAGATAAGATCAAACTTCTGAATCTGGCATGTAGGTGCTTGTAGGTTGACAAAATTGAAGAGATGGCACTAATTTCTTAGCACTAAAGGAATACTAGGAAAAATTTAACGTGTCTACTAAGGTCTCAGTAACACAACGGTAGAGCAGACCCCCGGCAAGAGAAAGATGGAGGTTCCAATCCTGCGTGAAGTCGGCGACAACTCCTTTTTTTTGTTGTTGTATGTTTAATTTGTATTCAGCATTTTTCACAGGGAAACTACTTTTCAATATTAGAAGAATGCTACTGTTTTCTACCGAAGTTATAAGTAGAATAACAATTCGGAACGATCGGAGGCTTGAGAAAATGGTAATTGCAAGCAATAACGTTGGCCCGCACAACGTGGTGTCCCAGCTATCCAATAAAGTCCGCGTTAACAAAAGTAAAAACAATCAATTAACAGTGCACAAGATTGCTTCAAGGCAATGGCAATGTCCCACACTTAACAGCGCCGGCTGAAAACAGACCTTTGTTGTCGGTGATAAAGTCGAAATTCGGTCGATTAGAGGAATAATTAGGAATCAGGGGTATTCCTTTGATTGTGCCCCATTTTTGTCAATATTTGTACATATCTAGTTATTACTTCCAGAAGAGATTACTTTTGTAAGGCTTGGTTTGATATCCTAGAATAGTAATTTATTTATTAATATCGCATTTGATTCAAGTAATATAATTTAATATATTTCTACGAAAATAACACATTTTTAAAGAGAAATATCCGATCTTACTTTCCTGACCTTCTTTATTCCATTCTCCAGATGTTTCAATAGCAACTGGCAAAAAAGAATAATTAGCTGCCATTAAACTATATTTGTCCGTTTTAAGTCTGGCATCGATTTCCGGAACAGGACCAGACTTGGCGGCGGTTGAAATCACATGCGAGGGGCTAAAAGCACAATCCATGTAAAATCCCACAGGACGCCACGACCCCTCTTCAACGGAATTTAAGACAGGCCGTAAGGTTGCTTTCCATCAGTATGCCCCAATGGCTTAAGAACAATAGGGACCCCAGCCGACAAGAGGGCTCTTCTGATGATATCGTTCACACAGAGGTGACTAGACAGTCTGATAGACAGATCCAGCAGTGCAGAGGGAATGCCACCGTCATGCGTCATGGTCATTGTTTGTTCTATAAAAACGTCTCCAAATTTGCCGATGGATCAGCTTGAAACTACATAACTGATTCAGGCCTGAATGCTGCGTGTAATCGAGCCATCTCTACCCTAGAGCTAAGTTTGAGCAGTTTCTCTTAAGAAATATCACATATAGGACCGTTCCAGCTTCGTTGAAACGTTGGTTGTTCTGCAGAACCCACGCAATGGGCACGCGAAAGCTGCAGAACCTCGTCCGCATAAGGAATCTAAAGCTCACAATTATATGACAAAATACGAGTATCGAGTTTCAGCACTCCATATAACCCAGAACACCGACCCTTATAGGCAGTGAAGCTTGGCTCCACTGAACCGAGGACATTTCTATGTTGACGATTATTTCTACGATTTCTTTAAAATGGGGTCAAATTTGTTGAGACTTTCACCATATAATCTAACTGGTGTGGTGCAGACAAAATAACACAACGCGGCGTTGACAAGCAAAATCGTTAAGGTAACGTGAGCGGAAAGCTGTTCTAAATGCTATTTAGCAGATGACAAGGCCAATGTCTTGGAAGCGCCTCTGATATATCATCCGAGAAGATAAAATGAATTTACACAAAACCTTGATTCTAGGGACTAATAGCTGCTACTCTTTGCAAACCTGCTAAGGAAGTAATTCCTGAGCGAAAAAAAAATACCTTGCATTTAGATGTGTTGACGTGTGTCCCCAATCCATCAAAACCAGTAATGAACTTTCATATGTCCAGCCCACCACACCACAGGGCCCACCTCTGGGGTGGGGACATACAAAAGTTCATTACTGGTACTCTCCCCGATAATGCCGTCGTCCAAACCAGACATTAAATTTGGACTGCAAAGCTGAGTATGATATTTTCACTTTTTTTTTTAATTTGACCAGATTGACATATAATGCAGACCGCGTTATAGCAAATCACTGCCTATAGACACTCGTATTATCCCACAAGATATCACTAGCGCGCTGCCAACCTTATGACTTGAAGATATTATGTCACATCACCTGTTTCAGCCCCTCTCACCCTTCAAACCGGAACATAATATAATATGTGAAAGTTAGGTATCAAACTAAACACCCTTTATATGAGGTCTACATGAAACAGCAATAAGAAAAAGTAAGTATTTGTTATAGACTAGACAAACAGGCGTTTAATAGCGATCGAATTTGAGTTGCTACTTGCCAATCCTTATCAATTCTCCAACAGTTAAAATAAACAGTTATAATAATTATCCCCGCGTCGGATTCAATTCCCAAATTTGAACGTTGCTTTTGTCTGCGGTGCCCGGAAACTGGGTGCTCTATTATCGGGAGAAAGTTTCTATCGGTTCGTAATTAGTTTACGTATTTCGCGAGATGATGAGGCAATGGCTGGGGGCGTTTTATTTAATTATTCATATACATCTTTATTGGAACAATGGTTGATTGAATTCTTCAAGTGAACCCCTAAGTTACTCTCGGAGAAACAGCTTTTTTGAGGTTTTATGCATAGAATTGAATTATGTTTAAAACATAATTGGTGGTATACAGTTAATTAGGTAGCGCGCGAGCCTATATTACCGCAAGCTAAAATCATGATAATTAATTTTATAAACGCAATTTGTGAATCATCCTAACTAGCCTAGAAACGAACTCAAAGAAATGCGCCTCTAATAATTCCAGTATTGTGCCATAATTTTTGTTAAACATTTATATTGTATTCAAACCATGATATAAATTTACAAAGAGGGATGCAATATTCATTTAAACTCGTTCCCTCTCCCGCAGCCATCTCGAGAATTATCTTTATGAAGGAACAATGTAATTTAGGCCTGTGTAATTAACATTTCCATCCTTCAAGTTCTTTGTGCCAGTGCGATGTTCGTTAAGAACATCTAAACAAATGAGGACGGGTTGTTTGTAAATATATGTAGTTACCATACATTTTAGAACACTGTACTGTCACACTTTTCTACCGCCAAATAGCATTGTCCGCATTGCTGTGTTCCGGTTTGAAGGGTGAGAGTGAAATTACCGGGTAAATGTAACATAGTGTCTTTAGTTCACAGGGTTGGCGACATATTATATCTTCGTAATGACACAAGCGTCTAAGGCCTGCGGTCACGTTTACAAATAAGCGGATCGTATGCTTGTTTGCTGACTTAAAATATAAAAATAACGCATCGCATATTAGTTATTATTGTCCCAATGATTGGACAAAAAGCAAATGAACAAATTTCCATTTTAAAAATAACATTTCACAAAATTATTCTTGTTAAATTTTACGTTTTGCAAATTATTGTTCAGACAATAAACAGTTTAATTAAAAAACAGTTTACACAAAATAATGTTTTGGTCAACTGAAACGATATGGCTGGTTTGGTTAGAACTGAGAACACAATGAAAACTAATATTTTAACAGTTTCCAAATTAAAACATTTGCGAAACCTGTATTATGTCACGTACGTTAATTTTTAAAGAAATACGGGTCTTTGCGAAATGATATTTTATCAAATATTCATATCAAATATATATTATTAGTTTTTCAATAGTAAACCATCTGTTAATCATAGTGGAATAAATGCATATTAACAGTATTTGTTTGCAAAAAGTGGCTTACCACATAATATTCTATTAAAATATGCATACGATATTATTAGCATGTTGCCAACCTTGTGACTTGAAGATATGTCACATAACCCTCTCACCGGACTCACTGCCTCTCTCACCGGAACCGGAACATAGCAATTTGTACTCTGCTGTTTGGTAGTAGATATATCTCATGCCCATGTTATCTGACCGCTAAACTATCAAAAAAAATAAAGTCTATCCCACAGTATTTTTTGCGGGATAAAATATAGTCTATGTGTTTTGCCAGACCTATATCTGTGCTCGAGTTTATTCAGCTTTGTTCAACAGTTCGAGAGAGAGAAAGTATAATGAACTTTCCTACATTATAAGTTTTCATAATAGCAAAAATATATTAGTAAGTAAAATATACGTAGCGTTTTCTTTAATATTAGGAACGGGTCGAAGTAATTAAAGACTACAAATGGGCGGCGCGGAGCCGACAAATTAATGAGTCTGGTTCAACGCGATTGTCGACCCGCCGTATGCTAATTACAACTGAAAGCCGTTAAAAACCGCTAAAGACTTTTCATTTAATATTATCATACATGAATATTGTGAGGATAGATTTAGTTATAACAAATAAATATCCCATACCTTGATTCCGTAATAAGACGCATAAAGCACTTGGGTTACGGACAACAGAGGAATCACAAATATACTACTTAAGTACATATACTTAACAACCAGACACAGAACAAACATAAATATCATCACGTAAGTATTTGTCCTGGGGATCGAATCCACGACCTTTAGCGCACAAGACAGGATCAGTACCATCTGCGCCATCGGGCCCGTCGTTTCATACATTCACACAATATCTCATACATTGACATAACTAAAAAAGGTCTTTTTGATATAATGAAACATTACAAAATTATTGTTCACAAAACAAAATAGGGCCCACCGCAACTTTGTCTCTTATTGTGTTTATAAATAATTCGTACACTTATTATTAGCAAAATGAAGTACTACCATTTCTAGTACATATGTTTATGAATTCATAATGTATTTTAAAAAAGTTATTTTTTTATTACTCTTAAGTGGAGACATAGAAAGAGCAAAATGCTTAAATGACCTATTTCTTGTTTTTTTTACAAGTGTCATGACATAGAGCGACATAAGCTTGTTTGTCAAAACAAAGCTGGTGATCCTAAATGATGGGACTTTTACTGCGGCCAGTTACGTTAAGAATGTAATCCGATCTCTCGTCATACCTTATTCACAAAGGGTGAGTGATAATTTTGTGGTTATGCAGGACAACCCTCGTGCACATACCGCTCGTGGCACTTAGAGGGCACTCTCTGATGCCGATATGTCAGTTGTGCTTTAGCCAGCGATGAGTCCTGATCTCAACTCAATTGAGCATCTATGGGATCAATCAAAAAGAAGTCTCAAAGAAACCCACATACACGTTAAAAGTCAACAGGACCTTATAAACGCCCTAAAACTTTGTTGGAAACGAATACCTGACGAAAACATCACTCATTTGATCGAGAGTGTTCCAGATAGGCTCAGAGAGTGCATAAAGACTAATTCCTTTATTATGAATTACAAAGTGTGTCCGTGCTTCAGTTGGACACTATTTGATAGCTTATCAGGAATGCATGTTAATGAAATTTGATATGTGCATTTAAAAGTGTATAAGCTAATAAGATGTGCAAATTTAATAACATAAAATCCCTCTAAAATAAAAAAAATCAAATACAATACATATGAGAGGCTAATGAGGCTTTATGTTTGGGGTAACAATATTTTTGGTTGTTTAATCTTCTAAGAAAAGTAAGCCACTAAGGTCGAGTCAAAATCTGTCCAGCTGTTTCAATTAACTGGCACAAACAGACCAAATTGTGTCATAAGTATGCCCCAAGCATTTTGTTTTTTCTTTAAACGTATTATCAATATATTTTATAATTTTACAAAATTAAGCTTAACAAATGTGAAAAAATACTAAAACCTTCAATAGGCTATAATTTTAACCATTGCCGTGAGGTACCGGCAGAGTAGAATAGTGCCTCCCACTGCACCAGGTATCGTAAGAGGCGACTAAGGAACCAGTTTCGACAGATGGTAGTATATCCATCCGAAACAGTGCAGCTCATATGCACGGGGCGGTAATGGGCAGCAGCATCCCTGTCGCGAAAGCTGCGCTCTGCGATTGCCAACACGCTTGCCCAGCGCGGCTATAATGGGCAAAATAACCTCCTTTCTAGGAGAGGCCTATGTCCAGCAGTGGCTTTTCAATGGCTGGTATGATGATGATGATGATGGTGGACTGTATTTATAATAATAAATATAAATAATGACTCCAAAATTTTCGTAAAATTCGTATAAAGCACATCGTGTTCCGAATATCAGAAACGAAAGAATCACAGTAACAATACTTAAATTCGTACATGTAACACCCAGACACAAAACAAACACACATATTCATGATGTAAACGTTTGTCCTGTGTAGGGACGAAAGAATTGTAAACGCTTCTATTTTTATATTGCAGCTTTAATAAAGTCCAAAAGTATTTTACTGACAGTACACTGTAGGAAGACAGATGACGCACAGCCAGTCAGCTAATGAGCTTGGCTCGACTCAAGCCACGGTAATTACGGCTGATTCGCCAGCTAAAACGCTTAAGTTTTTCTAGAAACTCGATTTTGCAGCTATATCACTTAAGTGTCTGAAAAACATTTGTAAACAGTTTCAAGATTTTAGCTGTCTAAGAAACTGTTTAGCCTTATAATAGAACGTTTTAGAGGTATTTTGGATTTGAAACCTACTTTAGACGACGGTAGACGTCATACAAAGGTCGTCTGCATTGGTACCTCACTCTCACCTATTTCTTTATCCAAATAGCAGTGTTCCCATTGCTGTGTTCCGGTTTGTGGGTTAGGGAGGAAGTGGCGGGCCAGTGGTATCCTTGTGATATTACGAATGTCTACAGGCTGCAGTGACGTTTACTACCACGACTGCATGCTTATTTGTCGACCTGGTGAAATAGGAAAAAAACAATGTAATTTTTAACTGTCTGCTAATTTAACTTTTTTGCAATTAAAATATCGCCTCATCTATAGAATAAAGGCCTATCTGAAGGGTTGCTAATTTTTCGTAGATGCTAGGGAAGTTGTAGACTTGTTTTGCTCTTGCACAGTGAGACCTGATATTTAGATTTTAATATATGCTGTTACAATGCCCCATCCTAGTTAAATGTTTCATAGTGTATATTTATTTCTCGTTTATTTTCCACGATACTGCGTTTCATACGAACTGATTCTTTTTTATTAATCCATCCGACAACTCATACGTTGACCTGACTTCGGATAATTAGCTTAAAGCACTTATGTAACAGACAACAGGAGGTCAAATATAATACTTTAATACATATTTTTAACACACACACACACAAGACAGACACAAATATCATTATGTTAAATTTTATTCTGGGTGGGAATTGAATCCATGACCTATGGCGCACAAAAAACTATAATAGCGTTCTATAATAAGAAAAAACATTTTTGCTGGAATTGCCCATCTCTTATTAGTCTTTTGTGAAATACCACCTAAGAATAACAAACGTAATCTATATACATATATAAAAGGTAAAACTCTCTGGCAGAATAACATATCATCGTAGGTCTTCAACTATAAGGGTTAAAAACTTGAAATTTTGCATAGGGGTGCCTTTTATAATGTAGGGGAGCACTGAGATAGGATTTTTGAAAATTAATCTTCTAAGAGGGTACAACGGGCGAGTAAAATTGGCATAAAACTTCGCTGTTTTTGAAGTTACTTAAGTGAAATTTACTATGAATATTTTTCTTTGAAAGACATTAAATGTGTGTATATATTTTTTTCATATACTATCTGTCAAAGAGTTACCTTCTTGAGTTAAGGAAGGAAGAGGTGTTTAACTTTAGTATGAAAGTTCACTTATCATAGGTTTATACTTTTCACCCGCGTTGAGATGTAGCTAAACGCGGGTGAAAAATAAAGCTGTACTATTCAATTGACTACACGCTTGCCATACTCGGCATTTATCGGCAAAACTCCCCTTTCCTTGGGGAAGCCTATATCTAGCAGAGGACTTCCAATGGCTGGTAAAATGATGGTGATTAGAATAAAGCACCTATATTTTTAACTAGTCCAACTGACTGATGGTGTACTTTACAATTCATAACATTAAAAGACGGAAAATATAGGAAACCTCAAACAAGTAAAAACATTATTACTCAAACTCAACGTTCTCTTCTCTCAAGCCGCGCTAATTACAACCAATTCATATAATAAAATACCAAACGCGGTGAATCTCGAGCTTAGGTTGTTGCGTGCAACTTTACAGACAGTATTTAGGTGTTTAACCTAACCTATGTACCTATTTAAGTGTACAACTACCTCGGGAAACAAATATCATTTAAAAATAAAAGACATATAGATAAAATAGACAGACGTATCAATATGGCCTGTAAAAAATACTGGAGCTGCAAAGAAAGACTTAAATCCAAACTTCCCATGACACTAAAGAAAAAAGTGATGGATTCAAGCACACTCCATACTTGGATATATAATACCACCATACTAAAATTCCGGTCGTACCAACGGCCTATATTCAGAAGCATCGTTGGCATTAAGATTAGACAAACAGGCGAGCTAAAGCATCAGATGGAAAACTAATTTACTAGACACATGGAAATGGGCAGGACGTATCGCCAGCTCTTCTGATGATAGATGTCCAATGCGAGATACAAAATCTAATGATCCTGAAGGCAAAAGACAAAAAGGTATATCAAAAACTCGCTGGTTATATGACATTCTAGAAGTGTCAGGAAAGGATTGGTTGAAAACAGCTAACGATATAAAAAATGGCGGACTATGGAAGAGGCCTATACTCAAGAGTGGCCATTATCTATAGATTTTTTTAATCATGGATTAATAAAGGCTTATTATAAGTGTACCTACAATAGAGAATTACCTAGAATAAAGTTAAGTCTTTATTAAATTACATGTCATTTCATAAACCTAACAGTCATACAAATCAGTCGAAATTATTCAATTTTATTGAAAACGAGTCGATTTTATTAAACTCTAAGCAAGTCATTGAGTTCAAAATTAATATTTTGTTTATATGACAGATTTTCGTAGGTTGATTTGTGGCCTCGGGTACTAATTTTTCTGATTTCTTGATAAGTCGCTTAAAGCACTTGTGCTACGGACTTCAGATAAGAGAAAAATCATAAATATACTACTTAAACTCATATATTTAACACCCAGACACAGAACAAACATAAATATCATTATATAAATGTTCTTCAAAAAAATTCGTAATATCAAAACCAAATTATACACTTTCTGAAAATATTCGTTATAAATTTATTATGTAAAACAGACTTCAGATATGTTATTAAAATTCGTGCTAATAAAAATAAACTCCCATTTGACCATATTTCAAATGGTTCATTCTATGAGTAGGTCCTGATCAAGATTTTCAATATTTTTTTTACTATTACATACATCACGCCTATGTTCCATCGGGGTAGTCAGGGACTATAGATCTCCACTTGCTACAATCTTGGCGTACCTCTATCGCTTACCGTACTATTTATCATCATCATCATCATTATATCAGTCATAAGACGTCCACTGCTGGACACAGGTAGTTGGGGAGGCCCAAGTAATCTCCAATAGGACTGGTTGCGGCCTGTGTCTAGCGCGATGCTGCGGTTTTAGTCAGATGGTCTATCCACCTATTACGCATTGACTATTATTTGCAGTGTTACATAAAAATATAATTCTTAAAGCAATATACAAACTGATATAATTACTTGGGAACATAAAACCTCAAATGAAACAGCAAGCAAACGAAAAGTAATAAAGGATTCAAGTAAAGAAGCAATAGTCTTTGTTCCACGACATACCTTGGTACTTGCGCATCGCTGTGGCGGACTCGATCAAAAAGATGGCTTTTTTTGTTTATGTTACAAGAAGTCTTTTAAGGCCTTAAGCAAACTATCGCATGTCTTTTACTAAAGTTTTATTAAAGTTACCACCAAACTTCGAAATATTATAAAAAAATATTATCTTTTCAGGTGCTTTTGGCTTTTCGTCGCCATGAGAGTCTTTAAATTAATATAATATAGGTAATTTAACGACTTTCGAGGTTTTTTTTCTATACTTTGTACATTAAACGCACAAAATTGGGAAATTAATACTTACAATTACAGGCTCCAAACCAACCTTCGAAAATCTATTAAAAAACTTACAACTAATGTTGAACTCAATGAATTTCATATTATAAAATATATCTAATATTTATTATTATAATATATATATAATAAACCATTTGAATATCATATCTTTATGAAAATCGTGAAAGGTGAAAAAGAAAAGTCTTACATAAAAAAATCGTCTAGGTTGATATGTCGTCGAGAAAAGTAATATAATCTTAAAAAATACTAATTTTATCTTAAATATTTCCTAGAATTTAGAATTATTTTTACTGATTGTCTGTACGCCTTTAAAGTGGATTGGATAATACTTAGATATGTACAAAACATAAATCTGTACCTTTTAAATGTCATAGGTGGGGATCGAACCCACGACCCTTGGCGCTCAATATTCCTACCAAATGAGGCAACAAGCCCATATAAAATAAATTATTGTCTATATTATTGATGATGTCGTCTTTTACTGGAGTCGGTAGCTTTTTGACAGTAATTCCTCTACCCTATTGTTTACTTCACAATTGGATCTAAACTTGGATCCTTTTAAAAGACAATCAGACACACTAAATAATGTTTTAAAATAATCTCGGTATATTATAACAACAGCATGTTAAGTATATGAAATCAAGCAAACACGGTTGCTATCGACATAAAATCTATAGGCACAAACGCAAACAGAGAGATATAGGCTCGGATGCCAAGCGTACCGCAGAGAATAGTGACGTCTCTGCAGGAATGCTGCGCCTCCCTAATGTACTTGAGTCGGTTGCCGGTAGTTTACTACGTCTAATTGCCTGCAGCTACCGCTGGCTGTGTTGCCAGTTTCTTGTAGTTTTTCCCTATAATAATATTGGCCTTACAACTTTGACTTACGAGTATTGATTAGAAATGCTTTTAAAGTTATGACACTTAGCATCAGTGAAAACAAAATTGATATAGACATATATCTACCATCTATGTATATTAATATTACACGCAATAATTATTTACACGTAATATTTATACACGTAATAATGTTAAAAGACTTTGACGCGAGGATCACCGCAATAATATTATTTGTGTTGCTATCCAAGAACACAAACTATATCATCACATTCTGTTTTGCTTAATCCAAGGTAATAGGAAAAATAACTTATGTGATTATCCTGTTAATATATAACGACATCCATATACGTTACTCTTTCATGCCAAAAATTTAACACAATAATTATTTATACTCTGAAAAACCATGTATTATATGCTTTTTAATCTGATAACATGGCATAGGTAAGGAATCGGCACGTTTTAGCTGAAGAAAGCGACAAAGATTTCTGTCTGAAAAAATAAGAGCTCCTTAAAAACCTTGCTTAGAAAGAAAGCAGAAAGCTGACGTAGCGTCAGTTTTACTAAAAATTATGAACACCGACTGTTTTGCCTTAATCTAAAAATTTATTCCTGCTATTGACGATGTACCAATTAACTGGAAGTATCGCCCAGTAATATGCTGAACTGAATTTCACCAACAAAAAATAGTTTCGTAATTCGCGGTAAGATTGCTGCTCCCCATTCTCGAACTTTTACAACACTTGGTACAAGGTAATATACTATTATACTATTATACCTACATATAAAATGAAAAGCTGGGTTAGTAACTTGAAATTTTGCACAAAGATTTCTTTTATAACTTATTTAAGCATTAAGAAAGTATTTTTTGAAAAATCCCCCCCTAAAGGGATAAAACGGTAGTGCAAAGTTAGTATGATACTTTGCTGTTTTTGAAGTTATCCAAATAAAATTTAGTGTAAAGGTTTTTCATTGAAATTTAAGAACCACGTGTTAATTTTTTTAAAATCATTCTTTTATGTTGTAACGGAGGAGTACAAATTTAACTTTATTACTAATCAACGTCGGTAAAACCGTGAAGCGCTGCTAGTATGTATTTAAGTAGTATATTCGTTACCCCCTTGTTGTCTGATGTCCGGAAGACAAATGCTTAAGCGACTTATCACGGAATCAGGTCAATATATGAGAAGTGGTGGAATGTTTCTTCTTTTTATTTAGTACATTATATTATTTATTGGGTAATCCTGTTTGATAATAGCAACACTTACGTCATTACCCGTCTCCTGCGTCACTGGGCACGTGAGATCGACGCTGCGTCCTCCACCGTGGTACGGAGTTCTGAATTTTAATCTCATTCAAAATTATTAGTATTAAATTAATAAATATTTTTGCATTAGATATATGAATTAACAAGGTAGGCTATGATCTATTTAACACTGCGGTATAGCAATAATAAATCACTTGTCTTATGGATATAACACAACCGAGGCATCATAATTATAATAAACTAGCTGTGCCCGCGTGGAATAGTTTTTTTGGATACCATACCTCTTTGCCTTAACTTATATAAACTTTGAATGTCATATATATATATATCGAATGAATGGCCTGAAAAATAAGTTTCAAGTTACTAGCTCTAAAAATAGCGATACTTCCATACAACTTTTCAGCCCCCTTTTCGACCCCTTACAACCCTTATTTCGAATTAAAAAATAGGTCAAGTCTTTTCTCAGGGTCTAAATATTGTCTGTTTCAAATTTCATCAAAATCGGTTGAGAGAAAAGCGTAACAAACAGACAGACAGACAGAGTTACTTTCTATTATATATTTTTAGTATTATAATATTAGTATCATCAAAGCAGCCGTGGAACGACCACTGTTGAATATAGGCATCCCTAAGGGAAGAAAAGGAAGAATTTTGCTTATAATTGCCGCGCTGGGTAGGCGTGGTGGTCAACGCAGAGAACATAGCATTAGAAATGCTGCCCATCCCCGCCCTGTTTCATTTGAGTTACGCTGTTTCGGACCGATATACCGCAATCTGTCGTTTCTAGTATATCAGTCACCTCTTACGACACCTTTAAGGATAGCCAACAGAATTCCCTTGACAGTTATGGGTGAAAGGTCCCTCAACCTTATTAGGAAGTTCCCTATTAAAATCCTCTTTTCTTGTAATTATTGACTATGTCCAATATCCGTCCTGACTCCCGACTGATATACTGACAAAGATGAGAGGTAACCCAAAAAGGGTTTTATTTAAAATGACTACATAACGCTTAAATATAATTACCTACATGACAAGACACTTTCAAACGGTGGTATGTAGCATAAATATACGAAAACATAGAATATATCGTATTAAGACGTTGCTCATACAAAAACCGCAATACCACGGCGTAAGCCTCTACAAAAGTGTATGCATTTCTACTTAAATATTTCACTCATGCATTTTTAGAAGCACCTTGCCTTTACCGACGAACTAAACTTTCATCCAAGCAAATTTAATAAAAATGTTGAAAACTTAGTACACTAGAACGTTCCGTACGTACATAACATTAAAAGTTTGTTTCCACAAAAACTGTCTATATTTGTTGAATAGAAGATATATAACGGAGCGCATTACATAAGGCCACTATATCTTTACCTAAAGTAGTGCGATTCATTAGGTACATATATAGCCAAAGTCTATGCTTAATAATAATCTATCCTTTACAATAGATAGATTACTGGATCAAATATCAGATAGTACCAGTGACGGGCCTTTTTACGGCATGTTATTGTTGTTTTAATTATAAATAAAATTCCAACAACTTCTCATACATTGACTTGACTCAGTGGTAATTCGCTTAAAGCACTTGTATTACAGACACCTGACAAAAGTGGAATACAACAAATATACTACTTAAATACATATATTTAACACCCAGACACGGAAGAAATACAAATATCATCATATAAATATTTGCTCTGTGTGGGAATAGAGCCCACGACCTTTGGCGCACAAGATAGGATCCGTACACTCTGGTGAAAAGGTTCTGGAATGAAGCCACAAACCTCCAAACGCAGCGTATGACGTCAACCCATATTAACAATTAATTTTCTTTGAAATCACTTGGAGAGTACTATATCTAGCAGTGAAAGTTTTACTTCTGATAAAATGATGATTAAGTATTTGTATTAATTATACCTAAATATCTTATCGACCACATCATATCAGTGCGTATCCATAGATAAATATACCGGTAGTATGACGCTGGCATCCATCATGATCTCGGATTTTCAGTCTCTATGCTGCGCTTGCGTGGTCTCGTGAACATAGGCCTCTCCAAGAAAGGGGGAATTTTGCCCATAAGACAATCGAAAAGCGTAGCTTTTTGACGTGAATGCTGCTGCCTATTCCCATTTTGTGCATTTGAACTACACTGTCTCGGATAGATATACCGCTATCTGTCGAATCTGGTATCTTAGTCGCCTCTTACGACACCACACAGAGGGAGGTACCATTCTACTCTGACGGTACCGAACGGCAAGCTGCTACCTCTTACTTCTCAATTATTGTTTTTATTTACATTAGTGTATTATTATTATTTTACAAACACGTATAGATTTTATGTATAATCTGTTAAGCATGTGTTATTGTTATTATTATTATTATAACATTCTTGATCTAAATTTTAATAAAATAAAATAATAAATGTAAAAGACGCTGTGATTATTTAATTAGCTGCAAGTATGTCCTCCCACAAATTGTGAAGACAAAGCATACCTCTGAAGGTACCGCCCCGCCTGTCTGCTCGCTTAAAATTCAAATTTTATTTTACGGACGCAAAGCTCCTTCACCAACATTTTTATTAACAAGCTTCATTAGAGCCTGGAAAACTCAATTTACAAGTCTAGCTGCATACATTTCAATGTAATAAAATTTTACAGCTACTTTAAAAAACATTTTGCTGAGTGAGCACTTCTCGAAATACATTAAAATGCTGGCTGTTTTAAATATGGACGGATTAAGGTAAGTGCCTGTATGCTCGTGTTTATGAGTTGGATATAATAAATAGTTTGCCCAAGAACACAAAATTTTCGACCTTGAATTAAAATTTCTTGAACTCATAAAGGGTTCAAGTGATATAAAATAAAAAAAAGACAGGCACCGGCAGGCAACAATCAGAAAATGTATTGTTAGATATTTGAGGTAAGAGAAAAGAAGTTCGTTAGTCTAAAGAAATCTATTTAGCGCGATGATAAAGAGTGAGACACAAGGTTGCGGGTTCTATTCCCACACTATCAAAAGAAAATTTCTAAAGGTAGTCCTCTTACAATGGTCATCTGCATTGGTACCTCACCTATTTCTACCGCCAAATTAATTTGCGTATAGCAGTGTTCCTACTGCTTTGTTCCGGTTCAAAGGCAATGTAGGAGGACGGTTTGTTAAGTCCGTGACTTTTTGAATAAAACATTTTTTTGCCGCAAATAAGCATTCTATTCTCTACATAATCACCTTTTAGCTCGATATATTTAGTCCAGCGTATTGCAATTTTTTTTATTCCCTCCAAATAATGATCGCTGATCGTTTCATGTGATCATTTCTTTTGGGCGACCTGAACGTTCGGCGTCACTAGTGCTGGTACGACTACAACGGAACTCTGTAAACCACTTCTTTACCATGGAAATTAATGGTTCCGAGTCCCCGTAGTATTTATCAAGCTTTTCCTTAGTTTCAGTGATGGTGTTTTTACGTGAAAAGTAATGCTTAATCAGCACACGAAATTTACTTCTTTCCATTTTCGTAAAATTTCACGAGGTTGTCTGCTTTGAATGGTTATCAAAACACCAACTGCATGACGTATGACGTAGTTTGCTTAAAATTTGACAGTTGCCCACTAATAGATTACAGTTGACGGCAGCATTATTGCATTTGGAATAACTGCGCGGGAAATTCAAACAGTCACTGACTTATCAAACCGCCCTAGTAATTACTAGGTACATGTGAGATTGTATCTTCAATTCACAAGGTTGGCGACACACTAGTGATATCTTTGTGATGACATAAGTGTCTATAGGCTGCAGTCAAGTTTATCATTATGTATCGTTTATCAGTGTATGTTATGTGTCTGTGTATTATCCATATATAAAAAAAAATGGCTTACTGACTGATATATCAAATCGGGGCCTAAACTATAAGGATTAGAAACGTAATATTTTGCATATTGTTCCTTTTATAACGTAAGGGAGTATTAAAAAATATTTTTTGAAAACTCACACTTTTGAGGGGTAAAATGGAAATGCAACGTTAGTTTACCGTTTTTAAGTTATTTTAATAAAATTCAGTATAAAGGTTCTTCATTGAAAGTAATGAAACATATATAAAATATTTTTTTTCAAAAATCATCCTTTAGGTAAAAACAGTGCACCCCGCAAAGATACGATGAAACTTTTCAGATTTTCAAAGTTAGTCAGGTAAAATGCTATATTTAGGTCATATGTATAATGATTTTTGCCGATATCCCTCTTTGTGAATTCATATAATCGGACTTCTATTCGCAGATAACTATTGTTATAAGGGTAACTTGCAACTTTTATTGTATTTTTCATTCTGACGGGAATCAAAACTATGCGGGTGAAACCATGTGTCGCTGTATATAGCTGTCTGTATTATAAGTAATTATTTTGTTGTCTGCACAAATTTTGTTGTAACAAAAATGCTTAAAGCTACTTTACGTTAATAAAGAAAATATATGTGAAGTTTTTATTTATTTATTTAACGAGCAGTAGGTACTTCAGGTACAGTCTAATTATTACCCGTGGGCCTGCGGGCCTCGGAGAACGGCCCGTAATCAGACCGCGAGCAAACACAGACAATCCTGCGGACAGCACCTCTACAGAAACTACACTAAGACTAGCCAACTGACTAGCTACAGCCTTACTATTTTCGTCTGGCTTTATGCTTTTAAACCGATCTTAATTCTAAAATTATAATTATAGAAAGTTGGGTCAGATTGAATCAATATTAAAGACCGTAATAATAGAATTGATACAGATTAATATAGGTTTAGGCTGGCTGACTACTTTTATTTTTAATTTTTTCTTTTGTTTTTCACTAAGCAAGAGATTGACATTTGTTTTTGTAGTACACAATTTTCCCGCGAATAAAGATGCTACCCACCGGTGTTGCCAGCTAATAAAATAATTTAAAACATGTTCGAAAACTACTACAAAATACAAAAAATCTCTCAAAGTATTAACTTTGTATGATGTTAGCAGTCTATAAAGTTATGATCCTGAAAATTACCTTTCAAAATATATATTATATATTATAAGACGGCCAGTGACGCCGCTTTAGTGAACGTAGATGTTGAATTAAAGACACAAATCAATACATATACATAATAAAAATACACAGTCAACATTATTTATTAGTAAAAAACCACTCGAGTTCTCTTATAAAAAACATTTACCGGGACTAGGGCCGAATTGTAAAGGAAAAAACTATAGTTGACGCAACCGATGGCGCAAATGATAGTAATCTATCTTGTGCGCTAAGGGTCATGAGTTCTATCTCCACCTACTGCAAACATTTATACGAGTAATATTAGCGTTTGCTGTGTCTGGGTGTTAGAATATGTGTTTAAGTATTATATTTGAGATTCTTCTGTTGTCTGATGTCTGTTAAACAAGTGCTTTAAGCGATTTATCTCAGAGGCAAGTAAATTTATGAGACGTACTAATTTATTTTAATCGTAGTTACAACTCCAACTGCAAAGATTACAATGAGATCACAAAAAATATGTACGATATAACGGAAGATACGTAAATCCAAATGCTTAGATCATTTATCTTAATACTGCTATCCAATTTCGAAACAGAAACAATCAACCGTCAATTATTAGTACCCTAATGATGTAAATGAACGTTCAATAAAAAAAATCAACAAATATGCATATAAACAATACTCTAAATACTATAATTACTCCACGGAACAAGCTGAGTGTAAAATTGTTGTAATATTTCTTGCTGTAGTGACTTTTATTTTAACAGGTTTATATGCTCCAGTTATAAACCATCATTTCTATTGATTAAATCTTCTGGTCTATGAGAAGTATATATAATGTTAAATATTATGTGCAAAGGTTGTGACTTCGATCCCCAACAAGGACAAACATTTATATGATATTTGTGTTTGCTCTGTGCCTGGGTATACACATATTTTTTTATTATGCGTATTTAAGTATATATTCCTCTGTTGTCTGATGTCCGGAACACAAGTGCTTTAAGCAACTTAGGAGACAAATCAATGTAAGAGACGCTATGTTAATTTATTTATATCTTATGTTTTCTTTTTCTCTAAACTCTACTTCTCAGATTAATTTACTAGACGAGCGTTTAGTACGCTGAGCCGATGGCTAATGGAGCCGTGAATTTTTGGAGTGGAGATGACCGTAACGCTGGAGGTAGCGCAGCGCCTATGTCCTCCTACAAAGTGGACAGGCGAGCTGACTGTAATCGGAGGGCGTTGGTTACAGGTCGCATACAACCGATCCTATTGAGAGACCTATGTCCACCAGTTGATGATGAGTTGCCCTGCTGATATGATAATTGTAAATAAAACAAACAAAAATATCGAACCAGCTTTCCACCCAAGACTGCCTCTGCGTAGATTTCTTGTTAGAAAGCAATCCGCGAAAACTTATTTGGAACCAAGTATCCCCTTTGTCCCTAATACTATCCGTATTTTTGAGGAATTGTGAAACCGTCACGGATAGACTACCCTTTCGCATTTGTAATGGTGGTATAGATGTAACTTATATTAAATTCCAAGCATCGATACTGTCTGTCGATTCAACAAATACAAGCGTTCAACAGAACTGCTACAAGGCCGCGGCCTCAAACGGCCTCAATTTGCGATAGCCGACCCAAGACACGCTCCAGCGGTCACTATTTGGACTCCAATCGGCGTAACAAATATCTTATCTAGAAAGGAACGTTCCATTTCGCCCCTTTGTACTCATATGAGAAAACTTTTTGGGGTACTGTATCATAAAAAGGCAGTGGCTTCGTCTACATAGACATTTACATAAGAAACATTTCTTCGAAATCATGATTATAAATATTTTACACATCAAAATAAAAGGTGTGACTGGCTCAGAACGTTTACACATTTTAAAAATTACTTTCTCACTCTAGAGATATTTTGGCAAAATAAACCCTACTAATGAAGGCAGTTCGATATGCCTAATGCATGCCTAAATACAGATCCATATATTTTTTTTATTAGATGAGGTCGACAGGCTGGTATATAGTCCGCGTGAGTGTTAACGTGACGGGTAACATCGATAGACCCTCGGATAATATCGCAGATGTAAATAGCGCGCTGCCAACCTTGAGACTTAACATACTATGTCACTTCACCCACAAATTTCACTGTCTGTCTCCCTTAAAACCGCAATGCGGACACTGATTTGGCAGTATAAATAGATGAGAGTGAGGTACCAATGCAGACTACCTTTGTGTGATGTCCACCTCCAACAAAAACGGAATTAAAACTGCTCTAAGCCGGTCCGCAGTAAGTCAGCGCGGACGGCTTGTTGATATAAAAATAGAATCATTTGAAAGGATTCAAATTGTTGACACGTGACCTTAAAATTACATGTACGGAC